>JABSSW010000024.1:0-643737 GCA_018902385.1 Physcia stellaris | reverse complement strand
GACACGAATTATCGAATTGCTAAACAACGTTAACAAATAATCTTTATATTGTTTTCATGTTTGTTTTCAAATTGAACATCAACATAATTACGTCATTGATTTTTTTTGTCGTTATCAAAAGCGACGTCGATCAACTTGTTTTCATTTTTTTTTTGAAAATTAACAAAATCGAAAACGATATATTTTCGCAATCACGCAATCAATTTTTCAAATTGTTTCAATTTTAGCATTTTTGCGTGTTTGAGATTTTGATCGTGCGATTCGTTTCTTGATATGCGAAAACGAATTTTCATATTGATTATCGTTGTTGCGACGACGACGACGATTTCGATCACGTTTCGTTTTCGTTTTAATCAGAAATATTTTAAAATCATTGAATTTTGATTCAGTTTTCAACATTTTGATACGCATTTTCATTTGTTTGAAAATCACGTTTGAATCGACAGCAGCAAACACAGCGACATCGCTATTTGACGACAACGAAACAAAATCATTTTTTCGTTGTGTTTCATTTTGATTAGAATGCGTAACAAATGCTGAATTGAAAAATTGATCAACATTTGAAATCAGAAATTCGAAAATTGAAATGTGTTTAATTGAAACGTCGACATCATCAAAATCGACAAAATCATTGTTTTAATCAAAATTTTTCGAATTGAGCATCATCAAACAACTCAGTAACTCGATTGATAAAGAAAAAACATAAAAAAATTGCTTGATAAAATGATGTTTGATTGTGATGCAATCAATACGATCGCACGATCACGAGTTTGCGAACGAATTTCGCGACGACGAAACGCATTTGTTGAATTGAATATTTTTAATCGAACAATTCTTGATGTAAAGCAATTAGAATTGTAAAAATGTAAACATTGCGTGACTAAAATGTGCGAATAATAATATTAATTGCTATGATAAATGCTAAACACATAATAGAATTAATTGTTAAAAAAACAGAAAAAAGTTCGTGAAACTTCGAATATATAAACACGAGATGCGAAAGTTAAACTCGCAACGTTTTAGCGTTCGCTTGATCGACTTCGTTTCATTACATTCAATAACGAGAATCAACGTGCGATTCAAATTTTGATTGTCAAAATTTTCGATTTTCAAAATCAAAATCATGATTTTTTTATTAAATCTCAGTGAATCAACGACATTGTTTCATTGCAAAACGTTATCAATCAATTTCGTGTCGATATTCAGCAATTCAAACAATCGAAAATTTTTCGCAACTTTTTGTCTCGATTTGAAATTATCGTTCAACGTTCAATAATTCAATTTTTTCATCGATGTCGCGCGTAATCAAATTAAAAACGCTCGTTCAATTTATTGTTTTTGATCGATTTGATGTCTTTGTCAAATCGAAATTTCGACGAAATAGCGTTTCAAAAATTCGTAGTTTTAATTTCTCGTCACGAGCATTTAGCTATTTTCTCATTATCAATTTTGATAGTGAATCAATATTTCTCGTCAATTAAATCGTCGAATCAAAACGAACAATGATGCATTCAGTCAGCGCTCAAAATTAACAATAATCAAACATTTTTTTCATTCAGATTGAAAAAAAAATTCGTCGCATCATGTTTTCAACAATTTCGTCGTCAATTGAAATAAATTCGACTTTATGAAATGACATCATGATCGTGATTATCGCGTTCGTTTCAGTATTTTGATTCGCTGTTGAAAGTTTTTTCTGTCAACAAAATAATGATTTGCAATCGATCATCAAATTTGCTGAAAATGTTGATTATTTTGACTCGAATTATGAAAATTCGATCGATATTGATCAATTTATTGTGAATTTCGATAAACACAACTTTTTATCGAAATGTTTACATTTTTATCGATCATTTCAAAAATTTGAACAAAATCACGTCTGATTCTAGAATCAAAGAATTTGTGACTATTTGTTTTAAAAAAGAAGCTTTACGCTGATACAATTCGAAATTTACTGAAATCGAAAAAATTTTTTTCAAAAAAATTACAATTGAACGTTGATGCACGCACAATAAAAGCGATTCAAAAAAATTCTGTAACATTGAAAAATTACAAATTGAGTTTTATATTTACGTCGATGCTCGTCGTGAACGTAAATCACGTGTTTACATGCAAAATATATTACGATATTTCAAAATCGTCGATTATTCGTTCGTTTTTCATCAATGTATCATTTTGAAACAATTTTGAGCTTGATTTTCGAGCGCAAATTTCTGAACTTCGCGAAAAATATTATTTTATTCAACTTTCTGACTCAGTTGAACGTTAAAAAAAATGTCTGAATGAATATGACTGCTCGTCAACGTGATTCTAACAACTTTGACGTTGATTTCAAAATATTGCTGATCGAATTAATCGATTTAATAAACAGAATCGAAAGCGACAAAATGACTATCAACAGCAATTTGACGTCAACGATTTTCAATTTTCTTATTCTTATCTTTATTCAGAACAGTATGAAGAATGATTTTCATTTGATTACATTTCATATCAATTCAAGAATTCAACTTATCAAAATCAAAAAAATCAATATCAATTTTTCGTCGAAAAATTTGTTTCAATTGCAATCGTTTTATCATTCGTCAAGCAATTTTTTCAATTAATTTTCGAAAGCGAATCAGATTCGAAAAATCAAGCGAAAACGAAATCTGATTCTCAAACAAACGAAAAAAATTCGATAATCGTGTTGACAAAATCAAAACATACGTTGTCGACGAAAAAATGAATTTGAAAAAACTTTCACGAAAAACAAAATCAAAAGCAAAAAAAAAAATCACGTTGACGATGAAAATTTTACATATTACGAATCGAATAGTCAAAATGATGAAAATTGTCAATTTCATTTTATTTGTTTTTGCGACGACGTCGAAATCTCGTTGTCGTCATTGTAAAAATTTTTTCGTTCAATAATAATTTGCATCGAGCATTTTCGTGTCAATTGTTCAACGTTAATCAAAATCAGTATGAAAAAATTTTCACAATTGATTCGTCGAAATTCGAAATCGTGTATTTTGTCGTATTCGTGTCGTCTATCGAAATTATCAAAAATTTCGTTTCGTTCGAATCGATGTCATCGATTTCGTCAATCGTTTCATTATTCGAAAAAACTATTTTACGTTTCAACGTCAATTTCGTTCTTGACGTCGATATCGACTATGATTTCAAAAATTGAAATTACGTCAAAGTTAGAATATTTTTTTCGCTAATCGTCGAGTCAACAAATGTTTGTTTAAACATTGACGTCGACGTTTCATTGATAAATCGTACGTTTTTCAAAATTCAGACGTCAAATACGTTCGTTCGAATTATGATTTCTCTTTTGCAAATTCGTGATCTGAGCACGAATCGTCATCAAACATGAAAATATGCTGTCTGTGACATTTATTTGTCAGAATCGAAAAACGACAAAAATGTCATCTCGTTTATTCAACGAGAAGTTCATTTGATGAACAATCTCAAAATCAACATGTTAATTGACAATGATATCATCGAC
This sequence comes from Physcia stellaris, assembly GCA_018902385.1. Classification (NCBI taxonomy): domain Eukaryota; kingdom Fungi; phylum Ascomycota; class Lecanoromycetes; order Caliciales; family Physciaceae; genus Physcia; species Physcia stellaris. The sequence goes on along the minus strand of JABSSW010000024.1, from coordinate 640,244 downwards.
TTTGAGCAGTTCATTATTGATATGAAAATTAAACAAATTGTAATTGAAAATATCGACGTTTCAATTTTTATCGAAATGAAATCAGCAAAGACGTCGTTTCAACGTTTAATACATTTAAAGAAAATCGTTATTATTTCGTCGCATATTGAAATGATTGTGTCAATTCACAACGTCAATTTATTTGTTTCGCGCGATTTTCTGTTCGAGTCAAAAGACACGAAATTGATCATGTATGTTCATTTTATTGACGTCAACATTATTGCTATATTGATACGCAATGATAAAAATATTTCAATCAAAATATCACGCAATTATCGACTAAATCGTGTATTTGAGCTAAACTTCTCGAATGTTTTTCACATTGAGAATTTAAATGACGTCAAACATTTCGCGATCAAGAAATTCAAAACTTTTCATAAAGATGAATGATTTAAAAAACTCATTTCTGTCTGCGTTACAACGTATGTAATTGTTATCGTTATCAAGATCGAAACAACATTCATCGATTTTTTCAATCTAATCAACGTTTTCATATCGTTTAGCACGTCAGAAATGTCTGATTTCTCAATCGCGTCACTTTTTGATTTGAGAAAGATTTTCTCAAATGTTTTTAATTCATCAGAAACTGTGCTATTCAACGACGTCACTATTTACAATTCTGAGTCGAATATCGTTGACTTTTTCGTCAAAATCGTCAACGATTTTTCGACATTATGACACGACATCGATTTTGTTAGCATGTCTGAAAACAAATGAATGCGTATATCATTCAAATCTGATTAAAAAACGCGTGTATTTGACAAAATCAAAATATATTCACTAAAAATCAAAAATCGCGAGTTAGTCGATCAGACATTCGACGAGTTTCATCGTATCGACAAGTTGTTTTGAATTAACGAATCAACGTCTTTTTTTTATTCGATTTTCTGTGTCTGAAAAACAGTTGAAAAAGAACGAAAAAACAAAATGATTGTCGACATTCGTGATTTGAATGTCATCATTCAATCGAATGTTTATTCTTTGTCATTTCAAACGAATATTTTCATTTTGATTCGCGATTGCAAATATATATTCGTCATCGATTGCTTTGCTTTTTTTTATCAATGAAGAGTACATTCGATCGACAAACATAAACTCATCGTTGTTAATCATCGAAATCAAAAAAGTTTCAATGTGACAATAATGAATTACAAAAACTCATCAACATACGTTCAACGTCAAATAAATCGATTATTTCGCACGTTTCGCGAATTCGCTCGCGCATATGTCGATGACATCGTGATTTTTTCACATATAAAAAAAAAGCACGAGTCTCATCTGCGACGCGTTTTTATCGTTCTAGTCGAAAACAACATATTCGTCAAGATTGTCAAAGCTTTTTTTGATTATTCGTCGATTTCACTTTTAAATCAGAAAGTTGATTCATTTGATTTGACTATTTCTGAGAAAAAGTTTAAAACAATATCGAAGTTTCGCTTTTCACGTATTTTACGTCAATTAAAAATCTATTTGCATTTGATCGATTGAATGCGAAATTACGTGCTTTATTATGTTGACATTTTCAAATCATTTCAAAATCGTAAAATCGAGTTTTTGCGTCATGATTCGACAATTGACAATGTTCGAAAATTTTACTCGATCAAAACTCGATTAAAAAATTCAACTGAATTAGAAATAGTTTTTTTCGAGACTTTGCAAATCATGTTGTTAAAACTTTTCTATTTGATTCATGTCGACATCAAACGATCATTATTTATTGATTTAGATGTCAACAAAAAGTTTGATTTCGAAATCATGCTGTATTATGTTAAAAAATTCTTTTTAAAAAATAATTTGAAAAACAAATATTCTTCGCGTCACGCAATCGAGTCGATATTTTTTTTCAATCGTTTTGTCATTGACGCGAAGTCAAAATATTGATCAACAAAATTTGAAATTGTTGACATTGTATGAATTTTGAAGAAAACTCGTCATATTGTTGAGATTTCAAATAAAAACATTATTTATATCGATCATGACGCAACATTGAAAATCGCTAGTCAAATTATTTTTACTATTTCATCAATCGACAAATTGAATTTTCGACTAATCAAAACGTTTAATTACATACAACGTTTCAATCTGAAAATACGTCACAAATTTGACAAAACAACATATCGTGTCGAATGTTTTATTCAAACTGATCAACGTCAACATCAATTCGTCTAGTCACAATGAAGATGAATTTGATGTTCTGTTCATTGTTTCATTAATCGAAATGAATTTCGTTTTTAGACAGCGCATTTTGAATGATTACAAAACAAATTTCAATTGACAAAAAATTGTCAACATTTTGAATCAAAATGCTGAATTGAACAACGAAAGCGTCGCTAATCTTTCTTTTTATAAAAAAAAACGATTTTATTTTTCGCTTTGAAAACATTATTATTGATGATCATGTTTACGAGTTTTGTCGACTGTGCATATCGCATTTTGTCGTTTCGAATATTTTGCGATTAATTCATGACGATGATCACGCTGATTACGTCAAATGTTTCGAGAAAATTTCGTCATTTTATTACATTCGAAATTTGTCACGATATTTACGTGATTATTTGAAACATTGTTTTCAATGTCAGATATATCAAACGCGTCGACACGCGTTTTATGACTCGTTGCAATCAATATTGATTTTTTCGATTTCATTTCACATTGTTACTTTGAATTTCATTTTCGTTTTGTTTTTATCGCGTCAAGAATTTGATACGATTATGTCTTTGTTTTGCAAATTTTTCAAGCGTAATTTTGTTATTTCTGACAAAAAAACATGATTTGTCAAAGAATGAAACATCGTTTTACTCGATCGATTAGATATTGCAAACTGAAATCTATCAAAAATCATTATTTCGAATAGAGATCGAAAATTTCTTTCCGATATGTGAACGACAATATTTGAAAAATTGAAAATAAAATTCATGTATTCGACAACGTATCATTTTCAAATCGACGAACAAAATGAACGCATTAATCAAATTATTAAAATTGTTTTTCGATTTTATTTGATTATCATGAAGAATTTTGTTGACTGATCAAATGTATTGTTTGTGATTCAACGTCATTTTAACAATCATCGATCAATTGTCATCGACAAAACATTTAATGAAATCGTTTATGATTTCACGTCAATGCAATTTTTTAGTTTGCGAAAATTTGTCGATGCAAAGCAGTCGATCATGAAATGAAAATTTTTCACAAAAACGTCATTTTCATTTTTTGCGCGCGTCAGAATCGAAGTCGTTGATTTTATCGCGTTCGTTCAAATGCAAATCAAACATCATTATAATCGAAAACATCAATTTTTCTATATGAAGTTTGAAAATTATGTTTACATTCGATTACATCATAAATACGATATTTTTGTTATTGCGATGTTTGAATCGAAATTTAATCAACAATACGTTGAATTTTTCAAAATTTTAAAAAAAATTGATCAATTATTTTATCGATTTGATTTGTTTACGCATTGACGTATACATTTTGTTTTATCAATGACACAATTGAAATCGACGTTTTTTGACGAAAATTTTTATCGTAAATCACGATTTATTCATTCGAATTTCATTTTTGTTGAAAAAAACATTGAATTGATAAAATTTTTTGAAATCGAACGTTTAATCAATAAACGTCAAATCGTTCGTCGTGATTTTGAATATTTTGTTCGTTAATTAAAATATTTTTCGCAATTCGATGAATGACGCAATTTTTCGAAATTAAAAAACGCAATGAATTTAATTCACGATTACGAATTCGTCATGAAATTTGCAATTTTTTTGTTTGAACGACTAGACGATATCGACAGATCGACTAAAAACAAATCAACTAAACGTCTCGATACGAAGAAACTTTTCGCAATCAATCAATTCAACACTTTTAGGTTTAATCAACGATTTGCTGTCGTCGTTCGAAAATCTTTCACAACAAAATCAAGTTCGTTCGTCGACGCGAGTTCTGTTTCGTCAGAATTTACATCATCGATTTCGTCAATAATTGACTCGATGATTCTTCGATTCGCTCGATTATTGAAGAAATAAAAATATGATATGATTGAAAAGTATGATTAGAAATTAGCTTTTTGATGAACGTATATTGACATACAATGAAAACATTGTTAACATACAACAGAAACATTGTTGACATCGAGACGTTGTCGTTTTTTTGATTGAAACAGAATGTTAAATGTCATCGACGATTTGATTTGCTTGATCTGAATGTCTGTTCGTTGAAATGACTAACTTCATCGAAAAAAACGAAAAGAATTTTTTTTTCACATGTAATTAAAACTTATAAGTCGAAACTTCTCGATAATTTTTAATGTATCTTTTTTACACATTTCTGCTTTCAACAATATTGTTTATTTCGAAACGACTCGAGATTCACGCGATGAAAATTGACGAACTTATTTATGAACGAGTTTTTGTTGTCAACAGAATTGACGATGATTGCACGATTTATCGTGAAATCATCGAACAAAATTTCATTTCAATGAATGAAATTGATTTACGAAATTGCATTGAAAAGAACGACGTTTTGTATCGAAAAAATCGATTTTGAATGCTCGTCGATGTTTCTTTACTCGTTGATTTTTTCAAAAAAATTCATGAATTCTTTGTTTCGAAACATTCAAATTTTAATCGCATGAAGAATTTTATACGTCACGATTATTATTGATTCAATATGCGCAAAACGATTCGTCGATACGTATGTAATTGTCATGAATATCAACGCACGAAAATTTTCAAAAATCGCAAAAACGATTTATTTATTTTTTTGATTATATTTTTGCAACGTTGAATCGACATATCAATGAATTTCATCATCGAATTGTTCGACGTTCACGATCATAATGTCATATGCACGATAATTGACAAATTTAACAAAAAACGTCATTACGTGCTTTGTATCGTCGACGACGAGAATATCAATGTTGAAATCATGATCAAAATATTCATCAATTACGTATTTCGTACACATGAATTATTTTTTTCGATAACGTTTGATCGAAACTTTCAATTCATATCGTTCGTTTGACAAACATTTTGTCGAATTTTCGATATCAAATGTAAATTCTTCATCGTTTTTCATTCAAAAATCGATGAACAAATCGAAAAAATCAATCAAAATATCGAAAAACAATTGCGACAATATTGCAATTACATGCAAAACGATTGAAATGTTTAATTGTTCATGATCGAATTTGCAAACAACAACGCAATATTTGCAACAACAAAATTATTTTCATTTTTCATCAATAAAAATTTTCATTTTCGTATGAGTTTTTCATCAAATTTTATCTCGTATGTTACAACGAAAAAGCGATTTTTGATCGTCAAAACAAAAAATATTATCGACACAATGCAAAATATTTTCAATTACGTACGAAATCATGCAAAAATGACTCAAAAACGTATGACAATTCAAATCAACAAACATCGAAAAATCGTAAAATACGTCGAAAAAAATTTCGTTTTTTTCGATCGACAAAACATCAAAACGATCAAATCGTTTGACAAATTCGATGACAAAAAGCTAAATTTTTACAAAATATTACAACGTATGAACAATTCATATCGATTCGAATTGTTTGAAATCATGCATATTTACGATGTGTTTCACTGTTGATTTTTGCGCAAAAATTCTCGTGATTCATTCGAAAATCAAATCAATGAATTTTTGATTTTGTCATAATCAACGAAAATTTCGAGTGAGAAATGAACGATATTTTGAAATTTCGATATCATTACAATCGTTTTCAATATCGTGTCAATTGATCGAATTGATCGTATAATCGAATATGATATTATGTCGACAACGAAAAGTTTGATAATGTTCGCGACGTGATGAACGATTTTCATCGCACTCATTTCACGATTGCAAATTTAAAATCGTTCAAAACGTTGATTTTAATATTTCAAAACGTCGTCAACGAATCAAATTTTTCAACGAATCGTCGTCGTTTTCGAAAAAAAATCATCATGTTGACATTAATCGAAATTACATTCGATTAAAATTTGAAAATTTCGAATTCAATACATTCATTTCGATTTCATTCTCGCAACGTTTTCGCAATTTTTAATTTTCGTTATCGTTTCGATGTTATTTACAGTCAGAATTTACGTCGCATGAAGAGCTGAATCGTGTCAAAAATATTTTCAAAAATTGTTGTTAAATTTTATCGAGTTTTGAAACAATAACGAAACATTTGAAAATGAAAAATGATGATCGTAAAATTTCTGAATTTTGTAAACATTTAAATCAATCAACAAGATTCTCAACAAGATTTTTCAATTTCGAAATAACAACGAATCGTCGAAACGACGTTCGCGAAAAGAAGAAAATAATGTTACGAACATGTTTGACAAATAGATTTGACAAATAAATAATTAATATGATATGTGATCGAGCAACGAATTATGTTCTAATTTTACGTTGAAATTAACGTGATTTGAAATTTGACGTCGCACATTGTTTGCAATTTCAACATTTTGTATTTATTTGTTTCTGCAAACTTATTGTTTTCGTTTAACTAATCAATATTACGTTTATTCAAGCACGATTCATGATAGTTTTCAAATTTCAATTATATTCGTTCATTCGTTTTGAAAATCATTTTGCAATTGACGAGTTCGCAGTCGAATTTTACGATCGTATGAATAACAAATTTCGTTTATCACACAAATCAACGAGAAAGAATTTCGTTCTATACGTTTTGATCAATGATAGAAACATTTTACACGATTTCATGATGTGAAAATTTCGCGATGATTTCGAATATCACAAAAACGATATCACAATTGATATATTTTCAAAAACGATTCGAAAACGTAAAAAGAACATTACTGAAATCATTGCTATGAAAATTAATTTCTCATTTACAAAAAAAACAATATATATTTTTTGCGAACGAATTACACGCAATTTACGTCATCATCATTTCGTTTGTTTTATCGACAATTTTTTCACGAATTTTCATTTCGTCAAAACTTTTCTGATTTTCAATGTTGATATTTGTGACATCGTACGAGACAATGCAATGAATATATCACGAAAATTGAAAAAAATAGTTGTTGCATCGAAATCACAATTGAAATTAAAACAATGAATACATCGAATTGTGAATGAATTGATCAATTGTTTCGTGTGAAAAAATTTTGAACGAAATCACGTGATTTCATTTGTTATTATTGCATATATTTCACAAACAAACGAACAAACATCACGAAAAATTCGATTCACGATCGATATGTTTTTTCGTGACGATTTCAATAAAATTGTCATCAAACAATTCATTATTGCAATGCAATACAATTTTCATATGAATCATGTGAATTGTGCAAATCAATTTCGAAATGAATTAACGATATCACGATTTGAACAATTCAAATGAACGAAACGAATGATCGAATACATGATGAATTCGATCAATACGAATGCATATATCGTTTGAAATCATTATCAATCACAAACGAATTTTGATCATCAAAATCGACGTGTATTTACTCAAAAATTGATTGATGAATTTTTACGAAATTCAAATATCATACATCGATCGTCAAAATGTGTCAAATCGACGTATTGTAAATGAAATGATTATTCGATCAATTTTCACACGAAATTTCGAAAACATCAAACATTCAATTTCAAAAATGTCAATATACAACATCGTTCGAATCGTAAAACGTTTGATTATTGTATAACATGTAAAATGAATTTATGCGTGTCATTTGAATGCTTCAAAATTTATCATGATTCGAAGAAATGATCATACGAGTGTTTTGATCAATAGAAAGATTTGAAAACGTTTCGAAACATTTGAGAATGATTTAATGATTTCAAACGAATTTCGAATGTAATCATATTTCAATTATTGAATGTTTATATACTATCGAACTTTTTCACTGAATTATACACATATACACGTAAATTTGATGAAGTAATGATGATTGAAGTGAGAGAGAAAAGATCGCGTGAAAACACGCTAAATTTCACTAATTGGATGCGGAGGAAATGAGATCCATGAAACCCGGGTCTCGGCAAAGAAACATTCAATAACAGCATTAAAAGCGAAGAGTGGAACAAAACTCTAGGGTTTGGAAAAGCACAGCTTTTAAATGGGGTTTTCAATTCCTGGCTACTCTGCTTAGCTGGCCTCTGCAGGCTTCCAACGCTTGACCAAAGCGTTATGACAGGAGCTGTCCCATCAGCCATCCACCCTATCCTCCTCCCAACATCCAGTTTCCAATCTGGGCTTTCCCATGCCTCGCGGCTCCGCTCTCCTTCCATTGCTGATCCCAGCCTATACATTCTCTTTCCCCTTGAAGGCTATACACAAATGACATAAGAAATCCGTTCTGGTGAGTGTCGTGGATGAAGGGTCCAAAGCCGATCGCTGTCCAGGGCAGTAATTGAGGACTAAAACTCCGGTACTAATGAGCGTAATGAAAAGGGAAACACCGAGACCAATCGCAATCTGGGGAATCTTGTATCAATCTATTTTAAAGATATGGAAATCGAGCTCTTCCATAACGTCGTAGAAAGCGTGAATAGTCGCGGCCGTCAGTTAAAGCTCCGATATGTGAAGGTGCTCGGTGGCGGTGTTGAATGTTGTGTGTACAGGTTGTATGAAGGTGAAGGTGAAGTCAGGATTTACAGATTTGACCATCCTCGCTGGAAATGTCAACGTCCAAGTAAGGAATGGAGACCGCACTTGGAGGAACGTATTGCTCGTGGAGAAATCTTGCTCTAGGATCTAGGTCTTGAGAGAGTAGGAAAATTCGTGGTTCCTCGTGGTTCCTCGTTGTGAAATCGTAGAAGCATAAAGGTTGGCCGTTAAAGTAGGGTTTGGTATGTGAAGCTCGTGGTGTGTACAGATTTGTCAAATTTACAATTTATCTCCCCAGATGATTATGGCCAGGCGTGGGAGAAAGGCCGGGCTTGATTAAGAGGGTGAGCGTTCCCTCCGACTGAATATACCTCCCTCACTAGGCAGCATGCCCTGCAGAAACTTGAGAAAACTTCGTTTCTTGCTTGATCGTTTCGGCTGGTTTAAAAGGCTGGCGACCTGCTCCATGGGTCCCACAATAACCTCATCACCAAGCTTGGGGAACTTCCCCTCGCTTTTGGGCCCATTGAGGCTGGGAAGTTTAATGAGCGGCGCTGGTGTCTCGCGCCAGACGGAGGTCGCGAACCCGTGGGTGTCCACAGTTTGCGCGAGACAAAACTCGCTGTTGTCTCTCCATTGATTGTCGATCTCGGCCCACTTCTCCTCCGTGAGGCGGTAGATCTTAGAGGTGGCGCCATAATGCTCCCCCACGCGCGCGAGGTGGCGCGTATAATTTTGCCTCGCAAGGTCCCAGTCTTTTCGCATTTCTTTGTAGGTTGAAGGAGTAAAAGTTTCAGGACGGTATGGCTCAGGGGAAATGGTGAAGTTTGCGTGGCCCAGGGCGTCGGACCAGGGATCTTGGGCGGTGAGTGCAAGTGATGTTGGAGGGAGAGGTAGAGGTGGGATTTCGGAATAGGGTAGGAGGGCAGACGGCGAAGGAAGCTGATTGAAGCCTCGGCCACGGTGGATGGAGGAGAAGGATGGTTTTGTTGAGAGCGGTGGTGAAGGCAGACTTGGTAGGAGAGGCGAGGTGAGCGGAGTGTGTGTACTTGATGGCGAGTCGATCTCGGCGACTGTGGGCGATTGTAAAGGGGACTGGTAGGGAACGTCTTGGAGATGGGTGGATATGTTGGCTAGTATGGGCGGAAGAAGGGGCGTTGTTGCTTTCATCTCATTTTCGGTGTCCTCTTTGTGGGCGTTAGCCGTTTGAGTATCGATACTAGTTGTCGGCATATCTTCTTCACGGTCGTCGAAGACACTCCGAGCAGGAGTAGGTGGGAGCGGTTGGTCCTTTGGGTCGGGAGTCTCAGAGCCTGCAAGAGAGGGTGCACGCGTCGAATTGGCGCGAGAGCGTGACTGGCGCATTTCTTGCATGCCATCAATAATGGAGGTTGTGTTGTTCGCGCGTTTGTTCCGCCATTTGTGTGATAAAGAAGGAAATCGAGTACCAAGCCGTGATGTGAAGCCGTTAGAAGACAAATCGCTCGGGCGCTGCCTTTTGACAACGGGATTCATTGCGAGTTCGAGATCACTTGCGCCGTCCGCCAAGTCGTATTCAGGACTTGATGAAGTCATGTAAGTCTCGGCCATCATGCTGGATTCGCTGTACGAGACTGAGGCAGACAGATATCCTGAACGGGCGTCAGCAGGTTGCGCAAAGTAGACCGTGCGGAAAAGTGGGTTGGATGTCGATACGGTCGTGTCACATGCTATGTACGAGCCGAGGTCGGGTTGAAATGTTGGTCAATCGTGGTTTGGGATGCTGGAAGTCTGCTATGGTACATCGCAATGAACGGGATCACTTACGGTCATTGTCGAGCTCAACCTCTGAGCTATCGACCATCTCGTAGTCGTCATCCTTCTCGGGGGTTCCTCCTTCACCTCCGTCAATGGTCTTTTTGCCGAGCCGAAGCCGTCCATTGACTCGCGCACGGTAGGAGAAGATGCTAGCGAGGACGTGGAGCTTGGAAACCGTGCATGGCCTCGAACCGAAAAGGTCGGCGTACTTGGTGAGGGTAGATCCGATATTGGCGATGCCTGCGATACAGCAGAAATCGGCGAAGACGTCGGAGTCTCCTCTCTTTTCTCGCTTCGACCATCTGAGGCAACTGCAATGGCCTTAATTGCCGCATGTTGTGTTGAGGAGATGGCGGTGATTGTTGGAGGTTGGAGGTCAGCAGCCAGCGATCATGTTTGGTGAGCGGGCGGGGAGGTAAGAATATCTGTAAGACGTGGCTGTGCGATAGCCAGTAGAAGTGACTCTGTATTGATCACAACCTTGGTTCTGTGTCAAACGAGCGTGTGAATTGGCCTGCGAGAAAACATCAGTGATCTGCGGTGCCCGAATGGCTGCCAACCACCCAATTCGCCACACTGGCGCAACGGTACGAGTACCGATCCCGTCGCGGCCCCGAAGCGAAACACGCGCGTTGCTGACTTACCCAAACAATGCTCGTGATCTTCCGCACAGGATGATTATCGAACAATGACCGAGTATTGAAAGAGTGAGACAGGACGGCAGAATAATAGGAACCCGAAGGCGGATTGAGTCTGGGTTTTGTGGGGCAGGAGCTCTGCCACAGGTGGATAGTCAACGGATCGAAGCATTCAAACATCGGTGACGGGCCATTGGAAGGAGGAAGAAATCCGTTTGACTTTTTCGAAATGGCAGTGGTCAAATCTACTTAGTAGTACTCATGGCCATGTGCCACGAGCGAAAGACGGCGGGCCGTTGTTGGATGAGACTTATTCATATTCATGAAAGGTCGGCGTTCCTAAGTCGTGAAGGCGCGACCAAGAGACAGTCGAGAATTTTGCATGAATTCTCTAATCTCTACCCCCTCTCGCCAAACGGTCGGGGAACTGGAAAAGCTAAATGTAGTGGCTGGCACACCAGATAAAGTACAGGGGTGCTTCCCAGCTGCAGTAGCCTCTCCTTCCAGGGCTCGAGCAGGGGTCGCACGGTCAAGCTCGGTCGAATCACACCATAACCAGCAGTTTTAGCCCCGGCTACCGTGAGAAACCAGCACAGCTTGTCACTGTCACCAACATTGCTGGAAACCGCGGTGTGACGGGAAGGTACCGAGTGCGAGAGGATTTCCTGACTAAGACCAACAAGGCAAGCAGAGAGTGGTTTGAAACCTTGACGTTCTACGAAGTGATCAATACATCTGAAAGACCAAGAAGCGTGCAACAACGGACAACAGACGAGTATTCGAGACTAAAAGGAAGGCAAGCACTCACTGATGGTAACGAATAGCGAGACGGCGAGTATTATTAGGTAAGTAGGACAACTCGATACGTGGAACGGGTGGATGCGCTCCAAACACCATCTTTTCGCATAAGTACTCTAATTCAGAGTGCTTATTCATTGAGTGATTGACAGTTGACAGCGCACCACCAGGAATGCAGCCACTGCTCCTTCATACTACGAACTCGCCTACACTCCTTTTATCATCTGCTCATCTTCATGCAAGGGCATGCGGTCCATCTGCGATCTTCGCATTCGCGACCACCAAAAGTCCAAAACAACCGCACCCGAGGAGACGACGGCACTGCATGCCACCTGCAAAGCCGCCCGGACGGGGAAGTGCAGGGCCATCGCTTCGAGGAACAGGCCTCATCCTGGATGGCTAGAGTCATAAAAGCAGCGGGTTGCCTCTGCACAGAATTTTTAGCGGCATTTGCGCTCTTTAGTCTTTATCCTTCCACCATCTTTTGAGGCTAACCTTTGCCGAATAAAAACCCCTTGCCGCTTCACAGTGAAAAAAAAAAGATGCAGTCCCTGCACATCGTGCATGGACCACGTAACGTCCTGTGCCAGTCGTTCATCCTTTTCCTAGAATATACCACACTTGACGCGATCAGTCCCACGGTCAGGAAATGTGGGGAAGCACAAGAGGACAAAAGATAACAAGTCATCGTACATTTGTGTGAGTGGAGCAAGAGAATGCGACGATATCAACCAGCCGGTTCTTTCCATGGATGGGGATGTTGCTTGCCATTGTATAAACGTATCGGCGATTTGAATTGGGATTCGCTCAAGTCCTCAACTGCTCCGATCACGGTCCGTAGATTGGAGCATCGCGTTGGTTGAGGGAAATATCGCAGCCTAGAGGAATTGGTTTAGGTAAGCAGTCTTCGATCCCTTGGTCAGGAACTTGTGAGACGATCAGTTTAGCACGCTTGTGACTCGCGAAATTGAAGTCCACCTATGCAATGTGATCTTGTGCTGAGCCTGTTGCTTTCACTGCGGCGTTTAATGAGGTGAAAGATTCTGCTACACGCGTAGGGCCACCTGACGTAACAGATTTGGGATATAAGAATAGATCATCACAAATGGCTGTTGTGCGTGCTCGATCAGACGATTAGGTCCAATACTTAGCCCAAATTTGACGTTGTGTTGCATGGCCCTGGAACTGATGAACAGCTTCGGTAAGCGCACACAAATTTACATGGACAACGAGCACCTACATGAAAGTCGATCTTGGTGATGTCTTGAAAGCCTTCCCTAGAACTTGGTTCTTTAAATCTAGAAGCGTAGCTAGCAAAAGCCGAATGTGGGAGGATAGAACGCTTCTCAGGATTGAATGACTCGGCCAATGCTCTGACTGTATCGTTGTGCTCACATAGGCTCGACGAAGCTGTGAAGTAGACACATCTGATTGGAATTCCGAATTTTCTGGCAAGCTGGGTCCAGACCAAGCGTGTGTCTATGTCGGCGTTGGTGTTGTCTATAGAGTTTTTTAACCACTGTGATTATGCTGAATCATTTCGCTTTCTTCACAGCTTACCAATCGCAACCGAGATGCCACCAGACAATAGATCCGTTGCTACCTTTACACATTTGTCTCGCTTCTCGAAAGTTAGAATGACATCCAGAATATCTCAGGGGAGAACCTGAAATTGTATTGGCGGAGAAACAGTGATACAAATTGGTGTTCGAAAAGGAAAACAACGTACTGTCTTCAAGATGTCTTGATTCACACGCTCGTAGCCGAGTGGTTTGAGAACAGTCCAATAAAAAGTAGATTTACCGGCAGCAGGGCTTCCGCACAGTATGACAAGATCCGTAGGGTTTGTTTTTAAGAAAGCTGTTGCTCCTACAGAGTGACTGAGATATGCCGCGGGATCGAAAACCCTGCTGTAAGCTCGAGACTCTTCATTGAGAAAATACTCTTCTGGCGTTTTGAACTCGATTCCTACGTTGGTTGCGAAATTTCTATCGGAACAAGAATGATCAGCTTTGACGTTACCAAGTGCTGGTCTACCTCCAGCATCTCCCACAAAGAATGAAGCGTTCAAGTCTGGGCCATCTCCAACATTCAGGTCGATATCATCGAGTAATTCGTCCCACATCCCTGTGCGAGGCTTCCTGTATTTGTCTCTCGCCGTAGCGGCGAGTAGAGTGATGGGAAAGTCGAAATGATTAAGGATAGCATTGACTTTGTTCTTGAAGATGGTCACATAGCGCTGATCATTCTTGATGGATTTTGAGTCAGTCTTGAGACTCAAGCGACCTTGATTTGTGAGGATCGTAATGATGTATCTAGTAGTAGGTTAGCAAATATAAGCAGACTTGTGACCTTTTAACATTGGACCATGACTCGAGGAGATGTAAGCTTCATGGCATTTCTTGACCTTTCTATTGCATGTAAAGAATTGACTCACCCATCTGCATAGAGTTGCCTGAGTGTAGCAGGTACACTTAAGTCCCACCATTGCCAATCCATGGCATCTTTGGCAAACATATTTCCGGACGTAGTCTTGATCACAGTGGAATCCTGGAATATCATTCAGACCCGGATGCCTTCTCAAAGGTCCAGCGATCAAACACTTACAAGGTCAAAAGCGGCAATTTTGCTTCTCTTAGTACAAGGCTTTTCTGAACACGGTCTGTATGTGCCGATCAGAAGACTTTCATCAACCACACGCCAGGAAAGCCGGTCCGGCTCCTTTTTGCTGGCTGGGGTGAAGAAATTTGCAACCGCTTTATCTGTAGAGTCTGTCAACAACGGGGGCTTCTTCAAACCTTCGACCACAGGAAAGAGGGTTTTCCATACTGGTGGTAGTCGACTCAACTCGTCTCTTTGATGGGGGAGGAGACACAGAGTCGCGCGTACTTGAGTTTCTTTTCAAATTAGCTGGCATGATTACAGCAAAAGGTGCTGTAGTAAAGCTGTTCTCAGCCTGAGAATAACAGTCAGATGTAATGTAATCACTCGATTATCATACATCCAGAGCTGGAAGCCTGCTGTTTCTTCCGAGGATGTCGTTAAAGTGACGTTGAAAAGACTAGGGAGAACTCTAGTGCATCACCAAGATTCAGAACATGGAATGCAACACTTGACGAAATGATAAACCGCCTCAACACGCCCGGCATAATCTGATTACAAGATCGTAATATTACAATACGTCCTTGATGAAGTCCAACAGGGTTTACCTGGGCCTTTCCAGGGCGTCGTAGCCTTAGCGTTCGATTTTGCATCTTTCAAGTATCGAGCAATGGCAGCAAAACTCGTGTTGATTCAACGAAATCATCTCTATTCTAATGCACTTAGGGTATCAAGCATTTATCCATAGCTTCTTCGGTATAGCCAACCAGCCTTATGATTGTTTGATCGGTTCCAGCAAGAATCCCATTGCATCCTTCAGGCCAAGCCCCGCTAAAGGCCATCCCATCCCATCGAACGTATTCATGTGATCATTCGTGATGTTTTCTGTCAAGGCTGCGTGTCTCCTCATCAGATGGAATATCTTCCTCATTGACCTCTCCCCAGCCTGAATTTCTTCGACTAAGTTTGCCCTGCGCCTGCGGTATTTCCCTAGGACTTGCGAGGGGGCTGCTAGCCGCAATGCCACCAATGCTGCCCGTAATGCTGTCGTTTCTTCCATGACCAATGAGCCCACTCCTCATACTCCCACCATCACCGGTATGGTTTTGTTTTCCAGCGTAATAGCTATTTCGCTCGCTGCTCAAGGCGGGAGCAATGCCGGAAGAGGAGTACACACTGGCTCTCTCTGTGTTCGGCAAGCCCGTGCTAGGATGTCTGGCTTGATGTAGGCTAGCTGCTGGTTGATCGCTAACATTGGCACTCAGCACGCTCAGAGGAAGTGACTCCCTGCTACCTCCGAACAGCGATGATGGTGCGAGAGCGCGTACTGATGCATTCGTGTCTAAAGAGTTTCGGCGTCGGCGTTTGGAGGATGAGGCTAGGGTCATAATTGAGGCGTTGTCGGTAAGGAGGTTGTTAGCTGTAGCGGTGCTGTAGGTGGCTGGGTGACCCCCACCACTGGTTTGGTTGACCAAATGGGAAGGGATGGCGGAAACTGGTGAGGAGGGAGGGAATGGGTGCGAGAATTGTGAGTTTTGGTTCTGAACGAGACCGCCGGAAGGAGCCGTATGCTGTGAAGCCGACTGTGTGTGATTTTGCGTACCTCCAAGGAGATTGGATGGGGCTGAGGACTGGATAGTCGTAAGAGTGGTCGTAAGAGAACGGACCGAATGCGCAGGTGAGGAGAAGTTACTTTCACTCACAGCTCCGCCTATTGTAGCTGCAGTCCCTGCTTTAGATGGAGCCATATCTGAGTTTACCGTGTCAGGGTTTGTTGAAACGGTTGGGGCTGCCGACTTGTTACTAATTGTAGGTGCTGGCTGGCCGTCGCTTGAAGCTGGAAGGGATAGCTTGCTGTGGGATGGTGACATGTTGCTGACACTTCGCCCGGATGGTGGCGTGTAGAAGGATAAGTGACCATTACCACTATTTGGGATCGATGCATCTTTTTTAAAGTTACTTGAGCTGGGGTATGGGTTGTTCTTCGGGGTGTTGTCTTTTCTCGATTTTAAAGGCGGAGGGTGTTGGCTACGCTTGCTGGCGCTGTTCGAGGACGAGTCAGACGAAGAGTTTTTGAGATTTGCAAGGCGCTTCATCCAGCTGGAGAAAGGTCTTCGGCGTGAATGCCTGTCTAGATTGGAAGTAAGCATCTGGCTCGGTAGCTAAAGGAAGAGCGCAATCGGTCGACATACCATGAGATCGTTGTGCTGGCGCTACTTCGGCCATGTTCCTACTGTGGCAAGCTCGGCAGTAAGATCATACAGTGACTGAGCGATGTCTTGAAGGTGTTAAGTAGGAAGAGGTGGAGGATGATGAAACTAGCTGATGAGTTGGGTCAATTAGATGATCGGTTGAGGGCACCGTCGAAAGCTACAGGATACCTACCTCCGCAAGAAGCCCCAATCTGCTACCTTAAAGTAATGTGAGTACTCGATATGAGTTGTTTCAGTGGCAGTCGAGGCGCGTACTGGAAATTGGATGTTTCAGAGCAAGGGGTCCGTCGGAGAGGTGGGTTTGCGTAATATATGCTCTGCTGTACTGTGACATTCTGCCCCCGGACTGACCAATCACGGGACTTGTTCCTAACAACGTCATTTCAATACTTCTTCACGCGCGAGTACAATGGACTTGGCTCATTATTGTCTTCGCTCAAACGCTCTTCCTTCTTTTTTCCCTATCCTGAGCACCCTAAGTGACAAGTATAGCAAGCTCCAATGCAACTGCCATGGCTTCTTTATAGTCCGGGGCGGAAATGGCACCCGCCTTGATGGCTGAGGGTTGACATTTCAACATACTTATGTGAGCTCGGGAGCGGCTATGATGGGGAGGTAATCGACACTGGTTTCTCATCGCTGCCTTCTCTAGCCCGTCTGGTATGTCAAGTGGAACAGATTCGATTCGGCCTTTGCCGCCCGACGTCGCAAAACAAATCCAATCCTCTACTGCGCTACCCTCATTGAATTGTGTTATTGTTGGGCTCGTGAAGAACTCACTGGATGCTGGTGCTCGAAGGCTTGATGTCG
Source organism: Physcia stellaris (assembly GCA_018902385.1). Taxonomy (NCBI): domain Eukaryota; kingdom Fungi; phylum Ascomycota; class Lecanoromycetes; order Caliciales; family Physciaceae; genus Physcia; species Physcia stellaris. The sequence continues at coordinate 622,749 of JABSSW010000024.1, read as the reverse complement.
AAGTTGACTATGGACGCGGCAGCTGCAACGTCGAGGATGATGGCAGTGGAATTCCTCCATCGGAATTCTTGGAAGATGGTAATTTGGCGAAAACATATTGTGAGCCTTCCGAAACGTAGCCTTTATTGTTTCTATCTGGCTAACTATATAGACACCTCAAAGAGCGGTAGGACATCATCCACTCATGGGCGTCATGGCACGTTTCTATCCTCGGTCGCTGCTCTCTCGATACTGACGATTACATCTCATTTCCATCTCAATCATTCTTCTGCGACAATCATATTGCACCATTCAAGGCCTGCTGCAAGGATGGTCCCAGCACCGTCATATCACCAATTGTCTTGCCGCGAGCATGGTACCAGAGTTAGTGTTCGAGATGTATTCGGCAATATGCCAGTCCGAGTAAAACAACGATCTTTAGATTTCAAAGACCCTAAACAAGAGGCTAGACACGTGGAAGCTCTAAGTAAGCATCTTGTCGGCTTGCTGCTTGCATGGGGTAATCCCCTTGCCGTTAGAGTAAAAACTGTGGGAGATCCCAAAGTTCTGTATATACGAGCAAATGAAGGCCCAATGTTGAGAATATTGAAGAACCCAACCGCCCCTCCAGATCTTGACATTGAGACCGTCCGAAATGTTCTCTCCCAGGCCAGGCATATTGAACCATCTGAATGGGAGGATTGGATCCCTACTACTGCTCGAAGCTCCTACGTAAGTGTAGAAGGTGCCATTTCACTAAAACCCGCGCCATCAAAGCGAACACAATTCATCTCAATTGGAATCAATTACCTTGATCATGGCTTGGGTGACAATGTACTTTATGAAGAGGTTAACCGACTGTTCGTCGACTCGAGATTTGGCAATGATGACGAAATCTTGGATACGGAGACGGCTATGAACGGGATTCAGCATGCACGCCTGAAGCAGGAAGGATTCACCACGAAACAACTGAAGGGCTGTGGGAAGGGCATAGATCGTTGGCCCATGTTCTTTTTGCGGATTATCACCAAGGAGGAGGAAAGCACGACACTTAAGGGTGCCCAAAGCACTTATCGAGAGCAAGAACTCCTTTCCGCGATTGTTAGTGTTATGAGGGCGATGATCATTCGATTCCTCGAGGACCATCATTTCCTAACTCGGCAAATGCCACGAATCGTCAAGCATGGCAACAAGAACAGTGATGACCATGAAATCATGAGCGGCGCTTCAAGGAGACTTTCTTCGCCACCTGCTATTCTCGCGAATAGTCAGAGACCAATGGCTAAGGAGAGGGCAAAGCTTGCGACTAGCGAACGACCTAGATCTGCCACTTCATCGGGGCAAGAGAGATGTTCAAAAAGGCCAGGTCGCTTCGCTGCGGTACACGGCCTTCTGGCCGATACTGAGCTGCCGAAATTCAGTAGCTGCCAGACGCAGTACAGTGCTGGAGCCTTCGATTCATGGAGTCGTATCAAAACTGGTAGTCGCCAAAGTCTATCTGAGCTCCTTAATCAAGAGACTCTGGCCAAGATTATTAGGAAGGAAGCCCACGTTCAAAACTTAAATGAAAATAACATGGCAGCGCCCAGCCAGAAGGTATCCTCAAAGCTTTGCACTGACGGAGAAGATGGCTCAAAGCAATATACGAGCGGAGAGGGCGTTGTTTGTCATACGCAATCTCACGAAGGTATTGGCGGTACAAGTAGTCCAGATAAGGCAATCGTCACCGAAGCCGCATCAAATTCAGTCTCCACTGAATTGACTGGGACTGGTTGCAATGATGATACTGTTCACTGGATGAATCCGGTCTCCAAAGCCATCGTAACAGTAAATGCTCGCACTGGGCTAATTGTTCCTCAACATTCGAGAACGGCTACGAGGAAGGCCACTCCGCTTCGGGGCGCAAAAGCAATCCGCGGACTTAATTTTTCTTGCAACGACATTACGTCGTCATCAAGTGTCATTGGGACTCCATCAGCTATCGAAAGGTCGACTTGGGTAAATGACATTCTTGAAGGCTGGGAGAACCCAACATATAGTCCGACAGAAGAGAAGATACCTCAGATCTCTTTTGACGGCTTGAACCTTGATAGCTCTGCGTTACTGCATGGAAGACATCACCGGTGCTCGGATGTTGATATACAGAAGGCTTTCTCGCACTCCTCCTCCTACAATCAGACCAAACTCTCCAAGCGGGGCCTTGCAACTGCACATGTCATTGCTCAGGTTGACAGGAAGTTCATACTTGTCAGCATGGACCATGTACAGGCAAGTGGTCGTTCGGAACCACACACGATCAAGCGAAACGGAGTTCTGATTTTGGTTGACCAGCATGCAGCCGATGAACGTATTCGCGTTGAGAAACTCCTTGCTGATCTATGCATACCAATAGCATCGCAAGACCAGCCCCTCACTCGGGGAATGGGCTATCAAGGTTTAGGTTCAGCTATTAGGACTACAGTACTCATCAAACCTATAATCTTCGAGACAACAGAGCAGGAAAGGAAATTGTTCATCGATCATGCCCGTCACTTCGCCGACTGGGGCATCCTATACCGACTACATTCTCCTCAGCCATCACCTAAACCATCAAGGCTAGAAAAGTGCAGAGTCTCAGTGAAAACATTACCAGAATCCATCGCGGAGAAGTGTAGACTCGACCCTCAGCTCCTCATCGAGATCATGAGAGGCGAAGTATGGAAACGGCAAGGTGGTGCCTATACAAGAGCTTCAACCGACACAAACGACGGAAATAACAAGGCCGAAGGTTGGCTCTCCCGTATCAGCAGCTGTCCTCAAGGCATTCTCGATATGCTCAATTCGAGATCTTGCCGCAGCGCCGTTATGTTCAATGATGAGATCTCGGTGGAACAGTGTCAGAATCTTATCCAGAGGTTGGCGGATTGTGCCTTTCCGTTCCAGTGCGCCCATGGCAGGCCCAGTATGATTCCGCTGGTTGATATGACAGCTGATTCGGCCTTGATTGGCCCGGGAATGAATGCTTTTGGGGTCAGGAGGGTTGCGGCTGCGGGTACTTGTATAAATGGAGACGGTGGTATGAATGATGAAGGTGGGTTTTGTGAGGCTTGGAGAGGGTGGAAGGGGGCTCGGAAAAGGGGTTCGAGTGACGATAGTTGAGATGTGCACGTCTTCTATCGAGTTCATGTACGTTTTAGCGAAATGGATGTAGAGTTACTGGCTGAATACCTTTGATCGATGTAATCTTCGTCTTCTTCCCTCTCTTGTTTCTCAAAGTAGCAATACGATCGCTCGGTGTTTGTTCGATTGATCAGTATACTCATCTCTAGGATTACTCAACCAGGTTCCGACTATTCATTGCTCAGTATCATTTTTACCACTCCTTCTACCCTTCTCGCTCCCTCCCTACCCTCCGTCATTGTTACCTCGAAGGAGAAACACAGGGGAAGCAAGTCCCCCACTCGCGAAGTTCTCTCAACCGACTTCTCACTCAACCATTAAGCTTACCGATTCGAAAACGATGGAGAAATGTCTTCCTTTGCGCCCTCCCATCCCCCTCGTCTACCCCAACTAATCAGTCAAAGTCCAATCCCCTGCATGATAGCTTTTCTTAAATTCCAGCCTGCTTTTACCGTTTGAGGTCCCATTGCTGCTGCTCCTCCTTCCCTTCCCTGCCAAATGATAGTAATAAGAACCCGAAATTCCTTTCCCCCCCACCCACCCAACTCTTTCATTCGATAAACAAATACTTGAAATCAGTGTTTCCGATTCTCGTCTCGTCTCATGTATCCATCTTTAATCAGTTCTCAATCATTTACTTTTCAAGTCATTGCCCTCTCCTTCTCATTTTTTCCCGCTCTCTTTTTTGGTGTTTTTGGTTTTTTTTGATACAGTTAAGCGATCACGCTGTTTATTATATTTTCCCCAAGAATGCACCACCCAGACCAGAGAATATAGCCGGTGCTCGAGAAGATATGTATTTAGTGTGGGAGGTGGGGATGAGGCTGGGTTTGGTTGATTGGTGGGTGGGGGAGTTTGGTTTGGTTGGTTGTGGGGAAGGGAGATTGGGTGGATGGGAGTTTGTCATTTTGATTTGTTTTAATATTCTTTGATTTGGGTTGCGGGTTGTGTGAAGAGGAGATGGTAGGGAGGGATGAGGAGTGAGGAAGACAAAGGATGGGAAGAGAGAAAACGCAGGAAGTACGATGAGAAAGTAAATGAGAAATGGGTTTCAGAAAGGGAAAAAAAGCGAAAAAGATCAGTGACGAGGACAAAGAGATGAGCGGGTCATAATCCACCATGAGGGTTTCAGGGGATGGGGAGACATAGTCACATGAATGAGCTTCTTTGATAATTCTATGCTGCTGTACTCAATATTCGCTGTCTATAAGCGGAGTCCCAAAACGCTGATTTCCTGAGCTAATTGCTAGATTCAGGTAGTCAGTCAAAAGGCTTTGAGGTTGTGAATTCCACCATCCCTACCTATCTTTGAGAATTTTTAATCCTTCTTCCCTCACTCGGCCCTAGGAAAATTGAGCGCGGGTCCCATCTCAGATGATCACAATCATCCACCGAATTCGAATGAACCAACGAAAGTTCGAATTGGGAAATAGAGTCAATCTAGAACTCCATTCATATCAGATTAATTTCTGAATTCCAAGAACGAGCAAGCGTGATTTGATAAGTGATTCCTATTTTCTATCCGCACTCAATTGTGTTTAGGGCGAGTGTCTGTGTCGAAGTCGTCAGATGGTCAAACCCTCAGACGGTCAATGGAAGACACCCCGAAGTCTAGAAAACCCACGAAACTTTCCTCATCAATAGAAACCAACCCAGTCGTCTCGAATGCGTGCAGCCCGAGAAAATCCGATTTCTCATGCAATTGCGAATTATTTAATTCGGTGTGAAGGCTGTATCTAGACACTGGGAGTGGAAATTGGTTATTTGAACCCCCCCGAAAAGAAGTGAATTTAGATCTGGACGCTGGTCTGTACATACGTGTAGGGAGATTTTGGAGTGGCGTCGGCGGTTGGGGGGAGGGGAGTTGGTTGCGTGTGATTGATTGTGGTGGTTGTGGTGCCTGGGGAGTGGAAATTGCAGGAGCTGAAAAGAGGGAGAATCGGTAGATGAGAGTATTTTGTACTTGATGGGCTGACTTGATGGATGCGAAAAGAAGAAAGAAAAGAGAAAAGAGAAGAGAGAGAGATCGATCCCTTGTGGCGAAATTACAGTGGTCTCTTCGTACCCACCCAGTGAACTGATCTAGCACAGAAGAATCAACATCTTGACAGAGTATGCTAAAAAGCGCACAACATTAATAAATATCCGTAAAGGCATTCTGTGACCGTGTTTGAGCTGTACCAACGCCTGTATCTACCCGTCGATGCAAATGCCGTCATTACTCAACGTGAAGCTGGACGTCCATCTCTTTGTACGCAGCGCATCGCCTCTAAGACGCGCAAGGCCGAGTGACACAGCAGAATTGACCACCGGTAATTACAACGATGGTGTACATAGTATATACAAAAGCTGCTTTATACCCACTGTTTCCGGTGGTCCATCAGGCCCCAAAACACCAAGACTATGTCCACTAGGTTATTGACGATCGCGGTTCTGGATGTCAACCGGAGGCCTGTACTGCTTATGTCCAATGATGATGTAATAGAAGGTCGCGAACAGGGTGATACCGCCAAACATGGCAATGTTCCAGTTCATCGTCTCCGGCGTCGGGCCTTTGGCGGTGGGGAAGAAGCAGAACATGAAGAAGCTGAGGAGGAAACAGATGGCGATAACATTGATTGCCATGCCCCACTTGCCGAGCGAGAAGCGCGAGGGCGGAAGGGGCTCGCCTCGTAGGCGCTTGCTGATGAAGCAGCCAATGGAAAGGAGGTAGGAGGAAAGAAGCGCGGACATGGTCAGCGACGCGATGGCGTTGAGGGCAGCTGCCGAGCCGAGGTTGAGGAGAGCAATTAGGATGCCGAAGCCCATGGAAACCGATACTGCGTTCAGCGGGATGTTCCAGCCCGGAGTGACCTGACCCAGTCGTTAATGAAATTCTCAATCTTCATCATGATCACTACTTACCTTGGAAAGTTGTGGCGAAAAAGGCAAGCCATTGTCTCGGGCGAATGACCAAACTTGCCGAGACGCTGTGGCAATTTCGCTAATGACCGCGGAGACGAGGGTGATGATGACAATGGCGGTCATGATATTGGTGCCAGTATGGCTCTTGGTCACGTTGTAGAATAGTTGGATCATAGGGTATCCTGTATCACTATCGAGCAGAACTTGTGGCTCTGTGACACAGAAGCAGATTGTGAAGACAGCGATGTAGCCAAGAATGGCATTGAGACCGACACCCCACAGCATGGCCTTGGGAAGGGTTTCCGAGGCATTCTTGATTTCTTCGGCTGTCGTATGGGTCAGCTTGTCTATTTCGCCGAAGCGAGGAAAGCAAAACTTACACATGTGCACGGAACAGTCAAATCCAAGCATAGAACTCAAGGAAGTGAGTAATCCAACCATAAATGCAACACCCATAGTAGGCCAATTACCACCATTGTCGAAATGAAGCAGAGCTGTTCGGGCATCGTTTCGAGGAGAAAGCACCAGAAGAGGGATAACGATCGCAAATACGCCGGCTACGTGCATCAGCAGGATTATCCCTTCAACGAGCGGCAGCTTCTTGGCCAGGGAAGTGTTGAAAATGATAGCGAATGCAACGACTGCAATGACCAAGAGAGTGCCATGCCACGGTTGGGGGACGTAATTGGGATTGTTCAAGGTGAGCAGGCCTTGAATAATGGTTCCAACCATGAATGACAATCCAACTACCGCACCTTGCCAGCCAGTCGCAAGTACCCAACCTGATTGGTCAGCTTTGAAGTCCCAAAAAGGAGGATTGGTAGGTTTTCACCTGTGATATAACTCAAGAATTTCTGGCACCAACGAGGGGAAAATTCGGAGACCCAATGATATTGGCCACCAGCGGTGGGAGACCTGCCAAATCTAAGGATATTTCTCACCTCGGACATGGGGATACTTACATTGAAGCCATCTCAGCTATACTCAAATAGATGAAAATGCTGGCAATGATAACAACCGTATAGCCCCAGAAAAGGCCTCCGGTGCCTCCGTCCAAAAGTGCGAACATCATCTGCCTGAGAGCTAGAGATTAGATATTATCTTCAAATCCGGAATCGATACCAACACTTACGCAAATAGAATCTCCCATGTACAAATGAGGACCGTGGCGAAGCCCAGAATTGACAGGAAGCCAAAGTTGCGCTTTGCTCATGGTCAATGTCCACTCCCTCCTACACAGTTGTAGGCTTGACTTACGCGCAAGACTTGCGATCTCCCCAGCATCCTCATGTCCTGCTGATCCGCATCCGTACCTCTCCATTTGTCGGCGACGATGCCCATCTCCTGCATCTGCATTTCCGCCGAGTAGCTGTCGCTACCCACAGGTTTGCTCTGCACCCAGCCATGCTCCGTCTTCCCCACGATCTCCGGAGCATCCATGACGGCGATTGCGACAGATGTCAAAATACAGTCTATCGGACACGGAAGAGCGGTGGACTCTGCAAGACGGAGAAAGCACAGATGTTTATTGTTGGAGGAGAGGGGAAGCGATCGCTAAGGGAAATGCAGGTTCATGCAAGTCTATTGGCCTAGGCTTTGCAAAGGAGCAACCATGTCCAGTCCGATGCAGCTTGCAAGGGAGATAATCCCAGCCTTTGACCGCGAGTCCACGCCATCTCGGTTGCAGTAGCTTTATTATTAATCCAGACCCGCTGGGGGACGGGACAAATTGCGCGAAACAATCGATCTTGTACGGGTGTCATTATATGGCGAAGATGCGGATGGCGCGCTACCACGAGAAGGCATGGGTTGGATTCTGGCGTAGTACCTTAGGTGTTGGAGAAATGGAGATTAGTCGGAAGGGGCGCTGGATGAGGGTCGGCATCATGTCAGAGGATTGGTTGAGCGGTTTCCAGTCGGGAACGAAGCGTGTGCACCAATGGCTCTCCGTCGAAGAACGGACCGCCATCAATTAAATTAGCTCGCGTGGGGGCCTCAGAGAGGATTGTCATCGCATTGACGCTGTGCATAAGGTATCGCTCCGCATGGCAGTCCGCGTGGAAACAAGAGTTGGCAGTAGAAGGTTGTTCCCGTATTGCGTGTTGTCCTCTGATCCAAGAAAGGCCGATTGAATTTCAACAGTTTTCACGCAAGACACACGAGGCTTTACGGCTCCCTTGATCCATGTTCAAGTCGCCGCTTGGCAATCCGAGGCTACAAGTCCTCCGGGCCCTTTCCCCACCAAAAGTGTCTGCCACAAAGTCAATTAAGGGAGCTAAATGCCTGCTAAGCTACCTAGGGGTGCCCGGTGCCTTCCACTTAAGCTGAATTTGTTGGCCTAGAAGAGAGTTCTCTTTCGGCCAAGTTGCCCGGAGAGTGCGAGAGACCGTCGTCCAGGCCAATTGTCCACCACTTGAGCTATCACATTACTGGCTCGATTCAGGCACCCTGATAAGGAGAGCTCCTAGTCGGATTGAAGACTGAGGCAGACTTATCGAAAAATCTGTGAGTTGTAATTGGACTTATACACCAAGTTCCTTGACTGACTGTATTCTTACCAAGTGTCGACGAGACTAAGTAACATCACGGTGTCCTAAATATCGAAGACTCCGTTGATTGGCACACTCGGTTTGCACCACCCGCCCTCGCCGCCGCATCGACCTTGCGGGTCGCCGCGTGTGAAATTCGTCGGTACCGCAGGATTTAGCGACCTCGTGCGATCATCGTTGTTTCAAAATGGATGGGAAAATTCAAGGACCACAGATGGCTAGCAAGAGGGTGATGAGCTTCCAAATCTACTCTTGTCCGTTGCGATCTTCATTTGCAGAGTACTCGTACCCTTGACTGGAAGACATTTTTTCTTTCTTTCCTACCTACTCGATCATAGTTCAACGCCTATCGCTCCAGTTTGTAGACTGCCCACGCTACTATGTGGCCCCAGACGTGTGCCCAGTGACCGGTCTCACTTTGGTTGTCCATCAAGCGTCGAACTACCTGCCGTGCAAGTTTTTGGCGTGGGCCGCGACAGCAATGACCGAGACCGGAGGTAAAACTATCGTCTCTTGGAAGAGCCAGCGACGTGCAGTGCCTTGATATCTATTTTCCTTTGGGCTCGGAAAAACTGCTGAAGGAAGTAATGGTGTTGTGCTTCTCTCAGGTCGGAGAATTGAAGGTTGGAAACATTTAGACCTTCCGAACGGATGTCGCATAGTAATATTGAAGGCCGGGACTTCTTGAGGCTGAATCCTCTACGATCCGTGTCTCTCCAAATGTGGCTAAGCTCAGATTCTGAGATACCCGCACTATTATCTAGCCCTGGATGTGAATCTGCGAACCAATCACAGCAGATACCGTAAAAAATAGTCTTTCAAGCTCAACTTCATCTGGTAACGTACATGGCTTTCTTTCCGTCTCCCCGCCACTACGGCATCAATCAAAGTGTGAGGAAGCCATTGTGACCTATGAGAGCGGACGGTGGCCCCTTAACGAAGTTTCGATGGGCTCTTTCTGAGTTGAAGGGATCGCCACCTTGCAGAGCCAATTCCATATCCTTGGCCCCTGACAAAAACCTCGGCAGACTCAATAATAGTGGTAGTTTCACTGCTCCCAGAAGTAGCCATGACTGGATTCTGGAAGGCCCGTCAATTGGTACCCAGCAAGCGCCATCTGCATATGCAGCCAAGAGATATGCCCATGCAGGGTGACAACGCAGCTGCTCTGAATTTTTGACTTATCACTACAGCAGCCCGTGATCACAGAAAGTGTCTCGACTAGCTGCACGCTCAGTCGAAAGTTTGCTATGCTCTTCTTTTCTCCCTATATCTAATCTTCTTGCCCTTGTTGTTTCTCGCGGGTTTGGCGTGGGATTTTGTGATTTGCGAGAAGCGTGCCATTAAGCAGTTCCTGAGACCGGGATCCCAAGTCTACTGCTGGGGGTTCAACTCAGATGGTCCCTTACCTATGAAGAATGGCATCAAGCGGAACCATCTCAGAGCCATTGGCGGTGATTACACCTGATAAACATGGTGGTCTGGTCATCATCACCAATGCCTTTGGCTTAATTCTCGTCCTAATCTTCTTGATCATCCGTGTTCTCTCACGCGCCATCATCAGTCCGCCCTTCGACAGGGATGACCTGGCTCTGATCATTGCGACCGTAAGGTAGCATCTTCCTATTACGCAGCTCAAGCTGACACCCAGCCAGGGCTTCTGTCTGCTCTACTCTGCTCTCATCTTCGCGGCCGTGGCGAAAGGGTTTGGAAAAACCACCAGCCTACTTCAAGAACCAGACCTGGTAGCGGTGCAGAAGGTTGGTGCTTCGTTGAGAGAAACGTCAACAGGGGCTGATGTTCTAGATCATCTACGTGGCCGACTTCTTCTTTCTGATTACCATGTGGTGCTCCAAATGCTCCGTCGCTCTTACCTTCATCCGTTTGACACCTCAAAAGAGGCATAAGACCGTGGCCAAAGGGATTCTTATTGCAACAACCGTCTGGCTCGTCTTATCGATTTTTCTAATTGCCCTACGCTGTGATCTATCGCAGCCTTGGATCTTCATTGGCACCCAGTGCCGAGATCTGGTAGGACGCTTTGATGAGCCATAAGAGTAATGACTGATCTATCGACAGTTGACGCGATGGAAAATAATTAATGCAATGGATATTGCCTTGGAGGTTGCCTTGTTCGTTATGGCAATTCTGCTTGTGAGCAACCTTCAAATGGAATTGAAACGGAAAATCTTTGTTGTGACTGCTTTCGGTCTACGGCTAGCGTTAGTTTCTGTGATGTCAACGTTCAAACAGTTGCTAATGGACGATCAGTATCATTGCCGCAATCGTTCTCCGATTACACTATCTGAGTTTTGAATCAATCTACCAAAACCCCACTCTTGCTGCTGTGTTCTTCAGCATATGGACCATCGTTGAAGTGGATTTCAGCATTATCTCTACCAATATTGCCTGCCTCAAACCCTTCATGGCTGCATTCAATACATCCTATGGAGGCGTGGAGGAAATCAACGCATTATCGCGACTTGACCGTACCGGCCACTCAGTTCTCAGTAGCGTGGGGTCGATGAAGTTTGGAAAGAGCGGCAGAGTAAAGAGCAGCAAAGGTCGTAAAGGCAGTGAGTCAGCAAATCGAACACCGAGAATGCGGGCGCCGCAAGAACGCCTTTCGGAGGCGCTCGGAAATGAGGCAGAAGTTACCCACGAAGATGCAGAGAGTGTGGGCAGCCATGGTAGCCGGCAGATGATCATCCAGAAAGAGATTACATGGAACGTCGAGTATCATACTCCAAACCCCGCGAAGCGAGGGACTGGACCGAACTCGCAATACGATGTGTAGATAAAGTCCGACCTGTATAATAGAGGTTTGAATGGTGGTCTTATGCTTGGAAAAAGGGCGTTTCAAAGGCTAGAGCGGGTGGATCAAGCATCAGTGCTGGACGGTCAAATGTTGTACCTCAAGACTCTTTTTAGGGTATGAAAGTACCACTCAAGCTTTGAGAGTTTGAAATAATAGCCTTCTTGAGGTTCATTTAGACATTGTCGACTTACAATTAGCATTCCTTAGCTGACACTGACGAACCCAAACTCTGTGCTTGCTTTCGCTTCGGCCCGGCACTAATTACGGGAATAAGGCAGTGGGAAGAGGCCTTATCCCTGTATGGAATTTGTGCTAAGCCACATTGGTCAAATCATCACAGACTTACCCTCCTTCCTGTTGATTTTGTGATTGCATGTTGTAATGTAACAAGAGTGCCAACTTGTGATTGAGAGAGAGCTTCTTGAAGAGTGGTATATAAAATCCCAAGGCTAAAGGATAAAATGCAAGCCCCCATCCAGACGACGCTCTGTAGAATAACAACATTCCTCAGCTAGCACGCTATACAGATCCTGAATCTAGACGCCAATCTTCAGAATCATACGCATCAAGTTTGTTCAGGTACTTGCACCCAGCCAACAGCAGCTAAAGCATCTGCTGCACCGTCCTCCCCGAAAGCCTCACGGGCTCTGACCTCTCCCGCTTCTCCGCTGTACGCCCTCACCAGCCAGGAAAGATCTTCGTAAACCCTGTCTACATCAGTAAAGTGACTTAGATCTTGACTTGAGGTACTGACTGGCTTCTAAATCGACTTTTCGGAACAGATGCCGACAACAGAAGCTTTGCCTTGCAGCTGTAGAGGCGATTTCGATCGTCCCACTGAGTCTTCGGCTTACTGGCTTCCATATTCTTTCGGTATTCTTTTCTATACTTTCCGACTATCAAGTTGTGATGATTGATCCTCCACATGCCCAGCTCCATTTCATTGTGGGCATAGTAGCACGCCGCGTCGTACACGTATAAACGACCTGTCTCGCTATCGGTTCCAATGTTTCCTTCCCAGAGATCTCCATGAATGAGACACGGTTTGATGGATCGGCCTCCGGTTTCCAGGAAGCCGAGTAGCAGTGGAATCACATCTTTAACTGTTTGATCGACGATGTCTTCAAGTTCCTTCCACGGTCCATTTGTGACCACGTCCAATTGGAGAGCTCCGATAAGCATTTTACTGAAAAAAGAAGCCCAGCTGCTATCCCAGCCGACAACTTGCGGCCATTTTCCATCGTAGGTTGTGACAGGAAAGCCATACATCCCGTTGGGTGAGATGGTGTTCTTATGTAGATCTGCAAGCTGGACTCCAAGTTTCACCGGATCCGGGGCTCGTTCTTAAGATCGAGAAAATCGACGATGATGAAATAAGTTGGTGGTGACTCAACTTTGAACTTCCCTATCGATTGGTTGTAATTAGTCGTTGTGTCCCTAGGCAAATTCCAAGCTAGAGACTTCATCTTCCAATATACTTAGGCCATGGGGAAGAAGCACAATACGCGTAATGAACACCTACCATGTCCTCTTGGCCTTGCAACGAAATCGGGCGAAGCTTCATAGAGAGTGCTCATTGCTGCAAACTCCCCTTCGATCTGCTCTTTGCCCGCATCCCCTTCCACACACTGTTAAACCCAGATGTCAGCTTGATTGGAACATTTCCAACGACATGGAAGAGTGGACGGGTCACTTTGCCTTGAGAAAATATCTCGAAATCGTTCCATCAGCTGCTACAGCCCTGATCTTTGCTGTCGTGGAAAAGGCTGATAGATGGAGCCGGTCGGCTGTCATCGAAGTCCAGTCTGGCGGCACAGCTACAATTTGATGATGAGTATCACTTCGAAATGGTCCACGAAAAGCGATGGACAGACCGTCAACCACTGCCTCGTCCAATACGAAGTCTGATAGATGATCAGGATGGGGATTTGAGGCTTGGGGATTAGCTGGTGTTTGGTGTGTGTGCTCGATCATTCTACTCTAGTCAGCGAATAATTATCTGATACAGCATGCTCTCTCTATGTCCTTTGATGTAGCCCTAAATCGCTCAAGGTCCCGGTGCATATCTAGTGGAGAGTATCTTGGACAGTGTTTGTATGGGTAAAATATGGGTTCATTTGTAGTGATTGGGGTTGAGGTGCTTTTTTATTTTTGAAATGGTCAAAGAAGAAAAAAAGACATCATGAATTTATAGCAACTTGACGGTTACTCGTCGCACAAATCAAGCGTCACCCTGAATGAAGTAGCGTCGAGCTAGTACGGTGAACGACGGTCATGAGCATAAATAAATAAAGGTCACAGGCTAAGTTCGTTAAGACTACTTACGCTTGTTCATGACTCATTCATAAGCCCGAGACAGTGACAACAACTGGATATTCCCCCCAATTCGGGAATGTTGACTCAGCTGGTGCTTGTATTGAGAGAAGCCATAGAACAGACATCTGATGAGAACGAGGATGTAGAGCTTCTTTTTCTCGGCTATGTGCCTAAAGCTGACAGCATCCTTCGCATGACAGCACCAGGTAAGGTACAAAACCTTCTACTGTCCGAAGTACAATATCCCATGGTCTGGTGTGGTGCTATCTTGCCTCTGATGCATCGTCACTAATACATTCATTATGACAAAACGCGTACCCGTCTATGGTACAAAGCATATGAAGACGGCATGAAAACGATATGAAAATGACATGAAGAAAACATCATCTTCTGCTTCCACCCCAAGTCGGGTAATCGTAGATCTGCCGATGCATCATGAAAATTAGCACCACTCATTACAGACCATGGGATAGGTACCAAGCGGAAATAATCCTACTTGGGAGCATCTACCGGCAAACATCTCGACGGTTGGAGTCTCGATCATGCTTGAAAGTGATTACTAGCTCAACTACTGTTTCGCATTGATGCCAGCGTTTGCGAGATGAGCTTGACTTTGTTGACGATTAGAGCGTCCATACCTGCCTCGGCCTGGATCTACGTGCCGTAAGCATTAGCAAAATAATTCTCAATCGCCAAATTCATAAGTGTGACGTACCATGGCACACCTTGGGTGATCATTGAGATCGCCGTAAGTGCCTACCATCAACCCGGCGCTTTTCGCATAGCTCACCAAACGCGGACATAATACGAACGGTTTGGATAGCATGACGATTCCGAAAAGCTTCCATTTTTTTGCGAATCGTATCGCTTGCTGTAGATTCGCGGCTCTGATGTCTCCTGTGGGCACAGAGCCGGCTTTATTGATGAAAAGGATAGGATACTGCTGCTGCTTGATGGCGAGGAGTATGCAAATATCAGGGCTGAAAGATGAAAACGTGATGCTGCGATTGCCGCCATATTGGTAAACTGTGGAGAGAATGATATCGACGAAGATGTTAATTTCAGGCGCACTGAGCTCCATGGAACGGTCCTCCGCTTCCCAGAGCATTGGATATTCTAGGCCAAGGCTGTCAGCGAAATGTTCCCGTATCAAGGGAAAACACAAATGTATGGAGGACTTACTAAGCTCGACGTTGAATGCAACGTCATCGGGAAGCTGTAGGAAGAGGTCTTTGAATGTTGGAAACATTTCCTGTATTGCAAGGCCTCGTACATTGCCTTTCAATGGCTTTTGCATTCCCTCGTCTGTGAGCTTCATCCTTTCCAGCATGTCGCCGCTTCTGTGATCATCGTACACGCCAAGCGACCGTGAACGGAGTCTCGGATTATTGCCTGGCGAATCTCTATTTTTGCTGGCGTATCTAGCTTCTGCAACGCTTGCTTTATCGCCTCGAGAATCTTGGGAAATGGCGAGATGGAGGAACTGAGCAAATGGTTATTGAAACTTCGAATATCTAATCAATAGAGATGAGATTAACCTGGTTGAGACTTAAGGTATGCAGGAGGGTGTCCCCTCCTGTTTCCATGACGAGGAAATCATGGAATATCACAGGAACCCAGTCTTTGGTCAATTGAACATCTGAGGTAGTTTAGCTATTGCATAGTTCACTTAGGCGACAACTAGTACCAAACTCAACGCACGAAGCCCCTGAAGCTTTTGCAGAGAGAAAAGACTGTCCAAGGTCAGCGATTAGTCCTTGTCATCCTAAATTGGGAGAGCTACACCTACCTGCACGGTATTTTCCCCAATCTGAAGACTACTTTGTACAGCAGTATTAGCTCCAGACCCTACAAAACAATGAGCAGGTATTCTGCATTAGGCGAAATAACTTAATTGTACCTCGATGCCCCACGACCCGTGGAGATGTACCCGACTTCCAGAATCCCGCTCTGCCTTCTGGGGTCTTGCATGGATGAGGTAAAGGTGTTACGGCGAGGAAGCTAAAGGTTACTTTCCCCACAAGTTTCAGATCTTCTCGGCGTAGAAGAGGGACAGTGTAGTCTCTGTCTAGGCTTTCATGATTGACTGAGAAACCTCGTTGCAAATCCTTCAGGACCGCCACTGCGCTTGCAACGGTCCTTCCATCGACATCGTTCTCATTGTCCAGTCGAATCAGATTAAACCTGAACGTTACTCGGTCTTTATCTACCGCCGAATAGCACCAGGGATCGTTTATATTGTGCTCTAGGAGTGGAAGTTGGACAAGGGCGATAGGTCCAGTTGCAGCCTCGGGTAGTATCTGGAGTGCGAAACCGCTGTAATCGCACGGTGCTCCATCATGGTAGAATAGTAGAGGGCTTATGTCGACTCCTTCCAAACTAGATCTGGTGTTCGCAGGCCCAATACTAAGTAGAATCTGAGTTCTGTCTTTGGCAACCGGCAATGGGCGCTGGTATGTGGGCGGTGAATGTAGCGTGGTCTTTTGGTGCATGGTTGTGCTTTTATCGACAGGGTATTGGGAAATTCGCCCTTGTTCGTGTGCTTCTCGATCCTCAAACCACTCCGCAATCTCTAGGTGGCCTCTGAATGCAGCGTGATCCTTCGCAGTCCAACCCTTACGGTCGCATGTAGACGAATCGGCCCCTAACTGCGTGAGTGTTTTGACGGTCTGAATGTAGCCTTCTGCGCTTGCGACCATAAGCGGTGTCCGCCACTCCAGTGTATCCGGAGTATTCAGAAACTTCCCAGGATCTGAGGATTTTGCGACAATATCCTGTAAAAGTCTGTGGCAGCCGTATTGAGCAGCAAGGTACAGCGTCGTCGGAACATTTATACTGTCTTTCTCGAGTGTGGACAGGAGGTGGTGAGCAGTTTGCGGATCCCCATGATGGGGAAATCGGGTAATGGCTTGGTTCAATGCTCCGAGAACAACCTCGTTCAAGCAGGTAACGTCTCCAACAGTAGATATACGTCTACAAAAATCGGTCAAAGCCTGAGTAGTCTCGTAGTGTCCGCTACGAACACTGAGCTGCAAGGGAGTAAGCCCGTCAGCATCACGGGACACAAGACAGCTCGTTAAGAGTGCCGATGGTACACTTTGCTCGTTTGTCAAGCACTTAAGGTAAGTAGAGCACAACTTAGCCAAGCCATACAATGCAGCATAGTGCACAGGTGAACGCCCGAAGCAGTCCTTCTGGCCCAGTGCCGGTCGCACTTTTTCAGGAAACTTGGAGACGATATCTGATAGCAGTCCAATAGCTTGGCTTATGCCTTCAAAGGCTGGTAGGGGTTCACCGTGATGCATCAGCTGATTTGAACTAGCTTTACTCCCCAAACCGATGGTTCTCGTCAAGCGGTGAAAGAAATTTCCGGTACCGCTAGGATCATTGGGCGCGAACGATCTAATATGCGGTAGCAAAGCGCGGACACACTTATTGGAAAGACACATTAATGAGAACTCCAGCAGATCAGAGAGGAGTATCTGCAGCTTTCCGTCTTGTCCCTGAGACCGACTGTGATGTCTTCTGAGGGCATCCTGCAAACTTGAGGCGTCATTTTGTATGATTATACTGGACAACTTCCCAATACGACTTTCCTTGATGTCGAGTGTCTCATGGCTCCTTAGATGTAATGAGAACGTAGCGTCACAAGGCGGATCACTTACACAAATAGGCCACAGGATGAAGGCAAAGTTACGGAGCGCGTCAATCTCTTTCAATGCTTCCACTTGGCGGAAGAAGTGAGCGTCCACCAGATTGCTTGCTTCGAAATTCTCCTTAGAATGCGCGTAGTAGTGTTCCAGCTTGCGGAAAATACGACGGAAGGCGTGCCGATTAAGGTACCCATATTTGAACAGCTCATCAAATTGTCCCAAAAGGGCCAAGCTTTTCCTTGCAAGATCTCGAACTTCCTCTCTGTTGATTTTCTGTATGTCTATATCGATGCTGTACGCATCATTCATACCGTACCAAGCACGCAGAGCCGCAACACTGTTTTGCGCGGTTGCAAGTCGATTGAAATAGTATGATTCTATTCTTTCATGTTCTGCGGTCAGACTTTTGTTGAGAGCTACGGTGGGTTAGGTGTACTAATCTGGATATAGAAGTTGGATGGAAGGTTAACTACTGACTTTCAAAGTCGTGAAGGGATGTGCCGATGCAGATATACCTGTACAACTGTTTGAAGTACGTGTAATTCATGTAAGACCCTTCCCACCCTGGAACCTGATGTTGTTGGAAATATCGGCTGAACTTCATCGTGGGAAGAAGCTGTTTCCGATATTTGATGTCTTGAAATTATTCCATAATCGATGAAGGTGCTTAGCCTCAATGTCTCAGCTCAAGCAGCGGGTTGTGGAAAGATCTACAACGACAGCAGAGCATACGAAGTGTCAGCGCCTTGTCGTTCTTGGAGTACCTTGAAAAGGGTGACAAGTGAGCTCAAACATTGATTTTTCTATCTGAAACCTTATCAGCTTGAGTGATCTATCACAACGCTTGCGGTTGTATGGAATGAAATATATTATTTCGAGTGATCCCTTAACACCTCAGTGAAGCTTGAAATCTAAGAATAACAAGGTAAACACTTCCGAATGGCAACTTATCTAGGGTTGTGTCGTCATGAATGAACGGCCATTCGAGACATTCGGTGCACTAGAAGCAGTCAAAAGGGATAACACGCACTTACCCTATTTATGCATTCAAGGAATCACCCTTGATGCACTCTACCCCTTGAGGAAAAAGAGGCAATTACTCGGGTGTACATCACTTCAGTTACCGAGGCTTTTCGAATGATGAATATGGCCATATGGAGCCGTAGTTCGGTTATGTGTAACCGTCTTATGCTGCTAAGAGTCGCTATTAAAAAATCAAGCATACTGCGATGTAACCTTCTAGAGCTGTTGGTATCACTGTATGGAACTTGTAGTCATTATGCTGGTTAGGCCGCTGTTTCGATACCCGGTGAATGGGAGCTGGGTGATGGCAGTTGTGTATCAGAGAGAATTGGAAGATGGGTTGGTTATGGGCCAGAGACGAGACCGTTACAACACGTGTGACGCATTCCATTCCAGTCTTCTGAATCGGCCTACACATCACCATCTCGATGTTTCACGGTCGGCTGACCGACCATGGGGTACCTAATGTCTTGTTACATCCACGAGACTGAGAGTTGAAGTCCAGCTATTGGGGCATGACTCCCAGTGTGCTTATGTCGATGATCTCGTATGGCGATCACAAAATAGAATCACAGAGGCGATGAGGTTGAACAGCTCGCCTCGGACATCAATTGAGTGCGGAGTTGCGGTGGATGAACGGTCGGCCGACTTGGGCAAAACATCGTGTCCAGGGTTTCTTCTAAACGATGGTAGTCACCTACAGCCCGGAAATGGGCAAATTGAGTCACGCTTCTAATGATCAGTTGCGGCCCTCAGTCTTGGAACGAGTGAAAGAATTCCTTGTAATTCATGCGGTGCAAATAGCCGTCGTTGCGGAAGACTTGACTACCTACGGAGATATGTAACTCCGTCCCTCCGGCTTAATTCCATTCAGATTTAGCGTACCTCTCACAAGTGCACAGCCCCACATACGAGTAAAGTGATGTACCGACTGCAGTCACCGGCTTCTCAAGGCAGACGTGTTATACTCTATGTGACGCGTTCAGCAAAACGCTCGCTGGCAGGCGATGCAAGCTTTTCTCTCTCTATGATACCGCCATGAAGTGTGCTTGAACCTGCTATTTCCTCGCACGGACGTCCCCATCATGCAACGGGCCAGCTGGGGCTCTAAACAGCAAGGACGCATCCAGCTGCCAGATCGAAGACCCTCCGAGGTCACCAAGCGCAACCTACCTGTGCCCAAAGCCGCCCTTGAAGATGGAGTCCTTCACCTTCTTGCTACTGCAGCCGAAATGCAACAACGACAGGACTTACCGTCTGCTTTCCAGCTCTACGAGGCAGCCATTGCCAAGATCAAGGCGCATGGCTTAAACAGCCACAACTTTCTCAACGGAACGAGCAAAAAGCCAGCGCCATTAAACAGTAAGACTCCGCTTGAATGGAGCCTACACGTTGGCGATGTTGCTTCTGCCATCCTATTGCTAGGGGATCCCAATGCTGCGCTTGCAGCTCTGCGGACCAAAGTCAGCTTGGAGCGAATCGGCGACATTCTTGACTCTGGTGCATCAGTCGAATACCGGATTGGACCATGCGGGCGAACGCTACTATTACAAGAGGCAATTGAAGGACGGCATGCTGGTGTCTGCTTAGCTCTCGACCGCGGTGCCAGCGTCACGTGTATGGATGATAATGGAGATACAGCTCTTGCGCTTGCCCTTCGTTCAGGAGAGCCTCAAGCAGGTCTCATCATTGCAGATCTCCTCGAAGCCGGGGCGGACATGTCGTTGAATGATGGTTCCGGTCAGCCTTTGCTCAAGGTTGCCTTGTCCAATGCTACCACAGAAGTTGTCAAGCAAGTCATAGACATTCTCTCCCCACTCTCTAAGGAAAGTCATCGGTGCATACAAGACTGGATTAGGAATTTACCTCATGACGGAAACCAATTAAGTAACCGTACAGTCGACGTACTACGCTTGTTATTGAAGCATGGACTTGATCCCAACGCTCTCCTACCTAGCGGCAACACATCTCTGCTAGACATCGCTATCAGTCGCCACGCAGTGGGAACAGAAGCTTTGGTAGAAGATCTGATAGATCAAGGCGTCCGACCCAATATGAGTGCAGCATTGCGGCTTGCTACCCCCGTTTATTAGACCTGGTCCTTACTAGATTGACTCCTCTCTTAGATACAGATCGTCAACAGATGGTGCTATGGTTCAACTGCCTGCCCGTGCAGCCTAAGAACTGGCCAATGCGTGACAGAAGGGTTCTGCTACTACTTGTTGAATTTGGGTTGGATCCCGACATACGTCAAGCGTGTGCACCTCATGCGCCCCTTATCGTCTGTGCTGCTGGTAATGGCGATACGGAGCTTGTCCACAAGCTTGTTGCTCACAAAGCGAAACTCGGTGCCAGCGATGACGACTCTAACACGGCATTGATCCGTGCAGCGAAGAATAAGAATCGTGCAATGTACGATACCCTGAAGGCTGCTGGTGCTAACGATCGGATGTTTCTTTGGACTATCTGGACCAATTACGCTCCTGGGTGAAAGGAATTGAGTGTGGCCTCGGCACTCACAATCCTGGATCAGCCGACTACGGATCGCCATTGAACCAGAGCCCTCTGTTTGTGCTAGTTCTTTTCGGTGGACAGACTTTCGACCTTATCGGGGTGTAGCATACCGCAAGCTACAAGAAAGACCATAACACCAACCTGTACAGCTTGCTGTAGGACTGGCAAATCTTGAATCAACGAAATGAATGACAGTAATGCTCATTTCAAGTTACTTCTTCGATCTATTTCAACTACGGACATGTCTACCGAAGGCAAAGTCCTTGAAGCATCCTCGCCTGCATGCCGAAGTCAACCTTCTCTCCTCCTTTGCCTTGAATGTGCGAGTAAAACAGCGACCAGGCAGCCCGCATAGCAATTCCGGGTTCATATAAGTAAGGATTGGGAGCTCATGATATCGAACCACGCAAATCGTCCACTATAACTATCATCGATCATCAATTTTGAGGATAGCAGTCTTCGTCTTTGGTAGTGTGCTCGTTGCAGGTGCTGTTTACAGGTCGTAGAGGAGGGCTATCATGGAGACGATGGTGTGGGTCCATTCATCGCAAGTTGTTTAAGCTAGCCTTGTGTTTTCGCGGGCTCGATAGAATCAAAAGAATCGAGGCGTCGCCCCCCAAGAGCGCAGCATAGAAACGAGGCCAGGAACAGCTGGCTTCGGCTGAATTGAAAATACGACGACCGAGATCGTCCATTGATGTGGTGAGTGTGGGATACCAGAATGAGTGCGAAGAGTAATCAGACCGAGCATACTGACTTGATCAAGCCCAAAGTGTACCACACTTTGGGATCCTTGCTTGCTGCAGTCTCAAGATCAGAAACAACTATCGAAGAAATAGCCACACATGTGCAAGTGACGAGATGTTGTATGCTTCCATTCGAATTGCAAGACCATCACGTTTTTCTGGTTTTCCGTTTCCATGTCTCCAGAGCATTTTCGTACCCTGGAGGAAACTTCTCGTATCTCTTTACACCATCGTCAGGAAGGCGAAACCAACCTGGTTTCTCGCTCACGAATATATGGCTATCCAGCTTTGCTAGCTTACCCTGCACGCTTTCTTCGTCGATGGTCCCCGCAGCGACTGCAATGGTGTCTGGTTGTGCGTAGTATGTCATAAACATCGGGCTTCCACAATCCTTGCAGGAAGAACGTATTGCCAGGTCAGACTTCTGCTGCAGCATAAATCCAGCTTCTTCGATCTCGAAGGAAAGGTGGGGAACGTCCATCCATGCACCGAAGGCGGATCCGGTATGGCGTCGACAAGCACGGCAATAGCAGTAGCTAAAGCTGGTCGGGAGGGAGGAGCTTTTATATGTTACTCGACCGCAGAGGCAGCTACCGTTCAGGACTGTAGCCTCCATTGCTTCGTTGCATGCGTGGTGATGGCCAGAGTGGTCGATGTTGAGAAGGCTGGATCTTCTGGTGCCTACACCCCTCACAGCCTAGGTCCCTTTGGCCCCACCTTTAGGCCTCCCCTTCGCTGATCAGCTTCTTCTGTATTTGGCTAGCCCAGCTTAGCCAAGCTTGCTCGGCTTGGTCCCAGTGGCGATGGATGAAAAATCTCCCCAAGAGCCGACATCGCCGACCCAGCATCTTCACTTCTCTCCTACCCAGCCATCAGACATGCTGCCATCAGTCCTATTCTTTTTTTCTTCCTACACTGTGACATGTGCATGTGGGTAGCGATTTTCCCTTTGTCTTTGGTTGCATCATGCCATCTTGGGCAGAATGATGAGGAATGTTGCAGTATACGATTCACGAATTGGTGCTGTTATACGGAGGTGTATTAAGCCGAGTCACGTGATACATTTAGCCCTACATAAACAGATTTTCTGTACATAGAACCGTCATCCTTACACATTACAATTGACCTGGTTTTGACCTGGTTTCTACCAAATACTTCAACAGGTTATGAGCCCGGGCTATTCGCTCGTTATATACGCAGTAGCAGTCATGCGACGCTCTGTTACCCCTTCATATCAATCATACAAAGTGACCACGTTGCCGTGACGCTTTGTCAGCCAATTTGGCGCTCTATTGCAAAGAGGACAGCCAATTCGACGCTCTACTATACCACGTTGCTGTGGCGAGATCAGCCAATTCGACGCTTTACTATGTACCACGTTGCTGTGACTTTACTATACCACGCTGCTGTGACTCTACTACACACCACGTTGCTGTGGCGAGGTCAGCCAATTTGGCGCTCTATTGCAAAGAGGACAATCAATTCGGCGCTCTACTACATACCACGCTGCCGTGGCTCTACTACATACCACGTTGCTGTGGTGAGATCAGCCAAATCGACGCTCTATACATACCACGTTACTGTGGCGAGGTCAGCCAATTCGACGCTCTATTGCGTATCACGTTGCCGTGATACTATACTCCTGTCAGTGGTTGCTGAGGCGTTTTTTTGGCCTCGTCGACTTAAGAAGTCTCTTCACCAATTGTACGCTCGTTGTGGGCTCGACGACTCGGTCATTTGATGTGAACATTTGACTCGTCGTTCAATTGAGTTGCACGAGCATGAAATCAAGAGAAAGCTCTCAACAACCACTGACAAAGAAGAGATGCTTATTGCAATCTCTATACTATACTATACATCAGCCGAGGCATTGCGCCAAAAAAGAAATTTACAGCCTCAATGCCCTTCAATCAAACATTCTATACAATCAGCTAACGGTTTCGACAGCCTTCTCAGTAGCCTATACAAGCATTAGCGACCTATACAATCTTTACACTCTCAGTGACCTTTGCAGCCTGCTTTACCGTTTCACGATTTCACGATCTCGATATTCTTCAATACGCTATACAATCTTTACACCCTCTGCGGTCTTTGCATCCATTGCAGTCATTGCAGCCTCCTTATCCCGTCACGGTTTCACGATCTCGGCCGCCTTCAACAGTCTATACAACCTTTACACCCCCTGCGATCTTTGCGACCATTGCAATCATTGCAGCCACTGCAGCATATCTTCTTACCGTTTCACGCTTTCACGATCTCGACAGCCCTTCAATAACTCATACAACCTTTACAGCCTTTGCAGCCATTGCAGCCATTGCAGCCATTGCAACCTGCAACATACCTTCTTACCGCGTCACGGTTTCACGATTTCGATATTCTTTCACTAATCTATACAACCTTTACATCCTCTGCGGCCTTCGCAATCTTTGCAGCCTTTGCAGCCTGCAACATACCTCCTTACCGCGTCACGGTTTCACGATTTCGATATTCTTTTACTAGTCTATACAAGTCTTCGCAGTCTATCTGATTTTGTTACAGTTGTTTACGGCGTTTTGTCTTTCATTTCTGACTATTACACTCTTTTTCCTTACGTTTCGGCTTTTTCCCACAGGGTTTTGTCAGACGGAAGGTTTTAATGAAGTCTAATTACTGTCTTTTTGTATATTTACAGCCCGAACCCGGTTCGAGGGCGGGTGTTGCAATATACGATTCACGAATTGATGCTGTTATACGAAGGTGTATTAAGCCGAGTCACGTGATACATTTAGCTCTACATAAACAGGTTTTTTGTACATAGAATCGTCATCCTTACACATTACAATTGACCTGGTTTTGACCTGGTTTCTACCAAATACTTCAACAAGGAATGGTTCATTTGCTCCAACAACCATGCCTGCGCGGGTCAACTATCCTCTACAGCCTTTGATGCTTCAAAGTTGGGAGGCTTCTTCAGCTTCCACGAACGGTATCGCTGGATAGGGGTAACCATGATATTTTTAACCTATTTTTAAATCGACAGATCTACCTTATTCCTTACCAGTAGGCCCTATAGAACACTTCCTATAACAAACTGTCCAGCAGCTCCTTTTTAGGCGACTTTGCCCCGATTCGGGCCATTTGTGCTAATGACAAGAACCACAATCCACAGACCACAGAGCTAAGTATGCTCTGCTTCTGATGGCACGACTCGAAGCACCCCTTTACTTAGCCAAAGATCACTCTAGCCAATGTCTAGACCAGTTCTTTTTGATGATCTCTGCTTGTTCGGAGTTAAGGTAGCATATTTAAAGCATTTATGATAGTAGTTAAGTAAAATCTAGATTCATAACACGGCTAACAGCAATCCAGCTACTTTCCAGAGTGTCCCTGCATTATGAATCGACAGAGGTAGTCTCGTCAGCTGTTTACGTGTCCATGACAGTTGCTTATAAGAAGTGTCCAAATGCGCTTGCGGAAGATTCATTTCGCGAACCACATCCAGCAGACCAAGAGTGACACGGAAGTATACTTTACAATTACATACTGAATACCTCACAACGATCCCCTCTGGTATGGTGTAGAGATCGCATGAGGGATCTTTTTCCATGCATGCACGAACCCCGCTTCTTCGATAATCGACACGGTCAACCTAGCTACAAAGTCAATCACTAGGTTACAGAGGTCGTTCTGCGGAGGGAGATCTCCGCAAGGTCTGACCATTCAATCACTCGCAACTACTCTCACTTTAAGTTACGACGCGTGGTGATCTCTGCTCTAACTTCCGCCAATTAGATATTCCAAGACATAGCAAATCCTATTAAGCACGTCATTCTGCATCTAAATGCAGAGTGATCGAATTCACGAGACGAGATGGTTGAAGCTATGGAATGATCTGCAGCACGCCCGCCAGAAAGCAGGATGAGTGGAATGATTTGGTATGATTTCCTTAAACCCACAATCAGCGGAGCTGCAGGTTATCTGTGAGCCATGCATCCGCCACGCCGGTATCGAAATTTCAGCAATGCAGATCCAAAGTTTGGTGTTGCAGTGTAAGCGAAGATGACGACGAAGACGGAATCGCACCTGTCAATCCGGTAGGAGCCACAAACATCGGTGCGATGAAAGACAAAAAACTGGGGCGACGCCATTTTGACTGGAATGTGAGCAGCTTAGATACGGTTGTGGTGATCTGCATTGCTACCACCTTGGATGATGCAGAATTATGATTCGAGCATGTCCGTTATCGACAAAGTGCGCAGCCTCTACTGGATGATGCAGCTTCGAAAAAGAAGAAAGTGGGGAAGCACAGACAAAATGTGGAGAAAGGTCAAGAGAGCGTGCTACCCACGTACGTATATTAATATGGTGCTGCCCTGGGCAGCTTCTCTCATCGGATAACCTCATCGATACTGAGAAGACCCATCCCACGTCGATTGTAGCACGACCATGGCTACCAATACCCCCTACCCTAACGCATACCAAATTGAAGAGATATTCGCCAATCGCGACGTTCCCAACATTTTCCACAAACATCTCGCGGACCCTCTCGACGTGGTCGTTGTGGGTCAGGACTTTCACATTGGCGGTCACTACAAATCAATGGAGGAGTTCCACGAAGGAATCTACGCCCGCGTCGCAGCCTCTCTGAAAGTCGAGACTATACGTGTGGAGGTGCTCCGTGTGATTGGGGGAGGACACTCGGCGTGGGCGGCTGTGGAATCCTTGTGCACAGCGACGTCGAAGTATGGTGAGTGGGTTCTCTAGTGCATTTCGAAAGAATTCGTCATATCTCACTGTCTCACTGTTCTGAACTCAATCCAAAGTTGAGGTGTAATTCTGGTGACTGAGGATCTTGCTCCACTTTTAGATAAACCGTATCATCTCGAGTTTGTAGACCTCGTACGATTTAACTCCGAAGGGAAGATTGCACAGATCAAAGAGTTCCTTGATAGTGGGCATATCCACAGCCATGTTGAGGAACATGAAAGCAAGCAACGCGAGGGCAAGTAATTATACGAGCTCGCAGTGGTGGTTGGCCAGCTGTTTCGCATTTCTTTCTCCAGCCTACTATAAGAAAGGGGAAACTGCAATGCTAAAAAGCAGAGAATGATGGAAAATGCTTTGAAAAGGCCGGTTGAGACCCCAAACCCATTGAGTTCCCCTTTATCCACAATCGAGTTCTCTATACAAGAAACGCTGCTTCGAACGATGGCTACTATACGGTGCGAGAATGTCACAAAAGTAGACAATGGCCCATTGGGCGTTGATACCTATGTTTGTAAAGCAGAGACTGCTTGATCTAGTCAGAAACTTTGGGTTAGTGTCTGATGTGATTGGAATTGAAATCTCTCTCGTCCATGAAGCTAGCGGTACTGGAAGCCTAAATTGGGGATCTACTGGTCGTTGAGGAGTTGGTCATTACCTTAAGTTAATCTCTCATCTCAAGCTTTACTGTCCGGAGACAAAATCTGCCAAGCCCCAATGCTCACTTTTGGCACCGTTTAGGGCATCTTGCTCGGCTCGTCGGGATCTAACTAGATGGAGCCTGGTTCTGATAGACCCTGAATCACCCGATTACCGGAGATCTTCGCCGGGTTGAACTTTACTTTTTTTGTTCAAGAGATTGAAACTTCCTCATCATACCACCATATCCCACTACAAAGCCATATCTATTAGGGATCTCTGTCTCGGTTTGAATCAGTTTCCTCCCTTTCCATTCTTTACTTCCTCGCTTCACAACGATGCGAGTCTTCTCGTCCACATACACCTTCGACTACTCATGGTCTGAAGTCTCAACCGCCAACTGGCAGAAATACTGTCCATGGAACAAAACATCAAGTCACGTCATCGCCGTGGACACCTTATCCCGAAGCGTAGACCCTGCCACCGGAATCGTAAGCTCCCCCTCCCCATCCACCTTCCCACATCCTCCACAACCACCACCTCCCCCCTCGACTGGCCCCTAAAAACCCCCACGCCAACTAACCGCCTCACCCCCAGCTCCGCACCGAACGCCTAATAACCTGCACGCAAACCTGCCCAGTCTGGGTCTCGACCCTGCTCGGCGCCACCTCGCCCACCTCACACATCTACGAAACCTCCTACGTGCACCCCGGTTCCAAGCGGGTAACCATGTGCAGCACGAACCTGACCTGGTCGAACCTGCTCTCGGTGCGGGAAACGGTGACGTACGAGCCGGACCTCAGCGCCGGGCACGAGAGAACGCGGTTCAGCCAGGAGGCGCGCATCACGGCGCTGTGTGGCGGGTGGAAGAAGATCAAGGAGAAGATCGAGGAGGCGAGCGTGGAGCGGTTTGGGGACAATGCGAGGAAGGGGAGGGAGGGGTTTGAGATGGTGTTGGAGATGAGTCGGAGGGGGTGGGAGCGGGAGAGGGAGAGGGAGGCTGAGAGGATCGGTGCTTGAAACGCCGAGGTCTTTTTCAACTTTGGGCTCTGATGACTGGGTGGTAATAAAAAGGAAGAGATAAAGAAGATTGATGATTGCATTGGGAAGGGGGTCTTGTTGATTGATGCTTATTAGCGAGGAGTTTCGGATGCATTTGCTGGTGGAGCGAGCATTCACGGGCGTTCATGATGGCTGGAGAGAGGAGAGATGAAAAGAGCAGGATGACTGGCACTACTCGCCTGGTGGTATATACCCATCCCCCAGACCCGAAAACCGGACATACAGGAAAGAGCCAAAGCTACATACTCGCTTGAGTCGACTAGAGAATATAGATAGACAGCCCCAGCTTACTACTAGAATCTGGACCAGTATATATCTCATCAACGTCACATCGAGGATCTCAGGACGATATAATTGCACAAGCGTAGCTGGTTAGCAATGGGTCCTGCAGTATAGGAAATCGTCACATGGAATTATCTTTCACCAAGTACTAGCCAAATCCAGCTTGATAATCTCAATTATTGACTGAAAATCGCTGCGCCCAAGTCGGGAAAGCGCTATTGATGTTCTCGAGCATTTTGAGCATTCGATATTTGAGGGAAGATGGTTGAATCTGAACTCAAGATGCTGAATGTTTGATGTGCGGGAGGAGTGATCAATGTTGCCTTATTATCAATTTCTCTTCTGGCTATATACGTGTTTGATCGAAGAGAGCTTGAGAGAATGGTGAGTCTCGGGATTCTGATATCCAAATGCACGGGGTGATTACGATCTCTCCTTTGAAAAACGCTCTGGTCTTGCAACACTTACTGGTCGAGAACTCTATGAAGATATCAAACCCGATGCGTCTAATGGACAATGTGACCAACCCAGATGCAGGACCCTCGATGCTACTGCCCCGTCTCAATGCAGGTCTCTAGGATATCAAGTCCAACACCTACTCCCCTCAGGCCTCAAAACCCGCCACACCGTCCCCACTCGTCGGAATCCCCGCCACGATCCCCTCCGCATACCTCGCCGCCTGCTCCTCCACCTCGCCAACCCTCACCCTCGCCTCCAAAGCGTTCCTAACCCCCTCCACAACCTCCCTCTCATCCATAACCTCGCCCATAACGACCTTCTCCTTCCTCCAATACTCCCTCCCCCTAGCACTCAACCCCTCATCCCTAACAACAACATTCTTCACAATGCCCAACGCAGCCAGCTTCCCCCGACTCTGCTCCAACACCTTCAACACCCCCTCCACCCTCTCGGCGCTCGACACAGGCACCCCAAACATCCGATTCGTCCCGCTGAGCCACAGCAAGCCCGCGAACGCACCATCCGCCACCGCGAGCACGAGACCCCGCAGCGTGCGCATGCGCCAGTAGAAATGCGTCAGGTCCTCGGGCCGCAGGACGCGCGCGTTGGCTTTGTAGTCGTAGGAGGCGAACATGTAGATCTCCACCGCGGCGAGGCCGACGCCCAGCATAGCCGCGTAGGTGCGCCACCGGTTCCCTGCTTTTCCGGCTATGGCGGACGAGGTGGCTAGGCCTAGCGCGAGGAGGTGGAGGAGGTGGGGGGTTAGGAGGGAGGGCAGCGCGTAGTAGAGGTAGGTTGTTGGCTCGGCGGAGGAGCAGAAGGGGCAGTTGGCTAGAGTGTCTGGGCCGTAGGTTAGGTAGAGGCAGCGCGCGTCTATGCTTGCGATGCGGGGGCGGAGGAGCTCGTCGGTGGGGGTGAGGGTGTGGTTTGGGCGGAGGGCGGAGAGGCGGGTGAAGAGGACGTCTGGGGGTGTTTGGAGGCGGGAGGAGGTGAGGGTGATGATGTTTTCTGGGGCGAGGAAGGGGAGGGTGGAGAGGAAGGCTAGGAGGGCGGAGAGGAAGAGGATGTTTAGGGAGTGCCGCACTGGGCGTGGGAGGGGCGTTATGGAGAGCGAAGAGGTAGCTGAGGCGGTGCGTTGGCTGCGATAGTAGCTTATCAGGCGGGGGAGGAGGAGGGGACCGAGGGTGAAGAGGAGGGTTTGGAGACTATGGGGGGTTAGCAAGGGGGAGACATGGTGAATGGATACGGTGCTTACGTTGCAAGGCTGATCATTGTCGAGGTGATCTTATCGAATGCTATCTGGGCAGCATGATGAAGGAAGAAGGGATTTGGTATGCGATTTCTTCAGAGAGATATTCGCATTAACATTGAAGACACGCTTCCTGTCGCTTGTTGCGCTTGAGATTCGATGACATCCCTGTGCAGATCCCGAAATTTAACCTTGCACTGGATTTCCTCCTCAACAATCAGTTTCCAGCATGACCATCGTCGCAAGTCAAATGGTCCTGGCCTTACAAACGTAGATCTTTATACGAATTAATCAAGATATCTCCAAAACTTCCCAATAGTTCATCGACTCGTGAAAACACCACATAGCATATCTTTCTTCGTTATACCCAGTCAATCAGTGGCATCTTCATCGAAGCTTTGACGATCCACTCCATGGTCCTCACAAGTCAATAAGCATGCCTAGAAGAAGCTATCATACCTCTGCCAAGGGGTGATCTCACTTCGTGTTGCAGTATCACAGCGATTGCCATGAAAGATTCTGCGTCAATAAGATGAGAAACATCTGACTCTTTCCCCCCAATTTTCGAATCACACTGCTGTAAACTCAAGCGCCATCGCACAGCTACTTATCAAAGCTCTTTCTTCTCCTGCCCCGCCTTAGCCCTCATCCCCATCTTGCTCTTCTCCTTCCTATCCTTCTCTCTCTGCTCTGCAAACAACACCCACCCCGCTACCACGCCCGCCCCGATCAACTGCACCACGGTATTGCACGCAATGCCCCAAACCTGTATGCTAACACTCCCCGTCGGCGCTCTCGGGAACGCAAGCACCCACTCCACGTAGCCTGGGACCCACCCCCTCGGTAACCAGAACATAGGCCGCTTAGTGAACCACCACTGCAGAAAAAAACGTGTACCGGTGGTGCCGAGCCAGCGGAGGGTGTTGACGGTGCGGGTGAAGGTTGCCTTGAAGGCGGTGAGGGAGGACGCTGTGTATATAATTCCATCAGCTTCTCTGAATTCAGTTCCTCATTCACATTCCGAGATACTCTTTGCTTCTGGACTTATGAAATATTGTTTTGGACTGGGAAGACGTACACGTCTCGTCATACCGCGCCAAAGCTTTATCGTGCTGTCGCCTCAGCTTGGCCCACTTCGCGAACTCGTCCTGCGAGCTCGTAGCACCCATCTCGCGCTTCAGCCTGACCACCTCTCGCCTCAACTCCGTTTGCGAGCGTATGGTCGTGGAGTGTGGGGTTGGGGCTTTGCTGTAGAGATTCCATAGCTACAGACCCCCAAGCCGTCAGCGTCACGGTCTCCTGAAGCAGGGGAATTAAAATCTGTTGGGGGTTTACCAAATCAGTAATCGCCTGTGCGCCAAGGGTATTGATCAAATAGATAGTAATCTGCAGCGCCAACACGACGATCACGAGGGATGGCATGGTCCCCAGTGTTCACGGGATTGTTGTGGTTGTGTTGTATGAAGCTTGAGCTTTCTGTTGACTGATTCAAGCCATTATTGAGGATGATGCTCAATAATCCAATCGCCAAAAATCATATTTCGCCAAGTATAATCAGCCCCACCACCAAGCGGAACCCTTCCCCAGAGCCTCCCCCACTTCCCACTCCAATGACACCCCTTCCCCCAACAACTCCCTCCACAACCGCCCAATACGACCAGCTCATCTCAATCCTCACCGCCTCCCCTCCGCTCATCCTCGAAATCGACATCCTCCCCTCCAGCTTCCCGCCCGAGATCCTCTACTCGAAAGACCCGCCTTCACTAGGGATCCCCAAAGCAGCACTAATCCCCCTCTTCCTCCTCGCCCACCATCGCTTCTTCTCCTACACCAGCCGACCCCAGACTATATCCTCTACCTCCACCTCAAAGCCCCAAAAAGATGAAAAAGAGACCCACAAGTGCGCCCTGGACGCAACAGCCGTCCTCCTCCTCTGGGACCCCAACCACCTAACCGCAGCCAACTTCCGCCGCCAGCACCTCTCCACCTACCTCCCGCCCGCACCCCACCACTCTCCAACCCAGACTCCCGAAACCATCGAGCACGAGCTTTCCTTCCTGGAGAGCCTGGTGACCAGTCCGCTGCCGAAACATACCAAAAGCTGCACGCTGTGGTCATACCGCCTCTGGCTGCTGACGGGGTATCTTTCCCACTCGGGAACGAGAGCGAGGACGGTGGGTAATATCGGGTGGTTTGGGGAGCAGTGGGAGAGGGAATTACGTATCGTGACGAAGGCCGCGGAGCGCCATCCTGCCAATTACTACGCTTGGAATTACCTCCGTGATCTCTTCGCTGTTGTCTCGGCAGTCTCGGGTGGGGATGTGGGTCGTGAGATGGGGCGGGCGTTTCGGGAAGCGCTGGCTATCCGGAGCATGAGGGATGTGCATGCCTGGTGCCTGCGGCATCCGAGAGATGTCTCGGGGTGGTCCTTCTTGGTGTTTTTACTGAGGGTTGTTGATTCTCATGGCAGGGATAGAGAGGGAGGCGAAGGCGCAGATGAGGGAGAAGCTGCGCGGGAACGAAAGAGCCCAAGTGATACAAGGGAAGAAATGAAGAGGATGGTTGAGGAGACAAGGGCATTCATGACGAGGTTCCGGTGGAGGGGGAGCAGTGTGGACGGATTTTTGAAGGCTGTGAAGGAGTTCGAGATCTGTTCATGAAGCAAAACAGGTCATGATGAAAATTTTCCAGGAAACGAGCTTTGATCCTCTCCCAAAAGCAAAATGCGCTTTTGAGGGTATTTACTACAACAAGATGGCTTTCCTACTTTATGATCGATGCGCTTACCTCCGATTCATGCCTCGCATCGTAAATCTTTCCTTGAAATCTTTCCATTCGTCCCAATTAGAACGCGTATCCAATAGCAAAACCACCACCTCTGGAGCACCAAACGCCACCTGTGCGCCTTCTATGGTGTTTTCAAGAAGCCAGGACAAAACCGCACTGTTATGAAGGCGATTGAGCCATCCCGTTCATCCTCTTGTTCGGTCCCAGCATACTGGGAATAGGCTTCCTCTGCGCCTTGGTTGTGTTGATCCGTGGCACCCCTTGGATCACGCGGGGTTCTTTCATTAAGGTAGGGTCCAACTTCGCAGGGACTAGATGAGCCTGTTAGCAAACCAATCAACAAAGAGTCCAGTTTTCGGTAAAGCTTACTTCTAGTGATGATCGCCCTATAATCACCAGGAAACCGGCCCTTCGGTGGATTGGCAGCTGCTGACCGCCAGAGATGATCTGAGGTATCCGACAAGAAATCCGTCTTCGATTTGCTGAACATGGACGTCCGGCCACGGTTTTTCTTCGATAAGATGACTTGGTCGAACAGCACGATACTCGGGTCAGTTGCAGGCTTTGTCTCCCGCTCGTGGATGAACTCATTGAAAGCTGGTTAAACATTAGATAACATGAAGGTGAAAGAAGCGGGCATGCTCGCCTTGCGTCTGCTGTAGTACCCGCAGGTATTCGGCGTTCTCATTTGGCAAGCTACGCAAAAACCCATCCATATTGAAGCGGTATAGCATCTTTGCTTTCTTTTGCTCGCCACTGGCAGGCAAGAGGAACTTTCGATACGTGTAGAACAGGCTTGCGAAACACCGCACGAAAGCCGCTCGTACTTGCTCAGGATGAAATGCTGCAGGGCAAACCAGACAGATTTGTTGAGCGCATCTCCCATGAGCACATATACCGCACCCGGTACACTTGTAGATCCCACCCTCGGCTTTGTCTTCGCAAATCGAGCAGTTTGACCGATCATCGAGTGCATGCCATTGTAGACAGTGGCCTTCAGTCCAGCTGACGGTCTCTGTATTGCGAACAGGCTGCATCAGCATATTAGGCATGACCGTTGAAGCTGCTAAAGTCGATTGTGCGTAAGTAGACGGAGCGTAATTGGACATTGGATAACTATCAGTCGACATGGTCATGGAAAGGTTTGATGAATGGTTGGAAGAGTGCCCGCTGAACGGTATACTTGGACGTCTTACTGTAGGATACCTGTCCACACCATACGTTGAGCTCCGCTTCGAGAGGGCATCAAAATGCCCTGAACGTTTCTCGCGTAATGTGGATTGTATGTCGAATCCTGAATCTTTTCTATGGATGCTGGAGATGGGAGTTGACGGTACAGGGGGAAAGGCGATTGATGTAGGAGAGAGCTTTGGTGAATCAGGTGAGGTGGCTTTCCCGGACCTACTTGTCGAAGGTCGTTCAGCGATACGCTGAGTGTTTTGTGCTGAAAAGGCATTGAACAATGGGAGTTCGGAAGAAGTACTAGAGGCGGCGTCTCCAAAGGACGTAGAATTCAGACTTACGTATTTAGCCAACGTAGTCAGAGGTGGGTGGCCATTGAACAAAGAAGAGTTCTCCGAAGAGAATGTGTCGAAAGGAAAGGATTCCATAGCATAGGCAGGAGGTCCCGCAGGCACACCAAACCGATTGTGATGAGGTGCTGCAACCTGAAGCAACGAATTGAGTTTCCGCCGCTGTTGCCTGGGCATTGGCGTGGGCCGTGTAGTAGATTCGATCTCATCTTGATCTAGGTCAACCAAGACAAAGTCGTCCTCTGGAAGCTCGATTTTCTCGTATCGACGCTCGATACCGACGATATATGGACAGGGGGCCTCAAGCGCTTGAATTAGGCGTGCCGGAAGTACTGGTATAAAGACACCGGCCCAGGTCATAGGATAGAGTAATTCTACGAGAGCTTTGCTGGCCAAGTGGAGCATGGAGGTGTGGGATGACAGAAGGATGATTCGAGATTCAGCTAGTGCGAACTGCAAATGGTGTCAGCACTCTAATTTCTCCAGGAAGAGGCAAAGTATCCTACCTCTAGCAGCACCACAATATTTGGAATGGAAAGCGCACGGAATAATGCATAAAGGTCAGTCTACAATCTATCAGTGAAAGTCATTGAACTGCGATACTGTATCTCACATTGCGGGACCCGGGAAGCTCATTGACCGCTTCTTTTCGAGCAAACAGTCGTAGCTCCCTGACAGCAACTTCGACTTGGGTCTTTGATGTGATAGGACTCAAGGCTTCTGTGCATAGATTCACCACGTATCGTTCCAGAGGTTGCCACATTCCAATCTTGGGTGAGCTTGGGGGTACCCGCAGAATACCACCATCCGTCATTGGGACTACCACCGCCCTTAGCCATTCTTTCCAAAAAGTGGTGAGAGAAGCATCTCGGCCGAGGATCCCATATGACCTCGGTATCCATAGGCCAGTCTCTCCATTCGTGAGACCATCGATCTTTGCTGCTGCACCATGTCTGACAGGGCGCAAAAGATCAGTCATCAGCCCAATCTTCTCTTCAACAGCGCTGATATCATCTTCGAGGATCTCCCTGGCTGTTGACTCAGAAGCCACAGAGGGTAATCTAGCAAGTAATCGTGATAGTTTTACTCTCTCAAGTGCCAGTCTTTCCCCTAAGCTGCTGGCTAGCTCTCGCTCCTCATCTGTCATATTGTCACGCCGCCACTCTTCACACCTACGTTCCAACTCCTCAGACGCGCGTTGATTCAGGGGCATCCACATGATTATGCATATACCGTGAAGCCTGGAATTGTCGCTGGATGTCATCGAAAAACCATGCCAGGTTGACCTAGGCCGCTCGTCCGAAGAAACGATATTGACGTCGTTGGGAAAAGCAAACATTGGCACGTAATCTGGGAATGTCCCTCTTCGTTTTGTCTCCTCCACCATGCTTTTTGGTGGATATCGGTCCAAGAGCACTGGCTCTAGCCGCCGCTTAAGGGGATGGGTGGAGGCCTCGGCATGTAGGGGCTGAGGGTTGGGAATGACGGAGTTGTAATTACTCATTCTCCTCGACGTCCGGACGGAAGCTGTGAAGCGGTCAATTAGGGAGCTCGCTTAGAAAGATAGAAAAGCGATACCCATCCGTGGCCATTTTACCTCTTGAGCCAGACCAGAGTATTGAAAGGCTTACCTTGTCTTGCCACGGTGGACTGTCTCTTCAAGCTATTCATGTCCCTGAATGAAACCCGTCGCCGTATGCTTCCTAGCCCGGACTTCAGAGCGGAAGCATCTTCATTGACAATCCTCTGGGTCTTTGGTCTAGGCTTTGGCCTGTTGGGCACTATTGCACCAGCACTTAGGGTCAGATCCGAGAGAAATGAATCTCTTTCAGAAGCAAACTTTCGCAATGCTCTGTCGAAGTCTTGATCATTAAGCACTCCCTTGCCAACGATCTGTATGCCCTTTATTGTTGCACTGCTTCTGTTGCTGTCCGTACCCTTTCTGTCAGGTGTAGAGGAGATTGAGGCGATGGAGAGACGGGCATCATCCGAGAGACGTGAGAGGCGCTGGTAGGAGTTCCTCTTGCGGTTCCGAGGTGTGGTAGGTGGAAAGTCTGGGGAGACATGCTCTGCCTCGGCCAATCTATCTTCCTCGATGGTGGGCTCACTAGGTGGTGAGACATTATTGGCAGCAAGGTCCTCTTCTCGGCCCCAGGTCAATTGGTCGCTGTCGACGCCTGAAGTAAAAATCAGCAGAAGTTTCAACACCGAAGTCGCACTGAGCCCTCACCAGATATGAAAAACCAATCTGCCAAGGGAGCAGACGACGTCTCCGCTGTTGGGCCTGGAGCCATTGACTGGTCTGCGAATGCTGGGTAAGGAATGTAAGGAAGAAGGTGAAATCAATGAATGAAGGAAAGCTCGCGTGCAAAACAAAGCAGATGCCGATTCAAAAATTCATGTAGTGCAAATCTTCAGATTATGGTCACACATGACGTGGGACAAGCCGATCTCCTATCATTCGCATGTGCACGATGCCGGGTTTTGAGGTGAGGCTCTCTTGCAGCGTGGAGCCCGCATATGCGGAAGATTCCTACAAGACGCTTAAGGATGAGACACAGCAAGGTCGACAGCAAGCGCCTGATGTACAAGCAACGGTGATGCAGGGACTGGATTGGGGTTTATTCCCACCGTCCAGTGTTCCGGGAGCAGCAGTGCGTCTTTCTCGAGGCCAACGAAGACTTTCCCAACTGTTGAAGGTTGAAGCGGTTATTTTGTCGCTCAAGCTCCCCCACATTTCTGAGGGGCACAATGCTAGTGCCCATGTGATTGGGCCGGACAGCTGAGCCTAGGAGGGTGGTGATCGTTTTAGTGAACTGCCAAAGGGCCGAGATGATCAAAGTACGGGCTAGCAAATGAGGGATACGGATACCGCAGCAGTACGGATCATTTTGGTGTGCAGTGCTGCTCCTTTTCCAGCGGATAGATGAAAATTGGTGATAGAGATTCCAGGCACGAGGGCAGCTCCTGCCGCCTGAGATGAAACCTTATCTGCCTGCAGTTTGCCTCTTGGGAGTCGCATACAGACGAGGCATGCAATTAGAGCCACCTTCTCGAGCGCGGTGACTACAAGATGCTCGAGCGTAATCGCCAGCTATGCAATCAGATTCATCAACGATATCATGCTAGTACTCAGGGGTAAAAAAAAAGGAGGTACGTGGCCTCGTGGCCCAAGCTTTTATGCTTTCGTCCCATTGTGGTTGACGCGATCTACGCGAAGAAGCATCTCGGACAGTTTGTACAAGTAAATTGTGGCAGGCAGACACGAGAAACGCTTGTCCGTCCCTGCGTTGATCACTGACCAGGGTCCAGCTCTTGGCTGTCGCAGAAGTTCAGAACAGCCAAGCCCGGACGACCACACCGCGCTTTTATCCTCCATACATGATAGCACCGATTGCCTACCTTATATATAAACCCTGTATATATCCAATTACCAAGATTCGAAGTAGCAGCTACTTGGGAGATACCACTCTCCCATTTCTATTGTCGACTTTCTACCCTCAACGCTTTTTCGTCATCAGCCAGCCGGTGGTGAGAAAGCCAGAATCGCCCATCGCGGTACGCCATCGAATGCTGAGCTGGCCAAGGACCGTCCGACCATCTTTGACCTCCCGCTGAGGTACAGATACTTTAGCCTGCGGTTGCTCTTCGATCAAGAAAGCTACCTGCACGACATCTCGGGGAACCAAAGTCGGCGCTTCTTTCCGTTCCCCGTCTTGGGAACCAGCATCCCAGTTGAGAGACGTCGATAGAAAGGGCGCTTTGGTGTTGAACGTAACTTTCTCCAGTAAGATAGCACCATCTGCCATGTTCTCTAATTGGGCTTCCAACGCGAAGCGGGTAGGCTTTGATGAGGGATCTGTTCCACTGCTGGGCTCAGCCGTGGGAATGTCCGAAACTTTGGTCCGTACGCTAAGGCACGGCTGAGCTGCAAATTGATAGAGCTTTCTGAAAGTCCGTACACGTCCACTGGAAGCAGCTTTGCCATCTGACAATGTGGTCTCCGAGTAGCTC
Organism: Physcia stellaris; assembly: GCA_018902385.1. Taxonomy (NCBI): domain Eukaryota; kingdom Fungi; phylum Ascomycota; class Lecanoromycetes; order Caliciales; family Physciaceae; genus Physcia; species Physcia stellaris. The sequence continues at coordinate 584,321 of JABSSW010000024.1, read as the reverse complement.
AGACTAACGGCAAGCACGTGATTCCCTTCCTCTCGAAGGTCGAATCGAACAATCCTCTGCAGTGACTCTCCCGGTCCCAATTGACGGTTGACTGAATTGTCATCTTCAGGTGTAAGCTCGAGGGGAACAGTCCCTGATGGTGTTTGCATATCGGCCCCTATCTTGAGTCCATTGATTATCCGGTCGGTACCGCCAAGCAGCTCGTTGTTTGCACACAATGTACATGAGAATGTTTCTCCCACGTAAGCTTGCCCAAATGCAGGTGGTAAAGTGAGCTGGGGACTATCAGCGAGCGCTGTTTGATGAAGTCGACAGCAATACTGTACAATCGGACTTAAGCAAAATTCCTCATCGACACCGCTGGGTATGTCCAAAGCCTTTCCCGAGTCAATGCCTGTTGCAGAGGCATGCTTTGGAAGTGGTGGTCCACTTTGAGAAAGCGATGGACGAGAAAGACTACGTATGAAGATTTCAATGCATGACAAACAGGATCTCAAAGTCTTTAACTCACCGTAGTACTATTGATTGTTAATTCGGATTTGCGATAGAGAAGGAGATTTGCTTTGACATACCCTTCAACGACACTGAATGGGGCTCGCGAGGCGCTTCCATTTTCGAGAACACATAGTCGTATGTGATTCCTACCTCTTGCATATATCGCTTGTTGACCCAACCTCGCCAACTCTCTCAAATTGCTAACCCTAACAGGGTTTTTCGAATAAGTATCCAGGGCTGAGATGGGCTTCCCCTCTTCGAGTGAGTGAGTACGGAATATAGAAGACGGAAAGGGCACACTAAACACACGATCTGCAAGACAGGGCACACGACGAATATATGCAGGCAGCCTGACTTCCAGTGAGATTCAGGCGTTATCTACACGAAGCAACATCAAACCCCATACTTCCTCCTCAACCTCCCACCAACGCCTCCCCCAAATCCACCATTCAGATCCCATGTCTTTCTCTCTCCCCTGCAGACCTCTTCATATCCAAGTAAGGAAGTATATCCTCCGTCCTAAGCTGTTCCCTCCTCTCAATCACATCCGCTTCAATCTCCTCACTCTCCTCTACGTACCTTCTACTTTTATCAAACTCCGCTTACCAAAGAAACTCCGGGCACGGAGAAGGGCGATCAATGTACGACATGCCGAAAGGAGGAGATTAACACCCTCTGCAGCTTTCCCTGAAGTGGTCCGAGCCCACTAGGCATCCTTCAGGGTTTGGGAGTAGTCGCATGCAGCGCGGATTTCTCGTGAGTGGCTTGCAGCTAGAGATCTTCTTTGTATTCTTCCCAGCCATGGAGCTTATGTAGCCAGGAAGATCAAAGGACAGAAATCTGAAGCCGTGGACAATGATTCGACTGACCACAAGATCTCCAGGAATCGATGCAAGCACGCTGCATCCTTCGTGCGTCAAAATTCACTTACCACGTGTAGTGGAAGATGACCGACGACCTGTCACAAGCAGATCGAGGGGCACTCTCTATGTGAAGTGCATAAGTATGCAAGCAAAAGAGGTTTGCAAGATAGGATGACGAAGACATGCATGTAGTGTGCATGATACTGCATGATTTTCAAAACTGATATCTGACCGAGAGAGAGAGGGGAAGCAGCTCATACCCTAGTCTCAACGTTTTCACTTTCCCTCGTGTTCTTTGGATATTTGATAAGAGAGACTGATTGTTACTATTAACAAGAAGTCCATTGCATATCATCGGTATACCTAGGCAAACAAGATGAGAATCTCACCCGACCCCGAAGAATCAATCAGTCCTTCTAGCACCCCCGACTCGTGCGCTTTCCTTATTCATCTCACCTCGAAACTTGCACTGAGCCCTAGCGAGTCACTGGAAGCACCCGAGATGGAAGCTATGAGCAGCGATCATGTCGATATCATGCTACTCGACAGGCTGCCTCAGCATGAAGCAAAGTGGCTGCCCATATGCTGGATCCGCGCCGTTGAGCCGAGGAAACAGGCACAATATTCATATAACCGCGGGGGTATCAGACTGAAAGCCATCAAACTTCATGGCGACGAAATTCCTGGTGCTCTTACACGGCCATCCTGGTGGCATACAGAAAGATGTAGACATAGGGAGCCAGACCATTTGAGGACGGCAGGTCCGTCGAACAATTTGTCCAGACACTTGATACGTGCGACGCTGAAATGGCTTCTAGAACGAAAGTTCCTAGTGCGAATATTGATAAAGAAAATCCCATCTAAGCAACCCAATAGCTCTATTACCGAGTGCGAGGTTCGGCTCACTGCGGAGGGTCGGAAGACTCTCGATGATATCTCTAGAGTGAAAAACCAGCAGGTAGAGAATGGGCTTGACACGAAAGGTATGAGCTCACAAGCCTCGAACTCCTTCTCAGTCTGTTGTTGCCGGTCTGACTTTCTGCACCCTTTAGCAATTGGTGATGGCATATACCGATCCTCCAAATTATAAGGATCGAAGTTGGCAAGAGAACACCAAAAACAGCAAACCTTACTTGCACTGTCCAGACTTGGGACACCCTGCAGGGTTTGGCACGGATCTGCTAGCTTGCTAGCAGGATTTTGCAGACTTTGGATGGAAATCCCCCGAGATAACCTTTGGCATGGATTGCTTGAAGGAAGGAAGAGGGTTTGATGAAGAAGATGCACGGAGCGTGCTGATCAGATAGATTGCTTCAGACTTTTCAGTTGTAACATTTTTCTTTCTCTTTCAAGCCAGTGTACGCATTATTAGATTGAGAAGTGGCGCCTTCATCCTCTGGTGAGCTTTGGATGCAGGACTTGTTACCTCTGGTAGCATGTATGACAAATTTTTTTGGAAAAGAGGATGCCTGGAACCGACCTATTCATTTTCATAACTTCGTTGCTCTGCAAAGTTTTGGACTCTCTAAATCTAGCCTAACTTTTCAGGGACCTGACGAGATATTGACGCCCGCCCAGAAGGGAACAAGCTAGGCCGCCGTTTCACACAAGCATGCCTTCTTTCTTTGCCTTCTCTGCTTTGATTCTCTGTCGCTCCTCGTATAAAGCTCTGCTTTTCATGATCCTCTCGACAATCTCCCCAGCATTGACATGCTGAAAGTTGTGTTTCTGTATCTCCTGATAGATGCCAAGCTCTTTGGCTGCAGAGTAGGGATTGAAAGTGAGTGGCATGAAAGATGTTGGACCGTGATAGACTGCAGATGGTAGACCAAAGGGAATGAGCCGTAAGTAGGATGCTGATGGCGTAAAGGGAGCAGAGAGTATGATACTAGATATGTACTGATTTGGTATTAGATGCTGTGGGCTAAGAATGGTACGCGGGTCTAATGTGGTAAAGGACTTACGCGACACTGGAGGACACAGAGACCTCTCTCGAAGATGTTCATGATGGGATAGTTGATGCCTTTCCAGTGGTTGATCACCTCATCATCGTGTACGCCGGCTACGACAAAAGCGGGTCCGTAATCCTCGCCCGAGCTTGACTTGCGCCGTCGGATCGAGTCTTCTTCGTACCATCCATTCTCGCGGGCGATTGCTACTTCCGATTTTATCACTTGCCGCAAGAACTCGATATGACCTGACGAGAAAAGATCGAACCCACCATCTACATATACTACACGCTGACCCGGTTTTGGGGCTTTACCATGGACCATAGTGGAGAACTTATCCTCTTCTCCATATCCATCCTCTCCCTTCGCAGATTGGGAGACGTTCCAGCTCAGAACGCAAGGCCCAGGTTGCAAGCCAGATTCGTCAGTAGCGTAGTCTCTAATCCGCTGGGCCATTTCTTCGCCTGTGACTCGTCGCTCTTCAGGGCTACCGGAGCCTTCCTTTCCTGCTAGCATCCTTGGTAGGGACTTGATGAAGTGACTCCTCGTGCACAACAACATTCGCCCCACAAGATCTGTCGTAGAGATGCCCGGTGTTCGCTTGACGACTAGGAATCGTCCTGCTGCCTTTACATACCTATAGCAGTCTTCTCCGCTGCTGTCGGAGGTAATGTCATCACCATGAACAACATAGTGGCAGCCGTAGTGTGAGATCCACGGCAAGGAAGTAACGTAGGGAGCGTAAGGAATAGACTTTGTAGACCATCGACAAGCATCGACGGCGGCAACGCTACCTTTAGGAATCAGTCATCGGCATCTCGTTCCACGAGGTCCCATGACCAACCGTTCCTCCAAAGTCATCACAGTGGGTCCTTTGTTCTCAAGGATTTCCTCATCTGAGTGAATTCCCACCACCAGCTCTTTACCCAGCCGTCGAGCCTGAAGCATTGCTCCTGCATGACCTGCAGGAGCGTCATCAGCTGCTGATCAGACCCCATCATCATTGGAGCCTCTACCGTGATGAGTGAAATCAAAACATCCATCAACCCATATTGTATCCTTTGAGACAGGAACGTCGTCTTGAGGGTCCACAGGCCATTGGCCTTTGGAAGGTACTGTAGCATCCATTGAAAGGAAGTCGAGATATTACGAGATAGCAGACTTTACCCTGCCACTCGACATAGTGGTACTTTCGGTAGAATAATTGGGTAACGCTCAATTCTCCGGTTGGAGGTTAAATAACTGCCGAGTCTCGGTAGCGGATGTCGTCTGTCAGGGCAAGGTCGTGCAGAAGCGAGAAGCTTGGGAGGATGAGGCTGAAAGCATGCGACTTGGTGAGTTGGTGCCGCAGGAAAGCCAATTGTAAATGTGTCCGCCAAAGCATCATAATCATGATACCCCCACCATCCTTTCTATCTCGCTTCATACCTCTCGTACAATCCGAGTGATTACGATGTGAGAGGCAAATGATTCCAAAGTCTGGGGTATCACTAGATAACCGGATCGCTCTTTCCGAGCCCGCTTTTCCCCTGAATTGAACCCCCCCTGGCTAGCTGGAATGGCAGGCGGGGATGCCAATCATGCTCGTTCCTCCGCTGCCTTTGTCTCCTCGATCAAGTCTTCCGCAAGACGCTTCACTAGTACCATCTCGCCCGTGAAGCAGAGCGAGATTTACTCCCTCACAGACACCGAATACCATCAGGGGAGCTTTAGTACAGACCGCTCGTCCACTTCGTCCAGGTCCTCGACCCGAACCGCCTTCAGAACTAAGCACGCTTCGATCAGTACAGCTTCACTGCCTCAGTACCAGGAGAGGCAGACGACTCCCGTCAAGCCACCAAGATACGAAGCAACCTCGCCCCTCCAGGTTCCCAAGCGAAAGCCAGTGCCAAGTAGCCCCCAGCAACGGGTGGAGACCAAATTGACACGAGCGGCCACGGCCTCCGCTGCCTTGTCTAAGGCTAGTCCTAAGCAGAATATGGCTGGCTCAAGTACAATGACCATGACGCCGTTTGCTCCCGCCCTTCGATCAGACCAGAGCAGCAGAGCGCCGAGTACATCCCAGTCAAGTGTCAGCTTTGGCCAAGGGGGAGGTACAACGTCAGGCCCTCCGCCCAGCTTGCCAAATGCTCCGGGAAGTATACACAATCCACATACCGTCTACCAGAATATTCAAGATCTGGCCTCGAAACGGATATCTACTCTGGACTATTTGAGAAAGGGGTTGGTTTGTACGTCCCTTATCTTTGATTGAGAGGCTAAAGAAAGAATTGCAGGCACGAGGGTCGCATGTACTGGTACAACACTCTCCTCTTCAGCAGAGCTGACCTACTGAAAATGCCTTACTTCGAAACTAAGAAGCTAGCACGCCGTGCAACCAACTACCTCCTTCTTGGACTATCTCTTCCAACAATTCTTGATCTCAATAATTCCAATGCCCTCGAATATCTCCGCGCCCTCAACGCTCTCCTCTCTGAGTTCGAGTCTTACCAGCAGATCCATCCTATCGAAGGACCCTCCTCATCCTCCTTATCTCGAGCACGGATACCTCAGATGTTCAAGCGCGCCACACATGCCGCAGGGACCAAGGGCCGTCGCGCAAGCTCAGCGCAAGACATTGGCCTCCCCATGAACTCCAGTGATCCCGCAGACCTGAAGTCGATGACCAATGGTGGCCCAGCTGGTGCCCCATCATCCGCTTCTTCGTTTCCAGTGAGCGAACAAGATCTTCTGCCCGGAGAGGAATACACTCACCTCCTGACACCCTCCCTACCTTTTGACCCTGATTACTTTGAAACGTTTGCGACGCTGTGCGATGTCTTGATCGACTGCTACACCAGGATCATGAACCTTATACCGAGCCCTTCGATGTGTGCGCCTGGGGTGGGAGAGGTCTTCGCCAAGGCAGATACCAAATTGAGAAAGATCATTTTGAGCGGGGTTGTCAAAGAATTTGAAGAAGCAAGCCGGAGTGGGGCTAAAGCTGAGCTGGCTGGCATCGGGAAGGTTGTCCTGGGAGGCCTCACCTGAGCCGTCTCCTGCGGGTTTAAGACGTCAAACTACAAACTACATCTTGATGGGAAGGTTCACTCCCTGACCTTCTACATCACGGATTGCTGTTATGCCTGGGAGAAAGCAGGTCGTAATATGTCTCGCAGCCTGAACGGCAGCCCGAAGCCGCCGTCCTCGCAATACGATTGGATTTTCCGGATCATGCTTCCTCGGATGCAGTGAGAAAGCGAATTCTCGGACCCATTACTTTGTCTTCCGAAGAGTAACGCTCCGATGCCGAAGCAGAAGAGGATGAGGTCGATGTAGACGCAACGCAAACGCGACACGGCAGCGCAGAAGTGTCAAAGAAGTCAATCCACGTGCGGAGATTGGGATTTTCCAGAGCTGACTTGTATCAACTTCATATGTCACGCTCACCTGGAAGTCTCGTTTGAAACGCTTATCGGTTTCGTTATAGACCATCCAAAGATCAACCAACCGGCCGCGAGTCCACCTACAGAAATTACCCAGCGACTCTTAAAGATACAGCCATTCTCGGGGAAGTATAATCTAGGTTTCCTTGGTGGTTACAACCCCAGAACGGCCTCACACCAGCCTCATGGTATGAGGATCCAATTTGAGAATTAATATAGCAAGGAATTCCATTAGCCGGCAAGGGTTTCGGATGGGAGCAGAAATTGCTCTGGAATCTACAAGTAGCATCAGAGGACGCAAATAGACCATGGCGCCCAGTTCGCCATCGATAGCTTAGCCAGTCTGGGACGACGTTCCATTTCAGCAGAGGAGGCGTATTAGCTTCTTGACCTGACTGTGGGACAACCAGAGCTTCAACAGCAGCTCTCTAGTCTTTGTCTGCAGGATATGGGTTCCTGCGGGTAGCCATAGCCTGAAGCTAAGCAACATTCAGATGAGACCTGTGTTTCTTTAATGGCCGGAACGCCTTCGCAGAAACATAGAAAAGAGCGACCAGAGTGACCCAAGGTTGCAATCCACGGTTGAACATCCAGGGAAGGTTTAGGCGCTGCTTCGGCCCGTATCTATCATGCATGCGGTAGCACAGCTTTCACGTTTACTCGTGGAGATCGGTTGAACATGGGCTGGGAGGGGACGGGGGACCGAAGTTGGGGGAAAGGAAATAGGCAGTGGGTTCTGCGAATGGACCGATTGGAAAGGACAGCAGAGTAGAAGTAGCGGTTGAGCATCTAAGCTAGGTTGGAAAAGAAAATTGAAGGCATCATTCCTGAAAATTTTGCCGTGGGTTTATTTCTTATCTATGAATGGTCGCAGAACGCTCTCGGTGTCTTGAACAATACCGCTTTCAACAGATATAGGATCACTGGTACAGATTGAAGTCCTTCAATCACAACAGCAGAAAATTACCAGTCTCATTGTTCCGTTGCTGATGAATCTCGTAGTGATGCTCTTTTGCGAAGATGAGGGTCCTCTAATAAGAGGTGTTCCCATAGCGATTCGCCATCGCATACTTTGCCCGGATACTTCAGGTACTTTTGCTCTATCGCAGTCGTCCAGCTTGCAATGGTTGCATTCAACGTAATATACTACCCCACGGGATGAGGGTTTTGAAGCTTCCGAGAAACAGGCATTTCCAGCCATCAAAGGACACAATGCATCTCCAATCCACCAATCCCTTAACTACTCTCATCGGCCAAAGCACGTCCCGGAACGATCTGAACCCTTCCAATCGCAATCTCCCTCCCACGGCTCCGGACATGAAACTCCATCTCGTGAAAATGCTGTTGGCGGGGACTGCCCTCCCCAACCATATAATTCTCCACTCTGGTCAGGATCTGCGATAGTTCCCGCCACGAGAGCCAGGAGGTCACGTCGTGGCCCGTCTCATGCACGAACACCGTCACGCGATCGCCGGTTGGCCGGAACAGCTGTCCTTTTTGGAACGCACCGCCGGGGACGGGGTCCGAGGCATGTTCTTTAACAGTGGGCGCGATGTCGGCGATTATGCTGCTGAGAGTCGCTACTGCTTCCCCTGGTGGAATCGGTTCTCCGCGGTTGCAGAAGAATATGTCGAGCCCGTTGCCTACTACAAGAAATGGAAAGTCCGAAGCGTTGGTACCGATGCTTGTTGGGCTATCGCATACGGCGTGGAGGGATGGGAGAGGGGAGGGTTTGGTGGCTGGGTATGCTGTTGCTATTGAGCATAGAAGCAGGAAAGGTATTCCTATCGAGTGCATGGCGATGGTATGCGAAGATGGCAGATCTGCAGCCGTGCAAAAGAGTGTCCTGGGAGGGAAGCGTGTCTGCTGTCTTTTAAGGAACAGATTTCTGGCACGGCAGGTTGAAGCCATGGGATTGCAACGTTCTGGCGCACAAGCATGCGACTGGCGAGCCGTGAGCTGCGCATGCCAGACTTCCTAAGAGTATCCGCCGAGTTTATTTAGAGGATAACAGCGAGTCCCTTTACCCGTATCAGCATCGCCTGACTTCAAAAGGGTTATGAATGAAAAGAAGACGAGTAGGAGGAAAGGACGCAAAGGCACTCATCCAGACGCTTGGGGCAACTTAAGCAAGGAAGATTCGATGAAAGATCATGTGGCCAGCAGTTTAGCCTTTTGAGATTGCTTGAGATGCTAGATTGGAGCCTGACATGGCTGATAGTTACAAGGGTCAAAGCTATCTCAATCTTGGGTCGAATGTTGTTCATGGCAGATATTGATCTACCATCATAGAATTGAGGGGAATGTCGACATTGTGGCTGCTCAGCTGATTCTTTCCGCTGGCCCTGTTATTGCAAGAAAGGAGTACTTTGTCAGACGGCTGCAGCGCGATCGGGCTGCACGCTCAAGAGAGCATGTTGGCAGGAGGATGAGTGGTGGTTTGTTGATGGATTCGGTGGGTGTGAACAAACCACCAGGTTTCACTTGTACAACCCGTTACGCGGAGTCACGGGACATCAGCGGGCTACCTTCTCGTAAGCCGCATGGTCGCTGCCTGTGCACCTGTCGTCGTAACCGTGGGTCTAGATGCGGTTTCTTTGTAGTCTACGAAATTGGATCGTACGTTTGAGCTCTCAGTGAAGTGGGCGTCCATTACTCGTCTACTCTCCGAGGTGTTAATATCATCGCCGTAGGGGCCAAAGCGGACGTAGCGTTGACGGAAAAAGTAGCGCTTGAAGGGAAAGAGGGTTGGCATGGTAAAGACGGTTGACAGGAGCCTCTAGGATTTTATTAGAATGTGTCTGAGTGTCTCAGAATATTAGCTGCTGTTGGATTTGTATTCGCACCTTGAATAGTGATGAGGGAAGAATTGGTAAATATACGATCTTTCGACACTTGGTATCTGAATGAATGTAGCCGGTATGTCGAGATGATGCTTCAGATGTTTAAAAGCTTATTTTCTCTCTCTTTAGCAGCCTAGTCCCCCTCTTGAGGGGGAAAGGTGAGTTAAATTTGTGGGATCTAGTTGAGGCATGGACTATTGATTCATTTCTGTCTTTCAAGTCGAACCGTGATGAGTGGACTTTCGGCGTGGCCAGAGGTGCAACCACGGAAAGCACTAATTCTCTGGAAGTCCACAACATCGCCTTCAGAGATCTGATTAAAAAATCCTCTGTTCAAGCTCTAAGCTCGGTAATCCGCTCATCCTCTTCCTACCATCTATCTATCTGCTCTATAAACAAAAACATCCGTAATTTTCTAAGATATCTAGACAGCGCCACTGCATACCTGCAGGCCTACACTCTCTCTGACGTCTAAATCCAGCAATGCAGGTCCCCGCTCCCGGCTCCCAGTGATTGAAAAAGAGGATCGGTCGAGGAGTATGGCTTTTGGAGCGCGGAGGGCGAATTTCAAGCATCCATCCAGCGTCAAATCTCTAAACATACAGCATCCCCCTTCAAACACCCAGCGTCCCCTCTCTAAACATCCAGCGTCCGCTCCTCGACCACAACGCCCCATTCGTGCGGTTCGTTACCGTACATGATGTCGACAAGCCATTGCTTAAGTATCGAGCCGTAGCATTTGGTCGGGGTGGGGATTTGCAGGTCGTGGCCGCGAAAATGGATCAGGGAGATGGGCATTATAAAATACTATATTAGGTGAGAGGATGTGGTTAGTTGGGGGTGTCTGGTTGGTTCATGGGGGAAGTGTTCGGGGCGTGGGGATTGTGGAAATTGCTGGAGTTGGAGGGAGAAGGAGAGGGAAGGAAGAAAGGAAAAAAAAAGAAAGAAGAGGGGGGGGCGGGGAAGCAAAAGAAGAGTGGAGACGACATGATAAGAAAACATGGTGAAAACTCACAGCGGTCCCCGCCGCAAAAGCCTCCACCAACCTCCCCTCCTTCACCGCCTCTTCCACCTCCCTCATAACGAATTTTCTCTCCACGACTTCCAACCCCTCCCCGAGCCTCTCCTTCGCAAGCTCCAACACGCTCCTTCTCGTCACCCCAGGCAAAATAATCTGGTCTCCCAGCGGCGCCGTAACGAGCTGCGTCCTCCCCTCTCTAGTCTTCCACACCAAGAAAAAGTTACTAGCGCCCGCCTCAGTGACCTCACAATCCGGTCCAAAAAGCCAGAGTATCTGATTGAATCCTCTCAGGCGCGCTTCGTCGGAGGCGAGCAGCGAGGGACCATAATTAGCGCCTACTTTGGCGAACCCAAAACCGCCGGGCCAGGCACGGATGGTGTCTTCTTGGCTCGCCAGCAGCTTGAGGCCCGGGGCTTTCTTTTCAGCGACGTTGCTGGCTTCGTTGTTGGCGTCGGCGCCGAGGGTAGCGGCGGGATCGTTGAAGTCGGGGAAGCAGCAGGCGATGATGTACAGTAACACTTCCTTCGGTTTCTGGACTCCTAATGAGGGCTCAGTACCTATCATTGTCGGGCGAAGGTACATGAAGCTCTCTGGGCGGCTCTTGGGGAGCCACTTCTCGCCCTCCACGGCGACGAGGGTTTCGATAAGCTTTTGAAACTCGGCGGGTGGGAAAGCGGGAAGGGAGATGCGCGCAGAAGAGTTGAGCATGCGGGCTGCGTTTAGGGAGGGCCGGAAAAGGCGGAGTTTGCCATCGTTGCCGCGGTAGAATTTCATCCCTTCGAAGCAGGTTGTTGCGTAGTGAAGGACGGAGGCGTGAGGTTGGATCGAGAGTGGTCCGTAGGGTATGAGCGATGGGGCAGACCAGCCGGTTTTGGAGTCCCACGTTGCGGTGATCATGTGGTCGGTGCAGCTGTAGGAGCAAGTAGTGTAAGCTGAGGGTGTGCATGTGGAAAGGTAGAGCCTCTTTCCGTTACAACATTCGGCATACTTCGCGGATATGCTCTCGTAACAGGGGAAAAGCCCACACAATGCTTAGGGGCCTTTCATAAGCGATCATTTATACGATGCGATTTGAACAAAACTTTTTGAAGATTCATGAGAAATGCTTTTGGTAGATCGTAAAGTAACAGAGAATATGGACGCGGAATACATTTATGAACTCATGTTTTGTCCAAACATACCTAGACATCTTCGGAATCTCTGCAGATGTAGCCTCGGGGACAGTCTTTGGGCTTGGATTGCGAGTAAAGGTGATCTTGGAGGCATCCAGCTCTTGAAGTCCGGTCGAGTTGCCATTGACGGCGATTGACTGGGCTGTGCCATTGACGGCGATTGACGGGGCTGTGCCATTGACAGTATGTTTGACGCCAGCTTCAGTGAGCCCAGAAACGGTGTCAGGCTCCTTTGGGGATGTAAGAGCAGAAGGAGACATGCTTGCTGACTAGGAAGAAGTAGGAGTAGGGGTACTGTGCTTGAGTTGAAATAAGAAATTGACAATTACAATTTTAAGGAAGATATTTGATTTGTACAAGTAGTATTGGAATAGTAATCTATTAATGATATGAAGAGGTTACACGCCAAAGAGAGGAGCTGGCCGAAGGATGGATGAGTCTTTGTCCCGTCCGCCACGCGAAGCAGGTTTACACGACTGATCCTTGCAACGTCGGACTCTATATTTCCACCATATCTTGTGATTTGTAAGATAGTGTTATCACGAACAAGAGTCTACAGCGTCAAAGAGGTCTCCGATATCGCTACAAAGGGATTACACGTTGTAAGATTCGAGGTCCCAGCACCAGCCGCAAAGGAAGCCGTTTTCGCCGAAGGAAGCCGAGCGTATCCGAACTAGACCGAGCAACACCCGAGAATGACCAAGACTCTTCTATCATAGCTATTGTGCAAGAAATGAGCGTATGCGATGCCGATACCAACAAACAGTCATTCAGATCAAGATACCACAGCATAACGGAGAGGCCACCCCAAGTACGAAAACCAGTCATTGTCATATCTCATCAACCGCCAATCATACAAGGGTAGTACCAATCCTAGACGTCCTCAGCTTCATCTTCGTCGTCGAAAAGCTTCTGCAGTTGTAAGTGTTTATTCTGTTGCTTCATTCTGAATTCCTGCTCCCTCGCATTAGGTGAAGAGGACTTGATTGATGCATATATCAAGTCCACATACCTTTTCGCTGGCCACCATCTTCTCAACTGCTTGTTCGCTGGTGGTCTTGATCAAACCCTCAAAGCGCTTGTATTGCATCTCGAAGGCTTTCTGATCGGCATCTTTGAGCATCTCCTCGATAGCAGGCTCCGACAGACTGGGAAGGATCTTAGCCGCATCAGGACCAAGAATGTCTGAGGCGACCGCTACAAGCTCTTCTTGGACCACAACCCATTGTTCCATCAGAGATTGAAGTTCCTTCTCCTCCTTCGCAATGATCTTTTTGAACCTCTTCATCTGAGCCCCTAGAGTAGTATCCTCAGTGGTCTGGCTGCCATCCGGACTAGCGTACTTCATGCCCTCTTCGGCAAGCGGTAGATAGACGATGTCTTCGATTTTGGCCTCCACCTCAATTCGCTGAGTAAAATTCTCGTAACTCTGCCGAAAGCGTGGTAACAATTCATGAGTGACTGCTTCTAAACCTTTGAAGGTTTCGCCCTCTATGGCGTCGGAGCTCTTCTTGATACAATCTGAGATGTGGTTAGCTGCGATTGATAGCTAGATAGAGCAGCACACCATCCCATGATGTGATGATGGGGTTATCCGGTTCCTTTTTGTGATTTCGTAGTCAGCGTTTCAATCTCAATTTTTCGGTAAGAGTCGAGCCCCGAAACATCGTTCCGAGAGTGATTGTTCATACAACTTGTCTTGCTTGTTTGAGAAGCTAGAAATGGAAGGAAAGGCCCGAAAAACACATACCACCTTGCTCTTATGCCTGCTTCGTTTTGCATCTCTCCGCGAGGATGGCTTGACGGCATGCTCTTGATGTTTGGGGTCACCTTTGCGTGATGGTTGCTTTCTAGGCTTTTTGAAAATTCTAGAGGTTGAGACGGTTTTCTTAGGAGCTCTGAGCGCCTCTGTGGCCTTTGAGCCATCCTGTGCTTTTCCCATTGAAAAGAACTTCGTACACAGTTTTATAAGGTGATGAGAAATTTGTGAAGCTCGAAGATCGAGTCAAGATGATTTTGCCCTGTATGTAATCTTGACTCCACTCGCTTATCTCGGCACGTGATACGATTAATGATTGATGAGAAGATGCATGTTTGAGACATGAAAACTCGTAACTTTATAAAACTGAACCATGCTGTATACGAGGAGCACATTTCCGAACGCTTGGAGCGGAAAATGCAAATTCAGACAGCGTGCTCAATGATGTGACCAAGCCCGCCATTCGCTCATTGAACAGAACGCCAAAGACAATGCAATACAGCTTGATACAAAAGAGATCATGACTTCCCCGGTGTTCCTTTCTCCGCCAGCGTCTCCTCACCAGCAGTGGTTGGCGCAGCCGTAGCTTCTACTGCAGGTGTCTCCTGTTCTGATAATGCCTCTTCTGCAGCGACAAGGACGCCCTTCTCTTCGAACAACTTCGCTAGCTCTCCGTTCTGATGCATAGACATCAGAATATCACAGCCCCCGACAAACTCCTTGTCCACATAGAGCTGTGGTATCGTGGGCCACTCCGAATACTCCTTTATGCCTAGATAATCCACCTCAGCAATTGTGCCTGGGCCATGATTGTGAATGTAGCATACCTTGCCGTAATGATTCATCTTCTAGAACGTTGAATGCAGCGAACTTCTTCGGATCCACACCCTGTAGACCGAGGATCTGTATGCTCGCTCTTGAGAACCCACACTGGGGCATCTCTGGCGTTCCTTTCATGAAAAGGACAACATTATTTGACGCAACAGCCTGGTCTATCGCTGCCTTCGTCTCGGTAGATAATGACCGGTATAGTAAAGGAGTGAGGCGAAGGAGTCGGGGTTTGGGGAGAACATTAGCGGTTGACCTTGATGATCGCGACGTTTGCAGGAGCGCCTGTTTCGAATGTTAGCGATTTCTGGGTCAATTGCGGTATCGATCGATGCCAACCGAGGAAAGCAATGATCGTGAAATCATCTTGGAGAGCGACAGAGCGTGGATGATTTGGGCAAGACTGAGTCCTCAATCGCAAAAGCACCAAAAAGCTCTTTACAGTATGACGTCACTCCCGTCGCATTTGTCAACGACACTTCCGGAGAGATTCTTCACTTCGTCGATGTAAACAATCTCGTGGCGTCAATCTCTCACCTCTAATCGCAAGCTTGTGACTCTGGTAGCACATAGGCGCAGGACATAGGAACTGAGCTATGATAGCCATCAATGCCATCTGTACTCGACCAAAGCGATCGAGCATCTCAACACTGTTCATCGCAGCAAGCAACGCAAACGATGGCAGGAGACATCTTCTCTTAGCCGGAAGTGGCAGTGTAGCAAGTATCAAACTCCTTATATGGACCATGCACTGTCCCGTCACAGAATCCTTCCATTTGAACAGCAATCATGAAGTCGGTTACCTCGCAGGTTCAAGCGAAGAGGAAATAAAAACTGATAGCTTATAAAGAAGCAGAGAACGTAGAGAGAGCCGTGGAATTTTACCATTAAAGAGCGATTCGACATACTTGAAAACGATTCAGGGATCACGGTAGGTGTTGAGGGCTGGGTCGAGGTTCTAAAGCTCGACGAAAAATCGCTTCTACGGGAGAGGAGGACTCAGGCGATGGAGCAATGAGAGAGTGGAGTGAGACTGTGACGGTCATTTGGTCCGGACTAGGCCTTCAAAAACACTGGCCGAGATGTTCCATGACATGGATCTTCGTAGCTACCATGCCCCGTTGCGACCATCAATTTCGACTAAAGTCTTCTCCTTTCCCTCCAGTCTCCTGAGTGGACGTCCGCCTGTCCAGATTCGATAAGCTCCAGCCGGCTGCCTGCTCGGTTGAAGGATGACGCCTCAAACATCTACATCAAGATCTGTTCCGCCCATGACTACAGCTTGACGCAATCCATTGGTGGCAATCTTCTCACTCCCTTATCCACTCCCTTATCTGCAGATCTGTAGCTCCAGCATCTCATTTCATTCTGGCGGGTGCCTTGGCCCTAACATTACGAGCGCTGTCAAGTCCACCATTGTCGTAGGGGTTTTTGGGCTTATGATCGAGACCTCCTCTAATCCCCGAATCGTGCGCAGAGGACTGAGTTGGAAGCCAATAGATAGCGATGTCTCCTTTATCACCTCATCGCGAAGTCTGGTTGTATCATCCACCGTCACAAATTTGAGTGAGGCATTTGCTGATAAAGCGTTGCAAACCGCCCTCATAGTACGCCTTAGCTCTTCATATTTCTCGACATTGTGATCCCGCCAACCTAAACCAATGTGGATGAAAATTTGCTCGCAGCGACCGAGGACTGTTGATTGAAAGGGGTTTTCCAATATTGTATTTCTAATCTCTGGGGAAATTGTGCGCCTAAATCGCGCTCTATGTGTCCCAGGTGAGTAAAAATTGACAGGATAAACAAAGATGTCAAAGATCCCACTGGGCCCGATGATCAATTTAACGAGGTTGAGAGAGTATAAAAGGTGCATAGCTTCCTTGTGGATGTCTCGGCATGTTGCTAAGATTTGTGGGTTACAAGAGCCGCCACGGCCCATCTGGAGGAGTATTTTGTAAACCTCAAGACGGAGTTCTGGAGGCAAACTCATGAACATGAAGGGTTGCATAGCCATGCACCTTCTACTAGTCGAAGCTGAGGTTGCGGTTTCGTGTTTAGAACCACGTCGTTGACGACCGGAATATAGCAGCATAACATACACCGATGTAACTCTAGAATATTCGGAAATTGCTTGCGAAAGTGAGGATATCAAGGCTTTTCGTGGTCCGATGACAAGGAAACTTTCTCGAGATATGATATTCTCAAATCTGTTCGGGGTGAGTCAGAAAAGACCCCAAGTGGGTGGGTGCTTACTACTGTATTCCCAGACCTTCACTGGTTACAGTCAGTTCTTACGAAAGACAACACCCTTAGTCTGTTCAGAGCAATTCATCCAGCATATTCTATAACTCACATAGTGTATGTGAGTAGAACGGTTCAGCTTCGTGCGGAGTACGCACGCAGATTGATGGGAATTTAAACCATGTTTTACTTTGATTACTGTCATATCATGAGAGAGTCTCCATGCAGTGAACAAAATGGATATCACAGCACAACACTCTCCACCAATTCACCTCCGAGCGCCCTAAACTCCACGCTATGCCTCCCCCAACGAAAAACCACGCTGCTCTCAAGAACTAGCCATCAAAGAAGCCTATTCGCACCCTGTTAGAAGCTACAAACAACCGTTGAGAATCGAAACATACGGCCATGATAATACAACATATGGAAACATATGGACTCAGCCGTTCCCCTACCCTGGCGCACTTCCAAAAGATCCCAAAGACCCTGATGCATTTCAGTAGGGCGAACGGATAGTTCACATTGGGGGCAGGATGGCTGACCCATCTCTGTTCCTGTCCATGATGCCAGGGAAAACATAGTGGGCGTACGCGCTCGTACATATCAGCAGCAGAAGTGCCAAGAGGAGGGACTGGAAGTTGAAGAGTGCAGACTGGCTCGAGATTTAGCTATGAACATTGTGGAGTATATTAGGAACTGTTACCATTTTGTTTCTCGTACACGGTTTATTCGCGACAGTCCATGATGTTTGCGGTCTTTCGATATCACTGAAGTCGAAGAAGACACTCCCCGGCTTATATTGCGGCTGAACGGCCCTACAGCCGCTGCTAACCAATTTAAGCTCTTCTTAACTTCAAGGCATGCTTCACTTCACGTATATATGATATTGGAGATGTAGCAAGCTCATTTGAGTCCTTGCTTGACACCTGGTAATCACTGCCTGAATCCAAAATTTCCATGGGATTTCCACAGGTCTTCCAAATCCTTCCATAAACCATACGATTCGTAAAGAGGAGCTTCTTTCTACTTACCTCTCCCTTCACCATGACCGAACCCCGCGCCCGCGCAGCCCGCCACAAAGGCCAGCTGAATTTCGAGTCCGAGAGTACCCTCACCCTTTCCACCTCCATACCACCCAGCTCGAAAATTAACTCCTTCCTCAGTACGCACCTACCTCTACGCCTTCGGCGACGTCAAAGACCCCCTGGATGAAACCGTGCGCGTGCTCGACGAGCTCGCGACGGACTTCGTGATCGAGACCTGCCATAAGGCGAATCAAGTCGCCAACCTCTCTGGGCGGCAGAAGGTCAAGGTCGATGATTTCAAGTTCGCGATTAGGGGGATGAGGCCATGCTGGGGCGGGTGCAGGAGTTGTTGAGTATGGATCGGGCTTTGAAGGTGGGTGGACTTGCGGGTCGTAGATTCTGTGGCTGCTGGGTTTGGGCGGAAGGGGGGGAGGGCCGGAATGATAGCGGGATTTGGAGATCGACGTTACGCAGGTATTGGATATTGGATATTGAGAATATTGCTAACTCTTTTGGGGGTTGCAGGATGCACGCAAGCAGTTCGACATTCCAGAAGGCAAGGAGAATTTAGAACGTGGTTCTAAGAGGTCTAAGAAGGCTGAAGCTAAAGACGCTGAGAAGGCTGACGAAGTGAACTAAGCTATTGAAGATAGATTTCGGTTGGGAGCATAGCGACGGAGTTGGCCGAGCATAGGTATATGATTATATGCTAAGGAGATACCCTAAGTACCCTTGAATGTGATGATAGTTCGATCATTAGTATGTCCTTGAAGCAGCGCTCGCAACATAGCTTTATTTCCCGGTGCTTATCGTGGTGGTTATGCTGATTTGCAAGCACTATAGAATAAAGATTGCGATAGATTGGTCACTGCTGACAGTACCGCTCACTGTCACCACTTTACCCGTGGGAGACATTGCTATCTTTCCCTTTCCACCGTCTTGGTCAAAGTTGGATTTCACCGGTGATGTCCACAAGCCATGGTTTAAACGTACAGAAAATTATCGTCAGGATGCTTTCCAATTATATATCAATTTAACTTGGGGGACGTCACTGTTAAAATGATCAGTCTGTGGTATCGGAGACGGCGGCTTGTTCGAGGCCTTGGACGCCTTCTGCGACGCTCCTTCCACCGGGAATCGTATGTAACAATTCTCTGCTCTGAACGGCTTCTTGTTGGGGTCGATGATCCTACGAGGCCTTGCCAAGAAAGCCTATTTTTGTCCATACAATTCTCGGATCAGCTCGACGAGGAATTCGGTAGGATAGCTGAGTCCGTCCCACCAGCGGTCAGACAATATGTTGCACCACATGGCCATCACATCGACAATCCATCGACGGATGGGAGAGGTAGGAAGCGTTTTTGCGTACATGATGGAGATATCTTTATCATTGGGTTACCAGTGGAGAAGCTCATGCTTGTGGAACATGGCGTCCATGGCAGCATTCTGGAGATCTAGTATAAGGTGGACCTCTGTGAAAGCTATCATAATCCTCGATCAGCAAGCCCAGCTTTTTATCTCCACAACACCCCATATAGTCACCTTAGATGTCTGGCAAAGTCTGCGAAAGTATTACCGACGGCTTTTCCCCGGCTTCCAGCAAGGTGTCTGCTTACAGCTACATCTGAAGGTGTTTGAACATTACGACAACATCCTCTGGCATATTGATAGGCTGATTCGTCGATTCGACAAATTTGCCCTCGAGCGCGGCCTTGAAGAACGGGGAGGCGTTATGGAGTTTGAAGATCTCTTGTTCTGGGTCGACCGTTATATGGACAATGCTGTCGAAGATATTACGTTTCAGGCGTTTGCTGAGATGGCTGATGTGGCGCTGGAGAGGTTGGGGTTTTCGGAAGCTGGACATACTTAAAGATACCTAGTATGAGCAAAAGTGGTGAGTGGTTTTGTGTCAAGAATGCTATATATGGTGAGCTGCATCTTCAATATATAAGCTCGTTGGAGAAATCTCTGCTCCACTATTGACGCGTAACTATTCTACAAGCCAGTCTAGAGCATGTGTCAGATACGGCTGATTCAAGAATTGACCACTCAGAATTTTCTTTTCTGTCACAAGGAGACAGCGCTGTTCTGGCAAAATTGACCTGTGATAGATTGGCGATTTGATACCTACGGGACCTGTCAAATGACCTTGCACTTCGGTCTACAAGCCTTGCTTCTCCAAACCTTGTGAAGAGGACCTTAGTGAAAACTCCACAAACCATCATGACTTTTGAAGGTTGATACGGCGTTCACACTTCCCCCGCTTTTGGTTGAGAACCAGAATCATTTGCAACTGGGACATGGAAGTCTTCTCGCAACCCTTTGAAATCCTTCCCGACAACCTTGAAAGCTGCTAATCGCGTGTATTGCACGCAGATTATGTCGCGCAAAAACTCTGATGGGTAGTCTTTTAAATTCTGTGTAGACATCCAACAAGCATTCGTCAACTGGACGGAGCCGTCCGCATACATCGCCACGACAAGCTTACGCAAAGGAGAGTCCTCAGGAGTGTTATCGTAAATTCGGTGGAGACAGCGATGAGGCAATCGAGGAGGGGACAGATATCGCTGATCGATCAGAGCGTCGATAGCGGCATTTTGAAGTGACGGAATACCTCGAGCTTCAGCGAAGATAAATATATCTGCCAAGACTGACGGCATGAGGATATCACCGCCCGGTATTGTGTCGTCGAGAAGGCTTCCAGTGTACAGCCAGTATTGGAAACGCTTGAATATCTCAGGATCCTCATCTGGCATCTCGATCTTTTGTTGCTGGGCCTGTTGTCAGTAGTCAAGTTAATCCTGGCGTTAGTCCTTGATGAAAACTGATCTTGGTCCGTTGGATAGTGACCTACTTCAATAAAGGCTCCCTCCAGCGCGGCTCTAAAGTACGCAGCGACGTTACACAGAAGACCCTTATGCAATTGAAAGACCGTTTTCGTAGGGCCAACTTCTATCTGTACCATTGTGTCGAGCATGTCCCTGTTTGTGCATTAGCAAATGCTCGCTGCAGTGGCTTCAGCTCAGTGACGGCGAGTACACAGCCTTGGAAGAACATCGGAATTCTGCTTACAAAGAAACACGATGCTTGATGACCTTAGGATGCTTGACCTCCATAGCTCGAGAAAATTGAGGCTGAGAAAAAGTACTCAAGCTCAGTTTTGCGTTTCTGACGCAATGATCATTTAAAGGATTAGAATAACGATGCTGAGTGAGGGGAGTGCATGAGCATCTATAGGTGAAAGAGTGAGTATCTTAGGCTGGAGGTGAGCATTGGATGTATTCAGTGTTGATGGAGAGGAGGCCTTCTGTGGTATCAATCTTTTGTGCTGAAGACTAATTTTGAGGACTCCTCTTTAATCAACGTGTCTGGGTCTTTATCTGCTTCACGTCACTTCCACAGTCGGGGACTCGGAGTCCTGGGTCGAGTGTGAAGATCTAGTCAATCTCGCATTTCGCGGCAATCCAAGGACGTCTGATCAAGGTAATTAAAAGGTATTGCTACAAGCATACCGCTATCATATGAATTAGGCTACATCAAGGAGACCAAATTACCGTACAGTCGATCAAGCAGCCAAAGATCTGGCAGAGACTGAGTATGTAAGATTCCTCGATGATCTCTAAGATCTCGATGTCGCGATCCCAGAACCACTCAGCATCGCTTTCCATAGCTTTTCCCCAGGCTCGCATCAGGTTTTTACCGGTACATGGAAGTCCTTTCGGTGTTTCTTAAAATCTGTAGACTTCAGGGGTCTAGCTGTTAACTGCTCGTGCTGCGCTAAGATAACGTCGCGAAGGAACTCCAAAGGGTAGTGATCCAGGTCCCTAATGATCCATTCGGGATCGTTTAGATCAAGACGAGACTCCGTCAACAGCCTAACAAGAAGTCGTCGTAGGGGCGAGTTTTCCATCGTTTCGGAATAGACCTTATCGGCCCAGCCAACAGCTATTTCTTTGAGTTTGTAGCGTAGGTCTATGATTGTGTCGATAACATCGTTCTGAAGTTCAGGGATACCTAGACGTTCTGCCATTGAATATAAACTGAAAATGGTGTGCCATGTAGGTCGGTCTTCCTCATTTGCTGAAAGTTCAATCAAGCTTCCAGTGTACAGCCAGAGTTGGAAGCGTTGGAACGCTGCAGGGTCCTCCTCCGGCATCTGGATCTTCTGCTCTCGGGCCTGCTCAGAATTTTCAGTCAGCTTATGAAGGCTTCGCTTGCCGTAGTTGGATTTATGATTAAGAGTACGGAGAGTTGATCACATACCTCTTTGAATCCCCCTTCCAAAGCAGCTCTGAAGTACGCAGCAGCGCTGCAGAGTAGGCCTTTATGAATATGAAAGAGTTGCTTCTTAGGCCCAACTTTGAGTTGAACAATGCTACCCAACATTTCTCTGTTATGTCAACATCAGCAAACGCTCGTTCTGGTGATCACAACCCTGCAACGTGAACAAGTGGCCACAGAAGACTTGCTATTTACCTAGAGACGCGAGTCCTGGAGATTAGATCTGTAGGAGAGCCAGATTTAGATTCAGCCTGAGCGGCCATGATCGATGTTGACTTGTAAATGCCGTGATTGCTTGTCAAAACACACCGAGGATGGCAAGAGAGAGAGGTCTTAAATGAGAAGTTCAAGCGTATAAATACAGTGGCTTCAGTGCTGATTGTGTAAAGACTCCTTATACTTGAGTCAGTAGGCCTCGCTTGTGAAGCTCTTGCTTTTGACACTTTACAAACTTGGTCACTAAAGACTAGTTAAATGTGAAGGCCCAAAATATTCGAGTCATGAGAAGCTAAGACTCTGTGTGTGATGTGCCTTACTCTCGTATTCTTCCACCCCGTCAACTTCACTGTTGAAAGGCAAACCACAAGCTTGAGACACCATCCCAGGTTGTATGCTGATATCCCATGCACTGGTGGAGGATGGCATGAGGTAGGCTTCCCAGTTACGGGCTCCCGGCAGCGGAAAGCTCTAGGGGCAATTCGGGGCCGGGCCTTGCTCTTGTTAGTCTTCAGCCAAGTACCACCTAGAACCAAAGTGTCCCACCCATCGATTATCAAATCTCGCATGTAGCGTTCTGTTTCTTCCTTACTTCGTGTAAGCGGTGGCTTCGAGTGAAACAGAGCTGGAAGATGCAGGATCTCACTGCTGCGGGTTTTTCATCCTCACTTCTCGTGCAGCATTGTAAACCGGCGGTACGTGAGAATTGCGCCAGCGACCATTCACGCTGACCATGGCTTGTGCATGGTACCTCCATGGCAACAGCTAAAGATTCATTGCAGGGTTCTGTCAAAGCCCAGCCACTTGATCCAGCAGCCGGAACTCGACACTGGGATCGTCATCATACCCTGGAATCATCTTCAACCCAAGATGAAAAGGTATGCTCCCACAAATGTCGTCGACGAGGCTTTGTAGGTCTTCGATGACCGATTGTCTCTTGTCGGCCAATTGTCCGTGGCAGGGCATGTAGATCGCAGAGAAACAATTGAGTGCAATCATCAGAACATTGGTCCTTATAGCACAAAAGAAGTTCCAGATTCCTGCCTCGAAAGTGTCGTAGTACACGTCCGCCATTCCGTTGTATGCGAATTTCTCTCGAGGAACGTCAGCAGAAATCTCAAGTCGTGGTATCCCAATGTCACTCCGTAGGTACAGATCGAGATCAATCGCTGAGCTGCTCATTGACTTCGAGAGCGTCTACCAGAGGAGATGGAACACGGTCTTGAAGCACAAGATACCCAAGTAGATATAGCAATCCTACACAAGAATGCTATTGTCGTGAAATTCGGATTCAATACGGTTGCCATAGTTTGGGGAACGCCATCAGAGAGTTTTGCGCAATCCACCAACTGTGTCTTACTGGAACAGACTCTTCGACCGCACCGTCAACCTATCATAACTTAGCAGACCCATATGGTATTCGCGAGCGATGGCCAAAAACGTACGACTTGTGCATGAACAGCATTGAACAATGTAATAGCAATTTTCGATCGAGTGACCCGCTGTATTCCCCAATGCTTCACCACAGCTACAGCCCGAGCGTCATGAGAGTCTGACAAGGCTGAAGCCTCCGCGATCGAGGCAACACGCTGTATCCAAGAGTCAGTGACGACTTCACTACTTGTTCTCTTTCAGTATCAGGAAGTAGAGGTGGGACGCAGGATCGCCGTAAGAGTGTTCATTCCGGAGAACGTGTGTATTGGGACATCCTCGAAGACGTCTGTCTACTGTTGGGTAATCAGACGAACCTCGTATAAACCAAGCAGCATTACCCAGAGCAAAATCTCGTCCTTCACAGACTCTTCTGGGTCCTCGATCGCTTGATTTCTGGATTGTAAGGTCTTGCTTAATGTAGCTCGTGCAAGAATACGATCTCGAGTATATCTGAGGTCGCTCCCACTATTGCTAGGGACACGGAACGGACTGCTTGATGCAGTCATGTACCAGTTCGGGCGGCCGTATACAGTGACAGTAAGGATTCCATGTACCCTCTTACGGTCTCCGGATGCCAAGGAGTGAACGCAAAACTGTCGAAAATCCTTGATAGTGCCACATCCTCGTTGGTGAAGGACGAGAGCTCGGGTAATAGGAGCGGAGACCATGATCTTCGTGTAATCTGATGATTTCGAGCATTTTTCGTGCATGAAGGGCTGGGGTCTGGTGGTGAAATCAATCTGCGGTTTCTTCTTTGCTTTCCCTCTACTCTAAATTCCCGTAAGACGAGGTCGAGCGGCTCTGAATAGCCAGGGCATGTCCGCTTCGACTTTTTGTACTGGCTGCATTATACAGCAGATGTCTGAAGCACCAAAACCGCAGATCTTACACCTCGTATACATAGTAAGAGATACGATTGGCTTGCCTTGATCTTCCGCCTCTTACAGTTTAGGTAGCCCGTGCTTGGTTTCCCACCATAAACCATGACTACGCACGAATATGAGATTTCTTTCTTCCCATAAAACTTTGGAGTCTGGTGGCGTGTAGCATTTAGCACATACAAGTAGAGCCAACAAAGAAGGACCACTCAAACCTTGTCCGTCGGGCCACCGGTCCAATCATGAAGTAATAGACCCTGTGTCAAGACTCTCACTCCCGCTCGACCAGATCTCCCTACTCTCCCTCTCCACCCTTCCCATTGCCCCGGCCACCGTCTCAAGTCTCCCAACCACATCCTCCACCCCCTCCTGCACCTTCCGAAAGAATCTCTCATTCGCCTCCCTCCTTTTTCTTGCCGACAGGATGTCCCCCTCCTCCTCATCATCCTCGTCCTTTCCCTCTCCTTTCCCCTTCCCCTTCTCTTTATCCCTCTCCCTTCCTCCACCAAGCCCACCACCCCTCTCCTCACCCCCATCATCCCCCTCATTCCGCCCCCAAGCCCTCGCCAGCTCCACCTGTGCTCCCCTCAACTCCTCCAACGCCGCTGAATGCGCCGCCCCAAACACATGCGTGCTGCTAAAGGCACTAAGCTCGACTTCCGCAAGGGTAGCTTGCATCTCCGCCCACAGCGCATCAGTACAGTCGCCTTCAGACTGAGGTTGTGCGGCTTGAGACGCCGAGGAAGTATGGGTATGGGAAGCAGCATTGGGGACTCGGGAGCGGATGAAGGAGGGTTTGGATTCGAGAGCGCTGCGGGTGGAGAGAGGGGATTGGGCGGGCTGATTGGAGCGAGTGCGGAGGAGGGGGTCGCGGTTTTGAGGGGGAGTACTGGTTGAAGGCGGAGATGTGAGGGAGAGGGAGATGGCGGAGGTGTTGCGGGAGGGTGGTCCGAGGAAGAGAGAAGGTGGCGGGGCGCGATCGGGGTGGCGGGTCGTGCTGGGTGGGGCGAGGGTCGACATTGCTGATACAATTCCCACGTACGATAGAGGTTATCGATCGATCATGCTTGAGAGAATTCTCCAAGCATTGAATTGATTACGAACGGAGCGCCAGAGCATCGTAAGTTAGCGGATTGACGGCCTGCAGCTCCGAAAAACGCGCTAGTGCAAGCGAACGCACACCAAACCATTCCAGTCTCCATTGTAGCTCCCTCCAAAGCAAGACTCACAACATACCGATCTTCCTCACTCACACACCGGTAAGCTTATTCCTCGGTAACATTCAGAACCTCACACTGACAGTTTGTCTCCAGCAACAATGGGAAAAGGCAAGCCCCGCGGCCTCAACGCCGCCCGCAAGTTACGCAACCATCGCCGCGAAGGCCGCTGGGCTGATCTGCACTACAAGAAACGTCTCCTCGGGACAGCCTACAAATCATCTCCTTTCGGTGGCTCCTCACACGCTAAAGGGATTGTGCTGGAGAAGGTTGGGGTGGAAGCGAAGCAGCCGAACTCCGCCATTCGGAAATGTGTCAGGGTGCAGTTGATTAAGAATGGGAAGAAGGTTACTGCTTTCGGTATGTGATTTTGCATTCTCATTAGCAGTCGCTTCGTTCTGGGGTTTGAGGAAGGGGGCCAGGTTTGGGGATTTGGGAAGAGGAGGCCGGAAGGGGGGATGCGAAAGGAAAGGAGGGGCAAATGGAGCATTGGGAGCATTGGGAGGATGAGAGGCGTGATTGGCTTGTGCTAATGATGCGGAATATAGTGCCGAATGACGGTTGTCTGAACTTCGTGGATGAGAACGATGAGGTGCTCCTTGCTGGATTCGGTCGGAAGGGAAAAGCTAAGGGTGATATCCCCG
The DNA here is from genome assembly GCA_018902385.1 of Physcia stellaris. Classification (NCBI taxonomy): domain Eukaryota; kingdom Fungi; phylum Ascomycota; class Lecanoromycetes; order Caliciales; family Physciaceae; genus Physcia; species Physcia stellaris. The sequence continues at coordinate 558,030 of JABSSW010000024.1, read as the reverse complement.
GTGTGCGGTTCAAGGTGGTCAAAGTCTCAGGCGTAGGTCTGTCGGCGCTGTGGAAGGAGAAGAAGGAGAAGCCGAGATCATAGGACGTTATCAGACAGAAGACGGGTTCATCACAGCTAGGGAAGCTTCAATTAATTGATCTGCTTTTGACTGTCACCATTTTACTACTATCGGGTACACCTCATGTCAAACCTGCAGCATTGTCCTGAATTTACGAGGTGCCAGAAGAGAATTCGCTGCTTTGCTTCGTGGGAAGGATAGTACACTAACATTAATACTACTACCGAGTTCGAAAGCCCAAACGGTCTATGTTTACAAGCAATACTCCTCGCTCAACCTCAAAGATTAGGACGCAATCTAGGTATCCGCGGAATGGAAACGCCAAAGCATTTATCAAAGCTTAGCAAGGAAAATGCAATCAGGATTTTGTATCCATCATCTCAACGGAGTCGGATTTGACATGCTCCCCACGCCTGCCCCTTGTTGGTGATCTTGCATTATCAGGGCTTTTCGGATCCGAACTATCATCGCTGCTCTCAGGACTTCCTTGCTGACTACTACGCAGAGATACGCGACTTCGAGTCATCTGTATTTGTAAGCTACCAATCATCTGGAACAGGAGATATCTCAGCGTACCCAAGATCTCACACCACCAATCAATCCTAGACTGTAGCCAGTAGCAAAGTCACTACTAGCTCCTCCACCACCAAGGCTCGGGCTTTCTGGCCTGGGTATGTCAAGATGGGAAAGATGGGCAAGTGCCGCTGGACTTGTGTTCAAGCCTCTACCGGATTCAGCTCCTGCGATGGCCCTCGCCGGGCTTACCGGCCTGCTGTTCTGCCAAAACTGCCTCAGCTCTTTGGTGAGCTCTTGACCTGTCGTAGACCAATTGTTGCGGACACTGTCACGAAGTTCTTGAACATGACGTTTAAGATCCAGCTCATTCTTCTTGAGCCACGAAACATTGAGTTCCTGACGAGAAGTTCCGCGCTTGAATTGACGACTGATATATTTTTCGTAGTCTCGCACGATTCTATGAAAATGTAACATCAGTATTAAAAAAAAAGATCACCCGTTACACAACTTACTTTGTGATTATGCCTGTAGTACTCACACCTTCTGTTCTTTGAGTGACAAGGAATTTACCTGCTTTTTTAATAGGTCCATATATATCGTCTCCTTCATCGGCACCGTACGGCAAGTCATCATGGGCAACATAATCGATCTTGTGCTTCTCAAGAAAATCCGGAGTGACAACCCAGGGGCAGCTTGGAATAACTTCGTCGACCCATTTGCAATGTCGTAAGGTCTCTGCGCGCTCAGCGCCGGTCAGGACAGTTAGACCTTTACGCTTGTGGGTTTCCGCATCTCCAGTCACTCCTACAAGTAGATACACTTCCGGAAACGCGTTTTTGGCCTGCTCAAGCTGACGCATGTGCCTGTTTGAATTTCAGCAAAGTACAGAATTTTTATTGGGATTACCATACCCAAGATGGAATAGGTCAAAAACCCCATCAGCGTAGATGCGTACTGCGCGCCCGGAAGGTGGGGGATTTGTCTGGTAGCCCACAGGGTCTTGCAAGCCTCCTTTGGCTGGAGGATGCATTGCCCTGGACTCTTCCGTCTGCTCTGCGGGCTCATCTTTAGTAGCATTGCTCTTGGTCCGACGTCGTGATCGGCTCTCAAGCTTCTCTCCTTCTCCATTATCTAATTCGACATCGTTGCCCGTAGGTCCATCTTGTGAAGCAGCATTAGATCTCGTTCTCGGCCGCTTAGTGGGTGGATGAGCTGTCTCGGTGGCTGTGGTCGTCTTGCGATGCCTATTGCTCGTCACCTCATGCGAGGCTGAGTCTGCCGCATCTTCACCCGAGGCATCGCGAGAAGAAGGTTGAAGAAGATCTGCGGTCGACGACTTGGTGATTGAAGGCGGAACTGTACGCTTACGCTTGCCAGATCCAGACGAGGATGGTGAGGACATGACAAGTTGCTACAGCTAGGACTCAATCATAAGATGCCCGGGTCGAATGTGGCTCAAGATCTCGAATTGATTTTGTTTCCTGGACACTGGGACTTTTCACGTCACGTCAATTCGCGAACAATTTCTTGCTTCTGCCAACAGATCGTCATTGCGGGCCGAACCAATCAACGTCGAGTCTCTTGGATCACGTGTCACCCAATTACAATGGAAGAGATTGAAAAGGGGCTTCAATCCATATGTTTACAATTCACAAGTTCTCAAAACGAAGGGCTTAGGTCTGGCGATTGGATTTCACTTGCTGACATCGATAATATTACATTTTGGTACTCCTAAGACATTTTCAGCATCTCGTACTGAGCAGCACCCAATTTTCTGAGCTATCAGCTCGAGCTTTTACCAGCTGTCCTGTCCTAGTGCAGAGGTGGAAATGGGGCGGTTCACATTATGGTACAGAGCATACGTGCGTTGCAGAATTACAGAGAGGCAGATGAGAGTCGAATCGAAGGGTATGATAATGCTGACGAAGAACACCCAAGTGGCCTCCCAATGCTACTCAATCAACCAGCGCCCCCAGCCGAAATATTGCTCAAAGCTTGAGCAAGAATGCACACAAGGGATGAAGCCTGTACTTGATCTAGGCCTTCGGTCTCAGCCGGGCTGCCGCAAGTCTCCCCCCAGTCAGTAAGTCATTGCGGATATCAAAACAATCCAGCCAGCTACGGAAGACATGATTTAATGTGTCGCTCGTTTTCGTAATATGATGCATATCATCGTGATGGAGATATCAACTCATGGCAGAGCTACAAGCCTCGCTTGTGTTTGTACCAAAGGTGTCAAGATTTTGCTGGCGAAACCAACTTTTCGGGGATTGCGCTCTCCGGGATGGGTTTTGCGGTTTCCCTCGAGTCTGTGGATGTGACCTTCTCGGGCGTGCTAGCAGGGGGGGTATCGAAGGGGTTCTCGCTCTTGGTAGATTTAGGTGATGCCTGATCTTTTGGCGGTTGCGGCTGAGGCCCTGGAGTCTCTTCTCTTTCACTCCTTGAGCGAGCTTCCCGGACTGCGGTCCTCCTTTGCTGACCTGACTGTCGAGATCTTTGTCTTCCTCGTCATGGTCGAACATGTCATCGCTATCGGTGACGACTTCGGTGCCGTCTCCTAGTAGTATAATTCTCCCTGATCGTCCACCGACCCCACGGGTACGCTGGTCAGTGTCCATGTCGTAGTCATCACCACTATCTTCAAAATTATTGCGTTGTCCAGGGCCCCGGAACTCGGCTGCGCATTCAGATTTTAGTCAAAGACCCACCATCTCTGTGGAGGGATACTTACCATATTCTGGTGGGGCGCATGGACCATCACCACCCGCAACCCTGTCGGCAATGTCCTTGTACCATTCGTCTTTCGTCTTGCCCTTCAGCAAGGCAATCACGATCATGGTCATGTTGTCACAGCCGACACCGCCAGTCTCGCTATTCGAAGCCAAGCAATTATCCATCATGTTTTCGCAGATTTTGGAAAGCTCCTGCTTGGCGGCAATACCTCGTCGAACAAATTCAACAACAGCTTGCGAAGATTGGCAATCCCAGATGCCTTTTTACATTTAGCAAGATACTCGAACATGGTAAGGATGGAGACGTACCATCGCATGCGATGACAAGAAATTCATCGTCATCCGAGATAGTATGAGCTACAACATCTGGAAAGGCAGTCACGATTTGTTGTTCTGGTGACAAGTCCGCACTCTTCTTGAACTCAAAGTCTCCAATGGCGCGAGACAACGCTAGGTTGCCATTGACTCGACCAAAGTCGACAAAACCGCCGGCCGCACAGATTCTAGCCTTCTCGCCTATGGATCGTTTAGTGGCGGTGCCTCTAAGGCGATTAGATTGGGGTGCTTACCCTCATTTTGGGGCTTGTGGTCAAACGATAGGGGCTTCGCGCGTCCTTTTACACCCAACACGGATCTTGAATCGCCAGCATTCGCCTGTCATGGTTTAGTCAGTACATGAAACAAGTGTCTTTATTAAGGCACACTCACAACGAAGATTTTTGTGCTCGATATCAGGCCCACGGAAGCTGTGCACCCTGAGACTTCCTCTTCGTATTTGGGATCTGCGCCAACATTAGAAAATTCAGATCATTGTGCGCTATGTTGACAACTCGCCGTTTAGGATCGCTCGATCTGTAGCCAGAAAGCCATCCTTGAGCGCCTGCTCAAAATCTCCACTCTTGAACGCGTCTTGTTTTGCAATGATTTTATGTATGTTTTCGCCAGCGAATAGCGCCACCTTATCTCCGCCGTGACCATCGTAGACTCCAAAGAAGCTCAGCCGCTTATCCGATTCCGCTGCCTGGAATTCTTTCTTCGGATCTTCGACCTGCAAGTCTAAGACGGCCGCATGGGCGTCCTCCATGCTGATACGCCATCCTTGCATTGCAGAGACACCGAAGGCGACTCGATCGTCCTGGCCATTGTCGGAGATCTATTAGATACCTGAGTCAGCCAGCTGCGGGTCGTATATGTATTGCTGGCGAAATACAGGGGATGCTGCCAATACGAATCTACTGAGGGGTTCTGCCAGCGCAGATGTGAATTGCATGCGCAAAACGTAACGCGTTGGTAGCGAATAGGTAGATCACACACACACCTTTTCAACTACTGGTTCAGATAATGTCTGCCCCATATTGACCCCGGCTTGAATACAGTACGGATCACCTCTCTGTTTCTCTCATAAGGCTCTATCGAAGCTTGATATATCGAGGAAAATGAACGTGAAACCCAATGATTGCAAGGGTATTGGAACTGCTTCGGAGATTCAAGGGTACAATGTCTGCGGATCTTCAAAATACTGGAAGGTCTAGGTGGAGAGAGTCAAATTCAAGCGGACTTGGAAGTGTGTGGAAAGATATGTTGCAACAAAGTCTTTATCGCTCTCGGTGTTGAGGTGTCATAGCATTGGTACCGAACTCGTAGCGTCAAATCAAGGCGTGAAATTTTCCGAATTCTGTTCAGGGTTTCGTGCTTTGTCATTCCTTGGCAACTGGTCTTGTTTCCATATCACTCACTGAGCCCGAGAGTGAATTGTCCATCTCCAGTGCCATCGTAAGCTTTACAACAAGTACTTGCCCAACTTCGTCAAGTATATTTCAGCATGGTTTTGGAGCACGTTGCAAAGCAGCATCAATAACAAATTACATGTGATTCTCTCGGCGAATATCAGCCACACCTACAAAGGACAAACTGCTTGTGCTGTCTTTTCGCGCTTTAAACTGAACCTTCATTTACTCAACCTCCTTTTCGACTTATTCATTAGTTGGTTCCCTCAATCACTATGCAGAAGCCATCACCAAGGCTGCCTTCGTCTTGTTTCGTTTTTTCAAGAGTGGTGGCTGAAAAGTATTGAACAGAGAACATAGTCCCTCCTTGATTACAAGTCTTTCTGTCTTTAGGTATGCCTCTTCTGTAAATGATGTATGACTCGTGTCTTGTTATACATCTTCTCATGAATTGAAAAGTAGTGCTTTCCCAAAATACATACCATCTCCAGAGGTAAGTTGACATCAAGGACTTCCAGGTCAAAAGAGGCTGGATAGTATATGTCTTTGAACGATTGACCTAGGACTTCTGACTCAATAGCCATATCTGTCAGAGACTTGCCATCATGCTGGAGCAGGGGCTGGCTTGGAACTACATTCTTCTTTAAGTCAAATAAGAACAAAGATGTGCTCAATTAATCTCCAAAAGGTCTTCTCTAGGCTGACAACTGTCGCGTCGAAATCTGCTTTCTTGGGCGGCCTTTTTCATTAATAATGCAGACTTCATACGGGATTATCAAAAGTAGAAATGAGTTTTCGAGTTCGGAGGAAGAGCCTCACAGATAGTCACCAGAATATGAGGAAGCGAAGAAGAGCTCAGAGTCTAGACACGATATTCAATTGCCGATACAACTTTATGATATTCACGCTAGTGCCTTAGTTGCCTTAAGGCCGAAGTATCTCCGATCTCGAACCGAAGATTTCCTCACGTGCCTCAAATCTCGTGAAAAATATATCATTAGTATGTGTTGTTATGATCAAATTATGGCAGTATGGTGTGTACAAATCTATGCCCATGCGTCAAGTTCTATGTCGTAGGCGCTATTCAATCAACAAGGCACGTGATCCCTTGCGAATTCTGTTCTGCGGGTCCGACGCGTTTAGTATCGCTTCTTTAGAGGCTCTGTGCAGACAGCGCGTCGATGATGCCAACCTCATTGCGTCAATCGATGTCGTCTGCAAACCACCCAAACCGACGGGCAGGGGCCTGAAGACTGCCCGTCAAGGTCAGCACCAAAGTAATCGCATCGCAATCCGTGAATACTGAATGACAGTAGTCCCTATTGTTGCTGCCGCAAGAAAATCACGTTTGCCCGTTCACGAGATCAATACCTTTACTGGATGGACTGTAGGTTAACGATGAACTCCAAGATCTCGACGTTTTAGCTTACAGATAATCAGCCTCCAGAGCCTCACGGCGAACCTATCAATCTTATTGTTGCTGTTTCATTTGGCTTACTGATACCTGCACGCATCATTAATGGCGCGAAGTATGGAGGTTTGAACGTTCACCCTTCTTTGCTTCCAAAGTAATAAGGCGTCCATTTGCCCATGGGTCATGGAAATTATTGCTAAACTTGCCAGTTTTCGAGGTGCTGCTCCGCTCCACCATACCCTCCTGTCAGGGACCGAAATCACTGGTGTCAGCCTGCAGACTTTACACCCCTCCAAATTTGATCACGGTGTGGTCCTTGCTCAGACACCTCCGTTGAGACATGAAGCACAAACTGTCACGGATTTAGAACAGTATCTAGCACCTAAAGGCGCGGAGCTACTTTTGCAAGCAATCCGGGACCGTGTCTTCATCAACAGTCCAAGGAATCTAGACCATCACAAACTTGCTTCCGACGAGGAGACCATACGGCTTGCGCCCAAAATATCTCCAGCTGACCGGCACATTGATTGGCAGTCATGGACCGCGGAGAAAATCCTGCGAAGACAGAGGGTCATTGGTCCACTCTGGAGCCATTATTGTCTGACTAACGGAGAGTCACCACGGCAAACGAGGGTGTTATGGTCATCTGGATTCCATGAGGATTTAACTTGTTCGGATTCCATTAAGGCTCTTGTCCCAAGTGCAGGCTGGCCGGTAGTTGTTGGTCTCCACTTTCCATACCAGCAGGTGTATGTAAAGACTTGCGACGGTCACATGCTGCAAATTGAGGATGCAAAATTAGAAGGCGACAGGAGCAGGAATTTCCTCAAGACTGCTCAGCGGGCTAAACTGGTCGAGCTACCAAGGGTTTTGATCGACGCTTCCCATGACTTCAAGCTCTTCGACTGTACGCTACGCTGATATTTCATGCTGTTAGAGCACAGTGTAGGACTCATCCACCACACATCTCTCACCGCACCCTGTTCCGTCAACCTGCATGGCAAACGACTCTGGCGAGAACACTTCCTCCTTGGTTCATCGCATTGCAAGACCCGAATCTGAGACGCGTCAGTCCTTTCAAAAGCTCTAATGGAGAATACAATTCACCTATCTGGATGTTCTGGCCAGTCATGGAAGAGTTCTTAGCAGCTGCAATGAAGGCATCCGCACAGTCATCCAAATCAGTCTGTTCTAAGGTTAGCTGTGATCAGGCGGATGCGGAATGATGACATGCCTCTTTCTTCAGCAGTGCTTTATCTTTTAGGCCTTGCAATCTCTCTGGACTGAAGCGTTGACCCTAATACACTGTCAACTTGTTACTGGTCTGAATATCTAGTAATATGATGATTCACCCATTCAGTCAGGAGAATGCCAGGGAGCACCGCGTTTACGCGAACCTTAGGACCTTGTGTTGCCGCAAGGCATTTCATGAGCTGGATTGCTAACCAAATTGTCAAGGCACAGCCCTACAGCCAGGGGCGTGACATACCCGCAGCCTTTGTGACGGAATACGGCATCGAGCTGCCGGTGGGACCAATACCCGCAATGGACGAAGTTAACAAGAAGACGCCTCCCTCTTCATTGGCATTTAGTGTTGGCAAAGCTTTGCGGAGTAGATGGAGGTTGGCTTTGCAATTGACAGACCACATCTACGGGACAGGTCAACGCGATTAGTATGAGTCTGCTTCCAGACCTGTACCTTGTCCCAATCGTCTTCGCTAGATATCGATCAGCGATTGTCCATGGTTTGGCTCGGATCTTTAGTGTTCTTACCTGCAGGCGTCAAGGTCGCCAAAAGTTGTGTGCTTCGTCCATCCCTATGGAAAGGATCAGACAACAAGTGGCTTTGGAGGTGAGAATAAGGTCAGCGTTGAATCAGGTGGAAAGATTCACGCTTCTTTTGGAAGTACAACAAGATGCTGGTAGAGCTGCCAAAGCCAGATACTATATCACTGAAATTGAAACAGATGCTGAAGTCATTCAAGGTATTGATCGAAGGTTATCACATATTGGGTGATCTTCTGCCGTTGATTCTGGACCGAATAGCAAGATGATTGACTTACGGCATTGGAAACGATAATGTCTAGCCCTCCAAGGCTTTCAGTGGCCTCGACCACCATCCTCTCGCAATCCACCAATTTCCCCACGTCCTTGGTAAATTGTCAATCAAGTCTTGTTCAGTAACTGTTGAACATTCTTAAGCTTACGCCTTGAATGATCACGGTCTTCACGTGATAGGTATTTTCGACTTTGGCTGCTGTTGCCTCGGCGCGATCTTTGCTCTCGTTGTAATTGATGGCAACGTTACAACCTTCATCACCGAACTTTTCAGCGAGGAGAGCCCCCAGTCCTCTACGTAAAAATATCAGGTCATGCCAACAGATCCGATTGTATCACAGTGTCAATCTGCACACCTTGAGCCTCCCGTGATTAGGACATTACGGCCTTTGAGGTTGTATGGCATTTTGTCTGCAACTATGTTCCAGCTTTGTCGGGCAACTATGACAGCTGCCTTCTCGAACAAGATACCTCGAAGCCTTCAATGAGATGAGGAAGGTTATCCATCTACCCCTCTGCGGAATGGCTCCGTTTACAGATGTTTCTGGGTGAGTGGTGCGATGACTACGTAGTACCACCACCTTGATTTTTGGTAGTTGGTAGTAAATCGCAGATTGGCCGAAGAACCACCGTCGATCGCGAGGAAGGCAATTACAGTAATCGAAGAAAAGCTAGTTGCTAAGAAGTTCCTTCTGAATTTCTATGGACAAAGGTTGCAATCTCGGCTTGAGATGATGAACTCCAGCATTGCTTCTTACATTCTCCTTCCTGTATCTTTTAACATCTCTCCCTACGCACAGACAGACCTCCGAGCTTCCGATATTACCGACCCCTCTCGTTCGAAGCTGAACACACTGGACTTTGTTGGTTTGACATGCTGACATGCATCCCCGCTAATTTATATCCAAGTACCATGCTGCTTGCTATGTCGCTGTTGTAAATATAATCTATGTTGCTGTATAGCGATATTCACAGGATGTATGATATGACTTTGAGCCACCGAGGAACATGATATATGGAGTTGGATAGCTTCCTGCTGGTAGAGACTACCCGGATGCAAACGGTCGAGGCACGCGTAGCTACTTCTGGCTTAGGGTGAAGCGGGGAACCAAGCCTAAAATGTCCACTGCGCCGTAAATCGAATTTGACAAATACCAAAATGCCGCAAATCGTGCTCACGGAGAGGACTTTGATGGGGGTGTGGGTAGATGAATATTATTAGTTATTACTATTGTAATACAAATCTCTGCCGAGTCTATGTACTGTATTTTCTGCGATGAGTCTTATGATCATGAACCGTACCAATCAGACCACTTGATTGCGAGTTTAGGACTATTTTTGCTTGCTGCCACCTGATTGGTCAACAGCCACCCCATCAGACTAAGTCCCCTGTACTCTTCATCCTCGAACCTGGACTGCACCAGGGCCAGCTTCACCGCACCTGAACAGCTTCACGACACCTGGGACCGCCGCTCGCATCTCAACGACAGTTCTCTTCGATTGCAATCTTCACTCGGCTGACTGCCTTCGGCAATCTCGACCGGACCAGCCAGCACCAGACACCCTTGAGCAAATACGAGGCTGCTGGAAGCGAGCCGACCATCGCTCTTTACCTTCACTACGGCTCGTCACCGGGCGTCCTGCTTGCTTTCACCGAAAATCGTACCTTTCGCGATCATACATATTATGTAACAGCTATACTCATCACCATCTACCGTTTCAAGTGAAGGCATCGAGAAGTGCGTGTGCACCTCGACTGCTGTACTTAAAAACTGCAAAGCGTGCGGAAGCCTGCCCTAGTCAGGTCTCGGTCGCCAGTCGCTGTACCTGACAGCTCGAGTAAGTTTCAACAACACCGAACAGCCTTGACCTTTTCTATGTGTTCGCGCTGTTTCGTATCTCTTGCTCTGTGTCATGACCGCTAACAGGAAGAAGGATCTAGTCGCTCGCATATCTACCAGAGGTGTACGCCCTTCTCGACTATCGTTTGTCATTTCACATTCGCTCGAGCGTGTCATATATCCATGGTGCCAACATACGTTGCTCTCGTTGAAGTGTAGAGGTGCAAGCAATGGCCTCCTCTTCGTCCAACGTTGTGGGGGTGCACTATAGGGTGGGGAAGAAGATAGGAGAAGGATCTTTTGGAGTCATCTTTGAGGGAACGAACCTGCTGAACAACCAACAAGTTGCGATCAAATTCGTGAGATTGGCAAGTCTGGCTGCTATAGACTTGGACTGAATTGCGATAGGAACCCCGGAAAAGCGATGCTCCCCAATTGCGAGATGAATATCGGACTTACAAAATACTTGTCGGATGTCGTAAGTAGCGTCGAGTAGGCGTGAGATTGAAAGGACTGGTGCTAATCGCCTGTAGCCGGCATACCCAATGTATACTATTTCGGCCAGGAAGGCCTACATAATATCTTGGTTATTGACCTCCTCGGACCGTCACTCGAAGATCTATTCGATCATTGCAATAGAAGATTCTCGGCAAAGACAGTCGTTATGGTTGCAAAACAGATGGTCCGCACCAAGATACCAACGCTAAACCCCCCAAGCTGATGATGTGTAGCTATCGAGAGTCCAGACAATACATGAGAAGAACCTCATATACCGAGACATCAAGCCTGATAACTTTCTCATCGGAAGACCAGGTTCGAAGTCATCAAATGTCATCCATGTGGTTGACTTCGGCATGGCAAAGCAATACAGAGACCCCAAAACAAAACAGCACATACCGTACAGAGAGCGCAAATCGTTATCGGGAACTGCACGTTACATGTCCATCAATACACACTTGGGCCGTGAGCAATCAAGGAGAGACGATCTAGAAGCGCTAGGCCATGTTTTCATGTACTTCCTGCGCGGTGGACTGCCCTGGCAAGGACTCAAAGCTGCAACAAATAAGCAGAAGTACGAGAAGATTGGAGAGAAGAAGCAGACGACGGCCATCAAAGATCTTTGCGACGGCTTTCCTGGTAAGCCTCGTTTCTTTCCCCACGAGTAGGCGATATTAAACTGATTTTAGTGGCAGACGAGTTCAACAAGTACCTCAGCTACGTTCGGAACTTGGGCTTTGAGGACACTCCGGATTACGACTACCTAAGAGACCTCTTTACGCAAGCTCTGAAAAACACGGGAGAAGTGGAGGACGGCGAGTACGATTGGATGAAGTTGAATAATGGCAAAGGATGGGAAGCAATGAAAGCACATCCTTCTCAGCATCTCCATGCAGCCAATGCCCCACCCAACGCCTCGGCACGAGCACTAGGTGGAGGAGCAGACACGCCTCGAGGACCTGGAACAACAGCAGTCACCACCGCCCGTTTAAACGCCGCGCAGCCCCTGCCCCCTTCTCCCGCGAAGCAGGGAGCGGGCAAAACGCGCGAAAGGCTAGGCGCTTCCGGCGGAGCGCTACCAAAGCGTCAAAGCGGAGCGGCGGGGGGCCTTGCTGAGATTGGAACACCAACTGCATCGACGCAGGCGCAGTTCCAGTCTTCTACCGCAAATCTACCGCAGAGGATGAGCCAGCTCAATCCGAATTCGAACCAGCAGACAAGTGCGCAACAAACGAGACAACCACCCTCGGACCCACAGCCAACATTAATACAAAAGATATTGAAGGTCCTTTGCTGCGGTAGGTGACCTTTGGATTATGGCTATCGGTGCGTAAGGCGCGAGTTTCCGACTATGCATTGGAAAGTACATCACTGACAGTAGCAGGCTGATCACTTGCCTTTGATCGATAACGTCCCACCACTGTTCATATTCAACTCGGAAGAGATCGATAATACAAGAGAAAATGTCACTAGTGGGCGGCCATCCGGGTCGTCTACCACATCACCCACCGCATATATTGGGATCCTACTAGGCGATCCAGAGGGTCGGCCTTTCTTCTAAACCTGATGGCCAAAGTCTAGCACTGGAGTTCGCTGTTCTCTCTGGAGCCCTTTTTGTGCTCTGACCCATTGGCAAGGCCACTTTACATCACTTCTCACCACCTCGTTCAACCGTCTTTCGCCTCCACCCTTACCCTTTGATCGTGCCGATCGAGGCAACTATTGATGGCCCAGAAGACGAGTCACGATTGCATCTCTTGGTTTTCCTTTGTTCTAGCGTCGGAGCATCGAAAATGGGGAAGGGAGGTTCACACATAGCAACATTTTAAAACCTGGGAGGAAAAGGCTTACTTACAATTAATTAGTACCCCAACGGAAGAAGAATCTACTGTCTGAAAATCTAGAGTTCGTAATGATCCCTTGGGCTCCCTTGTTTTTTGGGCCGAATCAAGCGCACTTCTTGATCCCGCCGCCTCCCCTTCCCCCCCCCTCTTTTTTGCCATCGAATAGCTCAGCCTTTATTTCAAATCCGATTCTCTCGTGTTGGTATCTATCGCGCTCTTACTGTATTCAATTAAAGTTGGAATTTGACGTTCGGTACAAAATTTCTGAACAATGAAATACATTAACTCCCATCTCACATCACCTTGTCATCCAACCATCCAACTATCCAACCGTTCACTCCCTCGTTTCCATTCCAACAGGCACGCAGCTCTCCAAGTACACGGGAGAAGGGGAGAAAACGAATAGACGAGGAAATAGGTATTCTACATGGCAGTATTGCCACTTTTCATGCCCCGCTCAATGTGTTATATGTATGTGTACAATATCAATGTTTGCTCAACTCCCAAGCCCCCATGCATCCAATTGCCGCGGAATTCTCGTTGTATACCTACTTAGCTCGCCTACTTTAGGTAGTATCACACAGCCTTTTTCCTTCTCGCAGGGGTGTTCGTCTTAGAAGAGACGTCCCGTGCTACAACCCTGAAAAAACAGCCCTTGGCAAAAGGCCAATCACACATAGGTAGAATCCCCTAGCGTCCACTCGCCAGCCAGCCTCAACTCTCCACCGCCCTCTATTTCCCAGCGCCATTAGCCATCCCTCCGCCCTTTCCTTTCTCCTTCCGTTTCGCTTCTCGCTCCCCCCTCATCTTCAACTCCTGATCCCTGTCGTCCTTCAAGCTCGTCTTCGCCTGTTCCACGACGCCCTGGTAGAGATCCTCCAATCTTCCCTTCTCGATACTAGTACTCAAGATGCGTGATTCGTGCTGCAGGTCGCTGGCTAGGGCTGCGAGCTCGTTGTCTGGGTAGGAGGCGTAGCGGGAGGAGGTGCGCAGGGAGGGGAGGTCGGTTCCGGGGTGGAGGCAGGAGGAGGGGGAGGGGATGGGGGCGTGGGAGGTGGTTAGAGGGAGGAGATCTGTGCGAGGAGTGAGTTTAGCGATGGTTTTGTGTATTGTTTGTTTGTTTGTTTCAATGGGGAAATGGATAGGGGAGGGGGGAGGGGGTTCTTACCATTTGCAAGCAGTTGCTTGATAGTAAGGAATAGTATCGACCCCTCCGACTCGGCAATGGTTTCCGGCTCGGTTTTGTTTTCGGTCCTGTTCATGTTCTCCCAGTCGTCTTGAACGTAGCAGCGTCTCCAGATCATCGCCTCCAGTAAGTCGTATCTTGCGGGATCACTCTTTTGAAGATCGAGGTGTCGTAAAACTTGCAGGGCGAGAAAGAAATGGTGATCGTTGAACTCGTCTTCATCGCCGAAGCCTTGGACGTCCATGTAGATGAGCATATCGATCAATTCCTCTGGGTCTAGGATCTCGCGATTGACGAGACGAGTCGCGTTATGCCTTATCAGGTCGTGGACGCAATGTTGATGGCCACTTATATCTTTGTAGGCGAGCATTACAACCTCGACTTCGGCGTCAGCGTCGAGGGCGCTACGGAGTTGGTGGCGCATGTAGTCGTAAAGCTCTTCTTGAATAGAGAGGATGGACGCTCTGTGGTTTATTTGAGATATCGCTTTCTTAGCTTCGTCTTCTTTGACCTGCGTTTGCTGGGTGGCTGCAAGTAGGGCTAATTTGGTCATGCTGAGCTCAATCTTCTTGGACCATAATTTGGTCTGTTTGTCTTGGATCAGTTGAAGGCTTTCAGCCGCTGCGAGGTAGTTGCCTTCAGCGGTGACTTCGTTGATCCAACGTAGCTTTGTATATTGTGGTTTCCGTCGTAGGAAGGCGGTCAACGCTTTTTGATACATAGGGCTTTGTTCGAGAACCTTGCTTGCGGCTTTTTCCCCTATATGGTACGAGAAATAGGCATCTGCCCAGTGAATGCCGTACTTGGTGAAATATGACACAATCTCTTCGTTACACTCCTGCAGCGCAGATTCCGAACTCACTACTTCGCCTCGAAGCCCCAAAGCTTCTTTCCGTCTGATATCCATCAATTCGACCAAGGCCTCCATATCCTCGTAGATTTCTGCCAATTTGATAGCTTCAGGACCACAGCCGAGATGAGCAAAGTCTTTAAATTGCTGCTTCCTTGCTTCAAAGTACCCATCCTGCAAGTTCTTTCCGGCATCTCTATATGCCTTGTCCGAATGCGCTCTGAACCACCGAAATTGCTCAATGTGTGTTCGATTGAATAATTGAAGTTGTCGTGGGCAACTCTTTTTAATCTTTGCCAAAGCTTCTCCATTGGACTCGCCGGAACCTTCAGGATCGTCCAGGAATTTCAGGGCACGCTCAGTCAAAGCCTTGACCCCGGCAGGAACATGCCCTGATGACGTCCACGGTTCATCCAGACCGTCATAGCCTTGTAGGAGGACACCATCCATTGTGGGTTCGTCGGCCAAATCATAAGCACGCAAATTGATCTCTCGAAAGCTGAACGCAGTATCCAACGCAGCACTTTGGTAGTCCATAGCCTCGCTTATGTACCTCGCATGCGTAGTGAAATCTGCTTCAATATCGAGTTCCGCATTCTCATCGAGCATTTCTCGAATGGCGATCTCAGTGTAGGGCAGAAGTAATTCTAATCTCCAAATGTCGTTGATGAAATAGTGCCGTACCCCATCCGTTTCATACTTCTCAGGCTTGTTCTCTAATTTGTGTTCTTCGCTGCATGTTTCCACAACTTCTGCGAGGAAGTTTTTGTAGTTCGGGTCTTTCTTGGGAGCACTAGCTTGAACGGACTGGTACGTCCGCCACATTTTGTTTGCTGCCGCCATCTTCTCGGCATCCCAGAGTAAGCGCCATTTGGTGGATCGTCCGAGAGATCCATGACGCTGTCTAAGATGTCTGATAAGGTCCCCCAGAGCTACCGCCCGCCGCTGAAGCTGAGCCTCAACAGAAGGCATCTCTCGGGGAATATAGTCAGAAACTCCCTTAAGGATTGAGTCGCTCACATCTTCGGCAGCTCTTTCAACTTGGTCTTGACTGAATGATATCTCAGATCGACCGGAGAAATCAAGGAGATCTTGTGGTAGGTTCCCGAAGAAGACGGCTTGCTCTATTTTCGTGGCTGCAGTGACAGTGGCCCGGTCAACAGCAGATTGATCCTTTTGCATTGGACGAGCAAGGAAGCGGATCAACCCGAATCCATACACCATCAATATGCACGATGATGAATTAGCGCCATCCGCTGTCTCTGCAGCGCAAGCTAGATTTCGATAAGGCTTGATCTTGTTGTATTCGATCGAATCCTGGAAAGGATCTGGGAGAGTATGCGCTTCTAGCTTTAATTGAGAACTAGGGGACTGTTCGACTTCGATGAGTGAGACTAGGACAACGCTCTTTTCAAAGGCGACAAAAGCTGCGAAGCCTTTCTCGGGGACGAGGACCTGAGGCTTGAATTGAGTGTCGGATGGCAGTGGGCTTTTATAGCAGGATATAGGGTGTACCACTTTGACAGTCAAAGAACCGGCCGTCAAGGTCAACCCTAGTAGATTATATTGCGAGGATTCTTTTCCATGGAGAGCTGTCAAAACCCATAATTGACAATCACCCTTTCCGGCATGCATGATGGGCTCTTTGCTTTCGATGTCGATCGGGGAGAAGACAAAGTCCAGGACTTCGAAATGATGATCATGGCGATCTCGGAAAACATCGCCACCTTCAACCAAGGCTTTGAGGATATCTGCTCTTCCGTCGATTTCGCAGAGTAGGGACTGACTCCCATTCCAATTGAGATCCCATACTTGAAACTCTGCCTTACTTGTTGCTACGACCAATTGCCGATGACCTCTGTGCGCGGAGAAACCAGCACGTACAGCGGCAATGTCCCTTCTCCAGGCGGTGCTGCTGAAAACATTCTTTAAACCGCCAAAAAGACCCATGCTTTGGGCTTTGCCACTTTGCAGAAATCGGACAGCAATGACAGTTTTCCACTGCGGATCACCGATGGTCATATGGGCGACTCTACCGGAACTGAACGTAATAATAAAACCATTGGGCTCGCCTTCAATGATTTTCGTGATGATCTCTCCAGACATCATACCACTGACGACGCCTTGTACGCATTGCTGCCTCTGTCGGCTTGAATCCAAACTTGCAGCACTTGAAAGGCTTTCCCAATATGTAATTTTCCCGCTCGTAGGCATTACAACTAGCAATGATGGCTCCCCAGATGTAGGTACAAGGATCCCCAGCGGCAGCGGTTGGCGGGCATTGATCGAAGGGTGGAGAAGTTTGATGGTCAGTGGTTTTAAAGGCTCTGCGATGTTTACACCTTGTGTATATCGCCACACTACTGCATGTTCTTGGGTGGTTGCAAGTGCGTATCCCAGGTTGTTGTAGATTTCGCCGCGCCATCTCTCTGCAACATTATCAGACGGGTCCAACGACCAGGAGACGGAAACCTTACCTTGGCTTTGATGGGTTTGAAATCGATCAGGTGTAGTACGTAGTTGGGATACTACATAGAATTCGTTCTTGGTCTTTGTGATCTTGTTAGTCTTCCGAGCGTTGTGCGCAAACGTTGGCCATGACCTACCAGAACAGTGCCTTCACTTTTAGATCCTCGCCTTTCCCGCTCTGTCTTCCTTGGGCCTCGATTCCGGATAGCCAGGCTTGCGGTATCAGAGGCCGCATCTCGCTGGCTACTTCCATTCGCCGAGTGGCCGTTGGCATAGGGTATATAATGCGGTTGCTCGACGTGACCATTTGTCTTTGATGTAGGAGGTTCGAATGTGTCTGCCGCGAGCCCTGATCGGCGCAGTCGTTTTGGGTTATGACGAAGGGCTACTGAATCCTCAGACCCATTGCGCTGTCGTCTTTTGAGGTTTCGCGAGGCGATGCTCGTGGGCACAGTTACCTCTGGAGAGAACATGGCGGGGATAATGATAACATCCAGGGAGGAATGACCTGGAAAGAAATCGAAATACTGCTTCACCTCTAAAGATATTCTCCAGCGGCCTTTTTAGCTGTTGATGCGATCCATCACTGTTATGTACGCTAGTGTTGACGGGTCGCGTCTAGCACTTTTCTTGGTGTCGATCTTCAGACTGTGTCCGAGCTTCAACAATGAACATATCAAACACATGATTAATCAACAAAATTCACCCAACTCTGATATCGCTTGTGATTCGAGTGCCCTCAGCTACTTGGGTGGTAGTTGCGTTGGTTCATCTTCATTCTGACTTTAGGGCAATGCTGGGAGACGCGACGGTTGGACTTTAAACTTCACGTGGCGGGCTGCTACTATCAGGAGAAGCTTGTATGATAATACAATCATCAAGATGTCATTGTTGATTTGCTACAAGGTAAAACGCCAGTACCTCTGAAGCAAATCCCCCACCGCCCGTGCTCTGCACCTGACATCGTACGCCATCATAATTTACAAAAGCAAGTGCTTGCTATCAGCAGCATTGCAGCCATGAATAAGGCTCATCAGACCTTCTTGGCGTGATCTTCCTCATCGATACTAGCACTGCTGATACTATCAGCGCTCTCCTCCTTATCGAGAGCTAGGTGCTCTTCTTCAGCAGGAGCGCCATGTAACTCTTCTTCAAAAACAGGATCCTGATCATTTGTTTCGAATTTGGTCTTAAAGGCGCTCAGGCCATGGCCATTGGAGCTGCTGTTGGAGCGGCGACGGGCATTGGTAAACTTGAAGTCGTAGTCGTCCGACTCTTCGCCCGGACGGCCCCTGTAAAGGTTGTCAGCATTGCTATAGTGGTATGGGGAAAAGACAATGCTCACCAGTTGCTCTTGCCGCTGCCCTCTTTCTTCACTTTCTTAGGGTCAACACCTTCATGTCCAGACTTGCTGAAATAGCGAGGAAGATGCTCCTCGATAGAAGCAGTTCCGTCAGCAAGGCCGGCATGATCACGATCGTTGAACTTATGGGAGCGAGTCACTGATAGGATTTCCGTTAGCATTTGTTTGATGAAGCTACCAGGGAATAGGAGGAAGGATGCTGTATACTGCAGGAGACTCGCGGGAAAGGATTAGCTTACTGGTATAGGTGGGCTTGATATTTGGGAATTGTGGACGATGTTGAGTATCAAGATGGTGATGGAGTCTGGTCTACTTGCTTGGGTGAGGTTGAAGTTAGCTTCCGACAAGGGATAACTTTTGGCCAAGGATGACGAATGTCATTGGCGTGCTCCTCCTCGCGGAAATAAATAAACACAGACATACCAAGAGCTTATGTGAAGGGGTCACCCGGCAAGTAATTGGTGATGGATGATGGTTTGCACTCAATTGAGATTGATTGATCGAGTGCTGTCTTTCTACCAAGATATTTACGAGGGATGAGTCCCTGAAGTCGACCCATCCGTCTAGATCTTCGATCGAAAGCCAAACAAGCGGCGGAAATGATGCCGGCCTTTGTCTGACACTCTGTCACGCGATCTACTTACCCCAGATTTGGCAATCCAGTAGTGCGGGGTCTGCAGTTGGGCCAAAGCCGTTGAAGCTCAAGCCGCTAAACAGCTACATTTCAGGTACACAACCAGGCTCGACAGGGCAGCGAATATCGCTAATCCCAAGTAACGATATAAATCATGAAGAAATTACCGTAAACTTGTTGCGGAGCAAAGAAGGTCATGGTCAATGCGGCATCACGTGACAAATCGCTTAATCTTATCGTTAGATAAGGTAGTTCCTGCCGAGGGGTAAAAAGCACGTGATGGAAATCTTGAATAGACCTGAGCACCTATTTATCATTGTTTATTATACCTTGAATTTTCATTCAAGGCACCAAGCGCTGCATAATCCTTGTCCTTTTATCTTTCATCTCCTTTGCTGGATAAAAGCTATTTACCACAAATCATTGGACACAAGTCATCGTCGTTGGAAACTTCTATCGCCAGTGCCCTACAAATTCCATCAGAAGTACTTCCACTCCTGGTACACCATAAATCAGCACAGAATCAACAAGATGCCGCCATCAGTGACGTTGGCCCCGTCTACTTCTGATTCCAATCCTCCCTCTTCGAATGGAGTGAGCAACGAAACCGTTCTGCCGCGAACCCTCCTGTTATCGCCACCGTCCTTGTCATCCCACCCTGAAAAGCTAGACAATATCCTCGCGGCGCACGACCGCAATGCCACGGACATTCAGATGCTGGATCGTCTCTCTCTGTCATTAGTCGCCCTCCCAGAGTCGACGTACGACTTAGTTATGATACTTATCGACGCCGACAACACCCGCTCCGAGTCACAGAAGCTTCTTTCCAGCGAGCTTCTCTCCCAAATAGTTCGATCCCTGAAGCCCGGCGGCCAGCTGCAAAGCCAGGACAATGCGTTCGGCTCAATACAAGAATCGGACGAGCGGCGAGAGGCCATCTTTGCTGGCTTAATACTCCAAGACGACAAGCTGGTAAAGCCTGACAATGGCTCCACGCAGTCTGTGCCCCTCCGACTAGGCAAGAAGGCCGAGGGTGGAGCAGCTTCAACAACAAGCGCAGCAGGTACGGGTGCCATCACTCTCAACTTGAATGGCAAGCGGAAGAACGGTCCACCAGACATTACCCAGCCAGCTGGCGTCGGCTTCATCGACTTCTCCGACGATCTGGACGCGCCCGTCGAGGACTACGACGACGACGATGACCTGATCGACGAAGACACTTTGTTATCCGACGAGGACATGTCCCGTCCCATCGTCCAACGTACGCTCCCATCCCCACCGTTTCCCCCAATCTTTCTCTCAACCACCTTCCAAGCTGACACTCGCTTCTCCCTTTAGCACCAGAATGCCGTCCCCGAACCGGCAAGCGTCGCCGCGCCTGTAAAGACTGCACCTGCGGTCTTGCCCAACGTCTCGAAGCCGAAGACGCGGCCAAGCGAAGTAACGCCGATCAAGCCCTGGCGAAGCTGAAGAGCGACGAGCTGGCGGAGGTAGACTTCACGGTCCAAGGCAAAGTAGGAAGCTGTGGGAATTGTGCGCTAGGGGATGCATTCCGGTGTGACGGGTGTCCGTATATTGGCATGCCCGCGTTCAAGAATGGAGAGGAGGTACGGTTGGTGGACGATGAGGTGCAGTTATAGATGGAGAGGAGCGGGGGAATGGGTATTGGATAGCTTGAGCGATGAAAGATGAGGGATGAGGGATGGCCTTTGTATAGGAGTTATTGATGCATCCGTTTGGCTTCATTAGCATGGGACGGCGCTGATATTTTAAACTGTCCCTCCAGAGAACAATCGAGTTTCACACAATCAATCCAGACCTCGTGCACGTCCGAGCCGTGTAAAGCGTGGACTGGCCTGCTACCTTACAATCCATCAATTGGCGTCAAGTGGATTGCTCTAATCTCGATCGATGTGAAATACTTTCAACGCGTCTTTGCGCATGTTTGCACGGTTTTCTCGTCGAAACCCGACGATTCTTTGATGGAAAACCGCGATTTGGGGGAAATGGAGCTGCCAATTCGGCACAAACAGCGTATATTGAAAGCGGAAAGTACAGATCCAAAAAAAAATCCAAAAAAACTCAAGCCTCCCCCTGCTCATCCCCACCCCCAAAGCAGCCCTCAAATAAAAGCCCCCGCATCCCCAAACTGGCCATGTAGACTGCGTCCCGCCGGCTTCAACGCCCCATCGTTACTAACACTGACAGGCCTCTTCGCCCTCTGACTCCCCAAATGCGGTCTCCGTCCCACCCTCTCCTCTTCCCCCCTATCCGCACTCCCGCTATCCGCATCCCGATCCCTCAACGCACTGAGTCTCTGCGCACGACTTCCCTGACCGGCACCAAGCAGGGCATTGATATCCCACGCCCCTTGTTCCATCCCTGCTCCCGATGCGGCGGTTCTCGCATTATCTACCTCTCCATCTGCACCACTGACGAAGCTCTCGCGAACGCTATGGCTCGCCAACGGATTCGGCCGATCAACATGCCTCCACTTCTTCAGCCCGTTCTCGTCCACCTCGAGCCGGAGCTCGAGGTCGGCTTCCACGTCGCTTTCCGCGTCCCGGAAACGCGAGTACAGGCTCGTGGTGCTGCGGCGTGCGAGAGAGCGTGGGCGCAAGGGGGAGAGGGCGCGGACGTGGAAGGAAGGGAAGAGGCTCAGTTTGCGCGAGGGCGGGGGGTTGGTTTTCAAGGGGCTTGGTTTGAGGTGTGAGGAGGTGGTGGAGGAGGAGCGGGAGTTGGAGGAGCCGGGTTGGGCGGGCGAGACGGGGGAGTTGGTGGATGTCCAGGTGTCCTTGTCCGCTGCTGCCTCAGGAGGGGTGCTTGATGGTTCGAACTTGGTGCTTTGTTGGAGGGAGGGGAGGATGCTGTTCCGTAAGGCTCGCCCGGATAGGATTTGTGATGAGGCGCGGGTGTCTTTGGCTGCGAAGAGGGCGTTATCCCCGTTGCGGCTCTTCGCACGTCTCTCGAGGTAAGCCTTGCGTTCGGGCCATAGATCCCCTGAGCTGGGTATCACTGGTCGTATTGTTGGCTGCTCTCGCTGATCAGCAGTGTCATATAACGCCTCGTGGATCGTGTATGGCTTTCGAACCGCGCCAAATGTATCTGAAGTGGGTGGTCGTGGGAAATTCGACTCCAGCTCCGTTGAGGCCCAGCTGGAGGCTTGGCTCTTCATGCTCATCGGAGGCTTTGGAGCTCGCCAGGAGCTCCGGACTTCCAGGTCGTTGTAATAGCCCCCGTTCCCGTGGCCAATACCAAAACTACGGCCTCGGGCAATGCTGCTGCAGCTCATGCCACTACGACCGTGTCCGAAACCGCTCACTGGGCGCATGTAGGGGGTGTGACTGCTACCCACGCTCCCATATCTCCGTGGCTTTGAGAGTCTCTTCGATGCCAAATTGCCTAGAACACCGGAGCCGACTCCGACTGTGGATGATTGCCGTTTTCTTGAGGATGCTTTATCGGCCTGAGATAAGCGCTCCTGATCTTCTGGCGCAACCTGATATTGAGGTCTTCGGTCTGTGTCCTTCACAGGTAGGGAGGAACGATATGCAGAGCCGAAGCCAGACCACCTGTTAGAGTGCGGCCGAAGGTCAGCAAGTATCGGCGCATTCGAGGACTGCCGTTTTTGGCGTTCCTGATTATACTCCAAGTCACTGATGTGTACTCGTGGGTATATGCCGACAACTTTCTCGGATAGTAAGAGATGTGGTCGGGAGATGTCGTCCTTGGAGAGTATGAAGGGCGATTTCCCTAGATCCTTCCTTCTTCTTCTTCTTCGGTAACAGCACAGAAGGATAATGAGGCCCATCAGGGCGACCAATGGTAACATGACAGCAGCGGCTATCCAGCCTCTGCCGGAATGTTTGACTAAGTAGTTTCCATCTTGTTTGTTCCCAGTCTGTGTAGCACTCGGGCTTGCGGCTCCTCCTACGCCAGTAGTCGAAGAAGGACTAATAGTTGTCTGGCTACTGTGACCACCAGACTGCTTGCTGACGCTGATGTTCAAGACTTTAGACTGGCTCTGTGTTCCATTGCTTACAGTAATGTTCAGTGATATGAGTGCAGCCTGGAGGCTGCTAGGTACGGTGCCCTGTAACCTCCGTGTATCTGAGTCGTATTCTAGCCATGGGGCCTGATCCAAAGTCACAGAGATCTGCATGTTCGGATCAGGATTGACAATGTCGGCCAGCGAGTAATCGAAATCCGAACCGACTGTTGCATTCCCCGGCTCCAACGGCTTTAAGAACAAGGACGAACTTGAATTAGACACAACAAAAAGACTGATCGTTCCAGTGGCCCAGTCACCATATATACTCGTTGCAGAAACTGTAAAGTTTAGAGAAGACACGTCATCTGGAGGCGTACCAGAAAGGGCCAAAGTGTCCCTATCTAATGATATCCAAGAAGGGGCACTTGCGGTTATCGCGCTGAGATCCGTAGAATTAACTGGTTTACCATTAAGCGTGAGGGATGTATCAAGTCCTGAGAACTGAAATTCCACGCCAGGTGTGATCTCAATGATCTGCGTTGCTGGGCCAAACGCAAAGATATGACTCTCAACGATTAATTGGAAAGAAGCAACCGCATCAGCAAAACCAACAACGTCGGAAGCTGTGAGTTGAATATCGTAAACCTGGGATAGCTCCACGGGAGAAGTCGACTCAGGAGTCATTCCAGAAAAAGACAAAGTCGTAGGGTCAAAATGAATCCAAGAAGGCAAAGGGGTATTGTTGGCGCAAAGAGCGTAATATACGGTCGTTTCATCCGTGTTGATAAATGTATTTGGGGAGAATGAGAATGCAAGTGAAGCTGAATACGATAGGACTAGGCTCTCTGGGCCAGCGAGCACGCCGTACTTCGATAGCTGCTCGGCTATCGGCTTTCCTAACGCTGGTCCTGGTTCTTTCGAAACGACCAGAGTGACCGGCATAGTAGTGGAACCCGACTCGTCCGTAGCAACCAGGTTGAAGGAGACTGGACCGGCATCCTGGTTTCCCGGTGTGCCATATAATGAGCGCGTAGAGCTGTCAAGCTGCAGCCATGCAGGAGATCCTGAGAGTGTGTAGCTCGAATTCGCGGCATCATCTGAGAACGTCGATTGGGCGAATTGAAATCGGAACGGTTTTGATACTCTAGCCACGGGAGGCACTTGCGAATTGATAGGAAACACAACGGTGGGTATTGCTGAAGCCGCGCCGATTACAATGAGTCCTAGCAACCCAAGAACCATGCTTCAACGTTCCCGCGTTGCTCATCAATGCTGCAAGAAGCGTTTCATGAGGGAAATCGTACAGATTGCGGCCACAAGGCGCAAGAAAGGTATCTGGAGAAGCGGCGCCAGATAGGTGGTAATGCTGTGGTCTGGAGACTGTTGTACCAATATGACGATGCGTTGAGGCAAAAACAGGCCATGGGAACGGGGGGGAGATGAATCGAAAGTAGCCGCCCTTGAGCTTTGCGCGTTCCCCAGTCGCCACTTTTCTTGTAGAATGTACACGTCCTTATAATGACAACCAATAGAAACAATTAGACTTACAACTGGGTCCCGAAGTTGTGGTTCTCCAATGTCTTGGGTGGCGGGTCGAGTGGGTGGCCATTCCCAGATTCACATTCCTCACGTGGAGGCAACCTGATCATTGTAATTGCAAGGTCATCCTTATACCGTTCCTCCCAGAAGCATAGTAGTCCTCTCTTTTCTGGCATAATTTGAATCCAAGTTTTCCGTATAATTGTTTTGCAGGCTCCCTGGATTCGTCGACCCATAGTTGAATAATGTTGCAACCTTGAAGTCTCAATTGCTCACTTTTCATACGAAGCACTTTGGTTGCAATACCCTGGCATCTAAAATCCTTTACGACGCACATCTTGTGAAGAAGGGCTTTTCCTTTTGTGCGTGCGATGCCTACATAGGCCACTAACTCGGGTTGAGACTCTGCGGGCTCTATCTTCACGACAAGGGTGAGCTCGAAATTCCTCTTCTGGAGCTCGTTCTCGAAGGCTATGGCCTCATTATCAGGGAAGGTTTTACGCTCTGTCCTACCAACCTGAGGTAGAATCTTAGAAAGGGAAGCAGTGACCGGCGTCCAAGTGGACAAGGAATATATCGAGACGGTGGCCTTCATTTTTAGGGTTGACAGGATCACTCTCCCTTATGTCTCGTACGGTATATTTATGGTGTAGATCATGGGCTGACGGGATGAATGAGTACAAGAGGAAGCTACTGGTAGGGAAGACGTGAGATAGAATACCCACATGAATTTTTCTGTATCGATACCATAACGAAAGGCTATGATCAACTTTTAGAATTACCGCAGATTTATCGTAAATCATAAGTCAAGTTAAGCCTTGAAGTCTCGATTTAAGACTTGACTCAAGGCTTGACTTGAAGTTGACGGCCTCGCCAGTCTGCTTCGATGACTGAGTCGCTTGACGGGATCCGGGCCGTAGTCCCTAGATTAGTGTTTCTGGACCCCTAGTTCTAAATCCCTTGCATTTTGAAAACGAGACAGCTCGCTTGAAGCACAAATGGCGAACCCGACTGATTAAATCAAGTACGTGGAAGTGAATAGCTTCAGATTACCATGTCCCATCAGGAAAGTTGCGCTGTCAGATGCAACCCTGAATGAATCTTGCGATCAAACGAATCGAGAGAAAAAAGTGCCAGATACCTAAATGCAAGCTACGTACTCGAGCGCATGGGAAGTTTAATGATGGAGTACAGATCAGGCGCAACAGGAGCAAGCCTAATCATGTGTAGGAGACTGCTGGATTCTAAGCAGACAGTTGCGACGGACCCTATGGTTCGAGACGACTTAGCTGAGCCAACATGTGACAAAATACAGGATAAGAATCAGGCTCGAATTATCCGCAGTATTAAATCGTACATTGCGCCTTTAGTTGGAAATCCCGAGACATTATTAGATGGTAGACATCCTAAGCACGTGACCGAAGGATGAATGAAACCTGGACAGGTAATATAGCTGTGGAAGCTCCATTACCGAAACCGAACTACTCCGCTGGATTCAGAAGATCTGCATACAGTGGCGTCTTCGCCACCTCCTTGTTCGTGGCGACCTACCACATACCTGCGAGGTTAGATACGGCTCTTCCGCTTTTGACTGCGAGTCCGAGCAACACCGACGGACATCCAGCCGGAAAGCGAGATCCTGCAGTACAAGGCGCAACCTCCTGCCGCAAATGAGCTAGAAATAATGACGACTTAGGTGTGAGACTAAGGTACGACAAGTTCAGAACAGAAGATCCTGAGTGAGGTCGATCATCGCGCCCAAGACGAGACGCTTGTGAGTGGTCTAGTCAAGGGCCCACATCATATCAGAACATGCAGAATCGAGGCCATTACCCTTAGCCCTCTTCCGCACCTCCAATCGATTCAAGTTGTATGGCTAATGGCACTATTGGTTGAAACTTTCCGACCAGAGTCCTATGCCAAGCGGAGCTCAAGCAGGACCTGTCTCATATATGTCCTTTCTCATGCCTCAACATAGAAGCCCGCATGCCCAGGGTGCCTCATCTGCCTACTCAGTTGCTCCATGGCCGAAGTACATTGTCGGAGATAATTCCTTCCTTTGCATCACTGAAGCTGATTCCAACGTGTCACAGTCAAAAGGAGTCCACCTCCACTTTCGTAAGCTGTAAGCTCGTGCATCTTACGGCTCGATATCGGAGGCCGTAATGCCAAATCGTAAATTGCCGACGGATTCGACTCAACCGTCTGATGGCCAAAATACTTGCTCGGCAATCGGATCGCCTCAGACAGTAATCAAATGTTCGACACCCCGGACCCTGGTAGATGGGGAAACCACTCCTTTGGAGAATGACACGAATACTATTGCTAACGGCGACCCACCAGATCAAGCTACACCAATTGCCCATGATACGTATTCGCGATCCTTCTTTGGTACCACTGCATCCAGTGTCCAAGATGATGCTATTGTATCCGATCAGCCGACAGAAACCTCATCTCTTTTAAAGTCAATCGATAGCCATGGAGCTGCGGTTTCCGCAAACTCGATTTCTGAAGGCCACATAGGAGAGCAACCGGACGAGATTGCGGCTCCTGGCAACATCAGTGTCATTTGGCTGCACGAAACCAAGATCATTCTATCTTACGCAGCGCCTTTGGTCGTGACGTTTTTGCTCCAGTATTCAATCGATGTCTCGAGCATTTTCGCCGCAGGGAGGCTTGGACAGCTAGAATTAGGAGCTGTTACCTGTCAATTGCCCCCTTCATGCCGCTGGAATATGTTTCTCTCAACTGACACATTCATAGTTGCCAACATGTCTGCAGCAATAACGTGCTTTGCAGTCTTTCAAGGCCTAGCGACAGGCTTGGATACTCTATGTGCACAGGCCTACGGATCTCAACAGAAACACCTTGTGGGCATTTATTGTCAGCGCATGACTTTTTTCCTCTTGTGCTTATTTGTGCCGGTAGCTACGATGTGGATCTTTTCCGAACATGTTTTACGACACCTCGTCCCTGATCCCGAAACAGCTCGCCTCAGTAGCTTATACCTAAAAGTCTTGACATTTGCTGTCCCCGGATTTATAGCTTTTGAAACTGGCAAGCGATTTCTTTTAGCCCAAGGACACTTCATCGCAACTACTTCTGTGTTTCTAATCGCAGCACCCTTTAACATTCTGCTGACGTGGCTGCTCGTTTGGAAACTTCGAATGGGATTCATCGGAGCTCCAATATCTGTTGCTGCTACACGGACTCTGCTACCTGTGCTTCTTGCATTATATATCAAGTTTGTTGACGGTTCTCAGTGTTGGGGGGGCTTCAGTAGAAGAGCTTTTACTAATTGGTGGCCAATGATCCGTCTGGCAGTCCCAGGAATGATGATGATAGTGGCGGAATGGCTTGCCTTTGAGATTATAACGATTTGTGCAAGTCATTTTGGCACCGAGTATCTCGCAGCGCAGGGTGTTTTGGCCACCGCCGAGGCTGTCTCATACCAGCTTATATTTCCAATGTCAATTGCTGCATCTACAAGAGTGGCTCACCTTATTGGTGCTGGGAGGATTGACGACGCGAAAATGGCGTCGAAAGTGGTAAGCTCTGGCCTTTTCAGGCATCAAGAGTCCTTGATCAAAAGACAGGCGCTGATCGTTCCAGGCTTTTGTCCTATCGTTTTTTGTTAGCATACTGATCCTTTTAACATATCTCGCACTTAGAGCACAGATACCGTTCATCTTCACTGATAATAAGGCTGTAAGCTCTCTTGCTACACAGGGCTTACTTCTTGTTGGTATGACGGCATCTCTGGATGGGTTAGCCGTCATGGCGCATGGATTACTACGTGGTATTGGTAGACAGTCAATCGGTGGGCCTGTCAATATCGTTGCCTTTTACTTCATTGCGCTGCCTATCTCACTTATCTCAGCATTTAAGCTCGATTGGAAGCTGCAAGGCTTGTGGATGGGTCCTGTCATTGCGCTTGTTGTGTAAGTTTTGCCATGCACAGACGTGGGTTTAAACTGACGGTGGATACAGTATATCAATCATTGAGTATGCCTACCTTCTCGTCACAAATTGGCAAGATACTGCTACAGAAGCGGTGAGCAGAACGGCTGCGGGCTAAGCCAGAAGCAACTGGACTATGGGCCTCCTTCCATGCGGACGACACCGTGTTTCGAGATTTGTCATCAATACAGCATTTAACACTTACCCTGTATTGGATCAAGTAGAGAAAATTTTATGCCCTGGTAGGTAGACTGAATGAATGGCCGATCTTTTACTGTGTTCAAATCACTAGATCTCCTCCAGAGTACATCGCTCGCAGGTGCAAGAAAAGCAATAGTCTCTGACGGTCTCCGCACGCCTGGCCTTGAGATCAACATGTTCCGACAAGTCGAAATATGTATAGCAGCACTCTTCGCCCGCGACAAGCTCACGCACCGTGGTGAATACCATCCGACCATGGCTATCAGGCTTGTGTGTGATCTGCGTGGCGCCGTTAACGACCTCCCTGTAAGTCAGTTGAGGGCTTCTCCTTACGTTTGGATTGCATGAATGATTGCCAATCGTAGCCACCGGATATATCGCCATTCCGTACAATTCTCCACGCTCAACCGGAGGATGAGGGAAGGGGTCCGTGGCAGCAGCTCTTGGGTGCAGGTGGAAAAAATTTGTTTCGACTTGGCAGATAAGCTTTGCCGTTTCTTCAAGACTGGGCAGACCGGGAACAAGTGATTGGTCGCTGAGATATCTCTCAGCCAGCGCCTTCCAATGCTGGAGTTTTGCTTGCGGCCACAACTGAATATTATCACGACATGCCGCAATAGAGTCCCACCCACGCTTGAATCTCTCCTCGATAGGATTCTCTTGCCTTGGTTTTGGCAAGCCTCGTATCTCCAAGTTGTGTGCAGCTATCAAGCGCAAAACGAGCCAGAGCACGTAAAAGTCGGCCTCGTCTTCCTCCGTTCGAACGGTCACTGCTTCCTGCTTCAGCCAAGGACACTCGGATTCATGGCGGGACTGATTCGCAACTCGGCAGCTTTCACTGCAATAGATAACATCCTCTATACATCTTCGAAGGCATTGAAACTTTTCTGCATCCGGTGCCACCAGTTGGCAACACATCATGTTGCTGCAGATGATGCCATCTTTGTATGTAGGCTGTCTTACTGGCACAATAGCATAAGGAGGATCGATAACGAGAACCGTGCCTGCTGGTATAGGAGCCGAAACTTGTAGTCGTCTGCCTTTCTCTGGATCATAAGATTGGACAAGATGCGGATGGACGTAGAAGTTGGCATCTTTGGGATTGCTATCTGAACAAGTGGAAGAATTGCCCTTCTCGCTCATTAGCTGATCCACTTGCACCGTAGTGATGGGAGAAATCATGATATTAATTGGTGCTTGGGTGGACATGTTGATGTATGAAGCTACAATCAAAAGAAATATTATGGGATCGAGGAGGGAAAAAGGCTACTTGAGGCTTTGAGAGCCATGGACTTTATGCTCAGGGGAAATAGCCTTCTCCATGACTAGCATTCTAGCCTGTTGCGAACATACATATTGCAGAAGCGGGTGGCACAAAGCCATGTTCGTGTCATTTCTCCATGACTAACTCTGGATCTCAACCTGTCGTGGATCTACGTCTTGCAGAAGGGGCTGGGACAAGTCACACGCTGGCTTGCATGCAGGACTGTTGTCGTAAAATCCGCTCTCCTGCAGCAGTGTGCGAATACCTTTGTAGCCGACAAGAGTCATGGCAAGGTTGGCAGAAGCACAAGTTCTCCGCGGACAGTAAGGATGAAGGAGTATCGGTAAAGTTGAAAGAGTTAATAAATACCGTCACGTAACCATGTCTGTGGTGACAGAGACGTCAACATGATTACCTTAAGATAAGCGTCAAGAATATCACATGTAGATGTTTTGGTTGATTTAATTTCAATATTGATCATACTTCAAACGAACGAATTAGAATTGACATAAAAAGCTTTTCATTTCAGAAACATCAAAAACTTCTTTTATAATGGAAAGAACTGTTAAGACTTGAATGAAATTTGCATGCTTTACACAGAAACAAATTGCTTTTTCTCTATACTTAGCGATCAGCATCCTTCATGGTGACGGTAATTATCTGATAATTACCTTGACGTAATTACCGTCACAATGGGAGAAGGCATCTCTAGCGGACATCCCCTTTCCCAAAGTCCCCTACAAGGTATCCAACCGCCTTTCGTCTGATGTATGTGCTATGGTCCCTAGTCGACGAACATGAGGTACATACAGTGGGTCAGCACAGCGGGTGGTCAGACTCTTTATATACGGATTACTTTTAATGGTTAGAACAGACTAATCGACACTAAACACCCGCTGTGCAAACTCACTGTACCTGCATACGAATTACTTTTAATGGTTAGAATAAACTGATCGACATTAACCACCCGCTGTGCACACTCACTGTACAGTAGCGAGAGATCTGATTGGCAATGTCTCCTTACTAGTCTATCTATCTGATTGGTGGACTACATTCTTCCTCGCGGCGCGAGTACCTCCGTAGAAGAAGCGCAATTCGAAGTACCAATTTGTGAATCTGCATGTCGGTCTGCATACACGAATTTGGCTTCAAACTCCACTCGAGCTGCAGCTTGCTGACGGAAGGGTTTGGCTGGCGCTGTAGCTCGGATCCGCCTTCCAGCCAGGGAATGGCCATTTTATGCCATTACGCGATTATAAGGAACTATCGCCTTCATAATGAACGATTTTATAAACAGCACGAAAGGTGTATTTGACCAGTTCGATCGTGGCAGGAACCATGGACGACGACTTTACCCAAATCCCCATCATTGACCTCGCTCTGGTGAAGTCTCCTGCAACCAAGCCGCAATTCTTGCTGCAACTCCGGGATGCCCTTGTGCGTGTAGGATTTTTCTACATCAAAAACCATGCCATCACGGCAGATGTGCAACAAAAGGCCAAGGACCAGTGCATGGAGTTCTTCAACCTCTCTCTTGAGAAGAAGCTCGAGGTTGAAACGGTGCACAGCAAGCACTTTGTTGGTTATAATAGAATGGACGCGGAAAAGACTGCTACACAAGTAGACCACAACGAATCGATTGCGGTAGAGTACAAAATAACCGTGGTTGGCAGCCAATCCTCTAACAGCTTCGTTTCATCTTCCAGATTGGATCGGGCCTCCCTGCACCTAGTTCGGATGAACCTGTATATCTCAATCTGCAAGGACCGAATCAGGTATTTTCAGCCACCAAGTGAACCTGTCTTCTCCTGCTAACCCGAATCGCATATCTAGTGGCCCGACAAAACCGCAGTCCCCGGCTTTCAAGACGCTCTTGAAAGCTATTTCTCGTCGGCGCAAGCC
Source organism: Physcia stellaris (assembly GCA_018902385.1). Classification (NCBI taxonomy): domain Eukaryota; kingdom Fungi; phylum Ascomycota; class Lecanoromycetes; order Caliciales; family Physciaceae; genus Physcia; species Physcia stellaris. The sequence goes on along the minus strand of JABSSW010000024.1, from coordinate 525,981 downwards.
TTGGCGACCGACTTTACGACGTTAATCGCAGAAGCGCTCGATATACCCTCAAACTCTTTCGCCAGGCTCCTCAAAGATCCTCCGTTCAGCCGCTTGGTGGCACTGCGGTATCCACCGCCACAGAACTCCTCAAAGGCAGAAAATGGTGTAGCGCCTCATAAAGACGGTGTCTTCATGACGTACCTTCTTCAGCTCGGAGAGCACAAGTGTCTCGAGGTCCAGAATAAATCGGGTGTCTGGATTCCCGTGCCGCCTCTTCCTGGGACGCTGGTCGTCAACATTGGACGTCTACTCGAGACACTGACACAGGGAGTCTGCACAGCCACGACGCATCGTGTAGTGCTGAGGTCGGCAGACTTCTTCGATGCAAGTGACAACCCACTGGGTGCACGGCTCTCCATTCCATTCTTTCAATACCTGAACATTGAGCTTAGACCGGAGGATCTGTACCTTGATCTTCCGCCCCACATCCGTGATTTGGTCAAGGGTGAGAAAATCATCTCAGATGCGGGCAGCTTCTTCGCGGGCTTGTTCAATAATTGTGCGGGGGATGCTGTGTTTGTCAACATGTTGACCAGCTACCCAGATGCCGCCAAAAAGTGGTATCCCGACCTGCTGTCTCTTGCGCTGAAGAAGGAGTTTCAGACTCGACAAATAGATGGACAAAAATAGTTATCACAGCACAACAACGCCCGATCCAATCTATAGAACATAGATAGATTAGCGCGTTGAATGATTGAAAGCCAATAGCAAATATCATAAGCGTGTGGCTGATAATTGGCGGAACTACATGAGCGCGATAGTCTGGGGAGAAACTGCCTCGGCCCTAGCTCGACTGGCGCTGCAAGACTTGAACAAGAAGATCGTCGAGATTCTAAGAGAGGTTCCTGCCTTCGCTATCAAGGACTTGGTAATGTGTAGGTCTTCAACAAAAAAACGAAAGAAAAAAACAGAACTTTGAAACCTAGAAACTCTAGCTGCAGCATTGACCGAACATGTCCTGTGTTACCCTCACTCACAATATTACAGGTTGCGCGGACCTTCCTTTCTGTCCCGTCTAGCCGATCCTAGCCATTCAGTATTGCACCCACGGCTCTTTAATAAAAGCTGTGAGACCTAAACTCCAGCGTTAGGGATAGCTTAGGACCGTGGCAGGCGTGCTTGCGTAGGGGGAGTGGCCAGATTCGATTGGAAGAGAAGGGCATTGCTAACCTACGATCGCCCCCATGGCGGTAAGATCGAGACAAAGGTCTGTCTTCGTGGGGCACCCTCGATGGTGGGTTGTGTTGATCGGTCTATTTGGACATTATGATGTCCATGTCCTGGAGGAAGCATTCACCTACTTACGGACACTTTAAACGCTAGATAAGGGATAGGAGAAATTCGAAAAGCCTTTCTGTTGCTGCTTGATATTTGACTTCTTGAAGCAATAGAGCCAGCTTCAGCGGGTATCACCCGCAGGGTATCCGGGATTGAAGGCCATAGGACACAGCTTGTCTGAAGTTAGGGAATACGTTCATAGAACGAGGTGCAAATGTGACACGCTGCTTGGGCCTCTTGATACATTCGGTTTGCTTTCGTCCTTCCCGGAGGTGATGTTCGCAGCCTATGAGATACCGGGAAACTTCTCTCCTCGATCGTTACCTGTAGAACAAGGGACTGACCGGACAAGTAGGCAGCATGTCCATGTTCGCGCCAATCAGCTCGTTTGAAGCAATATCGCTCCGTGCGCCACGCCCTTTTGCCTCCTCAAGGAGCCGGTATCCCTACACCAGAGCGCTTGCGTGTCGGCGAAGCGATTGCCACAGGAAAAGTCACCGGAGGCCGAGGACATGGAGACACGGGAATCCATCGGGACCAAAAGCCCAGTCGGCGAAAGCTTCCAACTCCTTTTCCTTCATCGTCACGCCAGTTCTCCCCTTGGATGTTTCAAAATTCGGCCTCGGTTGGACGGGGAGGGCGTCGAGGTGGAGTCGTCCCGTCCTGTGGTGCTTCTGTATAGACCGGATCTGATAAACGGATGTATACGATACCGTAGTACAATAGAGGCATAAAGGTGGTTCTATTGAGAAGTATGCCAAATATGCTACACGCGCATATCCTTCTGCAACGACCGAAAACGCCGCTCTAATTAGATGGGCTCGTATCTTGTGTTATCACCGCCCTCATCTTTCATCATCTCAGCCACGTCTATGGTGATACCTGCCTTCAAGGCTGCCTCTACTGCCTTCCTCCTGATAGGACACTCAGCTGAGTATTTGCATTTTCCTTTATCTTTCCAGAAACTGTTGTTCTTCGAGGTGGAGCCACCGACTTCGAACACCAAAGTAAGTACTATTAACCCGGAAGTGGTGCAGATGAGTTGCAAAGAGGTGAGATGCTCGGCAAGGGGTAGGCAGATAAGGACAATGCCTACAGCCACTCGGAGGACAAGTCGAGGTCTCTTGTGAACACGCTGGTTTTCAATCTTCTTGTGGACATGGCAGAATGAAATGATAGCCATACATATTCTGTCGGTTCCTCGGAGTCAGCGTTTCGATCCTCGGCGGAATGCTCAGTCCATGACATGTCTCTGAGCAGAGCGCTCCCATGACATATCTTGTATCTCTAAGAGAATTCTGGGGACTTACAAGGCTGTTCCAAGGCCACCGCAGTAAAACCACCTCAGCCCGATTGGAATCTCTGGCTCCGAACGTCCGATATAATTTTCTCCCAGGGTTTCCGGGTCAGTGTTGATGCAGTCATGGACAAGGACTAATCGCGACAATGATGCTCCTGCCAAAACAAAGGCCATGATAAAAGGTAGGTGAATAGTGACCCAGGTTATAGACGATCCAACGTGTCGCCGAATTGCATGCGTGTGAATATTGCAGGCATCAATTTCAAAGTATATCCAGTTGAAGCTGAACGCCTGTACCAGACCCAGTACGGCTTTACCAAAAAAGGCATTGATTCCAAATGCCGCGTTGTTTTGAAACAAAAGCGAGACCACCGAATAGCCGAAGACCAGGGTGACAAAAGCGTTGGTCCTTTCGGTTTTATGCTCGATGTTGACGGCAGGGTAAAAGTCGAACCACGTATCAGCCAACTTCTTGAATCGCGGAAACCTCTTCCACTCAGGCCTTGTGAAAAACATCATGGATTGTTGGCCGAAAAGATCGATTACGATTGCTATCCAAACAAGCGGCAGTCTCTGGGGATATTCGAGATGCACGCTGCCAATCCATAGAGCGCTCGGTACGATGATGGAAACTGCGGCAAAGATCATGGTCCCTCGGACAATCGGCAGCAAGTAGCCGACCTGTAGATAGTAAATACAATTGAAAAGTCTCTGGGCAAGATAGAACGCCACTAGCATAGTCCATGTCGATTCGAAGGCCTCAACAATATTCAGGGTATACCCAAACAAGCATATCATGACAAACAGCACCGAGATACGCCGAAAGATATCGTCATTCTCAAACGAGCTTATGGAGAGTGTAAGATCATTCCACATCTTCCATGACAAGATGAAGGTTACAAGAAATTGGAGGAAGCCAAACCTGGTAGCATTCTCGGCCGCTGTGTCGCCAATGATCGCAATAATTCCCACGTAGAGTAAGTCCACAAAGAGCTCGTAGGAGGCCACCTCTTCACTTTCTTGTGCACGCCATAAAAGCCCGCGATGGAAGTATTGTCGAACAACGGGCGTCTTCCAGAATCTCAAGGCCGTGCCTTGAAGTCGTTCAGCATCCCAATCGCGTTCCTCAACCTCGCCAGCAGGCCCCAAAGTTGTGGAGCTTGCCGATGAATCAGGATCCCGAGTCCTTAGATGAGCATCGTAGCCGAATTTAGAGAAATTCGCATCAAGAGAAACCCCACGAGCGGTGAGTGTACGCAGTTCGTTGGATAGTAGATCAAGCTGTTGATGGACATTTTCGAAGTGAGTATACTGATCCGGAAACTCCTGCCGTAGTTCATCCCGCCTTTGCTCATGATGGGAATGGATTTCGCGAACGGCAGCTAGATGTTCGGGCGAGCCATGTACACAGACGTCAAAGTTTTGATCCGGCTCAGAAGCGACAAGCTTCGCTTTCAGTCTTTCATGCTCATCAGGGGATCCAGCGACACTAATCGAGATGTTAGCAAATTTCGGATGCAAGGCTGAGATTGGGAAGTTTTTGGTTACTGAATCCTCCTTCCGCTAGGGTGCAAGAGCTGTCTGAGCCTTCTGCCAGTGTGGTGGTGACCGCCGTGTAGATCGATCCCAACCTTCTCAGACGCAGCAGCCATGTCGCGGATTCAATGTCAACGATTGAGCCCCAGGTAGAGGGGAGGGGACCCCATGCTTAAGGCCCTTCACAATCTCAAGAGACTGAACGGGAGACATCGCGCTCACTGGTTCAGCTACAGGGATGTTGGCGTGTCGAGCGTCTACCTAGCGTGCGCCGCACTTTCTTGAAGTAAGAACAGCCGAACTCGTGGAGTCGCGAATGGACCAAGCCTCGCAAGCTACCACAGCCAAGCCTGCAGTCACTTCTCGTCAACCAAGCATCAACCTCTTTTACCCCGAGCATGCGATGATTCAGCAAAGTCAGCGTAAGCAGCATGATGACTGTACTCTGCTTGAATGCTCAAAGCATGAATAACGAGAGCCCCGTCAGGTAGAGCTAATCAAACATCCGAGACATCCAACAACGACCGTCGAGATACAAAGATACATCAGTAAAATACTCTTTTACCCTTGCCAACGCTATAAACAACAGGAATAACAAGCGGCCCGCCCGTATTGCGAATCGAAGAACGCCATCAATTTCCATGCACCCTGTTACACCCATTCTACCCACACAGCCCGAAAGATGTGCCCCGAGATCAAACGTGTCACGAACTTTGACGAAACTACGAAATGACTGAAGCGAAATCTCGAAATAGCTCATTCAAACAATAGTTCATCTAATCAATATGTTTTAGTATGTGGGATCTGGACGGTCAATTCTTGGGTCACATTGAATCCATCAATATTCGATAACGACCCGGTGGAAGTCGGCAAGCCATGTATGGCTCCAAATCGTACGCAGCCATCTTAATTACTACCAATGATACCTCTGCTTCCCAGTGCTGTTGAGCTCGGCAACACATGTATGTGATCCTTATGAAGCTGGAAAGATCATCTACGTCTCAGCTAGAGACCAGACAACGATCCCACCAGATATTGTGCCTCAGCTGATCACCTTCGAAAGGGCTGTGTCGGATCATCGTCGTCCCTCGGAATGATTTAATATCTCGTAGCATATTGGCAAACGTGCCGCAAACGCTGTCGCCAGCCATTAGACTAACGACCTTCGATGTCCGGCCCGTTGGATCACCAGTTGTTACTCTGTAGTCTCTATACCACTCGTAAACTCAACCATTCATTGCTTTGTTCAGCTTCACATTTTTCTTGAGAACCCAAAGGAGTCGGCAGCGCTACGAGAGTACTGGGTCATCCGCCATCAAGTCACGTACCAGAGACAACCGCGGATGGATCGACGAAAGACAGGGGCTTACTTGGCAAATGATTAATTTTAAACCTGGCTTTCATTCCTCTCGACCAAATCACCCACCCCAAGCGACCTTCCAAGCTTATATTTCCGTTTCTTTCCCTTCTTCTCGCCAGCTTTCTCTCCATTCTCATTCTTCCCGAGATCACCGACCTCATCACCTTCATCCTCGTCGGCATCCATCGTTTGCACTCGAATAAATTCCAAATCCATCTTCATGCTGTAAGCATCTTCGCCATCAGCATAGTACTTGGCTTCTATCTTCTCGACCGTGAAGCCCAGGGTATCTCGATAGAGGTGAAGCGCCGCAACATTGGACATGCGAACGTGTAATGAGACGTATTGCGCGCCGAAGACTTCTACCATTGCTCTCTCTGTGCGAACGTAGATTAGCTATCCGTCATCTCCCGCTTACACGAGACTCAATAGCATACGACTTTGCCGCATCAGCTTCTCTGCCAATCCTAATCTCCTATGCGTCCTCATAACGCTCAGGCTTGTGATGTGTCCATGCTGTATGCCGTTGACGGGCTCCTCCTCCATCTTCGCCAATACATAGCCCACTATCTTCGGTGGTTCGTAAGGTGTTCGCTTAGGTCTCGATGTGTCGACTGCGACATAGGAAAGCTGAGGCCATGAGAGCGCATGATAGAGGTAGTATTTCAGGAAGTAGTTCTCGGGTAGGTTTGTGATGTTCGTTGATTGGACGTGGGGGATGTCGGACGGGGCTAGGACTCGGATGTCCATGTTCTTGGAGCTCTCAGGTCAAACCACTGATTTTCTGACGGCGTCAAGAATGCAGAGAGGAAAGCGAACCGAGAGAAGCCAGGATCCCAAATACCCGGCCGCTTGCTTCAGAAATCGGAAGGGACGATGGGGACTCGGGAGCGGGTAAAGTTTCCGTGCACCCAAAGCGCTCTAGCGTCGTAGAGGTCTAGGCAAGTTTAGCCGGAGAACCTCACTTCATCACGAAAAGTTTCTTGACCAGATTCACACAATTCAGGGGCCAATAAAGATTCAACACTGGTCATGATTTCACTTCGCTATAGTACCATCTGCTTCGCGTTTCTGTAGAAGCTCATCTATGCAACGGTGAGTGTTACCAATTGTCAATGCCGCCATTCAGCTCGCTCGGAACTTGTTGTAGGTTTGTCATGGGTTTGGTCCTACTTGAATCGCGGAATAGATCTTCACCATGTCCGATGAGACGATAAGATGAGCTGTCTGCACGCCGCGTCTGCGTAAGATACTAAGCCTACAGGCCTTGTGGCGATTGAAACCATGAGATAAAGATCATGAATCACTCGCCCGCTGTGGGATTGCTCACAAGACACCATTCTTCGACAAAAAAGGGGATTTGTAGGAGGGCGCCCGGTATAGAAAACGATGCGACTTCAGAGACGGATAATATTGTTCTTAGGCAATCAGAACATGTTCAGCTTCTGTCCGAAAAGCTCCTACTCGATTCAGGCAAAGGTGGGCTGAAAGGGCATCTGGAAGCAGCTTTGAGCTAGTCTGAACTGTATGTGCGCCTCAATGATGGCTTTACGTTGGACTCCAAAATTAGGAAAGGACGGTATAGCCTGAAAGTATTCAAGAAAATGGGCGAGTTGTGATAGCCAAAGATGGGACCCTGAGGTATCTCTTTGGAACAAGGATCTCACGACAAGGATGCCCTGAGCGGTTCCTTGAATCCCAGTCCATATCTCTTCTCCGATTGATCAGATCGTGCTTGACACTGCGCTATTGTTCTTGACACTGACACAATCGCTCGAGTGAAGCCGAGTTCTTTATTATCTCTATTTCGGCCGCATTAGCGTTTTGCGTAATAGAAGCGGGTAGCATTGACAATAGTAACACTGAAGCTCCCTGGGAATACTTAAAGATTTTTCGCTCCCATTCTCTTTTCCTTCTTTCCCACATTTTCAAACCCAAACCAACCCGAGTATCTACCAAGCTTCCATTCAAGACCTACTTCCACGATCGTATTTCGGTTGCTCATTAAGCTTGTGCTACTTTGCTCCGACCTTTCACCTACATACAGCAATTTTCCCAAATTTGTTTGCTCAGACTCGAGAACATGTCTACAGAAGCCGACCTACTGCCCTATGAGGCTTATACCGATGTGGAAGCCCAAAAGCCGGAAGATAACACAAGTCCAATACACGAACACCATTCAACGCAGCGTCCCTCTCCGTTATTTTTTGGTAGTGATGATGACGAAGACGCGGGAGAATCTCGCTACAGCCAGCAAGCTTATTATGCCAACCAAGCTGCTGGAGAAGACGATAGCGGCGGTTTCACTCCTCAAGATGACACAATTCGCGTCAGTGTGGAGACCGAGAAGCTGGTGGATGGACTCGGCCATCGTGACCGATACCATCGAGACAGCCCCTATGCACCTGCAGATAATTTCATGTCATCTCAGCACTCACCTATCGCTGGGAATGAGGAAGATAGAGATGAGGACCGTCAAGAATATTCGGAAGGTGACTATTATGAGGATGCGCAGTCACGGTCAAATCGCGCAGAGTCAGAAACGAGGCACAACGAATACGTTACCTTTAAGAACCGCGCCCGCCAAATGTTCGAACCACTGGACCCTATGTCGCGTAGAGCGCTAGAACAGCGCTATCATGAGCATTATGGTCGTTTAGACCATCGAGACATAGATCTAGCTATCTCCATCATGGGGCCTAGTGTGATGGACTTCGCAACGGCAATGGCACGAAAAATGCGAGAAGAGGGTGGGGATATTGGCCTACAAGAGCTCCGTGAGCGATATGGACTTCTCAAGGATCAAGCCTTCGATGAGTTTGTCGAAAGAATGACCAGAGACGGCCTGCCATATGTCAAGCAATGCGTGGATCAACAATGTGACGAACACTATGCTCGTAAGATGAGAATCATTGAGGAGAGTGTCAAAGGTTACGAAGAAGCCGAGAAGGACAAAATCATGCTACGTTTGAATGATTTCCGTGTGAAGGGGCAAGAGCAAGCAGACAAGGATGTTAAGGAGTATCGAGATGCTCGCTTTGTGGAGGCACAAGCTCTAGCCGAGAAGTATGAAGATGAAGAATATGAGCAATTGGACACGAAGATCGCTAAGTCACGTGCACGTGAAGAGGAGAGGTTGAATGAAGATATGGAGGAAGAGAAGCAATGTAGAGAGGCGAAGTTGGTTGAAGATTTGGAGAAAGAGAAGGAACGGAAGAAGGCCCAACAGATGATTATTATGAAGAGGGAAGTCCAGGATGAGAAGAACGTTGAGATGGCTAAGATGAAGAAGGAAGTCCAGGATGAGAAGAAGGTTGAGATGGCTAAGATGAAAGCCGATGTGAAAGAGGCCAAAGCCGGAAGGATGGCCAAGATAGAATCTCAAGCACTCCAAAGAGAAGCCAAGAGGACGGTGGATGTGGACCGTGAAGTGGCCGAAGAAAAAGTCAAGAAGATGGCCATGATGGAGCGTGAAGTGGCCCAAAAACAGCTCAGATGCTAGCTGAGATCAAGGCACGTAAGGAAGAGCTTTCTAACGCCCTGGCCAGCAAGAAGAATAACACCGCTGAGGCTGCTGGTCCGGATCTTTCTCCAAACGCTTCTGTACGGAACAACGTGGATGTGCAAGAGGACAGTTTGGAGGGAAATACCTTGGTCGACATCACACCAAACAAGGAGCCACAAATGATTGATGGGAGTGCGCCTCGAGGTAGGTTACCTCGAATTCCATTTGCGCGATAACAGCCCTTCGCCTCTTCTACTTCGTAAATGCTAATTCAGTCAATGTTCACAGGCAAGAAGCGCTCCAGATCTCTATCCAGGGTTGAACGTACCAACGTGGGCGTTTCTTCTGATAATGCATATGCACCCGACAACGCTCAAGGTGGTCAGAAGCTTAGCGAAGAAGACCCAGCTCCCTCTCCAAAGCGGCAACGAATGTTGGAGATTTCCGATTTGTGTTCTGAAGGACAGTCTAATACTTCTGACACGAAACCCTACTATACCCGTGGCACCGAGTCTGTGCTCGGATCTCTTAATAACATGAAAGCTCCTGGAAATCCCGCCATGCTCCAAGGTTATGTTCATGAAGGAAAACCTCTCAGTTCGACCGTTATCGAAGGCACGGAAGCCACCTCGATTACAGCTAGACATGACAACAGTGCCATGGAAGCCAACACCCCAGCTGGTACCAATCATGCAAGCGCAACATCCACCGACAAGCAGATTGATGGTGCAGACACCAAAACAAAGAAGAAATACATCTTCGGCAAGACCAATCGCCTGAACGGGGAAATCCTGTAACGCCTCCCTGTCTCCAACACTTCACAACCAGACCGCGACTTTCCAGCCACATCGCAAGAGTCACACATACTTTCCGCAGGTCTTCACGAAAACAACTTGCGTTTCCCATTTCATGTTCCCCTTTATTGGATTTAGCGTCTCATCGTTTCAGTCACCGCCGCCACACACACCCGATAGCGGATAGCGAATTGGAATCCAGTTGGATCGAGTCTTCCCCGGGATTCTCTATGGATGACAGCTTCTCTTCCCCATGTCCAACACCAACACCAGCACTGACCGCCCTATCGAACTCCACCAGCGTGGATTGAACGACAGGTACGATATGGACGACAGCTCCGCTTCCCCATTTCCAATACCAACACCGGCACTGACCGCCCTATCGAGCTCCACCAGCGTGGATTGAACGACAGGCACTACATGGATGACAGCTCCGCTTCCCCATTTCCAATACCACCACCAGCATTGACCGCCATATCAACGCCCTGTCGAGCTCCACCAACGTGGATTGAACGACAGGTACTCTATGGCCGATATTACCCATATTTCTTCCCTTTGATTTTTGCGCAGCAACTCCAGGATCGGACCCGAGAGGTAGAACGGCTGGGGGAGCAATGATAGATAGAAAATAGATAGATAGAGCCCAAAAAAAAATTAAAATCCCAAGTTAATGTGGCCCTTTGCATAGTCGTGATCGAGCGAAGTAGCTACCATGATACAGAATTCAAGTCTTGAGATTATATTGTGTTTGCTGAGCGACTCCTAACTATGAGCGCCCCAATTCCTGTCTACTTGTTACCAAAAAGATGCAATTCTCCCAGCCAAACCAACTTAGATAGACGACTGGTTGGTTAATCAAGAAGGAATAAGCCTATTCCTATCTCATCTTTATGCTGCAAGTAGCCAACGAGAGATATCAAGCTCTCGAAGGCATGGAGTCTAGGGTAGACTCTCTTCGCACATCATTCCAAGCCAGGGAATATGCGTGAAAGCGCCTATGATGGTGATCTTGGAAAATCGATTGCCGCATTCATTGGCTTGTTCCTGCGTTTTTGACAACAACGCCGCATCCCCACGGGGATGACACCAGCCTAGTATGCTCCCTCTCCTTGATCACAGCCACGGTAGCTTCTATCTGCGTCGACTTTCGCGCGTGATACCTCTTATAACATGGGTGTTCGAAAATAAAAGTGATAAGATGGCAATTTCCGCCCCCTCCAAACACATCCAGAGTGACAAGGAGTGAATAATCGGTGTTTGTTAAATCTCCCAGCTTGACAACAACACTCAATCCCCCGAGGGGCGACCTAGCCCACTTCTTTAACTCCTCAGTCTCCCCTTCTTTTCCCAAAACATTTTACTCGAAGTAACGTTTGAGATTCTTTTGCCCACAAACCACTGTGTTTGACCATCGACATCAACCCCTATATTCTGAGAAACTTCCACAAGCATCTCCTGCATTCTTCGAAAGAGCTAGAGAGAAAGCACTTACATCCCTTTCCCCAACTCTAAAACCCTATTGAGGTCTACCTCCTTGCACCATCGCAGTCATAGCAGAAATAGCCGCAGTCGACCATGGAGCAAAATACCCCATCCCCTCCCTCCAGTCCAGAATCAAAGAAACTAAACTCCCCGACGCACGCACTCAATTTCTTCGGCGGGAGATACGTGAGGGAAACTGAGCCTTTCGCTCCCACCACAAAATCCACTGAGACCAAAAAAGCATCAAAGAAATCCAAAGCGGTTGCTCCTACGGAGAGCCAATCATCGACTTCCGATAATGGCGCAGCAACCTCATCGGGGTTCCCTTCCTCGGCGCCAGCAGCATCGACGACACCCAAACAGCAGGCGTCCGGTCCAATGGCACCTCCAGCCCGAGGGCCTCTCAGCAACTCATCGAAACATAAGTCCTCGGCATCAACCACCGCACCACAGAACGGCCCAGCAGGAGCGTTCGCACGAATTCCTGCACCAGCAATATTCCCAGGATCGACTGCCTCACCACAGAGCAGCCCAGCAGGCGCATTCGCACCACTTCCTGCATCAGGAACGTTCTCAGCTTCGACTGCTCCACCACAGGATAGCTCAGCAGGAGCGTTTGACCAAATTCCTGAGTTGATAACACCGGACCACCCGGATTATAAGGCGCAGCCGGCACGGCCTCCTGCGAAGAGTACTTTGGGCCAGACATCAAATATACCGAAGGGAAAGCCGAAGGTCTCTTCCGAGGATAGCGCTGCAGAGTCTCCGCCGACAGCGCCTGCTGGTGCGATGCCTCCTACGAAGAGTGCCTTTGGACAGACATCCAATATACCGAAGGGAAAGCCAAAGGTGTCTTCTGAGGACAGCTCTGCAGAGTCTCCGACGATAGCGCCTAGTAGTACGGTGCAGCCGGCACGGCTTCCTATGAAGAGTAGCTTTGGCCAGACATCAAATATACCAAAGGGAAAGCCTTCATCGCCCGCACCAGCGTCCCAAGCTCCGCTCACTGCAACCGGTGAAGCTGATGCAACACTCTCAAAGTCGCAGACTTCGGCACAGCAGCCTCCCGCAGATAATGGGCCGCCCACATCTCTCTCTACACCACTGACCAAAGCCCCATTCAACATCAACGATCAAACAATGGCGTGGTTGGACCCCTCGGTTCCTCGTCCACCGGGTTTGCCCGAGCATCGCTCGGAAGCTTACAATCCACTCAGGGACACAATATCCGCAATACTGTACCACCAACTCGAGCCTATATTGGAAGGCTTGGTAGGTCATATCCGACACGCAGCTACAAGGGTTATTGAAGAACACATTGACAGGGTTTTCGTAAGCTCCGCTGTATGTCATGAAACGCTTCTAGAGGCGAAGATGCGTGAAGAAAAGACCCCACGGATCGAAGCTGAACTCCGAGAGGAATTGAAATCCAAAGTCCGGGAGCAGCTTGTGCAGGCTGTGTACGACGACATCCGTAAAGAGGAGAGGGAGAAATGTAAGGCGGAATTTCAAGGGACGTTGGAGCAGGAAAGACAGAGTAGGAGAGCTGAAATCTTGAAGGAGAAGTCGCATGAGTTTTTAGATTGGCAGAGGAAGTATGACGATGTGAATCATCAATGCCGGGAGAGAAAGAAGGACTTGGATAAGATCAACAGCGAGATACGAAATCAAAAAGTCCAGCAAGGCATCCTGACCAAAGAAATCAAGAGTAAAATGCAAACCCTTACATCGCTTTCTTCATCCAAGAAGAACGAAGTGGAAGGTCAGGCCCAGATGAATACATTGCCAAATTCGACATCATCGGACCACGTCCCTAGCGCACCTCTCGCCAGCAGCCTTCCTTCTGAGCCGGCTGCAGCCGTAGGCCAATCTGCAGCCCCGCAGCGACCTCAATTGACATCGAATACTCAAGCTCCTGGCGTATCAGTAGCAACTACAACAGTTACCGCATCACCTACATTCTCGACAGATGATCGATCTCACACCAACAATGTAGACGACGCCAACGAGAGACTCGGATTTGGAACAGAAAGCGGTGCTGGTGTGTCTGGTCCGCCACCAGTGCAAGGGGCTCAAACCCTCGCTGGCAGCAAACGGGGTCGACGAAGGGACTCCGACAATGATGTTCATCGGCAGTCAAAGCGGATAAGACTTGACGAGGATGAGTTTGCCACTGGTGACAATACTCATGCATCGATCGACCGCACAAGGCCAAGTCGAGATATATCAGGTCACATCGTTGACCAAACACTCTATGGAGTTGAAGATGTCATCGAAAATCCGGGTGCTGATGACTGGAGCGGTCTAAAGGCTGCCCATCAAAGCAATAGTCCACCCATTGATTGTGAACCGCGAACAACCAAGCCTCTTGAGAGAAGCCTGGGAGAGTCTCATGGGAGAGGCCAGTGGGAGGCTGACAATGCCTTCAAGCCCCATACTGTTGACGAGCAGGCATCTGAGGCTGGTCCAGCTATGTCAGCCACCGTTGCCAATGAAGTAGCAGAGACTATGACTACTGATAGGAAGGCCAAGACCAAGAGGTCAACAAGCACCAAGACAAAGAAAGAGACCATGTCTGCGTTAGAGCAACACACGAGCGAAGGTATAGACGATCTCGTACCAATCAAGGAGGAAGATGAAGAGGTCTCTGTAATGGAACAGCCTGCTAAACGACGTCCGGGACGACCACGAAAGAACATCACTGGCCAGTCGGTCAACACAGAGCCTCGAGCCCCAAGCCCAGCTGTAGTGATTGCGCCCACTCGCACCCGCAGAGGCCCTAAGACGAACACCAAGCCGGCTACTGTCAAGCTGGAGGGTGTCACAGATGGGAGGGTCCAGAAGCAAACAAATAGTAGATACCCGCGACGTCACAAAGCCCAGCCACAACCGATGACGATCGTCAACAGGGAGGAAGAGGAGGCCGAAGAGGAGTTGTGATGTCTTCTGAATCGTAAGCACCCGCGAGTGTCAGTATGACGCAGAGGACGGTCCTCTTTATGTCCCTCGATCATCTGCAATCCACGGCTCTGGGCGCCAGTTACAGCGTCGATCTGTTATTCCTTGTTCTTGTTTTTGTGCTTTCTGCTTTCTGCTTTTTCTCACACACCAAAGCTTCGAACTCCCAGAGACCACGAACGGCATTCTGCCGCATCAGTCTCGTTAATTGAACAATTTATCTTGGGGGACACAACGACTCCACCATCTCCTTAAGATAGCATAAGATTGCCATCAACAAAGAGTTATTCCGATCCCTAGCTTCTAGGTTGAGGCAAGAATACTCCACAAAGCTCGTATCGCCATTTCACAGACTCGAAAACTTCACACCATCAATGAACCAGGAACGGACCCTTTTCAGGTAGAACGGCTGGAACAATGATTGGTTTCGGTGGGACAAATGCACCAGGATCGGACCCCTTGCGGTAGAACGGCTGGAGCATGGATCGGTTTTGTTTTGTCTGTAAAGAGTAGAGTCAGAGGTGACCAGATCGAACCCTCGAGGTAGAACGGCTAGGAGCTTGCTTGGGACTGGAAGCAGACAATATGGACTAGGAACGGACCCTTTAGGTTGAACGGATGGGAAATAATTGGGCTTCAGTGCCTCGAATGTTGATAGAAGCAGGCGCAGAGTCACGAAGCTTTATCTCTTTAATGCCAGTAATCCATGTTGCGTGAGTCGAGTCCTAGTGCTTCCACTGAGATGACCCTTGCGCTCCGAGGGACCACCACTGAACGTCTTCAATCCCTTTCAAGAGCTTGACGTTCACAAAGATGTTTTCTTTCCACAATAGCTGCTTCCGCCTTTGAGAGCGGGTCGTTGCCACTCATTCTTAAGCTTTCTTCCTCCTCCACATCCTTCTACTTCCATGCTCCTTCTTCTCCACCAGTCGATCACGGACCGGCGTCTCGCCGTCGAGGTAAGCACTCCGCCTCCCAACTTTCTTCCCTTTCTTTACATCTCGTCTACTTGCACAGCAACAGCACATTCCCATCTGAACTAGCCAGCCAAAGATGCTAAACCCAGCCGCAATCCACATGAAAGCGAACATCTTCACCCCGATCTCCGCTCCAATGTTAATATCCTCTCCTTGGGACACGATAACGTTTTTGAAGATGACAAAGAGTGTCGTAGCGATGATGCAGGCGGCAGTAGTGACTAGAGCACATACGAAGGAAAGAATCGCAATCGGCAATGTGGCCCAGCGAGAGAAAACGGAAAGAGGAGTTAGAAGCATGCAAATAAAGGAAAGAGGAGCGGAAATAAGAAAGAGGGCGAACATCCAGTGTGAAGCGTGGCGTACAAGACCCAAGGCAGTAACGATGTCGTTCGGGAGTGCGACTGAGAGGGCCTTTTAGCCCAGGACGAACGAACGGCGATGTTAACTTACTTGTTGCACCAGCAAGTAACTCGTTGAGAATGATCTCAACTGGATTGAACCAGTACAGGTTTTTCGGCTTACTACATTCTGAGATCTGGATTCCGTATCCCTCGCAAAAATTCCATAAGCCGACTTGGTAGAAGTCATGCAAGCCCAGGGTGCGGGCAATCGAATTGATCAGTACCGCGTTCGGTACTGATTGAGGAATGATGTGGCTCAGGTCGAGCTTAAGGAACCAAATGCTTCCGACCACAGGCTTATGGCCGGAGACGTTGCCGACTTCCACCAAGATGAGGAAGGTGAGGGCGATGAGGAAGAAGAAAGAAGTGAGAAGGGCGAATATCAAGCGAGTTCTTGTGGCACGTTTGATCGTTGAATCGGATGGTGGAATAGCATAGGGAGGAGTGGTACCTTGTGGCGAGGACTCTGAGAAGGGTGAGGCGGCAGGCTTCTCCGATATCTTACGGCGTGTAGAGACGAAACTCGGTAGTGCCATAATGAAAACCTGGGACAGTCAAAGTATGAGGAGTCAAAAGCTCAGCCCGGCATCAAAGCTGTTGTCGACAGAAAACTTGATTGTATCATTGAATTCAGCAGGGTATCAGTGTATGTATGGAGGGAGGGAAGTAGAAGTAG
This sequence comes from Physcia stellaris, assembly GCA_018902385.1. Classification (NCBI taxonomy): domain Eukaryota; kingdom Fungi; phylum Ascomycota; class Lecanoromycetes; order Caliciales; family Physciaceae; genus Physcia; species Physcia stellaris. The sequence continues at coordinate 509,669 of JABSSW010000024.1, read as the reverse complement.
AAGTGAAGACTCGTCAGGATTGCAAATATCAGATATTGGGAGGAAGAGACAGTCGATGAGGTGGATATTCAATTCTTCGCATTTTAGGTATTACTGCGGGCAATGAAATCAATAGCGATATTTTCGTCTTCACGCCGACCGATCCGCAAGAAGTCAGACGAAGGACGTCACCCTCGGATTCTCGGCAGGCCTCCCCGATATTCGCCTAATCTAGCGCTCAGGGCTTCGATGACGACGCCCGTAAACGCGCCGTGTAAATCTATAATTTTCCAAGATGCCTGCTGGGCAAACTCGTTTGAGTTTCTTGGGGTACACACAGACACTAGGAGCATATATCCCAGAGTCGGGTTTTGGTGACAGCGAGCAACAGCCGAGTGGCGTTGTCATATCAATCCATGTCTATGTACTTTACGGAATCGTTCACTGAGAGGAGTTGAGAATGATATCTGAAGGGCTTTCTTTTTGCTTACCGTAAACCCATCAATATCGTTACGGGAGTCTTTCAATCTTCTTCTAGTCTATAATAATGTTGTACCTCCTCTCACTTTCACTTGTACTTGCCATCCAAGCTTCCGCTCAAGCTGAGACGAGCGAACTTATTCTTACCGGCTCGCAAATCCCTTCTTCAATTCCTTTCGCAGGCGGCGATCTAATTCCCACCGGCTCTCAAGTCTCTTATTTAACCTACAACTCTACAAGCACCATCGCTTCGGGCAGTCTCAGCGGTGCTACTGAGCTTCTCGCCACTACAATAGCTGTTGCCAATGGCTCAATTTTGTCCCCGTCATCTTCAGGGGAGGGTAGTACATCATCTTCCCGATCCGTAACGATCCTCGAAGGTGGCCAAGGTGCTTTTCCTACAACCTCAAGCACCAACTCGTCTATGAATGCAACTAGCACGTCGACTTCAGCGCAGCCCACAAATACACAACCTTGTAATAATCATCCTGAACTTTGTTCTCGCTCGTACTCCAACATCACCTATGTGGCTGCGCACAACTCCCCCTTCGTTAATCCGAACAACGCTGCCGCGAACCAGGAGTTCGGGGTCGTTGCTCAGCTCAACGATGGCATACGGATGCTACAGGGTCAGACGCATTTCGTTAACGACACTGTCTACTACTGCCACACGTCGTGCGATCTCCTCAATGCTGGAAGCGCAGAATCATACTTCAGGAACATCACCCTGTGGGTTCAGGATCATGAATTTGACGTTGTGACCCTCCTTATTGGCAATGCCGATTTCAGACCCGTTACGGACTTCGTTTCTCCACTGGAAGCGTCCGGTCTCAGTCGATACGCGTATACACCGACAAAAGTGCCTATGAACGTCACTGATTGGCCAACGCTTTCTTCGATGATTCTGAGACAGAAGAGGGTCGTGATATTTATGGACTACAATGCCAACCAGACCGCCGTTCCATACGTCCTGGACGAATTTAGTCAGATGTGGGAGACGCCATTCAGTCCTACTGACCGTAGTTTCCCATGTACGGTGGAAAGACCACCCAACTTAAGCACAGAAGATGCAAATTCGAGAATGTACTTGGCGAACCACAATCTGAACACCAACATTACTGCTCTGGGGACTAGTCTCTTGGTGCCCACTACGACATTGATCAACGAGACGAACGCCGTGAACGGAACGGGTAGTCTGGGAGCTATGGCGAGTGAATGCGCAGGTATACACCTGTCCCATACTTGGCCTCTTATGAATGAAAAGCTGATCAGTGGACTACGCAGCTATGTGGCCTCGACCTCCCAACTTTTTGCTCGTAGACTACTACAATGACGGCAGCTACCCAGGCTCAGTCTTTGAGGTTGCCGCTCAAATGAACAATGTCACCTACTCGGGCCCATGCTGTGGAATAGCAAGATCTGCGGCTTCGTCACCAAGTCCCAACTTATCGTTAATGATGATCGGCAGTACGCTGGTGTACCTTTGCTTCTTTTGACCCTATTGGATATCAACCTGGGCACGAGACAGTCATGAATAGCGAGGTTTTTAGAATGTTCCCTGGCACTGGATAAGAGCAAGTTAAAATTGGACTTTTTCATGCAAGAAGCATCGCCTGATCAGTCCATTTCATTCAAGGCTGTTCGGCCCGCTTTCACATGTGCCAAAAACCCCACTCGCTCCACCAGAATCTGCACGGCAACACCGGCCCTACTTATATCCGAGTCTATCAAAATATGTGCAGCTGTCGAGGCTCAGAACGTCCTACTATGCACAGATCTGGGTGAGTAACTTTAGAGAAAAAAATGGAGGACTCAATTACCAGTCAATGCTGTAATATCGCACCATAATGTCACCATGAGCGTCATTCTCTGCACCGGTAATCCCAACCCTCTCCCCCCCAATCCGCTCCCCCTCTCCAAGAATCAGGCTGACCACCCCACCCCCCTGCAGCTGGTTACGACCACACGATCCGCTTCTGGGAAGCCCTATCCGGGATCTGCTCGCGCACAATCCAACACCCCGACTCGCAAGTCAACCGACTCTGCATCTCGCCAGACAAGCGCTACCTCGCCGCAGCAGGGAACCACAACGTGAAGCTCTACGACATCCGCTCCACGAACCCGAACCCGGTGCTCACCTTCGACGGGCACACGGGCAACATCACCGGCGTCGCGTTCCACTGCGAGGGCAAATGGATGGTGACCAGCTCCGAGGACGGCGCGGTCAAGATCTGGGATACGCGGACGGGCAGCATCCAGCGGAATTATCTGCACGGGAGCCCCGTCAATGATGTGGTTATTCATCCGAATCAGGGGGAATTGATTTCCTGCGATCGGGGGGGGAGTGTGAGGATTTGGGATCTGGGGGAGAATAAATGCACGCATCAGTTGGTGCCTGAGCCTGATGTGTCGATGGCTAGCGTGACGGTTGCGAGCGATGGGACGCTCCTGTGCGCGGGGAATAACTCTGTGAGTACCCCGAATCCCTCAATGGAAGCCCTTTTGTGCGACCCTCACATTTTGAGCTTCGAACGCATCATCTTCATATACATCATATGTACAATTGCATTTCTCAGCAGCTAACCGCCAGCCAAAAAATCTCAGGGCACCGTTTTCGTCTGGAAGCTGCAACAGCACCGCGACATCACCTCCCTCATCCCCATCTGCAGATTCCCCGCCCACAAGACCTACATCACGCGCGTCCTCCTCTCGCCCGACGTGCGCCACCTCGCGACCTGCAGCGCAGACCACCACGCCCGCATCTGGCGCGTCGTCACCAACCCCTCCTCATCCGCTCTGACCACGTCTTCGAAATCGCCCCTCAGCTCGTCCGACAGCCTCTCCAATTCCCAAAACACGACGAGCAGCGAATTCAGCCACGGACACTCTTCGTCCGAAGGGATAAACGCGCAGGCGGCTTTTCCGATCGAGACGAGTCTCGAGAGCCATCAGCGCTGGGTGTGGGATTGTGCGTTTAGCGCCGACAGCGCGTATCTGGTCACCGCGTGTAGTGATCACTATGCCCGGCTGTGGGAGTTGAATACGCAGTCGGTCATTAGGCAGTATAATGGGCACCACAGAGGTGCAGTGTGTGTGGCACTGAACGATTATTCGGAGGCGACGAGATAACAATGTACGCTCGTAATGGGACATGGTTAAGCCCGTGCAGCACGAGCGAAAGCTTGGAGATGTGGCGATGATTTGTATGAGCGATGACTTTTGAGCATTGGCGCTGGGGATACCTGGATGGGCGTAACGGAGGTCGAAGGGGCCTTTCTATGGACGATTATAGATCCAGTCGCCCAGCGGCTATGTTCTAAACCAAGCGACAATTTCCAGACAATCTTGTCGGATCGCGAGACTGCATCAGTGTGCAACATCAAAAGTGAACCCTCAATCCCACGCATCTCCCCAGTCATCGTCTGCGGCTTCCTTAGGTTTTGTATCAATGACCTTGGGTGTGGTGACATTCGGCTTGACAACGGTGCTGGCGACTTTCTTCACGCCCGCCCCCGTCCCTACGCCTCCAGTAGTAGTCGTCCTAGTCACTGGCATTCGCCCATTGGCAGTTGAATTTGTAGCTGCTGGTTTTGATATCGGCTTCGCTAGTCCCTTCGGTAAGGGGGCTTTTGACTTCGCTTTCGCCTGTGCATTGAGCCAGCCTTCAAAGTCTGGCTCGCCGCCATCGTCGAAAACCGCGGGTGCAGGCGCAGGCGGTGGCTTTGTTGACGGAGCGTCAAAGAATGAGTCCTCGTCCATTTCCCCCAGGCTTCGTCAACTTCGTCATCTTCATCTTGAGCATCATTGAAGAACTGCTCGGTGGAGGTTCGAGTAAGGACTGGCGCCGTCGAGCCAGCAACAGCTTGGCGGTGGAGATTCGAAGCGGATGCAGAAGTCTTTGGGTTATCGTGGCTGACAGAAAGTGACGGTCGGCCATCTGTTGATGATGATGGACGCAGAGGAGGAGCTTGAGATGGTTTGGGTTGCATTTCTCCGCTGGCAGTGTTGATTTTGTTGGTGAATGATGAGATAGCCCAACCAGCCCAGCCGCTATCATTTTGAGGGGTGCTCATGCGAGGAGGAATCCCGTTCGTCGTCGTTGGTGGTGGGAGCACAGAGTCAGGAAGGGAATTTGCATATTTTCGTATTCGCTGGACGTAGATATCGAAGCATTTATTCGCTTGATCTCGAACAAGCCTAAGACGCGTCAGCGATGGGATTTACGACAATCATCGTCAGGGTTGCGAACTTTTCCTTATCGATCATTACTGGGCATAGAGCTGGGAGCAATTTGGTGGCACAATCTTCGTCATTGAAAAGATCAGATGTTGCAGCTAGCGCGAGCAGCGCCGCATTACGAGCGTGAACGAAGGGATCTCTTAACGAGCGTGCAAATGCCGCGGTCAGGACTTTCTGTCGTGTCTGCCGAAGTATGAGCATCCTCTGTCAAAGACCACCCTATTGATGTAAGATAAACTCACATTTGCTCCTAGGTTGCGAGCTATCTTGCCTAAACAGATCGTAGTGTTTGTACGTATCCCTGGCTGCTCATCATTTGCCGTTTTTGCAAGATGTTTCAACAGCTCGCCGTTGATAGTCCTGTCCGAGAGCTTTGCCACTATCGTTAGGACTGCCTTCACCGTCTGCTCTCGCACAACAGGTGCGAGGTCGGAGAAGCCAGTAACCATTTGCGGGAAGATTTTGTCGTTGACGACTTTTTGAGACAGATGATCGATCATTTGCGGCAAGTTGTCGAGTAAGCACACACGAATTGCTCGATCTGGGTTGGCAAATAACCTCACAATGACCGGAGTAACTCGCGCGTCATATTGATCATCTGAAAGATTGGCAGCTATCTTCACAACGGACGCCAGGACTCTCGGCCCTCCTCCACCGAACTCGACAGACTTCAACAACTCGGGAAGAACTTTGGCACTAAAGTATTCTTCAGGAAAATCATTCGAGACCTCATCCAGCTCACTGGGAAGAAATTAGGTCCATTCTCTCCCTTTACAAGTCGAGTAATACATACCTGAGAAATTCCTCTCTTTCACCGTCACTTTTGAGGCCCAAATGTTCCAAGCTTTCAGAGAGCTTGATCAAAGGCGTCTCAAAGAAGCCACCACTCCGCCTACCTTGATCTCGGAAATGAGCAACACTTAGTCTCGCTTTAGGGTTGGCATTGTGAAGTCGCTTGTAACTTTGGTGCATACTAGGCGGCACATTCTTTGTCTGGCCTATCTGATCGCTGGTAATGATGCAGCCATTGAATACCTCGAAGATCAAGAGTCCGAACCCGTAGGAGTCAGCTGCAGACACAGGGTGTCGTTTGATAGCATCCCATCCTGACTTTGCGACCTCGGGTGAGGCATAGCTTCCTAAGCCTGGCACCAAGCTGGCATAAGTCTTGTGAGTGGTAAGTCGCCATCCGACACCCATACGGGAGATCAAAAAACTTACATAGATAACGGCGTCGTCTTCTTTCATCGAGCTAAGTACTTCCAGACCGCCAAGCCTCCATTCACCGCTTTGGCTTATGAAAATGGAGGAAGTCCTGACGTTGCCATGTACAGAAAGGGCTTCTTCATTCACGAATCCCAGTGTATTCTGCCTCACTCTCAGCATGTTGTGCCAGTCCTCAAAGATCCACGCCCTACCGCAATCGTGAACAAACCCCATTTGAGAGTCTCTTCGCTTAACGCCTTTCTTCGCACAGGCCATTGTAGGGGTGTCAGGCGTTCAGTAGCAACATAGATGTAGGTATCTGTCTGCTCTTGTGGTCAGAACATGCTGCTGCTTTTGCTCTCAATCTGAACAGCATATACCTCCACAGTTTCCAGGACTTTGACCATTCCAGGATGTCTCAACGTTCTCAACTTCCGAACCGCATTCCTAGCAATGGGTAGGCTAGACTTGTTCTCTGCAACATCAAAAGTGAAGATGCTGCAGTCAGACTTGTCCTCCTGATCTCAATCAGCAAGTCAAGTCATTTGATACAGGTGCATTTCTCACCTACACGCTTGACACCATTGAATAGTTTCCATATTGACTGATCAAGTGTGACTTGGTCGCCGAAGGTGTACGGAAAAGGAGGGCCTTTGACACTGCCAACAGCAGCCACTGCCGACTTCAAGAAGTCCATGTTCGCGACTTGTTTGCAACGATAATACCGAAGTGGTAGTAGAGATAGCGCATTGAGGATTCAACATAAATATCCATTTCTTACTTCTTTACCTCGGACTGAATAAGCGAGAAATAATCATGCACGGGAGCGGACGGGAGCGTCTATTTAGCTAGCGAGCTAGCTCGAAGCCATTAAACAGACCCTTTTTTCAAGATCAGGATGTACCCGAGCCTGCATGCTATCCATTGATTCGACCTCCGGAGAGTCTCCAATAGTTCTTTGATATCGACGAGTCACAGATATCTGCTCTCTCTCCATGTATTTTGATCTCAGTCTGGCATCATCTTTGTAGCCCGGATACACAAGTAGCGCTGGAGATCTATACTCATTCACTTGGAGTGCGAAAGACGGATCGATAGAGCTACCATAGTCGAGACATGCTAGCCGTCTCGCATATCACCTTGCATTCGAATTGACTCGGGATCATTAAACAGAAGACGCAGATCAGTGCAAATAGGTATTGTCAGCTACATTCATACCTCCAATCACATTCCATGAAGTAATGTGAAAGCCTACACCTGCGTAAGTACAATTTCCATGGTCGCCGTACCGTTCCATTTTCTTTTCAAGTACGGTCCGAATAAATTGGTGTCGATGATGAGAGAATGGTAAAAGGTCCGACTGTATCTTGCTTCCCTGCGGTTCACTTCACTCCACGAACCACTTTACGTGACTTGAATCCTAGCTCACCACATCTTCTGATGGCTCCAACTACTGGAATGGCTACTTATTTGCCTCTATGGGTAGTTGTCAATGGCATTGGCGTAAATAGGGGTGGGGTTTATTCCGTTTATGGGTCGTGGGGAGCTGATAAGCCCTCGGATGCAGCAGATTGACGACCATAAAGAAACTGAAAAGACCTGAGACACAAACCTACCCACTTTCAAAGTCATTCGTTATTTATAATTCTACTGGTAGTGATACTTTCGCTGATTCAACCCCCGTTGTGCAGGTCTAAATCGATGTATTTAGGGCTTGTCAAAAAGCTCTACGTAGCAGAAATAGTTGTTTCGAATTCCGATCAAGTTCTTGATACGCCACCAATTCTAGCCCTGTTTCATTCAGGTCGTCTCCTGGTGTGGAGGCTCGGTATCCTCTGGTCGATAGTGATCTAAAACTATGCGGTACAGATATGAAGGTGCGTGGCCGCCCCTGGAACTGCTATCAGTATTTTTGGCAGCTTCCTAGAGGCCAAAAAAGTACGTACAGGTTTGTAATGTAGAGGTCTATCAGTTGCGATGGTACGTAGTCATATAGCGGATTCTCCACTTCCGCTTGATGGAGCAAGTCCGTCTCATCGTTCGAGATTATCTTGGTGGTATCTCCAAACTCGATGAAAGTGTCGACACTGAAAGGATAGACTGGGCTGAGCTTATAAACTGCAGAAAGCACAATCACTGGGGTTTTGTGCATACTCGCGGCTTGGGCGATAGACTTTGAGCCCGCCGCAGCGACTAGACTTCCGTTGGCCAGTACAGCGTGAGTACCCAAAACGACTTTGTTAACGCGGGACATAAGAGCGAATACTGCAGAGTCGGGTATGAGGATGACTGTAATTCCCGCGGCCACCAAAGATTTGTGAAACCTGTCCGTACCTGAGTTATTCGAGCTGGCTTTTACACTTCCGGTCACAGTTGCATGCACGTTCTCATGATCGTTTGGAAACGTTTCGGCGTGGATGACCGTGAACTTCCTCTTTGCAGCAGCCCTTAATAAGAATTTCTGCACTGTGACCGAGGCGGTGTGGGTTAGAACGATCTCATTTGAGTGTATGTGATCTAAAGCGTAGCCTGCAATCTGATCATCTGCTGTGTTCAGCTCCTCAATGATCTCATCAATCGCCTCTACCACTTCGGCTCTGAGGTCTTTGGCCGCACTAACATCCACTAAATCCCCCATCGGACGAGAAGACGACGCACGGGGTGACTGGGTGCCTGGAGTGGCTGAAGGGGATGAAGCATTGGAGGCAGGATGGGACAGGAGATTGAACATTGACTTGAGCAATGGCTGACTCGTTCCTGCAGCGATTGAGGACTGGGAAGATACCAACGAACGCGGTTGAACTAACTGGCCATCCTTGGTGTTCTGAACGTTTGTAGGTAGGTCTTTAGAGTTTATTGTATCATGTCGTAAAGGGTTGGAGGTCGATGGGCTGGATGATTGGATCTTCTCCTCAGGCGTAGCAGATTGTGCGTCTTCGTCCCTGACCTCGCTGTAGAGGCTTTCTTCTCCTTCGCGATCTTCCTCGGCCTCATCTCGAATAACACCTAAGACCCTGCGAACAATGTTGCCCACGGCTAACTCTTTCGGTTGTGCGGATGTCAATCTCTGCCCGACTTCTTGCACTCGCTCTATGAGACCCGTGATGTTTGTTACCTGATACTTCGATACCACTAAGCTTAAAAGATGTGCAGTCGCAATCGCGCATGCTCTTGAATTTCGAACCTGGCGTCTTTTGAGTAGACTAGGTCGGTCAGCGCTGCCATTCGGTGACTTGCTGGAGTTGGACTCACGAAATCAAGTATTGGATGTTAGATTCGACATTGATAGCATCAGCAGAGCTTGCTGCCTCAATTGAGCTTAAGACAGTCTCCAAACTTGGGGTGACCAAGCCAGCGGTTGGCATGTTGTTAGGTTGTCCCGAGACTTGCTGATGCAGAAGTCAGTGGCAGGATCGGATTTGATAAATATCTCAAGGGCAGGTCGTAAGCGAGACATGGTGTCAAGGTTGATCTCCATAATTTTCAAGCCATCATTGCCAATCCGAAACCAGTGTCTTTGGTGGGAAAATTCTGGTCCAATTTCTTTGAATGGGAGGTTCCCTTCACATGCTGTCCGGCTTCTGCTCCGCCGTTCCGGCTGCAGCTCATGCGTCAGGCTGCCCCAAAACTGTTCCTCGCACTCAACATTCCCATGGCGCCAACTACACAATGACAGAGAGCGATGAACTCTCTGAATCTCCTGTCTGCCCGTGTTATCGGCCAAACCTCAACGCCAAGGCAGTCTAAGGGTCGTTCAAGATCTTTGAGCGAGACGACCGTAAACAAAGGGATCGTGGACGCCCAGCCACCTCGGAGAAGTGCGAGTCAGCATGTAGGAAAGGCTCCAACACCGGACGAGAAAGAATCATGGTCTAGCGAAGATGAACCTGGGGCTCTCCATGACACTACAAAGACTCCCTCCGCAGAGCTCGATGAAAAGACTCCGCTACTCGACCACGACAGACCCCAGTCGCCGACCAGCGCGAAGCATACTAAGCTGGAATTGGTAGCTAGAAGGCTTGTTGATGCTCTTGCTGCTTCTCTGAAATGGGTTTTCTATACACTAGCAGCGCCCGGTGTCTATGTGGTAACTTACTTCTACAATGATGAAGGACACTTCTCCCCATTCACCCCGGCACGGAAGCTCCGAAGGGCTCTGCCAAAGCGGAATGGGCGCCATTCCACTGCTCAGGCTGTTGGCCTATCGGCCTCGCCTGACAGCACGACTTCTTCCCAAACCGACGGGCGCAGTCAAAGTCGAAAATCAGCAATCAAGGTTAGCCGCCGCAAAATCGATACAGCAGGATCCGTATCTTCCGCCGTCGCCTCAGAGACAGACACCGAGAATGGGGAGAAAGATGATCTCAGCAAGAATGCATCAGAGATTCGCCCAAAAGCCCAGCCATCATCCTCTTCGGAAGAAATTCCAAGACGTTCCATACGGATCAAACTCTACAATGACGAGACAGGACGACGACGTAAGACCAAGAAACTTACAAAAAGCTCAAGCAGTGGCGCAGATATATCCACTTCCGAGCGTCATCTCCCGCTTACCGCAGCAACGATCAAGTCTCCAACCTCCCCAGCCTCATCACTACGGATAACCAAGTATCCCCGAGCACCAGCTCCTCCGCGACCTTTAGTTCCACGAAGACAGCCTTCATACTCACTATCCGCCAACACGACCTCCCCACTAACCCAGAAAACTCTTGTGATCGATCTCGACGAAACCCTCATCCACTCACTTGCAAAAGGTGGCCGCATGTCCAGCGGGCATATGGTCGAAGTCAAACTTGCAACAGCCGTTGGCTTCGGCGGCACCACGCTGGGTCCCCAACACCCTATCCTTTACTACGTACATAAGCGACCTCACTGTGACGACTTCCTGCGCAAGGTTTGCAAATGGTACAACCTAGTTGTATTCACAGCCTCAGTCCAAGAATATGCGGATCCCGTTATAGATTGGCTGGAGCAGGAGCGGAAGTACTTTTCAGGGCGATATTATAGACAGCATTGCACTTTTCGAAATGGAGCGTATATCAAAGATTTGAGCTCCGTAGAGCCGGATTTGAGCAAGGTGATGATACTGGATAATAGCCCATTGAGCTATATTTTTCATGAAGGTGAGACGAACCATCTATTAAAGGTTCTAGGAGCTTATTGTTCTGATTACCGAATAGACAACGCAATTCCAATCGAAGGCTGGATCAATGATCCTACGGACAAGGATCTTCTGCATCTGATCCCACTTCTCGAAGCGCTGCAGTATGTTACCGATGTTCGGGCACTCCTGGCACTACGAAGGGGTGAAATTGAGGCCTCGCATTGAGAGAGTGGGATCCAATCTTGAGCACCCGCGTTCTTGCCTGTTCTTGATTGTTAAATCATAGCACGGCGCGTTTTGACCTGTCGTTTGTACAAAAATCTGAGCGTATAGGGTGGATAGGAGTTCGAAGCCAGCCAAAGAAGTAGAAGAAGGACAATGCGTTCTTGGGTCCAGTGCTCTACATCTTACTAAGTGTATCGAAGAAAAATCCATAAGACCAGACATGGTGGATACCCTGCCTCCACGATGCTGAGATCTCATTATTTCTGGTGCTCTCATTGCTTGATTTCCTATTTCACGCTCAACGGCTCGCGCGCCAGATACTCATATCGATGAATTACCTGAGATTACAGATAAACTAGATTCAACAATTTCTATTTAGCATCCGATTTTCTTCGTTTGCCTTGCGTACAGATCTAAAGTCAGGGGGCGTCAGCTCATTAGTATACTTTACCACTGGAGCCTTGTGTACGAGGCTATAGCCATCCACTAGAGAGAGGGCTGAGCTGAGCATATATCACTCAAAACACAATGTGTAGACCCGGCGTCACGCATATTACTACGCCACACCAGAGCTCGGATGCGGGTTGGAAGACGTTCATCAAGAAAAAAGGACGAACGGTACAGACTCCTTGACAGGTCCGGCACTTTCGATCCACAGATAGGTCGCGTCTCAGAGAGTTTCTCTGCTGTGCTGATGCTTTGACGTAGATCGACTGCAATAAGCCAGTACGTGCCCCAGTAAAGTATCTTATTAAAGGCCAGCCAATTGATTACGTCTCCCTTTTCACGTAATGTATAGTGTCTAAGACACTGCTTGTCGATGAATTCCAACCAACTCAAGAAAATAATATATTGCCGCGGTTACCGGGCGACAGAAAACGCCGCACCTTCGGCCCGAAAGCCGGACGCGGTTATCTTGTGACTTCAGAGCCTCACCACTACTCTACTAATTCTCAATTCATATCTGCCTCTGAAAAGCTCGTGTCCAATTGGCCAGTTGGACCACTGAAAAACAAGCGATCGCTGAGAACAAGTGCTTCGGCACTTCCGCTACATGATGGCTTCAACCCACACTTCCTTGGATGCCGCCGCGACAGAGCGCAAAGCTCGTCTAGCAAAGCTCAAATCCCTAAAACGGAAACAGCCGGACTCTACCGAAGATGCCGACGGTGCTATTGACGATACTGAGCGTGGTTCCACCGAAGCCGACCCTGACGAGGTTCCTTCAATAGCAACGACCTATCTCTCTGGACGAAACTACGACCCAACGACTCGCGGGCCAAAGCTTGGCTTCGAGCAAGCTCCCACTGAGAACGAAGAGACTCTTGAGGACCGTGCGGCACAGATAGCAGAGGAAACGAAGCGTAAAGCGGCGGAAGAGGAGAAGGAAGATAAGCCACTTGACTTGTTCAAGCTACAGCCAAAGAAGCCGAATTGGGACCTGAAACGGGATCTAGCGAAGAAAATGGAGGTGTTGAATTCAAGGACTGATAACGCTATCGCGAGACTGGTGAGAGAGCGGATTGAGGGAGCGAAAAAGAAGAATGGTGCTGGGGATGGAGAGGTTACGATGGCTGGTGAAGAGCTAGTCGAGGGAATGCATGTTAGAGAGAGAGAAGAGGAGGAAGATGCACGGAGGGAACGGGAGGACGAGGATAGGATATGATCAGCACGGCTATTGCTCTGGCTACCATTTTGGCCCTGGCTGTAGCGGCAATCATGACAAGCCACCAAAGAGCATTGATGTTTCGATGATCAATGCTAGCCGGAAAAAGTCTTACACTGTAAATGGGAAGATCAAGCGAGGAAGGCAAGGCGTCGGTATTGGGTGTCTTGATGAAGATTGAGTCTCCCCGATCAATGGTAATCGTTCCATCAAAATGAGTCAATGCCTGATTGCTAACCAGATATCCTTTAGACTCCAACGCTAAAGCTACAGATCATCGATGGCCCAAATTCATTGCCTGTGTAAGTGCCAAACGCTTGCTGAAAGGACTCAGACTTCTCTCCTTGCGCAAAGGCGGCGCTTGCTGTGGCCTATTCTCAAAGCTCCCACCTCCACTCCGAGTACTAGATCGAATGTTGGAATCTTTTGCATTTTGATCCTTCCTTCTTATTGAATCCATGCGGTGGGTATTTGATGCCAGCCCACGTCCATTCGCTCTCGCTTGCAACGGACGCAATGGAGGGCTGGTTGGTGTCATCGAATGACGGCCTTGGGCAACACGGCTCCGGTCCATACTGTCACTGCGACTCATCGTACGCCGCTTACCTGCCCCTCGTGGTGGACTCCTATCTCTCCCGCGAGTATCAGGGCTCACAGAAGATCGTCGCCGCCTTGTGTTCCGATCGCCGTCCCTTGTACCATCACCATAACGGTCCCGGCGTTGCTGTCTCATAGAATAGTCTGACGAGTACGATCTGCTTGGTGAACTTGATTCTCGCCGTCGTTTCCGGGTTGCACTGTGGGAAACAGCATGTTCTCCATGTCGACTCCTTGACCCTTGACGGCGTGTATCGTCATGCCGTCTTGAGCGGCTATTGCTTGGCCTTGCATGGGATGTTTTCGATACGTACGAGACAACAGAAGAGCTGGAACTCCTTGCTTCTCTACGATTTGGGGAAAAGCTACGTCTTCTAGAATGAGCGCCACCATATTTCCTTTCCGCTATGAGCGGTGTGCGGCGAGAAGGAGAGCGAGAGCGATTGGTTGAGATGGTAGATACCGATGTCGAGGTGTACGACGAAGCAGATCTCGAACGTTTTCGGATACCACTGGTTGCTTCCACGTCTAGCTTACGTTCACGGCCTCTTTCAGCCTCTTTCTTAGCAAGTTCTTCATCGGCGATACCTTTCCTATGCCAGGTCAAATGGTATGCTTACCATGGCTTACGGTAACCGACTTACTTGCGAAGGAGCTCGTTAGGGGTATCACTGGTTAATTTGGGAACCAGCTTCGGATTGGAAAGTTGCTGTGTTCGGGATGGGCGAGAGACATACGGTCGTTCCTGGGTAGTGGACTTGCACTCGTAACTGTAATGCCGTAGTAAATGTCAGCCTGATAGTGGACATGAATCAAGTCGCACTCATCTCGTTTTAAGCATTTCTGACATATTGTCTGTGGAGTTGCCTTTGAGCGCCCAGTCGAAGACTGTCCATAGCGATTCATAATCAGCCTACCAGCTTCAATTACTTTTGATATCCAGTGGTTCAGAATGTTTCACGAATGCGGCCGATAGCGGTTGGTTCTTCTGCGAGATATGCTGGGTATTTGACTGCTGAATGCTGATATGTTCATATCACACTATCTTTCCGGCAGACAAGGAAAACTTATGCTATCCACGAGAGGGAATGCAAGGTACTCTTCTTCGTACTTTAAGTTGAAGCTTTAATTGGAGGGTTCTGGCGTTGGCGGCAAGTCAAAGGCTTGGCAAAACGCTAAACCCCAACGATGACTTTTGCACACTACGGTAAGGTATTCATTTCGCTCACAGAGTCTGTCATCTTGCGACTCACACAAGAGGGAAAACTTCACGTCTTTTCCTGCGGTTGGATGCGACACCCCTGCGGGAGATTTGAGAAAGTGTCAAGTTCTAAAGACATTCGCGTTCGCGCAACACACGGCCCGGGTCGTCTAGAAACGCCCTGGCAATAGCCCTTGTCAGGAATTTCCGGCGACAAACAGCACCTTCAAAGACAGGTTCAGGAGCAGATACCAGTAGAGGAAGGCTCAGTCTCTATGGCGAGCCTCCATGATGCCAAGGGATCCTCTTTCAACGCTGTCAGGGTCGTCTGAAATGCCTTCTCCTTGATCTATCAATTGCATTCTTCTTACGAAAATTTTACACTCCTTTAATTTGAGATTTCTTCCTATTGGACTGGTCTTTGCTCGGAAAGCGTAGATCTTACGCATCACACTTTCGCAGGCCGATCATGGCGAATGTGTCGACAAACACTAGCCTTCCTAAGCCATCTTTTGCAAGTGTGAGTCAGCTGTGATTTCTCGAAACACCGACTAGAATGGCTGGATTAGCTACTAAGAGGGTGTAGATTGCAGCAATGCCTCCTCGTTCCTCGGACACAAGACCGCGGACAGGAAACCCCCAGAAGTCATCGGACGCCTCCACCCAGAATTGTAACAGACAGGTGTCTGAGAGTCGTCCATCGGCTGCACAATTGAAAGGAGACCTCGAAAACTCCATGTCACGACTTGGCATTAGCGACAATCTCAACACTCATAATAGTTTGGTTTCCAACAACACAGGCAGGCCTGGGCTGAGATTTGAGGATGATCAAACACATATTTCTTGCTCGTCTACAAAGCCAGCCAGCTCAGATAGTCGAAGCGCTACATCTGGTGTGACGTACGCTATGGATGAGAGGGAGTCCTTAAGACCGGATGATAGTGCCAGCACCAAAGCCGCCGAGGATGAGGATTCCAACTCTGGACCGGCTTCGGGAGCGCCTAGCTCTCGAGTAGGTTCAGAGGCAGGGGGCAGAGCGTTCCAAGATCAGTATTATGAAATAGGAAGAATTGGTCCTGGATTACACCGGATTCAGCCTGCTTACCGACGTGGCATTCCGGGCATCGCAGAGGAGGCTTCACCGCCAGCTTTTGCCCCCTTGGATCCCATCTCAACAGCACCTCTCATTCCTGCTGATACTTTTGCAAGCAAACCTTCTCTGTATCCGCCTGTCTGCAAACCTGACGAAAAACTGCTTGAAGCACTCGAGTCCTCAAAAGACCGACTCTTTTTGATGCGTTTGGAGCAGGAGGTTATCACCTTTGTTAAAAACTCGACTGAGCCAACGCTGGAGCTTCCTCCTTGTAACTCGTTCTGTCGGCTTCTAGCACACAAATTGGCCGACTACTACGCTTTGACTCATTACGTTGATAATGCCGTTACTTCAGTTCGACTTTATCGGACGCCCTATTGCCGCATACCTCCGCCTCTGAGTGATATGGTGAAGGTGCAGTCTCCGACAGAAGTCACCCCCATCTCGCAGCCTAGTGTCCAGATCATGCGGAGGGAAGGTGCAGCAAGAGAAGATCGTAACACAAGTTCTGCTGCAAATACGACGGCGAGCTCGATGGCACCCTCTAAGGCAGGCTCCGAGGCTGGGGACAGTCAGCTTGGCACAGGCGTGGCATCTCCCACAGAGAGTGTGGGTACACGTGACAAAGCTGCCACGACACGCGAGGAGAGAGAAGCCAAATACAAAGAGGCTAGAGAACGGATATTCAAAGGGTTTGAGGACCTCGAGACTGGAGAAGGCACAACGAGCGAGACGGTCAATGGAGTCTCAAGGACAAGTTCGGGGAATGGAAAAAAGAAGAAGAAATCAAAGCGCGTTAACGATGATTTCGAGGCCCGGTCTCAATTTGGCATATACTATCCAATGCAGTATCCTCCTACTTCCTTCGAACAAGGTCCGAGTCCAATGACACATCTCAGCCCGTACCAGCAGCAAGGCAGTATGATGGGCCAAAATGGTAATCTAGGGGCAGCCATGTTTCAGCAAGGCTACAATCAAGGCTACCAATCTGTGTCTAATCCAACAGCATATGCGACAGAAATGGCAAATTCTCCGATTTGTGCAGACATGAATGGAAATTATGCGGGGATGCCTATGTACACCGATTACAGCCAGCAATATCAGCCTCAATACAGTCAACAACCGCAGTACTTCCATCAAATGATGCAGCACCAGCCAATGATTAGCCAACAGTCGCCCGCCATGTCCTCGCCCGCTCCACCACAAATATCACGGCAGTCATCTCAGATGTCCGATCAAGGTTGGCCGCAGGATGGGTATTCATACTCCTTTGCACAGCAGCGACAACAGCAGGGCTATATGCCACAATTTCAAGATGGCAACCTCAGTTCTGGTGATCCTAGTACATACTCGTACGGTCAATTACTACATCAGCCGCCACAAGGGAACACCCAGCATCCGTTTCCTGGCAGCTACCATCGGCCTTCGTTCAATCCTCACACAAGATCGTTCGTACCCAATCCAGGCTACCAATCTCCTAACAATCCCCAATTTGGAGCTATGAACAGTGATACGATGAATCGCGGCCCCATGATGGCTGTGCCCAACGGTGACCCCAGCTTTCCACCGAGACAGCAGTCGAGTAGTCATCCTCATCGACCAGCTCTCCATACCCTTAATACCAACTCAAGTCGCAAGACGTCTTCTCAATCGATTTCGTCGCAGCCAGCTACTTCGCAACCTAGTTCACTTGCGAAATGGGGTACACCAGCAAATCTGCCTCCCAAACCGCCACCACCGGAGACGCCAATGCCAGAAGGCCAGCATTCTTTGCCGGCAAACATTCATGCTCCAGTTCATATTCAACCTATTATGAATGGTCAACCCATGCCGAGTTTCCAAAACGGCGTGTATAGCATGCCTAATCCTAGCGGTCGCTAAGGCTGTTGTTGAGATTCAGGACAGCGACTTGCTGCAAAGTTTGAGTTGCAATTGGTGTTACGATTATGGATATCCCCTACGCCGTAGAGCGCAACCATTGCAGGCGTTCTATAGTACGATTTGCATGCATCTCTTTCTTTCTTTCTTTCTTTCCATGCAAGTAAACCTATGCTGAGCATTTAAAATAGACTCTATGTAGCTTTCGAAATCGTCGGGAAATTCGCGGCAGGTTCAGATCCTTAATCTACGTCTGCCACCCAAGTTTCACGGCATGAAATATGCTTTCTATGACAAATTTAGTCCACAGAATGTTGCTTATGCTGATACCATCCTGAATGTTTGTTTACCTCCAACGCCAACATATCCGGCCATGCTACGCTAAATGCACACACGGACAACGAACCATACCCATAGCCAGATGGCACCGACAATACACACATGCTCATCCTCACCTTTTCTCATCCTTATCCTCATCAGTCTTTTCTTTCCAATCCTCCGCCTCGACCTTCTTCACCGCCCTCTCCAGCTCTTCCATCCCCCCCTCCCTGAACCTCGTAACCTTCTGCACGTTCCTCGCGGTGATCTCCCGTACTCCTTCCTCCGTCGCTCGTTCCCTGACCAGTGTCTTGGCCGTCATCGCAAATCGCATATCTCTTGGCCCATCTATAAGCTCCAGAATGGCGGAAGGCGCCTGATCGTTATTACGATTTCGGGGCTCGACGCGAAGAACACGGGTATAGCCCCCTGGGCGCGAGAGGTAGCGTTGGCGGATGGTAGTAAAGAGCGTTGGGAGGAATAATGAGGGTTGCTATCGCACCATGTCAGCCTAATGCCATCTCAAGACGCCTATATATATCACATATCTCGAAGCAAGCGGGTGGGGCACAGGCGTACATAGAATACTCGCCCAGCCTGCTTTCGGCTCGCATCTGTGTTTTTCTTCGCCATTGTGATTACTTTTTCGGCTAGCTTTTGGGCTTCTTTCGCTTTGGGCCATGTTGTCATGATGGATTCGTGTGTGAAGAGGGAGGTTACGAGGTTGCGGAGGAGGGCTTGTCGGTGGGATGATTTGCGGCCGAGATGGCGGTGTTTGAGGTGGCCGCCGGCCATGACCGTGTTATGAGTGGAGTTAGAAGGATTATTCCAAGGGCGAGACTTGTGGAATTGAGCTCAAGCGCTTCAAACGCAAGACGTTTGATTTCGAGGAAATTGATATCGACTTCTGACTAGCTCACTGAAGGGAGACCTCGAAACGACGAGTCCCTTAGCGCGGAACCTTCCCACTCACGACGCTACCCGGCACTCGCCCCAAGTACTTATTTCCAAACCTCAACCACTTCCACTTTTTTCTTTCTCCATACTTACCTTGTTGGAGCAACCGTGATCAAAAAGACGGTCTGCTATGATTCGAGCCCTGCATTGCACATCGCGGAGGCAAGAGTTATCGAATTGTCTTCGGGCACTTCGCTGGCGCAATTTTTGATGGCCTACATTCTATGTTTTCATCATGCTGGTCGCTACATGCGATGGCTTGGAGAAGATTTTGTCGGTCCATTATATACAGTCCGGAGAACTGGAGACTAGGTGCCGCCCAAGATCCTCGTTGAGCGGACGCTGTCTAGTTTTCTATCCAGCCTCATAGGTACCTAGCCCTTGGAATCCATCTCGTTATTGAACAATTGAAGCACATTGTTGTTGTCGAGCCTTGCTTTGCGAATTGCTAATAATCCTCCGGACATACATGACGTGGTCTGCATCAGCGACTATTCCGACCATTTACTTCTGCAAGGAGATCCGACTGAATTCGGCAACTCTTGAATCAAGAGAGTCGAGATCTCCACGTCTGAATTAGCGTTGACTCTTGCTTGTTCCCTCGCTTCCTTCTTCCTCATTCACACGCAAGCTCACCACCTGTAAAATCGAGAATTCACCGTCACCGACGGTTGCAGAAGAACATACCAACCGTTTGGGGTGATAGCATCATGGTATACGGGGATGGCGATTCATTGCCAAGGAAACGACTTGGCATTCAGATTTCTGTTACCCCATATCCGAGAATGCGCCACTTGGACATCCAATCACAGTCGCCGCTGTTACCCAATGTTATGTCCGGTCTGACCTCAAGCGGACTCTGCTCCTTGTCAAAGCATCCGCGTGCTGCGTCCTTTGCCCTCAATTGAGTAATCTCGTGTCTGATGATGCAGCAAATTTGCAATCCAATTTCAACATCGCCATTATATAAGAGGCTGACCTCCAGATTATCCAAAATGGTCACCATCAAACTCCAAGCACCGCGCTGTCGATCCGAAGACCAGAACCTTGGTGAATGGAAAGATACAAGTCAAGAACACATAGAAGTAACATGTCACCCAACATTGCAAGCATCGACTCCCTCCCCTACGAACTCCTCGCTAGGATCTTGGAGGGGGCTACATACCTCAACGGACTAGACACTCCAACCTTCAGTTATGGTCTGGATGGGGCGTCCGAAAGACGAAAGGATGACGGGCTGCAACGCACTCTTCGCGGCCATATTGTTCCAGACGCCTTGAAATGGCGAGCAACAGAGTCCTTACGACAAGTCAACCGCCGATGGCATGACTGGGCTACTCTGTATGCACTCCGAGATCTGTATATTACACGTTGGAGAGGGAGCGAACGGTAGGTCTTGTTTTCGTATTCGTGGTCAACGTCCTTTTGACTGACGTGGAAATTTTCCCCAGATGGATACAATCACGTAACCTCGACACGCTCTCCCGGAAACCCTCAAGTATATCCGTTTACAGAGATCCTTATTACTCCTTGAAGCAAACGTTGCACCTGTTGCAAGGAAGTCCAGGTCTGGGCACATGCGTGCACAGATTATGGTTCAACGGATATTATAGCGCTGAAACGGTTGCTATGATCTTTGGTATCATACGACACTGCACCCACCTAAATCATCTGACCATACCCTGGACCACCTTACGATATGGCACCCAGGATGACTGGTCTCAACTACTCGCTCGAAGGGGACAACGGTCCTGGCCACTGTCATTGGAATTTCTTGCTGTCGACCTTTCAGCGAACAAAATATCCGACACAAGGAATCAACTTGACGAGCTACCTTTGAACTCAGCGAAGGTAGACTTCAGCAGAGTTCAGCGCATGAAAGTCTTTGGAAATACGAACTTCATGCCGATCACTGATCGTGATCTGGTCGCGATTGCACGAACTGCGAGGAACTTGGAAGAGATTCACATTACCGGGACTTCCACAACGAGCATCGATGGCGTCATGGCTCTAATCGCTGCTTCCCGAAATCATCTGCAAGTCCTCGAACATTCTCCTCTCTCAAAGGATGGATTCGAGCATCCGAATCCAATCTCAGATGGCAATCACGGTCACCTGTGCGACAAGCTGCTTGGGTGTCCTAAGCTTCGGGACCTTTCAATATCGTTGCCCTCAATTTGCGAAGAGTTATTCAAAGACAGCTCCGTGCAGTGGCGCGGCGAAGTCCAAATCCGTGCTGGTAGCCTCTGTAATCATCCCAACACCGCAGCCGGAGTACGAGATGGCTTCTGGCGTATCCTAGATGCTGCACGCTCATTAATGGCCACTAAAGATCAAGAGGGTATTGAAATTGACATCCAACTCTTCATCAACTACTGGATATTCGACCCTCGTCACGGCCAAGTGCATGGGAACATTGAGCTTGGTCAAGGACTGTCTGATGGTTCGTGGCCTTCATTTTACTCAAATTCTAGCAAAGGCCCCTACGGGCAGACGGGGCTCTATGGCAAAGACGAACGGCCGTACTCGTGTATCTCCGAGGAGGAATTTGCTGTTGGTTTGCGGCATGGATATATTTCCTTTTGATGAAGATCGTGAAAAGCTACATAGCTGCATTTCAAAATCTCATACATGTGGTTGTCCTCCAAGCCTAGTGCGTGTTCACCTTGTCCGATTTTTTATTCCCCATTCTTGCTTATTAGATCCATTAATTCTACCCCAGACACTGGAGTTTTCCTTTGCTTTTCCTTGCTCCTACCTCTCCTAGTCCCATCATAAATCACTATAGTCACCATGTCCTCCTACAAAAAAAAAATAACAGAAGCTTCATCCTTCCTTCTCCAAAGAAGCCTATTTGGAAAAGCCTATCAGGACATCGAGCCCAGAATCCTCGTCTTCTCCAACTCTTCGTAAGCGTTCAGTCCCCAGCCCAAAGCTTCTTCGCGCAGGCTCAATCATGTCGCCTCCTCGGTGATACCAGGCACGCATACAACTGAGTGCATCTGTAATTGACTGACCGCCTCCCACGATCCAGAGTTGTAGCTCCTGACCGGAATAATTAGTATGAATGGGAAAGGGTTCGAAAGCACCAGGAGAAATCGCAACCTAGCTGTCTAGGAACTGTTTTCGTAGCCTCCCTCTTATATCCCGGCCCAACAAAACCGGGATAATGGTATTCTCGTTAGCTAAAGGAGATGCACTCTTCACTGTATCCCATCCCGCGCTTTACAATCTCGTTCAACGCCACGGACGCCATCGTATATCTCGACGAAAGAGTCCTCAAAGCAGCTTCCAGCCAAGTAGAGCTGATTCAGAGCCCCTTCCCTTCCTACCCTTCCCGTCCTTTCGCGGAGAACCCCAAAAGCAGCAACCCACACCTCTTTCCTCTTGACGCTCCTTTCTTGACGCTCCTAGAACTTCTTTGATAGCAGACATCCCTAACCCCTACTGCAATTAACCATCCGCTAGCACTTATTCCGCAGCTCTCGCTCTAGCGCCTGGTTATAGCAAGAAGACACTGGATGGCCAGGGAAGGAAAGCCCGAGATTGCAATTTGGATGCAGGGAGAAGAGGAGCCGCGGGCGGAAGGCAGTGCGTGTGGATACGAGATGGAGGTTTGGGATTAATTTTGAAGTGTTGGGGAGGTGGGGAGGGGAGGGTTGGTGGTGGGATGGGTTGGGGAATCGCTAGGGGGGAGAGAAGAAAATGAAGGGCGGAACGGAGTGGAGGATGATTGGAGGGGTGGAAAACGGGCGGAGCGCGAGAGGAGGAGTGAGAGGGATGAAGAATGGAGAAGAGGGTATGATGTGGGAAACTACATAGATGATTAGTGTGAGAATATATGCAGACAGACAACTTATGTATACAGTTCTCAGTGTCTCGAAGCCTCTCTGAATAGTAATCGTATGGGCATATTTTGACCCGTTGAGTCCAACGAATAGCGCTCAAAGCCAGTGAAAGATCTTCCCCTTCCTCAAATCTCAGATATCGAAAAGCATTCAACAAGTTAGGAAAAATCAAGTGCCAGATCTCGGAAAAGACCAAAAAATTGCTCTCAAGCAGGATCGAACTGCTGACCTTAGGATATCCCAGCCTATGGGGACTGAGTCATAATCAATTATGAGACCTACGTGATAACCAACTACACCATGAGAGCGCATAATTAATAAATCTTTTATAATAATATATACTTTATTGAGAATGAGGGGAAGGGATGGGATGAAGCTACGCTCTTGGCGTTACGGAGGACCCGACTTGAGATTGTGGCGGAGTTGGATGTGAGGTAGAGATGGAGTGAAAGTGTGGGGTATGGGGAGAGGAATGATTGTTTGTTTTATACGATGAGACGGTGACAGGTAAGGAAATGGTTGCTGGGGAATGATTTAGGCGGATTTGCAACCCGGATATGGTATATGGGTGTGGACAAAGTATAGCGCCAGCATTCACTTATGCTACATCTCAACGCAGCAGCAGCCGAACCTGCACCCTCCTCTCTCCCAAACCCTCACCATCCCAAATCTCACCCCTTAACCCCAACTTCACCCCTCCTCCTCCCCTCCCACCAAACCACACCCTAAACCCTCCTCTCCCCCCTCCCCACGCCCTCAACCTCCCCTGCACCCCCTCCCTAACCCCCTTAAATCAACCCCCTGCACCCACCTGACCGCGCCCTCAACATCCCGGTTCCACATCTCCTTCCAGCGCTCCACCAACCCTACCCTCTCAACTCTATATCCCTGCCCTCCGCTCCTCCATCGGCGATACGGATCATCAGGGGTATAAGCAGCATCAGGCGCATAGCGACCGTGCGAAGTAGCGGGGTCGTAGGAGGGGGTGTGTGGGGGCGGGGTATCGAGGAGGGAGTTGAGGAGGTGGGATTGTTGGCGGAGGAGGGAGGCTTCTGGTGCGTGTTAGCGTGGATGGTGGGTGGGAGGGGTGGGGATGTTTACGGTGGATGCGATTTGAGTTGTGGTGCAGGAGCGAGAGGTAGAGGATTGAGGATGTGAGCGTTATTCCTGAGAGGAATGCGGCGGGGAAACCCATTGCTACTTTGTAGAGCTGTGGAGTTTAGAGGAGGGTTGATTATGAGGGGTCTCCCATTGGTTGTGCTCGAGGAGGAATTGCGCTGAATTTCTGGTGATAGGTTGAGGTTGATGCTGGGTCTTCTTGGTGTACTGGAGCAACTGTAAGAAGGTCGTGTTGAATTTGATACAGAGGAGAAGATCCAATCCTCGAGATGCGAGATTAGGCTATTACGAAAGCACGTGATCGCTCGGATCGCCCCAAATTGGCAATATGTAGGGTTTTGCAGGTACCTTACTGCTACTTCATACGGTCGCTGGTACGCGAGGGATGCAAATCCGAAGTACAATGCTCTTCATTTCAAGGAGGCTATCTAGAGTTTATAGTTTCCAGCGCCTTTGCCAGCCGATGTCCGACTATCAGCAGCCTTGCCTTCGACATCTCTGAGTTCCCCCTTCTTCCCAATGACTCTCACACCACCACGTTTTAATTGACCTACTACCTCCTTCTTCTCTTTCGCTTTCTCGCTCTTAGGAGCTTTGCTAGAGTCATTCAAGCCTCCAGCTTTCCTGATTCTCTCCTTCTCTCTTCTCCGTCTTCTTAACTTCTCTTCCCTCGTCATCTCCTCTCTCGCCTTCACCAGCCCACTCTTTGGCACAACCTCTCTCTTCTTGTCCGCACCTTCTCCAGCCTTGTAGACCTCCTGTGGTGCAAGCATACTTTCAGTCACATCGCCACCAGCGCTCGGCCTGGCATCCTCCATACTAATGGTTGGTACATCGGCGACAACATTAATATTGGCTTCCGGCGGCTTCGGCTTGTAGTGCCAGCTACTTAGCGCATCCAACTTTGCGCTCACATCCGCCCAAAGCTTTTCGATTGTCTCGTGCTCTTTCTTAAGCTTCTCATCCCGCTTTGACATGTAGCCTTCCGGATCGGCATTTTCGAGGTGCTCGGCTTCATAGATTTCTGCCAGAGATTGCTGTGGCTTTGAATCGTCCAGCTCAAAGCGGCCACGGCGTACGTTTTTGCCAGTGACCAAATCCCCTGGTCGTCTCCGTACAACCTCGTCAAATTCCCTAGCTAAGATTCGTCGCTTGATGAGCGCTTCGATGTCTTCGCTTACCTCGCTGGTAATTACTGGGATTGGCTTGCCGGCTCGTTCAAAATCGAGATCTTCTTCGAGTAGAGAATTGAGGGGCCGATCCGCGGCTCGCGCTTCTCCAGACAGAGTCCAGTCTCTCTTTGCAACGCTTGCGGCTTCCAGCTTACGTATCTCGGCAGCTAGTTTGGCTTGTCGCTTCTCATGATTTGATCTTCGTGAGAGGGGGCGTCGGGGTCCGACGCTGGGATGAGATCGTCCTCAGACTCATTGGGGGACAAGGCGTCTTCGAAGATATCTCGGCGGACGGCCGAAATAGTACGTTGAACGTCGTCTTCGGCATCAGGTTCCCGACCAAGCGATGGTGGAGGCTGGGTTTTGGGTAAAGCGCGGTTTTTCTTCGAAGCTTTGCGAGGTGGAGGTGCAAAGAAATCAGCGTACATGATATCATTCGTGTTGTTTGGTCCCATGTCGTCCATATCAGCCTCAATATCAAGATCTTCTTCAGATAGGTCCTCGTCATTTAGATCTGCATCTTTGAAGGTTGGGCCGTCCTCTTCACCCTCAGCAGCATCTGCTTGCTCGGCTTCCTTATCTTGGAAGCCCTTTGTAGGTACACTTAGTGCTACAGGATTAGCATCCCAATCAATGTCTTCTTCGTCGCTTGCGGCTCCATCGTCAGGATCTCCCCTGGCGTCTCGCTGTTCCAGGAATTCGGACTGGCGGTTGAAATCATCTATGGAGAAGAAACCATCGTTGAGGCCGTTCTTGTCAGGGACGAAGACCTCGCTTGGTTTCCCATCCATGTCATTCTCATATAAACCTATATCGTCCTCCACATCTTCTGCTGCTTCAGCCTCTTGAACATCCTCCTCCAAGGCTATCTCATCATCAGTAAGTGAAGCACCCTCCTCCATAGCCTCATCTTCAAGCGCGTCAAGATTTCCATTTTCTTCGAGCTCGGAGCTTGATGAGCCAAGCTCAAAGCCGTCCTCATCGAAAGCTACCCTCTTGACAGGCTGTTCCAGAACTTTGACCCCGTCTGGAAGATTCTCTGACTTCTTCAACCTCACATTGTCGAGTACTATATCTGGGAATGATTGCTCGATCTCTTCCCTGCTAGCGTCTAATACTCTCTTCGCCTGCTCCCATACTTGAGCAACTCCAAACCCCTCAGTGTGTATCTGCTTCATGCGTAACATGCGCTCCGAATCATATCCGTCTGATTGGCCTCTTTTGCGCTTCCTTCTCGCATCTTGCTGTCTTTGAGCTTGGGCTTCGCTCGTAGACTGTGCGAGGGGATCAAGATAGCGTTTGGCGATTACTAAAGAGGCAGCATGAAGGCTGGGCGGAGGTTGCAGGAAAGTATGAGCGGACGAAGAGAGCGTTGAAAGGAGGACTTGATCCGATGAAGGGTGAGGGTCTGCTGGCGCAGGATGAGTGTGAGGCATGATCGGCGAATTTTGAGGACTCAATATCAACATCGGAGTACGAGGGTATCAGGTAGATTTGGCTCAAGGAAAGATTTTGCGATCTCGAATTTGATCGAAAAGCAGATGCAGCGGGAGCTAAAACCTGCATTATCTTATCTAGCTATCGATTAGGTCGCGTGAGGAACGCGCTAGGCTTCAAAAAATATACTAAAGGTTTACGGAGTATCTGATTCCACGAGACGTGGTTGTTTCGGAGTCTCTAGATGCTTCTCTTCTACACGAATACCGTATTGGAACACTCGAATGTGGTTGAAAGAGATGTGATCAATTCCGAGGCTACAGCATCCCTGCCTTTACCAGACTCATCTTTTATACAATCATGCAATGGCTACTGAAAGGCACAGTTGCGCAATTACAATCAATTGCTAGGTCTATAGGTAGCAATACCGGTGGTAAGAAAGACGTTCTCCGTTCACATGTGTTGGAAAATCTACAGCGAGATCGTTTCATCCTGTCCAATGGTAGCAAAAAGTCTTGTCTGGACCACCACAGAATCGTCAGCATTGATATGGGTATCCGAAATCTAGCAATGTGCACGGTTGTGATCCCTAATAATTGGACCTCGGGGCAAACCCGGACTCTTCCTGTAGTAGAGGACTGGGAACGTATCGCAATATCGAAGAGATCGCCTGCCGAAACCTCATCAGACGATGCGGTTAAAAGTACCTCCAAGGAAGCGTTCGACCCCCAGACCTTTGCTCAGCACGCCTATGATCTTGTCACCAAATACATTCTACCAAAAAAGCCAACCCAGATCCTGATCGAGCGACAGCGATTCCGGTCTATGGGAGGGTCAGCAGTCCAAGAATGGACTCTCCGTGTAAACATGTTCGAAGCCATGATTTATGCCACTCTGAAATCCTTCTCCGAACTAAAGCTATGGCATGGATCTGTTTATCCCGTGGCCCCGTCAAAGGTCTCGAAACTTTGGCTTGGGAATGACAATGACCAATCCGAAAAGCTCTCAACTACCAAGGGCTCTAAGACAAAGATGGCCAAAATAGCGGTTGTTCGAGATTGGTTGTCTGCTAGACAGCGCTTTGAGGTCCAAGGTGCGGCAGCCGACATAGCACGAGCATATCGAGCAAAGCTAAATGGAAGGGCGAGAAAGGCTAAACTCAATCAGGCGGCCGTTGCAGAAGGAGATCATGTACATCTTGATGTAGGTAAGCTCGACGACTTAGCGGATTGCATGTTGCAAGCTATGGCCTGGATTCAGTGGGAGGAGAATCGGAAGGCTTATTTGTCGAGTCAAGATATAGATATGGATATATCGATTGGTACCCATAGAGAAATGCGAGGATCTCGAATGCCGAAGTAGATTCTGTCCAGTCACGATCATCATACGTGAGAGCCATCATATGCCCCATTCATCATCCGCAATAAGTGGACATCCTAAGGCTATCCGACGGAGGCTTTAACATGTGCTTTACACACCCTTGAATGCTCCTGCGAGGACTCACGCAGAAGCAGACAGACCTTGATCCGGTGGTTTTAAGAGTCACTCGAGAAGCGTAGACTTTGAAGATTGAGGTATGGCCAAGCTTGATCCTTTCATTCGTTGTTGGTCTCATGATCAATATCTCGCTCCCTAGAATCGGAAGCTGAGCCAGGAACAGGACTCAGCGTTTCCATCAATTTATGATGCACTGAGACCAACTCCTCTGGATCCGGTTTCCATCTTGACCTGACTTCTGCCCACAGCTCCATAGTCCTTTCCCTTCCGCAGCATTTGGCGAAAGCTCGTATCATCCATATGACCATCCACTTCTGAATAGAAACATCCTTTACCTCGGAGTCAAGCACCGATTTCAGAGAAACCCACACATTCTCCAAACGAGCTCTGGTCCATGAAGTGTACTTGACACCGCCGTGGAACGCGAAGCCTTTGAATAATTTAACAAATATTCGTCCACTCATCGGTATGCCGAAAGATTGCATCTCGTCTAACATGCTGGTGACTCGTCTAAGCTCACCACTCACGGAACAATGATATTCAACGAAACTTGTATACATCCTCAAGTCAGGCCCAAGATATTGCTCGGCCTGAATCTGTTGGATTTTTTGACTATCATCCGTCCAGGCAAGCTTAGCCTTGTCGAGTACATTCCCCAATTCACGCATTTTTCTCCAGTTCATCGCAGGCACTTTGGCGTCCGTCATTCGAGCAAAGAGCTGTTTGCGCCGTTCGTATACCTGCTCGGCAGCTGGAAGCTCCCCTGCCCGTAGAAGAGATGCTGTAACGCAGTCCATGACCACATTATCCACAATGTGGCCAGCTTCGACAAGATCTCTGTAAGCCTTTCGAACACCCTGACCGTCTTGTCTCACGCCATGATAGTAGATCAAGCCCGTGTGTGCGAATCGATTCAGAGGAAGATTGCGGCTTGCCATTTCCTTAAGGATCATCTCCGCAAGCACATATTTGCCAGCCTTGGTAGCAATATCAAACAAGATAGAAAATGTGACATTTCCACTCTTCACGCGGGCTTGCTCTTCCATTTCCTTCCACATTCGAAGCGCTGCCTCAACTTCGACTGCTGTGACTTTCGCGTAACATCGACCAGCGAAAGAGATGGCGCTATTCCACTCGGATTCCCGTATTCGAATATCGGCGCTTTTCATGTCATCAATAACTGAAAGATATCTCATCATCGATTGCGGGCTCTTTATTTCCACTCGAGACAACAGATGAAACAGCCTTCGGCGCGCTCTGTCTTCGAGGTAAGCAACCCCAGGGAACGGCATCGCGGAGTAAGCACTGAACACTTGCTGCTGCTCAGCTTCGTCTTCGCCGAGTATACGAAGCATTTCCAGAACGGTTGGCATTTCATCGGGAGTAGGGGTCAGAGCCTTGTGCTCAGTCCAAGCATCGTCCGTGACCACCATGAGATGGCCCGATTCATTTGGGGGTGTTGCCAAAACAAGCCTTGGTGTTTCCCGCTCAGTCGATTGCCCAGATCCGGCTTGCGTGGTGTACGACTCTCTATAGTAATCTACTAATCCTTTGTACTCCTCTCGCGTTATTGTCCGTCTACGGGCCCGCAGCTCACCAGGAGCCGATGAATCGTGGACATGGCGCGCCTGATGGCCAGGCGGCTGAGAGGATCTCCGGCGTGATTTGTGATATGTAAAAAACGACGGTGGAAGCATAGAGTGGCCTGAAATTGTCCCATGATTGGAGCAAGTACCAGCTTGAACTAAGGCGTTGATGAAGAAGCTGTCCATTGAAGGGCGATTCTGGCTCTCGAGGCAGTATAATGGCGTATTTGAGTGCTTCAATGACAGTTTTCGTCTTCGAGAAGCTCCGGTACAAGACTTTGGGCAGAAGTAGGCAAGCAGAAAAGGACGTGAGCCTAAGGGTACGAGGTTGGAGCTGTTCATGAACCTCTCAACCAGGGATCCGAGTCTGGACATGAAAAGAGTGACATTGTGCTACGCTTGCGATAATCGGTGCTCGATCCCATTGCTCTTTACCAATCCGCAGAAGATCATTTTTCTAGAAAGGCCGTATCAATTGAAAGGTTTTAGGTGCGCACAAAGCGAAGTGGAAAGTTGTTTTTGAGAGTGCGAGCTCGCAACCTCAGATTTAGCGTACGGGAAAAGCCGCCGCGGGCAACCCTTTTTGAGGTTCACCAACCCTTTCTCTCATCAGAAGGCAGTATCTACACAGAGTGGCACCTTATTTTGCGGTGTACGATTCAGTTGTGATCTTGCACAAGACTCCAAAGGCCACGGAACCATAAGGACGACTGAAACGTTGTGATGGGACGGCACGATCTAAGGCCTCTTCGAGTCCACCAAACCGCGAACCAGCTTCTCACCGCAAACCGCATCAGTAGCCTACCTTCCTGGCATAGTGTCCTTGGCTCCATTCCTCCTGCCCAAGCTCTCGTTCGAACACAACCTCTGCAACATGCCGAGCGGCCAAAACCACGAATGATAAAAGCCAAGAAGGCAAGCAAGTTGTTTCAACCGACCAACATCACATACAAAGAGGACAAGCTGAGGCGTGACTTCTTCGGTGACCATCCATGGGAACTAGCAAGACCACGAATGGTTCTCGAGAATGATGGGAGAGACTACGAGAAGAACGACTGGAGCCGAATATCTCAGCCCGGGCGGCCTGTAACTGGAGAAAGGTAGCTACAAAATGTACCTATTGGTATTCCATCAACTAATGCGCCAAGTGTCATACAACGACAAATGTGGCTTCAAGAGAACGTGCCAAATATATCCAAAGCCAAGGCCTACGACCAAGCTCGCAAGGAGTTCTATAATCTTCGGCTTCAAGAAGACGTCCAGCGGCGTGTAGCAAAAGAAGAGGCTCTAGCAACAGGCGCGTATTTCCACAAATCCACGTTAGATGTTGGTATGGAATTGGAAGATAAGCAACACGATGAATGGAACGCATGGGCTATCAAGGAGGTCAAAGAAGCAGAGCAGAGGCAAAATGCTATGTACACAGGACAGGATAACGATTCAATGGATCTGGCCGCAGACGATCCAGAAACCGAGGCAGGGCTTGAGGAGATTGAAGGAGTCTTGCCGGCTCAAGGTCAATCGGCGCTGGGAGGTGCTAGAGTGATTCCTGCTTCCCAAGGTGTTGGATATATGGAAGATGCTGCCCTTGATCGGTGACACAATTTATAACCAAATGGAACAACAACTTCTTCGCCCTAAACACTTCTTTCCACAGAGTTTCTCTCAAGTCGAGAACGAGCAGTAACACGAAAAGGTCCAATATAAACCTTCAGAATTCCCCTCTCGCTTGTTGACCGCATAGCACTATTGGAGGGACCGCATTCTGTCAATCGATCGATCGTTATTCATGTCCTTGAGACGAAGAACTAACAATGAGGGAAAACCCAAATTTAAAGGGTGATAAGCCGAATGACCAAGCTCATGGATCAAACGCACACAGGGCTGGGAAAACTATAGACAGCAGCAAATGAATTGAATACCTAGTTTCTAATCTAAGGTAGTAACAGGATCATTGGCTGTGCACAAGAAACAAGTAGACTACTGTCCCATCTCCTTGAGCCTCTGCTCAGCGCTTTGCTTCGCTTCGTCGCTCACGTTGGGGTTCTTGGTAGTACTGCAAAAAGTCAAAGCCAATTCCACCATCACTAATAGAGCAGGGAACGTACGCTTTAAGTCCACCCGCGACATTCTGGGGGTTCTTGTCACCGGAGCTCTCGACATTTCCGCCATTGAACTCCTGGTCAAGCACTTCTTTGGAGTGTTGCTTGGATTCCTCAGACGTATTGGGGTTATTCAAGTTAGCCTTGTGGCCGCCTAAGAAAGAATCAGTACAAAAATTGGTCTCCGAAACTGATGAGGGAACGAACCGACAACATTGCCTGGATTCATCTTGCTGAGACTTTGATTGTTTGAGGTTTGAGCTGGTTTCTGTTTGGTGAGGTTGCTGAGATTGGTATGCAAAAACAAAATTGATGGGATGGATGGTGATCTTATAGAGTCTCTGATCCACCCACGGGGTCGAGACCAATTGCCGCGAGCAAACTGCTTTGCCTACTGGTTCCCCGCCTAACGTACAGTCTCGACGAACCTAAAACGGATACAGAAAGGCTGACGGCCAGCTGCGAGCATGACGTCTCTCCGGGAGCCTGTAGAAAGACATATCCGGGGCCGTATGGGGAAGCGATTGCCAATCACATCACGGGCGAAATACACCAGTGGATGACCCAGAGATTTAGAGGCCCAAGATTCAGGGGCAGGGACATAAGATACTGTCTATGGACCTGAAGATCTGATCAATCACGAGTCGGCTTCATTGGGGTCTGCTAGTTCATGTTGATAATCATCGGGATCTTGCCTCGTAACAGCATGGCTGGAGATGCTGAAAGCAGATCATGATGCAAATTCGACCGGAAAGTCACAGTCACAAACACAAGCTCCATAGAGCGGAAGGACATGATTCCGACGAACTCGGAGACTTCATTAGTCTTTTCTTAGGACCTCTCATCGCTCTGTATACTGCCTTTAGCGGCTTCTGAAGCTGCCTGAAGCCAGTGATATCTGCAGGGGCTGAGCCAGATAAGCCAATAACCATTCTCTTGAACTTGACCGCGTTTGTAAAGACGGCATTGTGCGGGGATGTTGAAAGCTCATGAGTCATCAGGTAAAGTTCGAGGTAGTCTAAGACGGCGCCGATGGTGTTAAAGTAAGGTAAGTAGTGACTGAGCATTGTTAGTTAGATTGCCTCTCGAGGCGATCTACCGGACTACGAGGTAAGTGATGGCTCATCGATGCTTCTGTCTGTAAGGAAAACCTGTGGGAGGTGGGGGATGAACAAGAAAACATTCTACGAATACCTTAGTGGCTCTCTCGGAGGAATCCCCGATGACTGGAATATATCTACCGCAGCGATGCCTCTTGCTTCGCCTTCCCCTGCCGCATACGTTAGGTAAGTGGTTGGAGTCACCTTGCAACTACTGAATGATAGCATCAACTCAATAATTATCAAGGGCTTTTACAGGCGGACTTCCTCTGCATTTACATCATCACTCCACATCTTGCCGGCGGCCACTAAAACGACGGGTCAGACGCCGGTCTCGGCAACGAATCAGTCCTCCCGTCTTACCAGCAACACGGATAGTTGGAATAGAGCGGCGTTTGTCTGTAG
Organism: Physcia stellaris; assembly: GCA_018902385.1. NCBI lineage: Eukaryota > Fungi > Ascomycota > Lecanoromycetes > Caliciales > Physciaceae > Physcia > Physcia stellaris. The sequence goes on along the minus strand of JABSSW010000024.1, from coordinate 476,460 downwards.
CAAAGTATGCGGTCCATGTCCAGGGGAGTGCTTGATGGCGATACCCTGATTGGTGATGAAGCCGTGTAATCGCAACTATTGAAAATGGATTGAACGGCGGTCAGCATGCAAAGCTCCGTATGTGACATGCCTTCGCGATGTGGGAACTCCATAGTTCAACCACGTCTGCAACTAAAAGACGCGATACCGCGATGGAGGCGAAAGCTTGGAAGAGGCACAAACCAAAGACCTCGATATCAAAAATTGCATCACAGCCTAATTCCACCCAAGGGGTAAGCCACGTGAAAAAGGCACAATCACAGAGACACATGAGCTTGGAAAGCATTGTAGCTCAACCTCCCGGGATGACCGACTTCAATAATGGAGGAACCTAAGTCAGCCAGGACGTCCCCACCGATGAAGGTCATATGAGCATCCTAAGTTACATCTTGCAAAGACAAGCCGATACCAGAGCGGCATTGAAAATGCAAGTGAATCGCTTTCGTCTCTGTCCAGCCAGAGAGATGTCAGTATGGAGTGTCCACAGCGTACAGGCTTCCAACCGGATTACGCCGTCTATAGGACATTCGTTCTTACCACGTTAGACAGCTCTCTGAGCTTTTTCGATCGCGGCAGACCCCTTTCAGAACACCATCCATCGCTGACGTACAATGTCCAAATTTACAGCTGTAGATATTGATGCAAACGCACCAGCAACAGCTGAAGAATCTTATGACCTTGTCAAAAATGCAATCAAATTGAGCGATCTTACGCAAATCAAGACCAGCCTCTCCCAATGGCGCTCGAACACATCAATAGCAGGTCCAACCCAAGAACAAATTGACTCTCTAATCCCTCAAGCCGCTGCCGGCGAGGGCCAGCCCGAAATTCTAGTGCATCTCCTATCGCTCGGAGGAAAATTCGGCACACACTCCATAAGCCTAGCCACATCCCCAGAGATCTTCAAGGTCTTCCTCGCCCACGGCTGGGAGGTAGACGACGCCACGCTCCGCTCGCACGTGCAACACCCCGAACTCATCGCCTTATTCCTCGCCCACGGCGCCAACCCCAACTCCAGTGGTCCCCGCGGCTTCAGCCCACTCGATATCGCTGCTCTGCGCGGGCCACTAGAGACGGTGAAGTTGCTGCTCACGCACGGCGCTATGATTGGATCAAGTAGTGCTGCGTTGCATGCTGCGGCGCAAGGAGACACGCCAGATCGTATTCCATCATGGCTTATCTTCTGGAGAAGGGTGCTGACATCAATGGGCTTGCGACGGATCATCCTGCGCCGTCGGAGGCGATACGTTCGGGCCGGAAGGGTACACCGCTGCATACGGCTGCTAAATGGGGTAACAGGGAGACTGAGAACTGGCTGCTAGAACATGGTGCTGATCCGGAGGCGAGGAATGAGCTTGGGGAGACGCCGAAGCAGTGGGGGAAACGGTTTGATGGGGGTGGTTCTGAGCGGGGAGTCAGGTTGCGGAGGGCCATATTGCGGAAAAATTCAGGTAGACAAGAAGGGAGATCGTAGCACAAGATGTATTAGGATCTTGGAGTCACCTTCTATGAATGTTTCACCAAGGAGAGTGATTGTTTAAACCTAGGCAACGGACTGTACTTAGATGTGCCCACATGAGACCCATCTTTTCCAACACTTTGATAGCAACCGAGTCGGAAATACGAAGGACCATTACTGCAGTTGCACATGTCTGCTGCAGTGGATTCCATCAGCCTACCCCTACATGACACGGCGAGCCCATGGACTTCTCAATCTTAACAGAGTAATAACATTGGCTCATGGCTTCGAAGTCTCTAGACAGGGTGCCTGGAACGAAAAATCGTGAGGGGATAGTTTGGCGATAAGCTCAGAGTTGGCGATCCCAGACATTGCAATTGTGACCCGTATCCTGAACGTCGTCATCCAGATCCTTGTGTTACGGACGCAGGTGAAATTAATGGAGTGATATCCTCGCTCATCGGGAGGTCGTGTATCATGATTGATGATGTCCTTGGAGTGTTCCGTGCTACATCTCACCGTCCTCGACCGTGGTTTGACAGATAACTGCAATTTTGCCTTCTCAGATGAGAGCAAAGTTCAATTTGATACTGGACTCTGTTAGTTCTTCACCCAGAATAGTGTCTCGCCGCACACTGTCTATTCATGTTCGCCGCTGCTGCGCTACCTCAAGGTTCGGATTTCCCTGAACAGGTAAGCGAGCTTAGCGCGGCGCTAAACTCATCGATAACGTGACCCCGCGTTCAGGTTTGCAGCTGGATTGCAGAGCTCAACTCTCACCATGTCCGGCCGTACGCTAGCAAAATCCCCTCGCTATTCGACTAGGTCTACTGTCACGTCCAAGCTGACAGCGGATGAACCGTCTCAGATCTCGCGAAAGGCGATGGCGAAAGAAGAAGAGAAGGAATGTTCCTCATCGACCCATTCCCACGAAGATGCACCACGGAAACGACCTCATCTGAAGAGAAAACGGAAGAACCAAAGTTCCATCACTGCTGTCGAGTCGGAGTCGGAGTCGGAGTCGGAGTCCCCCGCCGATAGTCAGTTACGACAGAACCAGGGTTCGAAGAAACCGATGCCCGCGAAGGCAAAGGGAACGGGAAATGCATCTACTGCCACAACCACTGACGAAGCAAGCACTCCGCCTAAAAAGAAGAGAAAAAGCCCAGAGTCGCCCGTGCAGGTCACGAAAGCGGAGAAAAGACTGAGGGTGTTCAGAAAGAGAGCGCCACAGTCATATTTTGACAAGCTGGCACGCGCGACATCGCAGAGGTAATCCACATCCCTTTATAACTGCAGAACATAAAGCTAACAATCCAACCCAGAATGTTCGTTATCGACAGGACCCGCGGTGGCACAGATGAGGTTCCGGAGGAGACGATTGACATGGCAGGATCCACGGGCAACATTTATAGAATTACCATCTGCCAGGAACCTCGCTGTACGTGCCCCGATAATAAGAAAGGTCACCAGTGCAAGCATATTGTCTACGTAAGTCTAACGACCTATTGCTTCTATTGAACGGCTGCCAATGAGTCTTGGAACAGGTCCTCCACAAGGTACTCAAAGCGCCCGAGAACCTGCAGTATCAACTTGCTCTTCTCTCTTCAGTAAGTCTGTATTGTCCTGACTCCCGCTGCATTCCTAACATTATCCAGGAGCTCCGTGAAATCTTCGCCAGCGCCCCAACAGTCAGCTCCCAGCCGTCCACAGATTCCGCCAGTAACCGCAAGGAAGTAACAGGGGACTGCCCCATCTGCTTCACCGAGTTCGAGCCAGACACCGAGGACATCGTCTGGTGCAAGGCCGCGTGTGGGAACAACATCCATAAGGGATGCTTCGAGCAGTGGGCCAAGAGCCAGAAAGGGAAAGAAGTCCGTTGCGTCTACTGGTGAGTCTAGAATTGGTAATAGTAACGGAGCGCATACTGACGCAACTCATAGCCGTACCCCATGGCAGGGTGACCCGGAATCTCTCGCTCGCATCAAGACCGCCGGTAAAGTCAACGACGAGGGATACGTCAATGTTGCAGATCAGCTTGGCCTTTCCACCGAACGTGGTATGTTTCTGGCCCTTTTCTGCCATGAAATGATCCGTTGGCTGACTTCGTCGATCCAGATTACTCGACGTACCATCCCTTCTGGGTAAGGCGGCAGCTTGGAGGCTACTACTAAACGGAGCCACTGCTATTGGCTTTTTGCGTTGGCGTTGTGGATTGGGACGAGTTTTTGATACCCGGCTCAATTGCCCTGCTTTGCCATTTCTACATATCGTGACTTCATAGAATCCAGTTCGCTTCACTTCCATGGAGTATTGTGTCAATAAACATCCCATGGTTCGCGGTAATAAGGTGATGCTATCTGGTAGGATACACTACTATTACCCGACCTGGGGCGGCAGCCGAAGATGATTGTTTTTTCATGTCATTGTCATTTTCATATCATCTTCGCATGCTTCGTGCCAAACACGAATAAACGTGCTATCAATTTGAGTGTTATCGGTGGCGATGCATGAAAAACAATATAACACCACACCAGACCAGACCATGGAATACTCTTCAATCGATACCAGCAAACGACAAACCTCAATAAAACTGCTCGAAGGCTCACTGAAAGCAACAACTTCGGCGATAGAGAGACCCGGGTCCATCTTTCCTGTAATCGGCGGATATACATAACTCCCCTATCTCAACTTAAATAATTAAAAGCCCGGTCGATAACTACCACCCCCCCAAACCCCCAACCTTCCCCATCCCCTCTCCCCTTCACGAACTTCATCTCCAATCAAGAGGAACGGAGCTACCAACCACCTACCAGCCTCCTACGTGTACGTGTGCTTTAGAATAGGAGTCACCAAGGTTGACAAAAGATTAAGAGTAACGTGAAGTCAAAAGAGAGATTTATAAGCTTTTATATCAGATGATGGTTCGAAGGCTGACTGTGAGGAAACTTGGGATGAGAGCTGGCGATGAGGGAAGGCTAGCCACCCGGTGTTAGGTCTGGGGATTTTTGGAGATCGTGCTTATTTTCACCAGTGATGTTCGTGGGTTCTCCTTTTTTCGTCTATGATGGACAAGTCTACAAGCAAGGAATTTTTGGAGAGCTCAGGCATGGAGCACGAGTGATGCCAATTTGGTTGAGTGCAGGAATTTGGAGGTGCTTTGGGACATATAGGTAATGTAGGGTTGGTCATAAGACCGTCCGCGGTTTCAATTGTCCGGTACATTCAGAGGAGATAAAGAGGATGACGAGGGAGAATGCGCTTACTTGGTGTTATGGGGTGCGGATGATATGATATAGTGCAACTGGGCTTGTGCTTGGAGGGGAGGAAAGTCTACCTTGTGGACTCGAGTACAGGAAAGACATGTACCCGGCCTGGGGAGGGAGTGACTAGAGAAGAGTAAGGAATGAGACCTTCCCCTCCCTCTTCGGGCTAGTTTGGTAGTCTGCTGGGCGGGCTGGATGCCTTGAGGTAGTGCCATGGTATGAGGGGCGTAAGGGAGCTTGCTGAACTTGCTATTGATGGAGAATCATGATCCCTGCTGTAGAGCATAAACGCGCAGTGATCTCTCCGTCCTGATTGCGTCTATGTAAAGTCTGGAAGCCGGCTCGTCACTTCAGCTCCCACCGGGCCCTTGCTAGGTGCGGTCCTACTCCCTAGTCGATCAACTCTTTATCGTATCGCCGTAAACGCTCTGGCTCTGCTTCTTGTCGTTACGGTGCCTTCGCCACAGACTGTGTCTAACCGCAGGATGCCGAACTGTTCTTCGACAGCGCCATCAAAATAGCCAATGGGATGATGTAGCAGCGCTGGGAGGCCAGGGACTAAAAGCCTTGTTCTTTCCATGAGGGTCATACGAAGCCTCCTTAGACCTCTTGAGCCGTGCCTGTGTCTCCTTCTCGACTTCAGCGGCCCAGGCTTCGCTGAGGTTCTTCTTGTAGGTGTTCCACAGCTGGGGAAGATGTACAACGTCCTGTGCACAGTACGTGACAATGTCGTCCGGTAATGGACGGGTATTGAAGATCTCGTAGGACCCACCGCGCTCAGGATCGAACAGTGCCAGGCCTTTCTCCTTTGAGGCTTTCCAGTTCTTGATGGCTTCGGCTGTTAGTTGTGCATCGTGCTCGATGCATTTTCCAAGTCCATTCAGGAATTGTTTTGAGGATCGGCGTGCGGCAACTTCCATCAGCTGAATGTCCCAGACACCCTGTAAAGAGATACCGAAGTGGGCGAAGAGTGCATCGGCGTCGTTGCGGACATCGAAAAAGGCTTTCGGGATACGTTGAGACTCGAGGATCGCCCGCAAGTTGGTCCCAGATGTATCAGAGGTGCTGAATGCTCTTTCACCCAGGGTGCAGACGTCAAGTAGATAGGTGTGATTCATAGGAAGTACGAAGATTTGCAGGATCGATATTGAGCCGTGGCGAGAGAGCTTGATACCTTCAAGGTCGAGATAAAGAGAAGGTGGCTCACTGGGGAGGGTTTTGAGACTGTCGATAAGAGAGGCCACTGACGACTCGGAATCTACTAGACTAATCGCCATGTTGTTTTTTGTAACTATGATCCCTCTTCCTTCTGATCTGCCATTTTGTCCGCGCTATAGGGTGACTATATGCCAGATTCGCTTCCAATTCGTTTGCACCAACAACCGGAGGATTTATACCTGCTGCAAGTGTGCCAGGGTGCGACTCATTATTGGTCCTTCCCCAACCACAGCTGCGACTATCCATGTACCACATTTTTGTTGACTTGCAGCGCTGCGGTGAGCTGTGTCCGGTTTGGGAGATAAAGAGGGCTCAAAGAAGAAGGATGCCAAGGTGTTGGGTTGTCGGATATTCAGAGCCTGCAGCTGTTTGACGACGGGTAGTAGGGCGGTTATCTACAGAAAAATAGAAAAACACTGTACACTGCCACAAACTACTGCATAGACCCTGAGGTCATCTGAGAATGAGAGAAGAGCCTACCTAGGCGACAAGCCTGGAAATACTGTGACGCGCTGGTAGTCGAAGAGAAGGGCGATGCAAGCGAGAACAGGGAGGACCGTATCAATGGAGAGATTGACAGCCTGAGGGCGGTTACTCATTGATAACCTTCGTCACCAAATGCCACGAATCATGTCGACATCCTTTTGCATAGCTAGCCTCCTACCCGTAAACGCCACTACAGCCCCAAGCATACTTAGATCTCAGCCGGACTACCATCTTTTTCACCGCTCTTGACTTCTTTGCCGGTCTTCTTGATCTTCTCTAGCACGGTCTCGTACTGCAGGCTTTCTTCTGCATAGACGTCTGCTGTTTGGTCTTCTAGGGAAACTTTGTAATCCTTGACACCTGTGGACCTTGATTAGCGACTTGCAAACAGGAAACTGGAGCAGGAGCAGGAGCAGTGAAGGCGGGATGCTCGGAGCTTGAATATTGCAAACCTTCGGTTTTCTTAAGGACGCGGTCTATCGCACCGGAACAGCCGCTGCATGTCATCTTGATATTGAATTTGTAATGATGAGGAGCCTCGACGTTTGACATGATTCCGATGGGGGTTTACGTTTTAGCCAAAGGCTGATTGATGCTTGTGCGTTTTGTTTGATTTGCTGGGCTGCAGATGATACAAGGAGGTAAGCAAGGTAGGTTTCTGCGTTCTTTATGAGAATCTTGAGGATGGGTTGTTACAGTTTAAGACGTTGCGTGATTTGGTCAAACTCCGGTGAGGCGAACAAAGGGCCAGGGCTTGGCGCAACCTTACCCTTTACGGCTAGCGTTTATGCATGACATCCTGCCTCTCCAACTACTCTACCTTAGTCTTGAGCTCTCACTTCTCAACGCCATCAGAAAGAACGAGATGAACACTACTGCTGTACCGCTTGCGACATGGACTTAATTATCGATGAACTTAATGAGACCGGAGAGTTGACCACTGTCTATGTTCAGACACACTCTAATGGCAATCAGAGAATTGATGTAATTGTGAGTTCAGTGTTGCGCGTGAGAGGCGACCTTGGCATCACGAATGAGGTTCCGCCAGACCGCCGGCTGATTGTGCCTGTTGAAGTCACCAGAGAGACAGGGAAAGCTATGGTCTCACATCCTTGGTGTCTTCTTGCCAGCTGGTTACCCACACAGCGTGACGAAAGACTACATGAAGTAAGGGACGTCCACATGCAACAAATCCATCCAGTAAACATTGATACAATGCTGTAGGTATCAAGTCTATGTAACATTCTGAATTACCATCTTGTGAAGTCCACCGACATTTTATGGTCTAGGATTCTCTTCAAGCTTTCTCAAGCTCCATAGCAGGTCTACTCTCGTCAAGGGCAGTGCTGCAAGGTAGGATCAAACATCTCTACTGCTCCAGGCTTCTTCAATGAATGTAAAACTTACTCAAGTGTCTAGGCGTTGGCGTCGGTGATGCCTCTGCGTCTCCAACAGCAGCTTTACTTCTCTCTGTTCTTCAAGAAAGTATGTAGTCGACGGAGCGTCTTTTGCTGTGGATTTACCCGATTTGAAATATCTCTCACGACCTGGCGTGGCGAAAACTTCAGCGGTGTACCGGACCTTGTTCGCCATCAGTCAGCTAGCCATGGGATAAACATCTTACCCTAAAGTCGGAAGGGCAAGCAGACTTGAGATTACACCGTCCGTCTGCATAGGCGTCGTTGCGAACATCGCTTCGAATATCTTTCCTATGGCTGACTTGTCATCCTTAACAGGCATGGGCAGAGTAGCGACAATCTTGTTTGCACACAAGCTTGGGACTTGTGAGTGATCGTCTCCAAATTCCTTTACAGTATCTGTTAGTCGTCAGACCTATAGCTCAAGACTTTAACACGTAGAAAACTTATCTCAAATTTCAGACTTGTAGAATGCTGACCCATTTTACCGGCAGCACTGGAACCCGAATGCAAGATGTATCGCCTAGCGGCTGACGTGTTCAACGACGCTGCAATGATACTAGATTGCCTTTCACCTGCACTGCCGAAAGCTATGCGAGTGCTGCTCTTAAGCTTTTCAAGTGTTTTGAGGGCTCTGTGCGGAGTTGCTGCTGGAAGCTCCAAAGCTAGCTTGAGCGCCCACTTCGCCAAATGGGGAAACCTAGGAGAGCTCAACGCAGTAAGTGTGTCTTGCAGCGGTAAAGTTGGCAGATCCCATTGGCACTCCTTCAACTCGTTTGGGTTCGACATGTACAGGCTTTGGAAGCACTGTCTTTCCATTACAGATCTCAAGGATCAGGAATGTCAGAGTTTTCTTCCTTGTAAGGTAAACCCTATCTAATAACAAGGCTGACTTCATTACTCCTCTTTAGAAGGACTCGAGCCAAGAGACAATCATTTCACTTTTAGGGATGCTTGTAAGTGCTTGTTAGTAGCTAACCGTTGACAACCGTTGACGCGCATTCAGGCAGGAAGCATCGTCGTCTCCTGGGTCTCATCTCCTATAGCGACGTGGTCATGCCTCATTCTGCTGTTATCATTGCACTTGGCAACGAACCATGCAGCGGTAAGAGCAGTAAGTCTGCACACCATTAATAGACAACGGGCGAATATCCTCTTTTCGACGTTCTGGGACCATGACAAACTGCTGGACCCAGAGCAAATATCGGGTGAGGAGCGCATATTTGAATGGGACGGTGTACTTCGCTGGAAAGGGTCTACCTCGTTTGCAAAGGCCCGAATAGGAGTTTGCTTGCGGACCTTGCTAAGCTCTATGGTGCCGCCTCATACTGCAACGAGCTCCATAAGCGACACAGATTGGCGCTTGGCCAAGCTTTTTAAGATTTTTAACCAAGAACAGTACCTGCTTTGGTACGACTTTCGTCGTCGAGTGGCTTATGTTGTGCTCAAAACGGAAGCAACGCCGGCATATTCATTGAAAGCTTGGGCTCACGCCTTGATCGTAGCTCATCACCTAGATGTTGATGATAGATATGCGACAGGCGCGGGAGACGAACAGGTTCTAGAGAACCTTGAAGCAACATTGATCAGTCTCTCGCAGCGTTGGAAAACCTTGATAGAGCGACTCGTCACCGCTGGTTGGGATGTCAACACTGCAAATCTGGAGACCAGTTCTGGTACTCGCATCCGCTTTACGCAAGCGACAGCGTCAACCACCTAAACCCGATTTTTTGAATACACACTTAAAGCTTGTGAATTCAGGAAATCATTGGGTGACACAGCGATGCAAGCCGCCTCTAAACCACAGTGAATAGCTGAAAAGAGTTGCTTCACCGTATCGAGGTACTTAGGTATTCGATCATGGGACAGCTTCATTGTCTACCCGCAGAGTTGTCAGAACTATTGGTATAACCTCGGTGAGGTTGGCCAGTGCCGTTAGCAAAATGGGTTGTGCTCAGAGTCGCGGGCATCCTACAGGTCATCAGAACGTCGCGGCAATGCATGATAGTGAGCTTGTATATAAGCGCAGGTATAGGGTTTTCGCGGGCGTGGGGATGATCCACGTCGGCTATAGCCCGGATGCGGCAGGCTTCCAGAAGAAAATGAGCAAGCATTTGGACAAGCATTCATGCCAACAGGCTCATCTCGCAAAGCGGCAAAGGTGATGTAAGTCAAGGAATTTATGGATACGACGTGATAGCCAACGGTGGCATGTGGCCATATTATTTTTACTTGCTGACGCTGACAGATCGAATCCACAATTGTACGGGAGACATGTGGATCGTACGGTAGACCTGTGGTACTCGTTAGAGATGAGCCCAGGTATGTATGGATCGATTCGAACCATACATACCAACGGTGGTGACGGTAACGCTTATCATTCGAACCATTAAGAACGACGCTAAATTTGGCGCCAAGATGAGCAAAATTGCGAGTTGACCTTGGCAAAACCTGCTCAACCCTGACAAGACTTCTAGGGTTGGTACCATTTTAGGATTAGTGGTTCGCTTGGCGGTTTGGATAAATCGTCCAAACCATACCAAAGATACCATAGCGGTTCGTATGGTTCGTATGGATGGCCCATCCATCAATAGAACTCGTACTCAAGCATCATCGCTGTAAGCAGACAAGTAGCCTCTGCAGCTATCTATGCGCGACAATGAGGTTTCGTATCTGCTGACGATCAAATCATTACTCATCCATGCACCCCAAGTGTCACAGGCAGCACCATTGATGTAAAAGCAGCGGTGCTGCAGAAACCCCCAGTGGCCAATCAGCGATATGTCCGTGCCCCTTGTGTGTGGACGGCGTGACACTGCCTACCCCTGACACGTCGATATCAATGAGACCTTGTGGGTGGGGTTGGACCAGCTAGCCGAAGTGGAACGAGGTGGATGGCAACACACCCTTCGGAGATTTTATGTTGGAGTCTCAACGTGTAACTGTTCCGCCGCTTGTGGCAAGGGCGAGGGTACAGGTAGCAGTCCAGCAGGCAGCCAGCTCTGATGGCAAAGAGGAAGTTGTCTCGGTGGTCTCGCAAGCACGCACCTCCTTTATCCCATCGCTTTCCGACCGGGTTAGCGTTACGATCTAAGTTTCCTCTGGCCTCTTTCTTGCCGACTACTCGACGGCATAAGACCAGAGGGTTTAGTGGCAACTGGGCATGACAAGCGGAGGGATATGGCAGCGCTTGTCCGCAAAAACAGCAAGTGTCCGGAGGTAAAATGGGGAGCAAGGCTTAGATTGATGCTCCCCTATTGGCCGCAGGGGTTACAGTCCTTCTGGAAGACGCTGAGAAGCCTTCTAGTGTGCATTCCTCGTTCTTCTGCGCACTCTCCGCTCCCTCCTAAAATCTGCGCGTTACGTTAACCTCGTTTTGCCTTTTCTCTCCACCCCCAATTTCGAAACGGTGCATATCAACCGTCAAACACTACTGCATCGCAACTTCTTCCTGCAGTTCCACCATCTCACCTCACCTACTCACCGTCACCGGCTGCTCCGCTTCATCGCTTTTCAACTGACGTCCCTCCTTTCAATCGACATTTCACATGACCTTTCATTCATTATCACCCGTCCTAATTATATCTCGACCTGTGCAGACATTGGTCCACAGTTCCACGCCGTGACGTTAGAATTTCTGCTGCTTTCCGGCCCCTGCCTGCTGGGTGACCCACTTGGTCTCACATTCTAGAAGTTTGGCCTTTCCTTGACAGCGCCTACCGACATAGTGCGTAACTTACTTGCGTACAAACTTGGGGATTCGTTGTGGTTGATTCGCCGCAAAGATCTGGTTTGCTGGTGGAGACAGGCAACGTAGTGTTTCACGCAGAAACATACAGCTTCCCAGCTTCCACGCATCGTCGACGTGGGACATCACATCAAGCAACTTCGAAGCTTCAGGTTTCGACCTTAACGTCAAAGTGGCTCGTCCCGACATCGCCTGTCATCCAATTGCGAGTAATAGGTGTTCTCGCTCCATTCGCAAAAGTGGAAAAATTGGTTGGAAAAATTCCAGGATAAGATCTTGGAGGCGCGCCATGATCCGCCGAAAGCCATCACCACCTTCGTCGTATCTTGCTACGCCTCCGCCAGAAACCTCGCCTCGCTCCTCGACCTCAGCACCCACGTCAGAGTGGGACGCGGACGACGAAGAGACCATGTCGACCGACGACTTGACAATCTCCCGGCCTCACAGCGCTGCTGGCTCACATATTGACCAGACCTTCACAGGACCTTATGCCCCCTCACGACCTACCTTGCCTGACGTCCTTTCCAATGCCGCTCCACCACCATGGACATTGAGTGCTTTTACCGCATATCTATCTCAGAACCACTGTCTCGAGAACCTCGAATTTACCATGGACGCCGATCGGTATAGAGAAAGATTCGATGCCATGAACGTGCAGATGGCGGGGATGCCAACATCACCTGATTACGAGGAATGCAATTACCTAAGGATGCTATGGCAGAGGTTGTTGGATGCCTACATAATACCCGACGGATCAAGAGAAATCAACATCCCGAGCAACGTTCGCGAAACACTCCTTTCCCTTCCCAACGACACCGTGCCGCCGCGGCCTGAAGAGCTTGAGGCCGCCACCAAGATAATATACAACTTGATGGAGGAGTCTGTTCTGGTTTCTTTCCTGAATGACGTTCCTCCAACAAGAGTTAGTCCTCGTCTGAACCAAACCATGCATATGGACATCGATCCTCCTTCGCGGCAGAGCTCGACTAGACGAAGACCACACAGAAGTCGATCTCGCAGGCGCCAGTCACCATCCTCTTCCACCGACATGTTCAATTTCCATAGTAACACAAGCCGACGGGCACTTTCACAAACTTCAAGTCTTACCGTCAATCCAAATAGAACACATAGGTCTGCGAGTCACTTGTCGAGTAACAGTGGCGATGCAAGCCTGACGGACGACTCGGCCAGCGCCTCTAGTCCAGGTAGAGAGCCCATGACACCGCCGACAACGCCACCATCGAGCGATATTGGAGGCACCAGTCCCAAGAATAGGAGCGACAATGCATGGAAGAAAATGATGGTTTGGAAGAAGAAGTCAAACAATGGGATTCGGGACACTCGATTTGCAAGAGTAGATGAGTGAAGATACAAGTCGGCACTGCTTGTACCCGTAACTGGCAGACGGGCGGCCGGCATACACCGTTGAGTTACGTCCTTCAAGGACATTTATCGACATCTCATCACTCGCTCTGTATGGGCATGACAAGGATTGCTGCGATTACGCTCCTCGGCATTGCTCCGACATCCTCTGTAACGTTTTCCGCAACGCGGGCATGACTATGTTATTGCATAAGCTTTGGCGTTTGACTCTTACATAGCGGCATTTTCAAAGTCGCAATGCTTTATACCACACTGTTCTCGGCATCTCGGATTGGCATAGTGTACCTAGCGGTACCGTTTGAGCGTTTTTACAGCAGTGATGCGTCTTCTCTGTACATATCCAAGACGCACTCACGGCACACGAGCTTACGATTTTCATTTCGAACACCTTTATTCACCTTTAGACAAAATGGTTTATTCACCTTTAGACAGAATGGTTTATTCACCTTTAGACAGAATGGTCATAGCGGCAAACGCACCATTTGAGTTGGCAATAGCGAGACGAGCTCGCGGGACACATTGGGCTACGGCCTCGTACTCTACACAGGCAGGAGTGAAAATCTTTGAAGCTGCCAGATACTGTATCCTTCACTTGTGACAGTGTGATGTCTTCTCCTCCAACTTGCAGCCTGAATAATGGCCACAAGAGTGCCAATTCCCTTCCACAATGACCACGATGTTCGCAACCGACTGATGAGCTACCTTATCAATGATTATCGCTGCTTGCGGGCTTTGTTATCCCGGGAGCCCCTCCCTCCGAAGGGTTCTGATACCTGACTTGCCGCCATCAACCACGGAATCACCATTGGGCGGCTTACGCTGCATCCACACATCACAAGTACGAACCCCAAAATCCAATTCCGTCCGTGACTGATACGAAGTCCTTGATTCGTCTAATTCCCCCCAAAGGAGTAACGACGCTACTTCTAATGCAAATCTATGATCCTCCGTCTGTCCTAATCTTATCACATGAATCATAATATTCCTACAAGCTTCGGAAACTTCCACGACGGAGGCTCAGAGCCGCCTCTGCCGTTAGAGTGCTTTTCGTGAAGATAGAGCAGCGATTGATGTGGCTGCTCTTAGATCCGGTTGGGCTTAGCCTTTTGCGGGGCCACCACTTACGAGTCAGGCATCCTGACGGACAACATCGAGATGCTGCACCAGCGGTCCAGCCATATGACCTACTAACAGTTTAAGGCGGTGAACAGATCTACCACGTTATACTTTCTCGATCACAGATCATCTCTATCGCAAAATAACATGATTGGCTTTTCTTCGAATGGGAGGGAGACCAGACGACGTGGGAAGCTGCAGTTTTCGGAGAATTGTCATGACTTTAGCGGCGGCTTGGGACTTGAGCCGCGAGCTTGACCCTCGGCTTTATATGCGCACGAGTCTCGTGTAAGATCGTAATCATCACGAGGGGCGGCCAAGACAGCTAGTAGCAGAGGTTGTACCTCTTTCCTCGTATTCTCTTTCTCCTTGACTTCTTGGTTCACCGCTTCCTTTGCACATCTTCATCAAATCCACGGCTGAGGACGACGATCTGGCAGAAAACGTCAGTGCTGCAAGCATTAATCTTTTTCCCGTGTTTTGTTGGACACAAGACGGGAAGGAACACATGGCAAGCCAGGATTCTCAAGCCATAGCCCATATCCGCTTCAATCAGCCGGTCCATAACAGCTCCAGTCTCACCCACAATCCCACATGATATCGGAGAGCCACAGATTCTTTTGTCTGGTCCGAGCTTTACTATTTGCATCATTCCTCCATCTAGAGCATCTACCTCCATGAACGGGGCTGTCTCAGCGCTTGGGCACCAGCCGTGAAAGCTGAATCAAGTAGCGGCGACGGCACGGCAGGTTGAAGAGCTTAGAGTGGTGGGGAAGCAGACGCCTCAACCATACGAAACCCTCTTCCATGTACTAGTAAAGCTTTTCATCCTGCCTCTGCAGATCTTTTATCACTATTGTTCCGTACAGCCTATTTCATCTAAGACGACCCAGAAAAGGGTTTCTCCGATAAATGGGCTATGCTGATTCCTTCTGGTCTACTTTCGGTCCTCGTAAGATGACTTGTCCACATTGTTCATTATTGCATTAGCTGTCCGTGTACGGAGGTAACAGCCCCATCACCCTCGGATGAATGGGTGGTTTCAAATCAGCGTCAAGTTGTTCGAGCCGAATAAGTGCTAATCATCCTCACCACAGCAGAGAATCCAATTCTAGCCCTAGAGAATTTCGACTACTCACTAATCTACACTTTGTGATGGCACAGCTTTGAGTGCTCAGACTGGACTGGAGAGCTCAGATGTTGGGTATGTGACAATGCTCCTTCTGGCGCAGACCCTTCTTTGACCAGCTGCAACTACACACCTTCTTCAAACCTTCCTGGAACAGTCGCCAGACCCCATATGGAAAGACTACGAGTAAGACTTGTGATGAAACACGGCGGTTACACATTCGCTACAGGCGCTGCAGCCGCGTCAATGATAAGCTTAACGGTACCTCCGTACGTATTAAAGACGTCATTAGCGAGAGGTGCAGCTGCACCAGAGTAAGCCTTCTCATCCTACAGTCAATGAGCGTATGATCCCTCTCTGCAGATCTTCGTTACAGCAATTCTTCCGTTTCAGCTTTCCTGTCTTAATCTAGATATGCTAGCCATTTTATCCGCTCCTGGTATCGAGAAGGCAAATGATATCGACAGACGCTTCTCTCGGGATAGACTATAGCCCTGAGCCTTGCTTGAGTGCAACGCCAATGCACGGGCGTGGCTGTGTTCACTTCGCAGCGACTCGTCGTCCCTATCCAGCTTTCAAGAAAACGCCGGAGAGCTAGAGATTTAATCTAATCTCTCGTACACATTACGCTGAGAACTTCGAATTGGATTTCTCTTTCAAACTGAGGTTATCCGAGGCCTTTTCTCTCTAATAAGCGGATATGCTTGTTTACTATTGCCATGCACCTCAAGGTAGGATCGATGGCAGAGCGATGTGTACAATTAGTGACTTTTATCACTCTTCAGCGGGCGACTGAAGCCTTTCGTGGAACAGTGTGATTGACACATTTTACTCCGGTCGGTGGTATCACTGCTATTGCGGCTACTCGACGTTGTAGTAAGTCCTGCCTGATTTCTTCTGTTTATCATCAAAGACATATATTTGCTTCTCCCTTTAGCCCTCCAGACGGCCACTTGGCAATATGGAGTTGCCACGAAACTTGTCTCCAAAAACGAACATATACACAGTCCATTAAGACACCGTTTCAGGTGGTTAGAAAGGCTATTAAGTATGGATGCAGTTAGGAATGCTATGTCACCAAAATCGGTCTCTTCAGCGGAGATGATCAAGTCGTTATTCATGCGTGGCATTGGCAACCCTGGGATGCATGTTTGATCATGCCTTGTAGTAGCGGGTGATCTTGTTGGTGCATATCGGTCCCAAGAGATCGGAGCCGAAGTTCTGCACCAATCAAAACAAACAGGCTGCTAGGGCTGTAACTAACAAAGATCTTAGCGTCTTTTCGGACATCGAAGCCTGCGTCATTATTTAGAGCATCTCCACCGCTAGTTCTCTACAACCTTTGAGCCAGTCAATTTGGACGAGCAGGAAGTGAATTTTATCGACAGCAAACATGGCTTGGCCGGACCGATGCATCCATACCGACCTCGACCCTTTACCCATGCAGCACTCCGTTTGCTGTTGCGCCATCCTTCACTTTGACTTCTCAATCTCTCATCTCGCTGCTTCTGCTTTAGCTTTATTATTTCCCTTGGTTCACCGCTCCTGCCAAAATGTCAAGCAACAAGTATTCTCACGCTCTTGTCATGTCTCATTTCCAAGACAGTGGCATCTTGGATGACTCTCATGGGACACGAACAAAGCACAGGTCCTCAGCTAGATCCCCTTCTCGAATCTCACATTCATGGACAATTGCAGAAGTTCTACCGCCTTCAAAGCCCAGTCGATCAAACTCTCCAGGGCATATCGCAGAAATCCGAAGAAAACCTTCAATACATGAATACGAGAAGGTGCCCCTTTCCGCTTCAACACCAGATGATATATCTGAGCATCTTATATCACTGAGCAGAAGTGACTCAGTCGTCACTCAGGTCTACGCGCCGCGTCGCTCGTCTCCACCTTACGAGAGACAACGAGCTCGCCAACCGCGCAACTCCCGCGCCGAGTCAGGCCTTCGAGCATCCATAACACCACAGCATGAAGCATGGGAACCGCGACTGGCGGCTCGTGGTATGGCATCGCCAAAATCACCGCGATGTACATGCGGAGCGATTGTTCAAGATGCCCGCCTTCAATCATCTTATTTTCCCGATACCATGGCACCCCAGAAACCGTTGCCTAATCTACCCGCGGTTATGTCAAAGTCAAAACAAGAGCACGATGGAGATGCAGCGGCTCAGGTACAAGACTCCACCCCAAGATTTGAGTTGCCGGCTTCAAACTCTCCTTGCCAGATGCCCACCACCGAAGCAACCATCAAGCCAATTCGGCGCATGGCCCCTGCCAGAAGCCCCACGACAATAACGCCGACCTCAGACAGCACATCAATTTCATGGCCCAAGCCACCAGAGACTGCCACAATGAGATCTCCCTCGCCAAGCTCGGAAGCATTCTCCGACTCCAGGCCCCTCTCCATGACAGACACTAAATCTCGCCCCTTCTCGTCCCCAACGACTCCACCAACCTCTCCGTCCCTCTCTTCAATCTTCTCCTTCCCCTCTCAAAAAGCATACCAAGACCACCCGCAAGACGACTCATATAACAAACTCCCCATCCACGACAAAGACATCGCCCTTCTCCCGTGGGATGATCCCGAAATGGGCCCGTCAGTCTTCTGCTCCTCTCCACCACCAGCTCTCACCTACCTCGAGCGGCCCCCGAGCGCAGCCTCCTCGATCGACGACGCAACACCTCCTCCCATCAGCCGCGTCCGCCGCTCACCCTCTGCCTCAGCACCTAGGCCAGTACCACATCGCCAACAACCGCAGCAGAAACCACGCGCCAGAGCCGCCTCCTCACCGCCTGTCGCGCGCCCGAAAACCTCCCCTGCGCCTCCCATGCCGCTCCAGCAGAGCTACGGTAAACGCAAACCCTCCCTCGATGTCCGACGGGAACCGACTACCATCTCCTACCACGACGTGATAGCAGGGCCGGAACCGATATCCACATCCGAACGCATCGCGCCGCCGCCGCCGTTGAGTGGCGGGTTGATTAGGGCGAGTAAAGAGAAGGAGGTTGAGAAACTGAAGTGGGGCCGATTGAGGGGGATGTTTGGGTTTGGTTCTGGGAAGGGTATTGGGAAGGGAATGGGGATGGGGATGGGGACGGCGATGGGAGTGGGTTTGGCGGGTGGGAAGCGGTTGGAGACGGGGTTTGTGAGGGGGTTGGTGCCGAATTGAAAAATGTTTGGGTGGGCGGATTAATGGTTCTGACGGCTGATGGGAGATGCATCATGATGGGAGCAGGAGGATGAATGATTGTGATGATTCTTCCACGGCGGGGAACTGGTTCATGAGGCTCATGGATGAGGTCACGGGGGGATCAGGCTGTAATTATAACGGGAAGTGAGAGCCACTTCTATTCGATGTAGCTAACCAAGACCATGAAAGCTGTAAAGGTAGAAATTAGCCGTCTCTCCTCTTTCCACTCAGCCTCGCCCTTTTTGCAATTCCAGACGCTCATGTTAACTGGATGGAACCGGGCATCCGCGCGGCGATTCGTCCACATGATGCAAAGCTCAATCTCTATCCTGCTACTGGGCTGCACGATCTCAGTATCGGCAAGCGCCTGTTTGAAAGCTTCGATGTCCCCCTTGCAGGAGGGGTCGTTACAGGGTTGCACCACCCGAAGTACCCTCAAGTTTTTCAAGGGAAGCAACTGCCGGAAAAAATCGGGCTTCGGAGACGCTTCCCAGTGGCAGATGTCGATTTGTCTGAGCAGGTTTGCCTTGGCCGCGCCGATTCCTTTGACGAACGATGAGATCTGGGCTATGGTTCCTTTGAAGATGGTCTTGCTGTAGAAGATGGTAGCGGCTTCCGCGGATATTTGGCGGTTGACTAGTAGTAAGGTGAGGGGGATGGGTTCGCCGAATAGTTGGGACCAGAGGAGATGGGATCCGTCCTCACGGGTTAAAGGAGTTGCGTATTTGTTGTCGTAGATGTAGCTGTAGATTTGGTTCCGGAGTTCCAGAGGCATTGAGAGGAGTGAAGGCTGTGCCATGATTGAAGGCTCATCGATGATTCTTTTGATTCTTGTGTCGTATAGGATAGGTTTTTTCGAGGCTTGATGAAGTCTATTTAGCAGGATGAGGAAATCACAAAGAGGAGTTGCTGCGCTCCTACTGATGGTCTCTCACACAGAACGAAAGTTGATTCCAAGTGCAAGTCTCGTTGGACTAGATTGTCTCTATGATATTGGTTTTCCGGAAGGATGGAACAGAAGAACTCGCCAAATTCCGTACTCGTTGGAAGTATTCATAGTCAAAAAAGCGTTGACTGGGAAATATGCCCGCAAAGCATATATCAATACTCAACAACCAAAAAAATTGACCAATAGAACTAGAGGTATGAGTATTGAAAGTATGTAATCAACAATGACAATTGTAAATAACGATTTGACTATAGAAAACCGGGACGACAAAACCTATCTGGTGTGGTGTGGTGCTCTCTTGCCTTTGATGCATCGTCACTGACATATCCATTGTGACAAAACGCGTACCAGACTTTGGCCTCAAGCAGATGAAGGCAACATAAAGATGATATCATCTTCGGATTTCGTCCAAAGTCGGGTAATCGTGATCTGTCGGTGGACATATTACCAGATCAGATAAATTAAGGTAGGACAGTAGAGTGATCTTATCTTATCGCGGCATGGTTCCGAAATCTAAGGTACCACCTGCAAGAAGAAATTCATTGGAACATTAATGAGTCTCCTGATCAAAATTATAAGGCAGTGAAACTGCTTCGACTCTTCATCGTCTTCAAAGTGCATGCCGCTGCTACCCATGGCATATATACACAAATCCGCAACACCTCGCACATACTTACAATGACGTATCCTTCATCGACTGACCCGCGCCAAATAACGCTACTATCAACTCTCGCAGAACCTTCGCTTTCGCGTACATGGCTTACTGCTCCTCATCCGACCCAGCCACTTGTTGCGACTTGTTCCTCCGACAAGTGTGTTCGCATCTACTCTCTCAAAACATCAAGCCATCTTTCCACGATCAACGGAGGGCACAAGCGCAGCATTAGAACATGCGCCTGGAAACCCAACTTGAAGGGTGAAAATGTCATAGCAACTGGCAGCTTCGATGCAACAGTAGGTATATGGAGGAGGTGGGACAACGACATGAGCCTCAGGAGATCGGACATAAAGATGAGCGAGGACGACTTCACTGAGGCGAACGGGAATGGAAATGCCGATGAGGACGACGACGATGAGTGGAGGTTTGCTATAGTGCTAGAAGGTCATGAATCGGAGGTCAAGTCAGTCTCGTGGTCCGCAGGCGGTAATCTCCTGGCAACTTGCTCGAGGGACAAAAGTGTGTGGATATGGGAAGAAATGGGTGACGATGACTACGAGACTGTTGCGGTGCTTCAGGAGCATGAAGGGGATGTCAAATGCGTTTCATGGCATCCAGAAGAGGAGTTGCTCGCCAGTGCCAGCTATGACGACGATATCAGATTATGGAGGGAAGACGTTGACGACTGGGGCTGCATTTCCATCCTGCGTGGCCATACAAGCACCGTGTGGGCTGTGGAGTGGGAAGGTGTGAAATCCGCGGACCTCGAAACTTCGCCAAGCGAAGGTGCAGGAGCCAGACTAGCAAGCTGTTCAGACGACCAGACGATACGGCTCTGGCGTAAGGTACCAAAGGAGAAAGGTCCACCACAATCGAAGCTGAGCATCATCAAATCTAGTAGCAATGAGGAGGAATGGGTGGAGTATACGCAACTACCTCAGGTGCACGTCAGATCAATATACTCAATTGGTTGGAGTAGGAAGACGGGTCATATAGTGAGCTCGGGGGGTGACGGCAAGATTGTGGTCTACAGTGAAGATAAGGGTTCTTGGTCAGTCCTTGCTCAATTTGAGGGAGCTCATGGTGTTTCCGAGATCAATCATGTCTGCTGGGCTCAAAGGAATGCGGATCAAGAAGTGATTGTGAGCACGGGCGAGGATGGCTCGGTGAAGGTCTGGACAATTTGAAATTGAGGAAATTATCGTCTTACGGTTATGGTATGCTTGATTCACCGGCGATGAAAGGATGGGTTATATATCCCAAAAAAGCATGGCTGCCAAAGCATCTTGCGAGAGTTCTCCGTGGCGAGACTAAGTCAAAACTTCAGCAAACAACAGACATGAGAATCAGGTTGGTCGATTTGGGCATCATGAGCAGATCGGTTTCCTCATCCA
Source organism: Physcia stellaris (assembly GCA_018902385.1). NCBI lineage: Eukaryota > Fungi > Ascomycota > Lecanoromycetes > Caliciales > Physciaceae > Physcia > Physcia stellaris. The sequence goes on along the minus strand of JABSSW010000024.1, from coordinate 454,997 downwards.
AGGCTAAGTTGACATGGAAAATTCACAGTGGGTTGCGATCCCCTTTGTGCATCGAAAATGAGTTTCGACCACAACACAATTTGCAAGAACGAACCAATCAACCCATGGTGTACAAACACCCCGACCACTATCACTTCTTCAGATTCGCCGAGATATCTTGGGAAATCCTGGGGCAAAAGGCCGGCCTTGTTGCAGCATAACACATTACAGCGGGACACTCTTTTAGCTCGCATTAGAAGAACGAATCGATTCCCAAACCGTATTTACTCGCATCAAAGAGCGCGCCGAAGTTGAAGAGATCGCTACCATTGGAAACACGATTACCCGGTATTGGCAAGCACATATTGAAAATCTTGCGCGCCAAAGTTGAAGAGATCGCTACCATTGGAAACACGATTACCCGGTATTGGCAAGCACATATTGAAAATCTTGCGCGCCGAAGTTGAAGAGATCGCTATCACTGGAACCACGATCACCCGGTATTGGCAAGCACATATTTAAAATCTTGCGCGCCAAAGTTGAAGTCACGTCGACGTCAAGCTTGATGTCAACGTCCGTAGCAAAACTTGCTGCGCAGTCTCCAAAGAAGAACAAGAAGTCCAAACTCGGGGAGAAGCTTGATCTTGCAGCGGAAGCCAAAGAATTGGCAAGGAATTGCGGTACGCTTGTCAAAGATATCCAGACTTTGAACAAAGCTACTCGAGACGAAGACAATACACCTCCTAAGCTTCCTGACAAGTTCTTGTACCGTGGTGAGCCAGTGACGACCGCTTTCCCGCACGACTTACGGCAGCATATATATGATCTGTGTTTTCTTAAGGTCATTCTCGGCGGCGGAAGAGACACGCTACCGCCGCAGCGTGATCGCGTGTGCAGGTTCCTGTTGTTGTGGCGCGCCAGTGCTCAACTCCAAAACCTTGTTTGGGCGAGAGATAAAGCACATGAGTTCCCCGATTTCAAGAAGTATGAACTGTAAGTCTCTGTTCCGCTTTGTTCGTGGTCTGTATCATGCAGGAAGATTCCCACACACAATGATTGCATACTCGGACTAACCCGGAAGCCGATCGCTTGCCATACTTGGGATTTGCTGATCGATCTTACGTTTTTAGCGTCAGAGCTGAAATGATTGCGATGTATGAGACTTCTTACCGAGTGGAAGAGAAGATCCATGACTATTTCGATAAGAACGGTCGTTCAGCCCTAACCGCTCGTATTGAGAAGCTGATGAAAATTGGGGAACAGACGAAGGCTGAGCGCTTGGAGGTACACAAAAGGCATTGTGACATGTTTTTCGATCACTATCAGCCAGTGGATGAATTGGCCGATCATCTTGATACGGAAAAGTCGCAATTGCACGACAATATCGATATTACTGATGATGAGTGGATGACGGATTTCTTTGCAAGCGGGACGGTGCCCCCTGAATGAGGTCTTGGAAGAGCATTGGCTTCTCCGGAGTCCGCAGATTATTTGCCAAACATCCTGTTTAGCCAGTTGGCTACGATCCGTGTTTCCTTCTGGCTTTGGGCCCCTGATAAAGGCTTCAGGATCTCCTCAAAATTAGCGATCTCGTGTATTGCTTTGTCGCCCAAGATTTGATGAAAATGTTCTTGTTCAGTAGCGGCGACCTCGGAGCTACTTGATAAAGATATCCTACTTGAGGTAATTACTCCAGACCTGATTTTAAGGTAGACTCGTGCCTGATTGACATTAGTGGGGCTCTCCACATCAGAGCTCTCTCGACGCTGGCACCTGAGAAAAGATGGAAAAGCGCGACGGAGGACTCACGGATGAAGGCCAACCTTCTGGCAAGAGTGGACGATCTCTGTTGTCTTCGTCTATGGAATGGCTCGAAAGTATGAACTGTGGGGTCTGACGATATGTCCAGTCAAGCGACTAGTTATTTTAATTTACGTTAGCCGATCAAAGCTTTACAACTGGGTGATGGAAGTTCCAACCTTGATTTCGACGATGCCGCCTTGCACTTCGGGGATTGACTCATCCCCTACCGAGGACTGTAGTTGATCGCGAAGTTTATCTGCTCTCTCATTGAGACCATAGAGCTCTCTGAATTGACTGATCACCTCTTTGATAAACGTATCTGTATCGCTTCTCGAACTATCACTAAGCAGATTGCTTACAGAAGATCTCACGCTATCGACCCCCTTGCCTTAAGGAACGGCCTGGCCTCAGACCGCAAACATTTCCCCATGGCATCTAAATCAGAAGCAAGCAAGCAAGTACCATGATGCAGTGATCTATGCTTCGTCAACTTGAACGCAGAGCCCGACACCTTCAGCGACGCCTGCTCCTCACTCAAGAAAGCCGTTTGATGCATATCCTTCGCATCAGGCCATTGCTGCTTTGGCCTTGGTTGTCCTCGATCTAGCACAATGTCATGCCGCTTGTTGACTCTCGCTCTTGGGTTGAACTTGCGCATCGCCCTCGTGACCATCTCCGCATGTCTATCGCGCGAGAAATCCGCCGTGGGGCATATGACGCTGTAATTGACATTCTGCTCATCGTGGAAGACTGTGCCCCCGCCTGAGCGTCGTCTGACTAGCTGTATGACCTTCTCTTTGCCATTGTTGCCCTGCACTGTATTCCGCCCCACTATTCTCAGGTTTGCTTCGAGCCATGGATTTTGGTTCCTTCCTATGACGACACATGGGCTGTTGACGTAGAGGAAGAGGACGACAGAGTCTTGGCGGGAGTGTTGGAGGAGGTAGTGTTCGATGGAGAGGTTCAGATAGGGGTCGTGGCTGCGGGAGATCCAGATCTGGTACTTCCAGTCCTTGGTACGACTAATGTGGGATGGAGGCCAATGTGTGCTGAGCGAGCGTAATGAGCGCGATGCCAAAAGTCGCAGAGGCATGAGGTTGCCCTCGAGAGATCCTGAGCTGCTGAATGAAGGCGGGCAGGTCCCTAGTTTGGGGCCTAAACCGGCCTAGAAAGACGCCCCAAGCGCTTAGATGTCGCCGAGGTCGCCTACCTAAAGCACGTCATGCATCGCTAACTCGGGTCCACGAACCACAACGGATGAAAAATCCTTTAGTACCAATTACCAAACCCCATCGACTGTTGACAGCATTTACTTTGAGATATCAATTGAGCAATATTGATAAGCTTGAATGTACAACACGCCGTGCAGCATTTTCGCCCCCTCTCTGAGCAGCATACGAGCAACGCCTCTGTTGTACGATACTACCTCATGCGAGTCTGACACAACCTTTTCTTCTGCGAGCTGAGCTCGATGCTTATATTCACCGCCAACTAGACCCATCCTCATCTCTTTGATATCATTCTCCCTTTAATTTGTTTCCTTTGCCATATTCTTGCATACAATCGTGTATTATTAAGTCCACAATGTCGACGTTTGGCAAATTCTACAGAGTAACGACCTACGGCGAGTCTCACTGTCTATCGGTGGGCTGTATAGTCGATGGCTGTCCTCCAGGTCTTCCCCTCGTCGCGGCCTCAGACATCCAACCTCAGATGACACGGCGTCGACCCGGCCAATCCGCCCTCACCACCCCTCGAGACGAGAAGGACAGAGTTGAGATACAATCTGGGACAGAGAATGGTCTCACACTCGGCACACCCATAGCACTCGTAGTCCGAAATGAAGACCAGCGACCGAAAGACTACGGCGGCAACACAATGGACAAATTTCCTCGCCCCAGCCACGCGGACTACACCTACCTGCATAAATACGGCATAAAAGCTTCCAGCGGCGGCGGCCGTAGCAGCGCGCGAGAAACAATCGGTCGGGTCGCCGCGGGCGCCATCGCAGAGAAATACCTCTCCCTTGCTTGCGGCGTCGAGATCATCGCCTTCGTCTCCTCGGTCGGAAACGAGCACCTCTTTCCCCCGTCCCCAAAATACCCCTCCACGTCCTCCAATCCCGCCTTCCTCTCCCTCATCTCCACCTTGACCCGCACCCAAGTCGATGACTTCCTCCCAGTCCGCTGCCCTGAAGCCAGCGCCTCAGAGCGCATGGCCACAAAAATAGCCGAATACCGCGACCGCCACGATAGTATCGGCGGTACCGTCACTTGCGTGATAAGAAATTGCCCCATCGGTCTCGGCGAACCTGTCTTCGACAAACTCGAAGCGGAGCTCGCGCACGCTATGCTCAGTATCCCCGCGACCAAGGCATTCGAATTCGGCTCTGGCTTCGAGGGGTGCGAGATCCCTGGCTCCACGCACAACGATGCCTTCGTCGCCGTGCCCGCGGAGTCCCAAACCGCTCGAAGTAGTAAGAATGGCACGCCGCAACGTCGCCCAGACGGCCGCACAGTGCTGAAAATGAAAACAAATCACTCCGGCGGAGTGCAGGGCGGCATCACGAACGGGGAACCGATTTACTTCCGCGTCGGCTTCAAATCACCCGCTACGATCGGCAAGGCACAGGAGACGGTGACTTATGACGGCACGACGGGCGTTTTAGAGGCCAAGGGACGGCATGATCCGTGTGTGGTGCCCAGAGCGGTGCCGATCGTGGAGGCGATGGCGGCCTTGGTGGTTATGGATATGTTTTGTGCGCAAGCTGGGCGGGAGCATTGCAAGAGCCTGATTATTCCTGAGGGTGTGAGTGCGGAGACGGGGGAAAGCCTGGAGATGAATGGGCATGGGGTGGTGAATGGTGAGAAGGAACTGAAGGCGCCTGCTGTTGATTGAGGTAAAGTACTTGAAGGTTCTTGCTATTGACAGCTATGAGAGTAAGTGAAAATAAAACGCGCTTCAGTGGGCTTTTACGAAATAGAGAATTAGATGACGTGTCATAGAAATTGGACGGAGATACTTTCTTCCAAATAAAATCCATCTACGTAAAATTTCAGCGTGCTATTGGTCGTTTCACGAAAAGAGATAAATTTAATGCTGTTGCTAATGCAGGGCGACCTGGTTTGACCTCCGTTGCAGGCGTTGGAAGGCTGAGTGCATATCAGAGAAATGGTAAGTCAAACATTCCTTCATGTCGAATAATTCAAGTACGATGACCTTGAAAATGGTTTGTATTCTAAACCACATCTGACATGCACAGAGGCTAAGCACGAGCATCCCTCCAGGACTCCGCGTCCTCGCTGCTGCATTGCCTATCCCATGGTCTGGTGTAGTGCGATCCTGCCTTCCATGCATCGCCACCAATACACCCAATATGACAACACGCCTCCCCGTGTTTGGCAAAAAGCATATGAAGACGGCAGGGAGACGACATCATTTTCTGATTTCGGTTTAAGTCGGGAAATCGTAGACCTGTCAGTGTATCCTAAAAGATAGCACCATTTACCACCAGACCATGGGATGCTTTTCGATCTCATCAGCAGTACCGAATATTCCTGTCACAGAGACCACAAACCATGGAGATCCTCGACTGCTCTCTAGCCCATCGACTGGGACAGACGTTGCTCACGCAGCAACCCTTAAATCAAGACCTCATGAAGTATTGGTCAGCCTTCTCTATGCCAGGATCTCTGCAGTACTAGACTCAAGCTCTGTTCTTTTCAGAGATCTGAGGCCATTTTCAGCATGCTATGACTGGAAGCTCCCCTCTTCAAAGGGCCAAGAAAAGCTGGAGCACTGTGTCAAGTTGTTCGGATCCCGGATTGGAAGCCGCAGTCTGGATATCCGTGTCGTTGAGTAGACCTCGCCGCTAGGGATTTGGATAGATTCTTTGATCAGAGAAATAGCGTCTGAGCATTTGGAAGGTGCAACTCATACAGCAACCAATATCTCTGGCCCTACTGATTGTAGGATAAATCTAGATCTCCTAAGTTAGTTCCTTGGGCATCGATACTCCAAGCACTGTAGATCCAGGCATGCCGTCATCCATTTATCCCTCAGCGTGCTGCCAAACGCTCTCTATCCCGTCATATGGTCTGGTATGGTGATATCTTACCTCTCACACATCGTTACTCTTGACACAAAGCATATGAATAGAGCATGAAAGAAACATCAGCGTCTGATTCCGTCCCAAATGGGGTAATCGGAGGTCCATCAGGGCTAAAACATGCATCACGATTCAAGGATATCGACGGCATGAATCATCCCCCAACCTTCAAATCGCCTACCCACATACTTGATCCTTAGGGCCGCCAACGTCACGGTCTATTTCGCTTACCTCCACTCGCCACAATTCCGCCGACTGCTACCATCTCGGAGATCCGACTTGGTCAGGGAGTTGCAGGCCTCAGCTAGAGATTAGCTCATCATACAGCTTAGCTAAAGCCATTGTACGCTTCCGTGCCTCGTTATGAATCCAGGGGCGATCAAATCGAGCGTCGCCTTTGCCACCGTACCTAGTGATGTCTATCCTCATCCTAGCTCACCCCCAACCACCCTTCTGTTTTCAAGTCCGATTCCGAAATAATGCAGAAGGCAGCAGGTCTCAGTTCGAGGGCATGGCAGGAGTTCCTCAAGAGCGACGTAGTTCTCGAAGTTGATCAGCAGGGCCAATTTTACTATCTGACAACAACACCCTCGCTCTTCAACTACAGAATGCGGGGGGTCGAACCACAACGAGGAGAAAGTACGCGAGGAATCGAACAATGAAATCTGCATGTACCGCCCACAAGGGAGGTTCCTTGTCTGACACTCAAATCGTGATTGTGTCGCCAGACTCGATGCTCCCCTCCTTATCCCAATACCCACGTCAAATCATGCCATCAACGGAGGTCTGTCCCCGTCAGAAAGAGAAACTCAGCGAGGCTAGACGATGGCTTGGGGCGTTCCATAAAATAACATATAAAGTCTGAACACGCGGGATCCATGTATGGATTGGACAATTGACCATTCGGAGAGGAAAGGGGCAAGTTAAAATGAATTCCAACTTCTCCCTCACCGGGAAATAAATTTCTTTGATCCTGTTGTTATCTAAAACTGCTCCACCCCCAGCCAGGTCTTTGATACCTTAAACCTCCAAGAAAGTTTCCCCCCTGTCAGCCGCATCCCCCCTCGAAGGGAACATATTATTTCAAACGCCATTTCCCTTCCCTTTCCCATTTCGTGATTGTGATTGCCCCCTTTTCCCTTTAGATATCCGCTTTTCACGACCAGCCGCTCCGCTTTTCACGACCAGCCGCTCCCGCTAATTGTTGGCATCTATAAAAAAACAACAGCAGAACCCCGCTGGGGGTTCTTGGGTATGAATGGATTGATAAAAAAATAAAGATAAATCAGGGATACAGATAAAGCACAATTCAATGCCGATGTGTGTGTGGACGCCGCCACTTTGTAGGAGGGTGGGAATCTTATCATAAACCACCCTCCAAATCCTACGCCACGCGAAGATGCAGATGCGGATACCGCAGATGTTGATGGTACATTAGATGATGCGAGAATGATGGCGTATCAGAGTCGTCGAGGATGCAAATGCAATAGATGTGCGGTATTCGTTGATGTCTAAGGTCAAATCATGTCATAAGGGGGTAGTGGCTGCGGAAGGGTCGGTGGACTTGTGATGAGCCCAGCCGAAGAACTCGAATTTCTCTTTGGTAGGAAGAAGGCCCTGCGTTTGGGATTCGGCGGTTGATTGTTTTGGCAGTGCTTGTTCCCGGGGTTCGAGCAACAAGGACCGACGGTAGTAGTCGTTCTGCGAAATACTTTGATCCGAGGATCGGACTCTGACTAGTTGGTCTTGCATCCAAGTCTGGAGTTCCGGGATCTCGGTGAATCGATATGGGATCTGAAATCGTTGAAGGTCACTGATGATCTTGGCCGTTTTGATATGCTTATCGAAATTGATGACGGGCACCCCCTTCACGGTATCATCGCTGTTCAGCTGGCGGGTGGTTTGGTTCCCAACGTCGACGAAGTATAAGTCAGTCAAATAGATACCGACAAAGGGAAGGCACGGCGTCGCAGTGTTTTGGAGCCGCTGTCGCAGTACGAGAAAGTTGCGAGAAGTGTCCACAATACCCTTCAAAGTCTCGAGTGTCGCTTTCGCCTTGCAGGAGACCTGCTCCCAGGTGCGCTTCAGCCGAAGAATGGTCGATGAGTTCAACGAGCATATAATGGCCATTAAGGAATCATAATTGGCCAACTCCAGACACTTGTTTGCGATTTTTACCCATTGCTTGATCATTTTGGCCCGCAGCTTTATGTCTTGAGGCTGTAGTATAGAATCCGCAACGAGATTGGCTAGATCTGTGGATAAGGTCGACATAGCGCGGACATTGACTGCCATAGACGCTTTCTTCTTCGTCCATTCTATTGCTAGGAGTTCCTCAGGTAAGATTGAGCAGAAGATGCGCGACTCTTTGATGGTAAATTGTCGTGCGAGTTCCAAAGGATCAAAATCCAAGATGCTAATGCCGGCACCACCATTCTTCCAACATTTCAGTGCTGCAAGCTGGCTTTTGGTAATAACCGGTGACGGTAAAGGTGCATCGGGAGGCACGTATGTTGCAATACAAGTATTTGTCTTGCCCATCGATGAAATTAATCGAGGAACCAAAGGCCCTTCTGCCGCATTGACCTTTTCCACGAGATGTGCAAGTCTCTTTCCCGCAGTCGGAAGCACAAGATGTAGCTGCCTTGTCGCAAATGAATTTATCGACTTCAATGCTGGACTGTCACAATCATTGCGCCAATGTGACTCAAGCCAATTTTTGAAGACATTGTACACTCGAAGCCTGATAGGCCCAGCAGTCTGTGGGCTATCGGCGACGTATGTGAATCGGTCTATGAGCGCTTGGGCAAAGTCTATTGGTGTAGTAAAGAGACGGAACGTTAAGTAAAATGTCGCGACAAATGTAGCGTCTGGTGTTGAATCATGGGTGGTCAGTCGCTCGATCAGTGCCGGCAACGTACCACCGCTTATTTGCCCTTCCTTATTGTATATGATCTCATGAGCGAATGTCTTCTGTTGGATTGCAACTTCGGTCTCGTCCGCATCATCATCATTGAGTGTGGTCTGGCTGAATGACATTCCATCATAGATGGGAGAGGTTTCTGTAGTTTCTGTACATGCTACCTCGGGAGACGTTGCCCGAGTCGATGACTCGGAAACGGCACTAGTCTCAGAGTCTCGCATGCTCCCTATGAAAGTACTGCTTCCGCCAGCACTTGCACAATCGAAGCTGTCCGCTCGGAGATGAATGCTATGATTACTCTGCGTCTCTCCCTGACTGCCCGAGTTTAATTCTTCCGAGGGAAGGAGGCCGGCAAATGGAGGTAGGGGTGGTAAGAGTGAGTGTGTCCGGACATGCAATCGCTTGAATCCTTCTTTCACTGGCATTTTATCAGACGCGACAATATCGTCTTGGCGGGCGGGTGAAGGGTGAATAGCTTCTTCCTTCGGTGGAGGCGGAGGCCTGGTAGGTGGCTCGAGCGGCAGCAGCGTGTCCTCTGTTGATGGAAGATCCACCTTACAGTTAACCACTGTAGATGTTAAGTTATCTACCAGGGGCTTTCCATCGTTTAATGTTGCGAACGCAATCTGTAGGGGCTCGAAGTGGAAATCGCCAAGTCGATCCAACACGAATTGTGATTCAGCGACACATTCTCCGGCTGCTCGGACACATTCGGTAGCTGCGTCGACCATGGACTTGTCCGTTTGGACGACATGAATTTCGATGACATCGCCGGGCCGAGCAGGAGTGAAAATGTTCCTGGCGGCTTCAGCCAAGTTTGTGATGCTGCTGTACATGTTCTCGCGGGCTTGTCCTAGAGTATCCGAGCGTCGCGCATCGCGGTCCCATATAGCTTCGATAATCTGCAGCATGTCTCGGCATGATATAACAGCTTGCTGTGTGGTAGCTAGAAGCTCGGAGGATGATCGCGATTCTAGGTGAAGGCCGATGAATGATCCCAGACATCCAAGGAACAAATCGTGAGCGGTGCTTAACTTGATTGAAGCTAAATTTAGTCTTGACGCCCCCGACGCAATGATGCTGGATGAAGGACGGTGAGTAACCGAAGTCGCGTTGATCTGCTCTGGAGCAGAGCTGTCCTGACATCTAATTGAGCCAGAGACGCCATGGCGCATATAAGTGAAGGATGAGCGGTTGAGGCACGGGCGAGAATTCGTTTGCTCTGTTTCTTTTAGGTGATCTGCCGCGTTTTTATCCATATTGCTGATGTTTGCTTGGCCAATTTGACAAGTCGTAAGCGAGGCGGGCATTATACTTTCCTGCAAACAATCCTCCACATGTCCAGATTTGGATCCTTCTGCAAGGAGCACCTGCGTGCACGGGTCGATTTGACGATCCTCCATGCCATTGTCCGTGCGCCCATCCGTGCTCAGCGCCATAACGTCCTCAATCCATATATCAAAAAGTTTGACCGCCCGGACAACCGTTTTGAAAGCTTTCGTTATCATTTCATCGCACATCTCGTTCTCTATCCGCATTATTGTTCCGTCATTTACGGCTGCTTCTATTCTCCTCGCTGTTTTCACCAGTGATGAGAGCTCAGATAACAACGCCTTTCGGTTACGGCGCAAGCCATTGTGGGATTGGATCAACGCGGCGTCCCTACTTAGGCAATTGGTTCGTTCCTGCATGGAGGATTAGTACAAATCCGATTCTTCACATGCTTCAAACTTACCAAGAAACACCTTACTCCAGCCACAAGTCCACGAACGTACTCATGGCTACCGAACACCTCGGGCGAACCGTTGCTAGCGCCTTTCATCAAATCCCAAAAGCGTGTCATTGCTTTCAAAAGATTGCGCATAGGCTGGCTATCATACACTTCGCAGTAGTTCGTTGGCAGCCATCCGCGCGCACCCGATGAGAGCAAAGTCCCGTCCGCCCAGCCATTCGTATGCACCGAATGGATCAGGATAATGTCGCCACGATTGAGAGGAAGTGTGACCGTTGAGGAAGCGTCGTCGCAGGTCGGATAGAAGGAAAAGCAAGCGCGAAGGTAACTATGGAACCCGGAACGATCAATATCCCGCCCCTTTTGTTGATTATTTGAGCTATCTGTCGAATCATGTGAAGAAGGTTCATTGGACTCGTCTAAGATCATTGGTGATTGGGCGCAACCTTTATTGATCTGTAGCGGAGCAACGCATATACTGGAATCGGAGATCTGATTCATATTGCCCGAGACCCTCGCAGACACAGCGCTCACTGATCATAGATGCAGAGACCTTGACGATGCTGCGCCCTATGTCGTGTGGTAAATCGCGGGGATGTATCGATGGTATGGTGCACGAGCAGGACGCTCATCAAAGATGCATGCGGCATAAGAAGCACCGCTACTGAACGTGCTGAATCAGCGTTGGACGAAGCCTAGCGTGTTGTGGGGTTGAAGAATGACAACAGTCTTTGGAATGCTGCGCAGCGTGGGTGACCGCATACCTAAAATTGTTTTAAGAAGATTCACGACTGGATTAGTCCCCAATGCGCCGTGCTCAAGCAGTATTGTCAGGTTCGGTAACTCAACAGGCAGACCAGATGCCCCGTTGATGTTCGTGCCGAGACCCTTAGTCAAGGAGGGATATGTGTAACCAGGTTCAGGTAGAGATTCGCCACTGAAGGATAGTGGTGGTAGACAAGGGAAGGTAGGTATAATGCAAGGGCTGATCTCGTGGTTGAGGGAAGGGTTCGTTTGCAAGAAGAAGTCAAGGTTTGCAAAGCAAGGAGGCAAGAACGAGTAAGGTTGAAGTGAAGTAAAAGTGAGGTTCAAGATCACAGCAGGGGCAGGATGATCTGTGATTCAGATATCCCGGGGAAAGAACGAACGGTGCAAACACCAACACAACTAGCTCCAGCAATCTGTAGTTAATCTCCCCAACGTCGTGCTGGCCGCTGACTAGGTTTCGATGAATCGTTGGTGGATGACGATCGTTTATGTACTCTGCACTTCCATCACAAAGGTCGAGTCACTGCACCTCTCGAGGACCATTCCCATGCATATTGGACAAAAGTCAAAAGCACACGCATTTTACAGCCGGCGGGGACGAATTGATTTTGGATATTAAATGCCGAGAAGGGTCCCTGGCCGTTGAGCGGGCCCAGCGATGCAAGCCTCAGGCGGAGGGAGAGCAAAGAATTCGAGTACTATACTGAGGAAAAGGTCTCGCCATGCTCCGAGACTAAAACCCCACATTCAGCATAGTCGCGCAAACTAGCCCCTATTCGATGGGAAGAAAAGGGGTCAGGATGCATTTTCTTTCCGCAATCACACTTCCCCGAGGCCACTCGACCCCAGCGGTTACGGCTTGAAGTCAGTAGCCGAGAGATCATGGTTATCGTGTTGCAGTAGGCCATGATCAAGCGCTTCCTTCCCGCCTCCTCCAACTCTGCACCTTTCACCACCCTCCATGATGCCCAACTTCTGGAGATCAGGTCTGCCAGCATCGCACGTCACTGCGCGCGATTCTGTGACAGCACAGGGAGTGCAGCAGCTGTCGACCCGTTGTCCTGGGTCATCCGCCTCACTTCATAGGGCAAGCATGCGGATACCTTCACTCGATCGCCACGATTGGTGATGCGTGTGTATGTATGTAGTCCTCGAAGGAGACGCACGTATTACTGGCCCTACCGTGAAGGCCTCGTCGGATTCCACGACAGGCTGCCCATTCGAGCCCCGAATTTGACTTTTGGCCTATCCAACCAATATATCTAAGATCTTGCCTTCCATCAGTGAGTGGGTCACGAGCCATGTCACCTCGACGAAGCGACAAAGTCAACTTGGTATCATTTGTACACCCACTTCCTCCCACACTAAAAAGCCATTGCTGATCAATTTCGGACAATTAAATGACGCCTGACGCCATACGGTTGACACAAACAACCATGCGGAGGAGCCCACACGCCATTAAATCCACGAGGGTTGTTCCCTTTGTGGAGATGTGGTGCAAGCATAGGCAAAAGATTCCTCTCGAAAGGAAGATCGGTGGATTGGCCGTGGGATGAAGATTGAAGCCACTTCAACGGCTTTGACTTTGGAGGCTTGAGGTGCTTTCTAGCTCCATGACATTTCGTCCCAATCGGGCTCACACTCCAGGGTCTTAACCTGCAGTGGACCCACACGGACCGGTCCTACTTCCGGCCCTTTGGTAAGAAATCATATCTCTCACTATTATATGCTTTTCGTACATCCTCGAGGATGTTGTATACTTCTCCGTCTGCCTTGGTTGTCGGATTGCGACTACCTATCACCGGTCCTCCCAACTTTGCTGTTTTGGCGCCAAGCTACCAGCATCGACCTGTGCAGTTGCAAACGCCACGTGGGACCCCTCTCTGGAAGCAAAGCCTTCGTCTCGTAAACCTCAGGTAGTAAGTTCCACTAGTTGCTCTTGCCTCCCACGCGTCCTGTGGAAATGATCGGCCTTCAATCGTGGAGCACTCGATGGGGGACCATGGTTCCTTCACCTTAAGCTTGAGATTCCCCCAACTCCTCACCAATCTTAATCCCAGTCGTCGTGGCAACTTCTCCGTGAAGCTTTACGACGTCCAGATTTAAGAGATTCCCCGAATAGGTTTCCGTGACCAATAGGAATACAGGAACGGAAGTTTCATAGAGTAGCGGAGGACCTACCAGTACATTAGGTAGATCATCGAACGGCTTCAATTCCTACTGAGTGAGGAACAACACCCACAACAACCAGTCAATGGTCCCGCGCGTGCCTTGCGATCTGGAGATCGAGCAGATTCAGCTCTGAGAGCAAACTTTAACAATCCCCCCGTGATTACCTCGTCGATACGAGTCATGAGATACAGACTGTTCCCAGGATATGGGTTCATTAGGCTTCTTCGAGCACATATCATGGACCAGACCATGTGCATCGAGTAATCTCTATTCTACCCGGTCTACTCATGACATCCAATACAGCTCTTATCTAGAAAGAAAATCCAAACCCACGAATCCGTTCCTCCATAAGCCATCCATCTCCTCCCTAGCTCGTCCCTAATAACATGATCAATACCATTTCCTACATTGATGGCTAATTCTATCTTAGATACCCGGCCGCCATCCCGAGTCTACTAATATCGTTTACTCGCACAAATCCTCTTTCTCACACTCTCTCCTCCGCGCTCCCCCTAAAATTGTAATTGCAAGCCGGACGGGGACGTCAGATCTATCAAACCCACCAATTAGCATTGCTTTTGCATTTTCTCCCACTTTATGGGATTTGTAGATTGTTAACGGGATGAAATGATGATGCTGAAACGTTATGCTATGGCAGAGTCTCTGTACATGTAGGTAAAACCTGGGTAGGTTGCGCTGTATATCAGTAGATGGTGAGACCGAAACAAGCTGGTCAGTGAGCCGCAGGGTTGTGGGGATGATGCTATGAGTACAAATATATGCGATGCTGGATATTGAACATGTAACGATGATGGTGGGAATGTCAATGATCGAGTGACGAAACGAGCCCAGGGCCTGGGTTTCCGGAATTTCACAGCTAGACCAGGGATTTGAATTCACTATTAGCATTGTCATCTAATGAGCTGCCAGTACGCCTTCATGTGAGCTCCCCTGTAGACGTAATTGATCTTCAAAGGAGGGATACTAGGAAGAATGTTATTGGAGGATGCTTCGTTTGGATAAGACAGATTAAGTCAGACACCTAGAAAAGCTTACCATGCACCGGAAATCCCAAGTAGTCTGCGATAAACGTCAAAGGGCCGGAATTGTTATGGAGGCAGTAGTAATGCACGCTTTCTTGCCATAAGCTTCACACACGCGTTCAACGAGGCTGCGACATCACAGTTTGCTATTTTTAGATCTCCGTACATCTCAACCATCACACCTGTAGTCAATAAATCAATGTGAAGTTGACTGTCATATACCTTCCATGCGTCGTAGAGAGGCAAAGGCACCTTATTGAAAAGGCGATGTATCCTCACCACTACGCCTGTTCTCAAAGTCGCAAAGGCGCCATTCAACGATATCTAAGTCACTGGTCAATCTCTTACCTATAAAGGAAGGCAATGCGCAATCAATTTACCCAGCGGATCCGAACCTCTTCTGTGAATTTGAACACCGTTCCTCCGTCGCCAACATCCGCGGATTACTCCACGAGTCTAGCAAATCTTGCGACACATATCCTTTACCGTTCGCCACTTCCCTCTCAGAATGATCTACCTGTCTTCATTCTTAACGCAGCTGCGTTTCCGGATGCTAAAGAAGTCGACTACGATGCGCTGTTGCCCTATGTGCTAGCTAGATTACCTGATGAAGACGAACTCATCACAGGCCACGGTTATGAGATCGTCTTCTTTGCAGGTACTAAGGGTAATGGAGCAACATCCGCAAAGAAGGGTAGACCTGGCTGGGGCTGGTTTTTACAGGCTTACCATCTTTTGACAAGGCAAGATCAATCCCTTCCTCCTCTCATCGTCCCTATTACTTTCAATTCCAGAGCCCCAATTAATAGGCAGCTTAGATTGACAAGGAAGAGGCTGCAGAAACTCTATATCGTCCACGAGAAGAATTGGATAAGATTGCTAGTAGGCATGTTCTCGACAGTCGTAAGTCCGAAATTCAACAAGAAAGTCGTGCATGGTAAGGAATTTCTCTCAGTCTCAGTTCATCTCCAATACCCTTTCGGAGGGCCAAATCTTTTTGTGCACTTGCCCTGTATAAAATTGAGTGCCGAAACCTGATGGAGGCACGATTGGCCGAGTTGAGAAAACCGTTGATTCCAAAGCGACATTCATGTGCATATCATCGTCCACAGCCCAAAGTCGAGCAGCTTCGTTCTCATCAACGATCATCTTCCTCCACAATCACTTCTGTCCGAGGCGAGTGGTGTTCCAAAATAAAGTTGGTGACTGATATAGTATGCTAGTATCAAGTCTGAGTGCCTTAGCACTTCTGATCCCGATTGAAGATTTGCTTATTCCTCCTTCCGCCTACCTAACAGATCGCAGCCTCTGTTCGGAGATTTATGCACCCTATATGAGCGGTAAACGAGCTTTTGCTGTCAGGCAACCACTCCCTATCTCGGCGACGAGCACACCTAGGCTCCCTAGGGTTCTAAGAGAGTCCACTAGCTTTTTGATCACAGATCCTCTACTGAAAACCGAAGGCATCTTTCGCGTCAATGCCAGAGCGGTCGAGGTTGAGGTTCTCAAAGAAGCTTACGATCGTGCGCAGAAGTTCATCGTATGGCGAGAGGGAACCACGTTTCAAGCTTCGCCTCACTCAAAAGTGGGTTTCGGTAAATTTTGGATTGAGGAACTTGACCAGACTGAAGGTTTCGGTGTCTACACTGCCGCGAGCCTCGTTAAGCAATGGTATAAGGATCTTCGGACCCCTATATTTCCTCAGGAGTCATACGCCGCGCTGGAGAAATTTTATGGAAACAGCGCACAGCAGCCTAGTCCTCCGCAGCTATTTGATATGCTCTCACAGGATGCTGCGGCCTGGTCCATACTGTCTCCAGGATCTCGACAGATCCTCACCATGCATCTTCTTCCAATGCTTTCAAGGGTTTCAGAGTATCAAGACTGGAACCACATGACGCCGTACAACTTAGCGCTCTGCTTTGCGCCAATCATGCTTTGTGGCCCAGATCCTGTACACGATTACAAAATATCAGGCATAATACGACGACTCCTGGAAGCGATGATAATCCACTGGAAAGCAGAACTAGCACCAAGCTTTGATATGGATGGCTTGAAATTCGAAGAGTCGCTGCGACTCCCAGAAGCCGTTGAGGATCGAGAAGACCCACTTGAGGAATCGCCTGACGCACGACCTTCAGTGGACGTCCAAAGTAGCGGCATCCTGTTGATAGATAATGATGAAGATAGCGGCGAGGAAATCGAAACAAAACCTCCACTTCCTCCCCGGCCCCTGCAAATATCAAAGGAAGCCAGCTTGCCTGGAGGGTCGAGCAGTGTTAGAAGAAGGCCAGCTCCAGTTCTTCAAACGCCACCACATTATTCAATGCTCATGGGACCAACCACTCAAAAACCCGAGGACCGTTATCTCAACAACGTACCATTGGAAGAGGAAGAGTTAGACTACGATCATGACATGGATGATGCACCTGACTTGCCAGCTTATCATGCAAGTGATTCTCATCAAATGCTTCCTCCTACTTCGACCCCACCAACGATTCCAAGGAAGCCTCTGCCAAAGCCCGACTAAACGCCTTAGGTCAGTGGATAGTCCGACCCTCGTCGAGGGAAACCGTTTTCATTGAAACTTTGTTCGAATGATGAAAGACCATTACCCGATTTCAAAGAGGTTGACGGCCGGAAAGTAAAGTGACACTCGAGTTATGTATCAAGAGCTAATTTAATGTGATGAATTGGACAAAACAGAGACTGGATTTGAGATTGAGTATTGAGAGATTAGTCGAATGCTCCAATGAATCTATTCTACAGCACTCCAGGAATTATTGCTTTTCTTTTCCCAACCGCGTCCTTCCCAAATTTTTCGACATACCACTGCCTTCCATTCAAGGCCCTTGGCAACATCGACGCAATCTCATTGAGTAGGAAACATCTCGCTGGCGTACAGCTCAAGCCTCCGATCATCCACCAGCCACCCCATTCAACCCATTCGCATAGATAATGCGGGAAGAGCACAAGCTGGAATAACCCGTTCTTAGGCAACATATACACCTTTGCAACACTATCTTCACTAGCCTTTCCTCCTTCTTTCACAGCTTGCCGTTTCCTTTTCTGGTTCCTGGCCGCCGCCCTCCTAATCTCACGTAGTTCATCATCATGGTAGATATTTCCCAGCAGCCCCGCCCCAAAGATCATCATGCCGACTTCGATCGCGAAGACTTGACCAGCCCAGTCGTCGCTCGTCGTTGGACCGTAGCCGGCGAGCCAGCCGCCAATGCAAGTTGCATTGCAAAGCTGAAAGATGAGGGCATTACTCCAGATCAAGATGTGGATTGGGGACATGCTCGGATTGAGGAAAAGAGGAGCGAGAAGGGCGCGATAAATGTAATGGATTGTCTGCACACGACCTCGATCTTAGTAAGGGTGAATTCCAAGCTGGGGAGACAAGTCGTACAAACAAAGCCGCCATGAGCCAGTTGGCTCCAGGAAGGGAATCAAGTCCATTCTTCTGAGGCAGAGTGAACATGATATAAAGCAAGGTAATGAATCCTGGTGCCTCCATAGTCACCCATCCTATTTTTCCAGGGACGTTGAAGCGCGATTCGTAGGAGGTTTTGCCCATCGGGTACCAGTTGGTCACGAATTGTAAGGACGCAAACTAGCAATTTATTAGATGCACGTCTTCAGCGCCACTTTTTGGAAGGTGCTCACGATAGGGTAAAATTGCCAGAAGTAGGTGAGCAATTCCCAATTTTCGCGCGAGGGAGGGATAAAAGGCTCCAGAATGGCCATGGTTAAGCTGCAGGGTAAATGGAGGGTGCTTAGACTTGGTGCATTGACGGTAAGAGTAGTATGGTGTCAAAGAAAGTGGGCATGGACTATGTAATAAGGTACTAAGGTATATCTTCGATTCTGCAGCGTAGATGTTCGGCTCTTCGGATTGCATCTGGCAATGGCGTCATCAAAGCCCCCAGAATCCACGCGAGCCACTTAGGCGAGCCTGTCCGGCTATAATTTACTCCGATGTCCAAATCCCACACCAACAGGGACCGAGTAATCTTTTGCTTACTCTCTCCTTCTCCCCCTCAATCCTCCCTTCCTATCACTTCTCCAACCCACATTCCCTCTCTCATTCATCTCCCCCGAACCCCCGACACTGTTTTCCATTCAAGTTCGATCCAAGTCACGACTTCTCCATCCCACCGCCAAAATGGTTCAATCGTAAGCAGGCTGAATTCCCAGCTTTTACTCCGCTAACCTCAATCTAAAGCTCCATCCTCGGCTTCCCTCGCATGGGAGTCAATCGTGATCTGAAGAAAGCTACGGAATCATACTGGGCTGGAAAGCTATCACAAGATGAGCTCTTGGCCGAGGGCAAACGCCTGCGTCTGGAGCATTGGAAGATCCAGAAAGATGCGGGCGTCGACATTATCCCGAGCAATGACTTTTCTTACTACGACCATGTCCTCGATCACATCCAGATGTTTTCCGTAAGCTCACAATGCCACAAGTCCAGATTGCATGCTCAGATCACACACTGACCCTGACCCTAGTGTATACCTGACAAATACACCAAATATAACCTTGATCCAATCGATGAGTTCTTTGCCATGGGCAGAGGCCTCCAAAAACCTCAGACCGACAAGGAGTCTGCAGTCGATGTTCCGAGTCTAGTACGTATCTCGTCGTCGCCTTTATGGTAAGCTCATGTCCTGACGTAAATAGGAAATGGTGAAATGGTTTGACTGCAACTATCACTACGTCAAGCCCACGCTACAGGACGGGCAGAAATTCAAGCTCAAGTCGAACCCAAAGCCTGTCGCCGAGTTTTTGGAGGCTAAAGAAGCCGGAATTCACACGCGTCCAGTCCTTGTGGGTCCAGTAACGTTCCTCGCACTTGGTAAAGCGGATCGTGGCCAAAAGGTGGAGCCCATCAGCCTGCTTGAAGAGCTGCTGCCGGTTTACGAAGAGCTGTTGACCAAGCTGAAAGAAGCCGGAGTAGACACGGTCCAAATTGACGAGCCTAGCCTAGTCTTCGACCTACCTCCGAGAGTCAAGAATGCCTTCAAACCAGCGTATGAGAAGCTCACCAGTCTGGGAGACAAAATACCAAACCTTGTCCTTGCGACCTACTTCGGTGACATCACACACAATCTTGATGTTCTTCCCGCACTTTCCAATGTGTACGGTATCCACATTGACCTTGTCCGCAATCCAGAGCAGCTTGAGACCGTCATTGGAGCACTGGGCCCCAAACAAATACTATCAGTCGGTGTCGTAGATGGTCGAAATATCTGGAAAACCAACTTTAAGAAGGCGATTGAGAAAGCCGAGACCGCCGTCCAGAAACTCGACAAGGACCGAGTGATCATCGCTAGCTCCAGCTCCCTACTCCACACTCCTCACACTCTTGAAAGCGAGAAGAAACTTGAAGACGATGTCAAGGACTGGTTCAGTTTTGCAGTTCAAAAAGCTAGCGAATTAACCACTATCGCCAAGGCAGTAACAGATGGCCCATCCAGCGTTCGGGATCAGCTAGAAGCCAATGCAAAATCAATTGAAGCTCGTTCGACATCCGTGCGAACGAATGATCCCAAAGTCAAAGAGCGCCAGTCAAAAATCACCGAGGAGATGTTCAACCGTCAATCTCCATTCCCAACAAGAATCTCACAACAGCAGAAGCTGCTGAATCTCCCTCTGTTCCCAACTACTACCATTGGCTCGTTTCCACAAACCAAAGAAATTCGAATTCAGCGCAACAAGTTCACCAAAGGCGAGATCACCGAAGAAGAGTATGAGAAGTTCATTGAGAAAGAAATTCAGGATGTTGTCAAAATCCAAGAGGAGCTCGGCCTTGACGTGTACGTTCACGGCGAACCCGAGCGTAACGACATGGTACAGTACTTCGGCGAGCGCCTCACCGGTTACGTCTTCACCACTCACGCCTGGGTACAAAGCTATGGCTCACGTTGCGTGCGTCCTCCCATTATTGTGGGAGATATCTCGCGCCCCAAGCCCATGACGGTCAAAGAATCAAAATATGCCGCCTCAATCTCCAATAAACCCATGAAAGGCATGCTTACCGGTCCCATCACCTGCCTCCGCTGGTCCTATCCGCGTGACGACATCCACCAATCCGTCCAAGCCGAGCAGCTCGCCCTCGCCCTGCGTGATGAAGTCGTCGACCTTGAAGCCGCCGGCGTTTACGTTATCCAAGTTGACGAGCCCGCCCTACGCGAAGGTCTCCCCCTCCGTCAAGGCCTCGAGCGTGAGAATTACCTCTCCTGGGCCGTGAAATCCTTCCGCCTCTCCGTTTGCGGCGTCAAAGACTCCACCCAAATCCACAGCCACTTCTGCTACTCTGAGTTCCAGGACTTCTTCTCCGCTATCGCGGCCCTCGACGCTGACGTGCTGTCGATCGAAAACAGCAAGAGCGATGCCAAGCTCCTCAAGGTGTTCGTCGATGAGGCTTACCCGAGACATATCGGCCCCGGTGTGTACGATATCCACTCACCGCGTGTTCCGAGCGAGGACGAGATCAAGGATCGCATTCAGGAGATGTTGCAGTATTTGAGCCCTGAGCAGCTGTGGATTGATCCGGACTGTGGGCTCAAGACCAGGCAGTGGAAGGAGACGAAGACGAGCTTGATAAATATGGTCAATGCGGCCAAGTTTTACCGAGAGAAGTATGCTAAGGCCAATTAAAGCCGAGCCGTAAGCAATGTGAGGGAGGAAGGGAGCTGTTGTTGTCGTTGTTGGGTGGGGAAAAGTTGGCGTGTGTGGGATTGAATGGGATGACGAGAGACGAGATGATACCATGATGTCTATGTTCAACAACATGACTCAATGCGCTTTCGCTTTAGGGGGATGTTTATTGGAAAAAGAGGATCTCAACGATCACCGGTGGCGTTGATTCAGCGAAGCTGATGATGGATAAAAAGGAAAAAATACATGTATCTAGATCTGCTTGCTGGTGCTCAACATTGCAGGGCAGATAGGTGACGGAGCAGCGATGCTTGCCTCAACCGCAGAATATTCGCTCAGTTAGCCTCTTGATCAGATGGAGGAACACCATACCATAGAGAGTATGTAACGGGGATATCCTCGATTTGGATGCCAACTCTGGCAAAATGGAGTGCGGATCTCATCCCACAATCATCCACCCAAAATCGAGCGAACCGATATACGCCAAGTCTAGAATCCTACATGTATGTACATTACCTATTCATATCATTGTGCGTTCCGAATACCGAAGACGGGCATACTACTACATGTAACCTTAATTTCTGTCGGAATTACGGCTTGGCAGGCCGGGAAATGCCATGCATGCCGTGACCATGGCGATGTGACTCTTCAGTCCGCACCCATAACTCGCAGCACCCGGTCCAAGACGGAATGTCAATGATGTGGAGAAGCAATGAAAGCCAGATGGACTCAGCGAGTGGATCTAAGATGTCTCATGCACTGGCACTCCCGGTTTATTTGCAGCTCATGCAATGCCGTGATACGGCTCCTAACCCTGAGCTTATTGCCTACTTCCGCCTTCTTATAGACCGTCGGAGAAAAACACAATTTATGCTACAAACCCAATTTTTGAAATAACTCAACAACGAAACGTGATATTGACCTGATTAACGCGTCATTCGAATCGCCGAACCTTTGCGCACCGATCAGTGAGCAATTGATGATGATGAGGAGAGTAACATGATCGTTGTTAAATCAAACGAACGAAAACGTTCACGAGCAAGAAACAATGTTGCTGAAGAACATCAAAAAATGCCGAGAGCTCGTTCGAGCAAAAGAAAAATCATCATCAGAGGTCATTGAGGGTTGGCTTACAGTCGTCGTGACATATCTTGAAGACACGCAATTTGCATTCATTCAAAGAGATATGATGGACGCAATGGACAAAATGACTGCTCAGTTCAGCAAAAGGCACGCGAAAATGAAGGAAAGCAATGTCATGATTCGTCATGGAATTACAGAAATAATCATTTCTTTCAAATTTTTTTTTTTTTTCACGATCAAGGCGAATTCACGCAATTGGGCAGTCGTCGTTGCGGCTTTTTCAGCGCTCAGAATCACCGCAAACAAGAACATCGAAATCATAGTACGTCTCAACGACAGCGAGAAGAAGCAACAGTTGAGTCAATACGAGATCAAACGTATCGTCAATGAGATCAACACGTGCATTACGAAAAAGAACATACAGATCAAGAATATTCGAGCGATCAAGAAGCTTTCGAGTGATGATTTCGCGATACACGCGATAAACGCAAAGAAAGCAGAAAAATTGCGAGACAACAGTGCATGAACGGCGATACTCGATAGGAGAGCGAGAGCGATCGTTTCGATTTACGCGGTCATGATCAGCGGAATAGAGGTCAAGAAATTCGACTTAACAACGGCAGAAGGTAGAGAAACGGCGATGCGTAAAATCAGAGAAAAGAACGAGAACGTGGAGAAGTTAAGAGAAATGGAAATTCTGTACGTGTTTTGGAGGAACAAGCTCACGGCAATGCAGCAATATCATTTTTTGGTTATTGAAATCACTATTTCAGAAATGGGTAACAGTATGCTGAACAACAGCATCATGATCGGAGGGAAGCTGAGAGCTTGCTCAGTGTTCAACAAGACATGCAGAACTATTCAATGTTATAAATGTCATCATCACGAGCACAATACAATTCAATGCACAAAAAAAGAACGGTGCGATTACTGCGCAAATGCGCATGCTACAAAAGAGAAGAAGTGTGCAAAAGATTACAAAATCAAATGCTGTGTATGTGAAGAAGCACATAACTCATGAAGAAAAGAATGCAGAAAAAAGCAAAAGAAGATCGAGAGAATCATGTATCAACGCTCGATTACGTCAGCGAGATTCGAGGTTCAAAGACAGCAATACATCGTCGTCAACAAGATGATAACGATTCCGGAATCGATGAATACAACTCACGGAGACTCAGAAACGGCAATCGCTGCGAAGAAATTCAGTCAACTAAGAGAATTACAACGACGAGACATCGAAAAATCACAAAGAAAAAAGATTTATTTAGACGAGATCAGCAAACGCAGAAAGACGAACGCGCATGAATTTCACGTGAAAATGATTTTGTCGATCGAAACAATGATGTCATCGCAACTATTTTCAAGCTCACAGAAATCTCGAAACAAAAGAAATGATAAATCGACGTCATCGATTAAGAATAAGAAAACATCAGTGATCAGAAAGAGATATGAGAAGTCTGAAAAAGGAGAAAGTTTCTCGTTCACGATCATCAGAACATCTCTAGCTGACGTCACGAATCGAAATACGAGATTCAAAACAGTGAAAGAATGTTAGAAAACGACACACTATCGATATTACAGTACAACGTCAACAACTCGAAAACTCAGGTCATGATACCGCTGTTCGAGACAGAAGGCATAGAGAAATTCGATATATTGGTCATGCAGAAATCATGGAAGAACTCATTTCAGCTCACGACAAACAACAGGCTCTCGCAACAGTTCGAGCTATTGTACATGTCCGATGCAATCACGAGAGTGTGCATGTTCGTCAACAAGAGAATAGCGAAAATCGAGTACTTTCACACGTTTCACAACAGAAATCTGATCTCGTTAAAAATGCAAATCGCGGACGACAGAGTTATCAACATTCACAACATGTATAATTCATGCAAAAGCAGCGAAAACCTCAGCGCGATATTCAGCCTTAAGAACGCGATGCAAGAAGGAGTCAACGAAGAACACGTCGTCGTGAGGAATTTTAATCTACATCACTTCAATTGAGAAAAATCACATGTGAGAGCAAACGCGAACGCATACGAACTCATAGTCACGATAAAGAAATATAAGCTGAAGAGAGTCACACCAATCGAGTTAATTACATGAAGTAGACACACGAGCGAGAGCACAATCGATTTCACATACGCAACATCGTTGCTTCGAGACAGCATGATCGAAATCGACATCGACGAGAGCATGAACAATCACTCGAATCATCGCCCAATTAAGACGATATTCAATTTGCGAACGAGAACGATCGAGCCGAAAATCACAAAAACCTGAACGAAAGCAGATATCGATATATTACGCGAGAAGTTGCAGGCGAGAATCACGAATAGCGAAACGCTCATTCTCAGCAGCGACACGTACAACAATCAGGCAGAGAAAATCGACGGCCAAGTCAAGAAATTGATAAAAATCATTCAAGCAATCATCGAAACAGTCATTTCGATCAGCAAACCGAGTGTTTACGCGAAATCAAAATTCACCGAAGAATGCAAGCAGACATCGAGAACGATCAAATCGACCAAAAGAAGATATCAAAGCAACGGCAAAATCGAGAATCTGTGAAAGTCGTACAAGAAAGTGAGAAATCGTTTGAGCCACGTAGTCTCTAAAGTCATGAAAGCACAATACAGAAAAAAAACCGAAGAAAGATGTGATACATCAAACAGCATGTGAAAGGCATGCAAATGAGCAAGAAATCGTATTTCAAGAGAGATTTGTTTGTCGACTTTACACGATCACTCATTCATGTTGCTCGAAATTGACTCAATCAAAAAAGCACTCATATTGCTGAAAAAGTTCTTTTCTTCGCCGCTTACGGTTGTTCTAACCGACATACAGAGAGTCACATACAATCAAAATCTGAAGCTGAAAGACATACAACTTCACGAGATGACGAAAATCATAGCCAAGCAAAACTCGAGCAAGGCTTCAGACGACGACGGCATAATCAATAAAATATGAAAATGAATAAATGATATAATCGCATCACATTTGCAACGTATATACAACGTCAGCCTGAACGAGAGCTATTGCCCGAAGCATTTTCGAAAATCGATCACGATCGCACTACGTAAGTCAGACAAAAATATTTACTCAATGGCGATCTCGTACAGACCAATAGTCCTACTCAATACTATAAGCAAGCTCATGGAATTCATATTGATCAAACGAATCAACTTTTTGGCGAAGAAGCACGATCTGCTGCCACGCACACATTTCGGAATCAGAAAAGTCGTGTCTACGAAACACGCACTACATTACATGATGAAGCGAATACACTCGACATGGAGCAAAAAGTTGATAATCGTGATCATGCTTCTCGACGTGATGGGCGTTTTCGACAATATAGCACGTTTAAAATTGCTACACAATCTCAAAATGAAACGTTTAGACGAAAAGCTGATACGATATATTGACTTCTTTTTGTTCAACAGAATGACGATATTGAAGACGGACGAGTACGATACCGAATGGCTCGAAATATTCATAAAAATTCCACAAGGCTCATCGATGTCATCGATTCTTTTTCTCTTTTACAACGCATTTCTACTGAAAGCTCTGAAGAAAAGAGATATTTCAGCGAGCGAATTCGTCGACGATGTAGAAATGCTGACGAAAAATCACATTCCCGAAAAATGCAACGATATCATAGTCAAAGCACACGAAGAGATTTGCGTATCGTGGGCACTAAAGCATGAAGTGAAGTTTGCACCCCCCAAGTATCAGCTCATTTATTTCAATCGAAGAAAAAAAACAGACGTCATCGGATCGATATTATTCTCTGAATCTAATCAAAGAGTCAAAACAAGCAAGAAGATGAAATATCTGAACGTCATAATGGACGAGAAGCTCAACTGGAAAGCACAGGTCAGTCAAAACAAAACGAAAACATTGAAGTCAATAGAAACATTACGCAGCCTTGACGACACTGCATGAAATGCTAAGCTCCCGAGAATGAGACAAATGATGCAGGCGGTTTTCGTTTCACAACTCACATACGCATGCTCGATGTGATACACGTCGACGAGAAAAAAAGATCACAGCAAAGAAGTAGCGAAGGGGTTAGCGAGCGTTCAGTATCAGATCGAAAGGGTCATAACGAGAACATACAGAGCGATTTCGAAGAAGACGCTCAACATCGAAGTCAACTCAATGTTCATGCATCTACGTCTGAACAGACTCATCAGTGCATTCGCAATGAGACTGATAACAAGCTCAGCATACGACACGATTATACGCGGTCGCTTCATCAGAAAATCGAGAAGCGTCAGCCCATTGAAAAAACTAATGAATAGATTCGAAAGAAAGACGAACATCAAGACACACGATATGAAGAGAATTTTACTTTTTGTCGCATCGTCATGATGGACATCGCCAACTGCACGTATCATGAAGGACAAGAAGAAAGTCGAAAAGTATCACAAGATACAACTAGCAACGAATTCGATCAATTACATATACACAGATGGGAGCGGCATTAACGACAAGATGAATGCAACAGCGATATTCTCAGAAACGAAACCTACTACAACGAGAGCGTATTTGAGACTCATTACGTCATACACGATCTACTCTGCTGAGTTATACGGCATCGTTCTAGCAATGAGTATGCGATTGCATTCGTTCTTGAAGTTTGCAAAAAAATCGAAGCTCGTCATATGCATCGACAATCAAACAGCAATTCAAGCGATGCTCAACTCAAAAGTCAGCTCCGACCAGTATTTGATGAGATGAATAGTCTGGTTGATCAACGAACTGCGGAACAGATATATTGAGGTGGAACTGCACTGAATTCCGATTCACATCGATATCGAGGGCAACGAACAGGCAGACGTTGCGGCCAAACAGGCCACGGAATGAAGGCTGAAGGGACGAGATAAAAAAAAGAAAGAAATGGACATCGATCACAAAACACAACAAGCGAGCGTGCAAATGCTGAAAAGCGCCGTCAAGATCGTGATGAATAAATCGATAAAACAACAATGAAGTCAAGAGTGAAAAAACTGCAATAAAGAAAAAAACCTGTACAAGATTACATCGAGATTCAATAAGGCAATATTGCGATTACACGAAAAGCTCACAAAGAAACTCAACGTCATAGCAATACAACTTCGCACGACCAAAATAGACCTACGAGCGTTTCTATACAACAAAAAGCAGATCGAAAATTTCATGTGCTCATGCATGTGTAACAAACAGACGGTCAAGCACGTGCTCTTCGAATGCAAGAAGCTGAAAAGGCTTCGCAAAGACCTATGAACTGACGAGATTAGAAAAGCGAAATGAGAAGAGATAAAACTGGTGAACGTATTGATCAATCCGATCAGTTTGACAAAGACGGCAAAACTTATCGAAAAATTCGAACTCATTGGCTATTTACGAGCTTCAATTACGGACGACGAGGAATAGAGGCTGCAAAAGAAATGCATTGAATTGGAAACTTTCGTACAAAGTGGAGGTGAGAGAAAGTCATGAAGATAAAAATGCCTGAAGTGATTTGCTCGAATAAAAAAACAAAACATCAAGAGCAAATAATTCTGTATAGAGTCAAGAATTTTCTAAAAGATGATTGGCTCGGTTGTTTTTAACCGCATAACGGACCCTTAAGGTCGGTTTCGAGTGCTTAATGAATCAATCAATCAATCAATCAATATAGACCGTCGGACCCCTCGGCAGCACGGGTCCAATCTATTCACGATCACCCTCTCCTTGTGGGAAAACCTACCTACTTCTTATCTCCAAGCTGTTCCTTTTCAGGACGTGTGAAGGTACTGCTAGAAAGTATTGTAAGACGTCCTTTAAAGAAGAATCAGAGAGAATCCGTAGCATACACCATACCAGTACATGGATACTCTCTGACTTGGCCCTCAGCGAATAAAGCACCTGCTTAACCATGGCCGACCAAGATATCTTCAATACTCTCTGGACCGATGCCGTCAGTGAGTACGAGAAGCGAACGGAGCGGAAAATAGACAAGGACAATACATTCCGTGATATACGGCGCCTCGATGACTTGGAGACCGTCGTTGAGAAAGAAATCGAACGATTCGGTGCCTTCCGCAATGAGAACCGTAAATTATACTCTGCTATGGCAAAGTCCATAGCTCCCATGGAGCCTCTGTTGCAAATCATTCAAAAAGGTATTGGGAGCAGCCCATACGCGCCGGCTTGTGTTGTGTTCGGCGCTGCGTCGTACCTAATGAAAGCATGCACAGCTGTTAGCAAAGCCTACGACGGCGTTGAGGAGCTGTTCGAGCAAATGAGCGAAATCACTATAAGGCTACGAGAGTATGAACACGGGGGTATGGAGATGTCCCTGCAGAAAAAGATGACGGACATTCTGGCTTACTTCCTCGAAATAATCGGCGAGGCCGAAGCTTGTATCAAGCGGAGAAGGTTCAAGGAGTGGGCTAGATCAGTCTTTACGCAGAAAGATACCATCAGCAAGATTTTGACCAAGCTCCGAAGATACGTTGAAGCGGAACTAGGCCTAGTCATCGCTCTAACATACAGAGCGGTAAAAGAGAATCGCACAACTGCGAGGGATACTTTGAGTGGTGTCGATGAAGTATTAATGAATCAAAGGAGCGATCGGCAGAGAGCCTTCAGTGAGGCAGAGGAGAAAAGGCTTTCCGAGGCACTGAAAACAAAGACTACCGATGAGATTGCCAGTCAGCATGCTACCAACGTAGAGAAACTTACCACCAATACTGGTCATTGGATTCGCGACGATGCCATGTTCAAGGCATGGGAGCAAGAACAGGCTCCGATACTATGGGTCTTTGGCAAGCCCGGTGTCGGAAAGACTATGCTTGCAGCAAGGACGATTGAGATGTTGCAGAACAAATACCCACAACACTCGGATATACCTTCCTTGACTTCGGTCAGTTATTGGAGTTTCAAGGACAACAACCCTGCACTTCAAGATTGTGCTCAGTTCTTGAAGGCGGCTGCTTTACAGATTGCGAATGCCAACGATCGGTTCAAGAAGCATGTAATTGCGACGATTACCACGAAGCACGACACGTTCGCGTCTGCGAGGCGCATCTGGCAGCAGCTTTTTCTGGAGTTTTTCACAGAAGACACGTCAGCTCGATCGCTCACAAGCCTCGCTTTCATCATCGTTGATGGCCTAGATGAAGGTCCAGAGGCGGAAAGAGTCAAGTTTTTATCCTGCTTAGCTGATCTTTTGGCCTGCAACACTAATGGCCGCAAGTGTCGTATACAGGTCGCTGTGTTTGCAAGGCCCGATGTGCGCGCAGATCCAGGGTTCGAAAAGGTCAACTTCCGTACTCACGAAAAGATCATTGAGATTACACCAGAGAGGAACCTTGTTGACATTGAGGCTTATATTCGACAACGACTCGGTGATGTATCCGTGCTGAAAGTGTTGAAGAGGCAAAGGGGTATCAAAGAATTCCAAGCATTGGCAAAGCATATATACAACAGCGTTCAAACTAGATCGCAGGGAATGTTTCTTTGGGCGAGATTGGTCTTTGACCAGATTCGAGGTCTTCCATCCCCTGAAGCTATCAAGGAATCCTTGCAAGGTGCACCCCAAGGACTGGATGACATGCTTTATCATGTTTTCAAACGTCTCGAAGTCGACGAAAACATGCATCGATCGTACCTATGCGACCTTCTCTCTTGGGTCTTCTGCGCCTACCGTCCTTTGACCATTTCAGAGTTGTTCGTACTGCTCCATATCAGTGCCGGTCAACAATGCTTCATGATCGAGGATGACCTTCGAGCCCGTTATTCTAGTCTTTTTGATGTGACTGGGTCCTCAGTAGAAATGGAGGAATTAGAGACGGGGGCTGACATAGCTGCAATCGATAGTGGCTCGGACAGAGACGACTTTGATTTCCTCGAAATCCCTGATAGTAGCGATGAGGATGAAAAGAATTGGAACGACTCCGAGAAATCAGACGATGACACAGGAGCTGCAAAACCGTGGGTACAAGCTGTGGATTCAGGCAAACAGGAGTCTGGTGAAGACAGATTCACTTTTCCCTTGCATTGGAATAACGCCACTGTGTCCTTCAGCCACGCACGTATTCGTGACTACTTGACTGAGGAGGGAGACCCGCTGACAAGACGTTGGGATGACTGCTCAGTTATACCAAAGAACCTCAATCTGAAGCGCCTTGATATTGTTATGTCTTGCTTGACAATTCTGAAAAGCGAAAATACTGACGATTATTCGGTCAGTTCTTTGAAGATCTACGCGAAACTCAACTGGATCAAACACCTTGTGGAAGTTGACTTCGGAAGCATTAACCGTCCGGTCGCGGTTCAATTGGCTAGGTCCCTGGCGTCCCTGTTTGGCGATGGGCAAAAGTTGCTGCAATGCTCTTATGAAGTCGAGGACGAGTTCATCAGGACATGGCTCAGCACAAGTAGATTCTCAAGTCTTGTGCGGAAAATCATAAGTGAGCACATCGATGAGCTTGACAAGGGGCAGCGTGACTGGGTATTGTCGGTGAAGGCGTCTGCACGGGCGCTATTCCAGCCATTGAACGTAGCTTGTGCTATGAAGTGGCTCACGAAGACAGGATGGGATGACCAAGGATACCTTGACAAGTCCGAACGACAGGTTTCGATCATGTATGCTTATAGTAAATTGGTGAGTAGTTTTAAGTTGTACGGGAGATATCGCTGACCGCGACAGACCGATGAAGGCACATTTGGAGACGTCGACTATGCACTGTGGGACATCCCTCTGGAGGACATCGAGCTCATCGCAACTAATGAGCTGGTGCCAAAGTCCGAACACTGGTATACTGGTGTGGCCTGGATCATGATGGAAGCTAATAAGGACGATTGCACTTCCCGCGCCATTGACTATTTCAGGACAGCTATCGAGCTCCAGAAGTCTGGCTCATGGGTTGCGATGGAGGGCCTTGCCAAGTGTTATGGAAACCTTGAGCAATATGAAAATGCTATTCATCAAATGCAAGAGGCTATACAAAACATTCCATCAACCGAAGCCTTTAATGGAATTAGCTTCTATTTGCTAGAGAGAATTGCGGACTGGAATATCAGGATTGGGGACGAGCAAAGATCTATTGAAATCGCACAGCAAGCATACGAAGCTAGCCGTGGGTTTGCGTACGGAACAGGACTGGCAAGTGACAGCAGCATTCTTGGTAGTATCAAAAGCTATATAGAGGCACTATTTAGGGTAGGTTCTTTCGCCCTTTTCTTGCTCGTTTTGTTTGTTTCAAGGGTTCGAGGTTTGTTTTTTCCCGTGAAATGTCTTTATTTTCAACGCTTGCCCGAGAGTGAAAGTACTGACGCAAATTTCTACTGCAGAAAAGTGCGTATAATCGAATCACAGCATTACTCTATGAGCTTGACAGAACGGAGACTCTAGAAGACAATCGGTCACTTTGGATTGTCTTTTTACGCGCCCAACATTGGTCAATTTACAATGTGTTGGTCTTTGACAAGGTCGGAAAAATCGTCCAAGAATCTGGCGACGCTGTCGTCTTTGACTTCATGGCTTCCTCATTCACTAGATTGGTGTCTCTCACTCCCAATGACGTCGCTGAGGGCGAAAAGCCTGTATGGTTAGCCGGTCAGTATGTTCCTGGGCGTCTCTTTCCCGTCTGGGCATCCCAGACCATGTTCGATCCTACCTATATCCCATGACGGGACTCAAGCATGTTGAAGGTCCAGAGACATACTGGAGACATCATACAGCACTCTTAATCGAATAACACTAACGCAAGCATTTACGTAGGTCAATCTGCAGAATGGCAATATCATTATGCGCCGCAGCCGGAAGAGTCAGCAGCGTTGTGGCAGCGAATTGTCAAATTTATTGATGAAAGCAATGAAGTTTATCAGCAATCCCAAGCTTGGCATCGAACGAAAGCTGCTGCTTTCTTAGGCCTCATTCACTTTGATGCAGCAAGAAGTGCGTTTAAGTCCGGAATAGACGCTTCGGCCCATGTTACAAAGCTGGAAGAACTGGCCCAACACACGCAAGGAAGCAAGCGCTACTACCGTGCTTCATATCCTGCTCTAGCCCTTGGTATGTGGTTGCACGAGTACGCGAAGGTCGAGGATGATGTCTGGAGAGCATGTATTAGACCCTCTATCAGACAGGCATTCTACCTTTTGACTGATGAGGATCCCTGGAACGACCAAGACGCATATTCTCAGCTTGGAGCAGCGCTTTTATTTGCTGGGGATATTCCCAATGCATCCATTTCGATTGGAATCACCATGAGACCGTTGGAAGAGCAGTACAAGCCACCAAAGCAGCCAGTCTTAGCTCCTGGCTCGCCGCAAGAAGAAAGCGTTCCGTCCAACGAGGAACCAGCACCAGTCACGGATATTCCCATCAATTCTCCGTCAACTACTCAAGGTTTACCAGGCTCAGACCATGGGGAACCACAATCTCCGGATATTGCTGAACATGGCGCCGCAACTGACGTAAGTCAGGAACAGGCGGTCAACCCAAAGTACGCTGGGTTCGAGCTGTTATACACCTGTGATGGCCCATGCATGTCTTCACGAGAATCGTACACCGAGCTGTACTTCTGCCGTATCTGCAATGATGTATGCTTTTGCGATAAGTGCCTGGAATTAGTAAGGACCAACCGGATGCCGTTCAGACGCTGTGCAAGTGATCACCCTCACACGAGGATGTTCCCAGTGACCGACGAGGCGAACCGTATGACCGATGCACTGATTGATAGACGATTTGAAGTACAGCGAGAGTGGCTGGATGGCCTGAAGAAGATCTGGGACGCGTGATGCTCTTGTGAAGGATACAAACAGATTCGAGTCATCTTTGAAGGCCTATCATAAAGATGAGGACACTCGCCCCGGCAGAAAACGAGCGCCGTTTGGGAAATTCTATATCACGCCTTGGCTATGGGACCATATTGAACCCCTGCCTTATACTCATCTTCTTTTGATGAAAACGCAATCGGCTGAATCTGCTCAAACGGCGCTCTATCCTACAATGAACGAGGGGACCTAAGCATCGAGTAAAGTTTCCCTCGAACGACTTGATTCTGTCACAGGACGACACGGGTTTGTGCAAAGCTGGAAGCTCTGCGCCTAGTAACTCGGGGCTGTCGAGTCGGCAAGCGAAGCTGGAAGCGACCTAGCTTTTTCTTCATAGTTCTATGATTCCTGGTTTCTCCTTCAACGCTTATAACGGAATCGCAGATGTCATGTTCGGACTTCGCTTCAATATCTACATAGCCTCAACGCCAAGCGAGCCGACTTGCTCAGGAGGATGGGATGAAGAGTTGAGAAGACGACCAAGAAGCCTGGCTGCATGCGGGTGTACTGCTCAAATCCCTTCTAGCCGCTGTCTTCAAATCGGTGTAAGACCACGCGATACTGGCCAAGCAATATATCTCGGTCCGTCTATGTCCGTTTTCTCCTTATATTGTACTTCTTCTTGAAATCGTCCAAATATCAGGGCAATTCGGAGAGGATGCCAGTCTTACTGCCACGGACACTTCTCCGCAAGTCGCGGAGCCCCACGAAGAGATTCTTGAATTTTGTTGCTGAAGCTAAGCGATGGTGTTGCCTGATACTGCTATTCCATCTTCCATTTCTCACCCGTGCGGCAATCCTTTCTAGGGTTTCAGCTCAATTCAGATGAAGCCCATGCAGCCTACATTCACTGTAGAGTAAGGGAAGCCGAACCGCACACTTCGCGCAAAACGATGGCTCTGGCTTCACGGATGTGCCAGCTGAGAAATGAACCACTCTTCACGTTGGGGGTCTATCCTGACTGGGCATTTAATAGAACTAAAGCCGGGGCTAGAGCCACCAGTTCCAGATTTATCCCAGGAGTACGTTAGCAGAAATTCAATCTCCAGCTCACGTGCATAGCCGCAATATTACCTTTCCCACGCGAGCTGGAGGAATGGGAAACCATAGCCTCATCCTTATGCTAAGTATCACATCGGCAAAATTCACGCGCGGGATAAACATATTCTGTTGGCACGTCCATTAACGCAACCTGCAGCTCGAGAGGAAATCTTTGATCCAGGAAACGCTCTCCCGCACTCAGGAGAGTTTTTCAACGCTAATCTAGAGAAACTTCTCTATACACAGTCTCGTTATAGGTCGTGACAATGTCATATCAGAATATGAAAGAGTCATTTCTGTACCTAGTGTACTAGGATTCGTTTACCCCGCAAGGCAACGTTCGTGGCTCGCTGCAATTTCAATCAACTGCAGAAAACAGCAGAGCTTTATGACCATCTACTCGCAAGATGTTACCTTCGGCCGTTTCACTTGTCCTTTGCCTGCTCTCTCTTGTCTTGCTCTGCTCGCTAAATTTGGCGAACGAGATATTAGGTATATCGCATCCTGTCAAATCTCGCAAGGGGATATCATTGTCCGGATGCTGAATTTACGTAGGTTTAGGCGTTGATCTTGGCCCGAAGTTTATGTAAGGGAATTACCGATCCACTGCTGATGTATTAGAATGCTAAGATCTACCAGTAGTGCATCTATCTTTGCATTTGATAAAATACCTGTCTCTTCCATTCGAGTTCTGGGCAGTCAAGACTATCAGGTGTATTATGCGGATGCCCTGAAATGCGAAGGCAAGCGCATGTACGTCTGTATCTCAATTAGCAGATCAAAATGAAGGATTCGTAGAGAGTACTGTCGTACTAAGTGGCATTATTTCCAGACGCAAATTTCGAGAAGAGTACATACAAGAGAATGGTCGTCACGTATTGGCGCCTCCAGATACACACAATCGGCAGGATGCAAGACGCGTTTTCATAGCCACACTGTCAGAAATAACGAATGCTGCGTCGCGGAGTCTTGGGCGCACTGTTACGCTTTCTGCTATCCGTCAGCCACGCCATTTCAATGACTCTACTTCGGAAATCCTGGCCCACGCTGCAATCGAAGTGGAGCCTAGTTTCCAACCAATGCAGCTGATAAAATCTAGCACAGCTGTTTGGCTTGCCTACAACTTCACCTCATGCGCAGCCTTTGGACTATCCACCATCGATTGCGACATCGAAGAGAATCTGCACGACATCATGACAATTCAGTATCATTCCAGGTACCTCGAAGTGGCCATAATCAGTGTAGATGCAGCAACAGTAAACGTCGTTGATCACCTACGGTTTTTCGATCTCGGCGAGAGTGTAATCGAAGAGCCTGCATCCTATAGCTGGTTAAATTGGCTACTCCAAGTACCCAGGGACGAAACTCTCTCACAGCGCATAGCAAACCACTACATTGACATCGAAGAAAAACTCCACGCGTTCATAGAGAAACAGCGTCTCTCAGCCGATGATTTTGATCGCTTGGACTGCCTTCGCTCTGTCGTCTTTAGCGGTGATGCATCAGAGTCCGGCTTCAAGTCTCTTCGAGTTGCTACATCTGCGGCCCTAGGTAGCCACAAGAGCAAAATCAGAAATGATCTTGATCCACATTACGTTGAGGCTCTGGGGGCCGGTCAGCGTGGCCGTCACGCACTTATTGTGCCTGGGTTTGTGGTGGATGATCGTCACACGAATGTTCGAGGAGCGTTCACATACCATGACGAGCTTTGAAGGTTCTGACCTACTTAATGGGTGCTCGACTTGTGTGTCTTAGTCTATTGTAAGCTTGTATATCAGAACTTGACTTTGAGAATGCGCCCTGATGGTGTTTGGTACTATCAATTGATATTGCAGAACTCGAATCAGGTAAGAAGTGTAGTGCATAGACTGTACAAGCAAACACCGTGAAGCACATTCTAATGCATGAGAGAAATGGTGACCGATGCGTGGTTTCCGGAAATTGACCCTCGATTACACCTAAGACCGTGGTACCGTATTGTGGTGCTTTTTGATAGTAGGTGGGTAGTCCGGGTGATGATCTAGCTAGTTTTGTACTAGCTCAATATCGGTTTCAATGGCTCGATTGGCAACTTTTACTACCTTTCCTACAGTATCATCGCCATAGCTACACTTTCAACATCTCTAGAGAGCTTTTTCAATATGAGCTCTACTCGAAGCCTTATTGACCAAGCATTTGAAGGACAGAAAGACCTTGGCAAGAGAGGTCACGAAGCTGTTGGTAAGCTGCAACATACTGCCCTTCACCGTGTCTTAAGGTATTCTTCGCATTTACACATCTGCCCACTGAACAGCTGCTGTTCAAGCCTATCCTATGTTTTTAGAA
Source organism: Physcia stellaris (assembly GCA_018902385.1). Classification (NCBI taxonomy): domain Eukaryota; kingdom Fungi; phylum Ascomycota; class Lecanoromycetes; order Caliciales; family Physciaceae; genus Physcia; species Physcia stellaris. The sequence continues at coordinate 418,545 of JABSSW010000024.1, read as the reverse complement.
CACCACAAATGTTGATTGACCCACAAGTCTTGCTTTTAGTTTGAGTGCGCTATCGATTCCATCAATACTAATCAGTTTACAGCAACGCACCCAGAGCTCGACCAGCTTTTTCGAGACGTCTCCCAATACGTTATTACCTTGCGCGGCGACTCACTGTCAAATGAAGACCAGCCGTCGAAGAAAAGAAAGCTAGACACTGGCGTTAATGGCAGGGAACATACGAATGGCCTTTGGAAAGCTGGAACCTATAGCATTATCAAGGAACTCTCCTTCACGGTTCCTCAGCGGAAGAAGTTGAATTTAGAGATCGGGGACAAGACAACAGGCTTGCGGGCGAGGAACCCTACCACTGAAGACGTCGAATTCGGCGTCCAATGGCACGATGTCGCACAAATTGTCTGCTTACCTACGCCGGAGAAAGCTCAAGCGCAATACAATTTTTGTGTTATTCCCGTCAATGGAGATGGTATAACCGACACCTCGGAAGGAGTCTCTATACCTGAACAGATACTTTGGACTGTACCGAATACAACGCCCAAACTGGGCCTGTGTAGTGACGTCGTCGGATCAGAGGAGACATACAAAAGCATCACTATCGCGATACTTAATGAGCGTCTGCGACGCAGGGCTGGCCACAGCAGTCAAGTAATCGAGCCTGATCCGGCTGAATTTGTGAGTGAGACTGCTCAGCCTTACAAAAAGGGCGACAAAGCTGTTCATGTGAAGGCTTTCCGCGGCAGTAAAGATGGATTCCTATTCTTCCTTCCTACTGGTATACTCTGGGGTTTCAAGAAGCCTCTCATTTTCTTCTCATTCGATTCAATTGACTCTGTTTCCTACACGTCAGTGTTACAGCGAACATTCAATCTCAACATAAATGCACGGGGCTCCTCAAGCAAGAGTGAACCACAGGAGTATGAATTCTCAATGATAGATCAGGCTGAATTTACCAATATCGATGCATACGTCAAGCGCCATCAACTTCAAGATGCCAGCATGGCTGAGCAGAGACGAGCAAAGAGACACAATGTCAACGGCGTTAAAGGCGAGAGAGACGGTCCGGATGAGGCTGATGGTCCTGGCGAGCTGGAAAAAGCAGCACAAGAAGCCGGTGATCTGGAAGATGACGATGAGGAAGAAGACGATGAAAACTTCGACCCTGGCAGTGAAGGGGAGAGCGAGGGAAGTGGCACTAGCGATGAAGAAGAAGAAGATGGTGGCAACGGGCCAGCTGGCGAAGAGAATCACGTGGAGGAGGACGATGTACTCTGAGCGGGATGATTCACAGGATCAGCGACACATCTACGGTTTTCAGGAAAGCTTACTGTGTCGCGCTAGTCGCAAATTTGCTTACACCAATATCTTACTACCCACTACGTGGGGAGGAAGAAATGTCATCCACATCTACAGGGATCCTCGCGAATGATCCTTGGCCGCCCCCCACAAATCCACCGCCGGCCTAACCTGGCTTTTCCGCGTGCCCGGGGGGGGGCCTGCACGCCGACAGCTTACCCCGACAGATCTACGATTGCTCGACTTAGGACGGGATTAAAAGATGTTGTCTTCTTCACATCGTCTCCATGCTGTTTTCATGCGGTCTTCATATGCGTTTCGCCAAACACGGGTACGCGTCTTGTCATATGGATGTATTGGTGTCGATGCATGGTTTATTTGGAGAACAGGGCTCCATCTCGTGATCTAGACCTTGGTCACTGGGCCCGTGTGTGGAGCATAGCCAATGGGCATATCATGCGACGGCTTGTGAGGGAACGCATGCGAAATCCAAGACAACGAGGTGGCTGAGTGCTGCGGTGGAATAACTGTGGTGGAATATCAAAATTAATATGGGGGATGTTTCGAGTACCACACAAAACGACATAATAATTATGTAGCCCACAAGTATTCTTGTTGAGCGAGCCGCACCCCACAAAACCTAATACATCTAGAAGACTTTGGAACTGTATCCTGTTGTATCCATTCTCGTACGAATCTCGATTCCCCCGTTCCGAGCCAATACTTTATGCTCACTCGATGGGGCCGTTGGCTGGCTACATGAGTGCAAGGTAGATTGAGATACCCGGCTCGCAAGATAGAGTAGCAGATGGACGGGCGTTGATCGGTTGTTTGGCGGACTGCATAATTTTTAGGATCTCCCGTGTGCAAGATAGGGTAGCAGACAATGACCCAGTAGAGTGTTATTTCCGGATTGAGCTTGCACGATCAACGCGTCTTAGCAGATGGTCTGACAAATGACTTCTGTATGGAATTCCCCGATTTCTTTCCCTCCTGCCTCCCTTCCCTCCCTCCCTTCATCCCTACAGCACAACCCACCCATCTCCCTTCCCCCCTCCCCTTCACCCCTTCACCCCCGTTCACCCACCCAACCAAACAAGCCTCCAAAAACTACCTAACCATCCACCCCATCCACTCCGCCCCCTTCCCCCTCAGCGGCTCCCACTGCACAAGCAACCTATCCACCGCACCGCACGCCGCCAGTATCCGTCCGCTGAGACTGAGTCTCTGGACACGAGCCCAGGACTCGATGTAGATCGTTCTCGTGCGCCCCTTGCTCCCCTGACCCCCTCCCCCATCCACGCCCCCTCCCCTTCCACGCCCCTACCCCCACCCGCCCGCCGCCCGCCCCCAAGCCCAAAAAACCGCAAAAGAAGAGAAGCAAAAACGACTATCACAGCCGTCCCAGGCCCGTTCAGCAAAATCAGGTCCGGCGCCGCGGTTGGCGGTGTGCGTAGTAATCGCAGGCAGGAGACGAGGCAGTGGAGGGCGGAGAGCGGGGTGCTGAGGAGGGATTGGTGGATGCGGCGCGCGCGGGGGACGGTGTGTAGTGAATACGTCCCGATCGCTGCCTCCCCTTTGCCCGACCGTTCGGCGAGCCCCGTTTCGAATTCCACGGCTTTGAGAGCGCTGAAGTCGTCGTCTGAGCTGATGAGGTAGGAGCGGTGACTGTAGGAGTATGGGTCTAGTGAGTGGAGGAGGGAGAACATCTCCGCTGTGTGGCCCCCTGAGCCGAGGACGATGAGGAGGTGAGTTGGGGTGCCGCGGTGGCGGGGGAAGGGGGTGGGGTGGGGGTTGAGGCCTGGGAGGGTGTGGAGCAGGCGGAGCTGGTGAGGGGTGGGCGTTAGTTGGGGTGGATGAGGTTGTGGAAAGGGGGAAGGGGGAGGATGATAGAAGGCTAGGGGGTTTGGGAGGGAGAGATGAGGGCGGAGGATCACGTACGTAGAAGGAGATTAGGGATAGGATGAGAGCGGTGATGAGGAGGGTTGTTTGGAAGCCCATGTTGTGCTTTCAAGGCTCGCTGATTGAGATATCGAATTTCAAACTTTGGCAATCAGCTTGGCTGAGCTTTACCAATTGTAGGACTGGATGTACTACATTACAGATGACCTAAAGGTCAGCCATCTCTATCATAGCGTAGATTTGTGTTATGAAGCGTCCCGTCCGCTTCCATATGGCTGCGTGTGAAGCTTTACAGGAGCGCCATGTCGTCCTGCTTCACTGAATTGAGGAACGCTAAGAACCTTGGACTCAACACATAGGACATATGCCTATTGTTCTCGTCGGATTCACTCTACAAATTCTAAATACAGCAATGACAATAGCCGTGACAAAGAAATGAAAGATGGAGTGTTGTAGAAATCTTTCGTCACTACCTTCAAGAGATTGAGAAGACTTCAGATCACTTACCTTTCTTCCGTTCTTCTTCTGATATTTTTATATGTCTTCATCATATAGTTACTATGTGTACATCTTTTGAAGGATCAGAACCTGTTGAATCTCATCTTGTCCGATTACTACTGCTTCGTCGAAGCGCTAATCCCGAAACCACCTCTTAACTCCGGTTTTGTCAATATTTTGCGACTCTCAACTGTCAACAGACGACTTTCTCGGCTACCATGCCACGTTGGCAGAAGCGGTTTACTTGCTTCTATTGCGGCTGCCGGTCAGCCACTTCTTTACCTGCAGATACCCGTCGATGGGAGTGTAAGAAATGCGAGGCCGTGAACCATCTTGACAAGGTATGTAAAAATTTATCTCTCCATACTAGATGCTCCGGGCTCGACTGAGTCCTCGTGCAGAATGGAGAGATCACCGACCCTCCAGTCACGGCGTCGCAGCCAGGGACTCGCTTTGCCAAAGCTCGACCCCGTTCCGAGTCTCCGCCTGGCTTAGTTACTCGCGAAGAGTCGCCCTTCTGCCAGAGATGTCTTCAGAATCAGATCATCGTCAAGGATATCCTGGCCGAATACACCCCTCCCTCGACTGCCGACTGGGAAAAAAGCTACAAAACATATGTCCAAGATCTGCAAGAGACGTATCCGCCCGTTTGCGAAGGATGCGAGACCAACATTCGGGAGAAGATGAAGCATAGCGATTATTTCGTTGACGCGGATAACCTGGGACGAGCGCTGAAGAAGCCGAATGAATCGTGGGTTGATCGCCGGGGCTGGCAGTACGATCTTGCTTCTCTGCTTCTGACCTTGGGCAAGCTCATGTGGTTCATGAGCTGGATTGGGCAATCACTATGGCATGTGATTAATCTTATTAAACCGAAGGAGCAGCTGGAAGGCCTCGTGGATGAGCTCGAATACCTCTGGGATGATTCCGATTCGCCATCGGTCTCCAGCTGCGCCTCACAGGTCTTTCGCATGACGCCTCTGCAAAAATTCTGCGACGAGCTTTTCGCATCGCTCGTTGGATGGAGTCTAGTCCTCGGCGTGCTCTCAATATGGTGGAACCCAATGTGGGTGATGAAAATGAAGCTCGTCTACGGCCGCCCAGCTGGTCGGAAGGAGTTCTATCAACTTCAGGCGATGTTTCTTGCTTTAAGGTGGGCTGGGTGGAACTTCATTGCAAACCCCGGAGCAGTCGAACTCGATGCTCAACAATGGAAGGGGCTGCATGCGTTCATGCTGGCGGTGACTCTACTTGTAAGTATCAGTCTTGTATTACTCGGTGTATTCACTAATCAATCGCAGTCCGCCTTTCTCCCTTATAGAACCATACGCTGGGACTCCACTCCGCGAATCCTACGCAACTACAGCCCTGGTTCGTTACTAGCCCAAGAGCCGCGAAAACCACGAGCAACATCCCGACCAGACCAACCCGACTTCACCTCCCAAGCACAACAAAACTTCGGCAGCAATCGCTCCAATCGCTCTGCCGATCGCTTTCCAATCAATCAACTCGCTCCCCCTCGTCGCCCGCAGCAGCCATTCATCCCACAATACAACCCCCCCACTCCACCCCGGAAGACGAAGACGCCATGGATTGGGAGGCCTCCCGGCCCCAAGAACAATTCTCTCTGCGTCCATCGGTCTCTTACCGCGACTCCCGCCCCCAGTCCCAATCTCAGCCAAAAGCAAGACAGCAACCCGAACCCCCAACCCCTTCTACGGCCACCTCCCCCAAACCCCGTCTCCCAAGCCCACGCCCTCCGCAACCCCCCCTACCGCCCAGGCCCAATGGAGCGCGCCTCAGCCCAACAGCACAACTTCTTCAGCAGGAACAAACCCAAGCCGTCGCAGATGTTCAAGAACGCGAGGCTGCACGACGACGCCGAGAGCGAGACCGCAAGCCCGGCTTCAACGCGGTTCGGAGAAAGGGGAGAGGATGAGCTCAGCCCTGTGAAGTTCGGCGCGCAGAAATTCTTCCCCGGGAATGTTTATGGCATGGATACGGGGATTGAGGATCTTTTTGCGAAGGCTACTACCCTTGGTGATGCGGACCAGCGGGCGGAGAGGCGGCTGGATGGGGGGGCTCGGGATGAGGCTGAGGGAGAGGGAGGGATGGGGAGGGGGGCGTTGGTGGTGTGGAGTGTTCCTGTCATGCTTGCTGTGGTGGGTGTTGCGGTTGGGGTGCGGATGGTTTGGGTATAATTCAGCGGTTTGGGGGTAGATTGTGTGCATTGCTGTTGGCGTTGGTTCTTGAGTGTATACAGCCCTCTTGGTGAGGATAATGGGGGTTTGTTAGTTGGGCGTGGCATGGTTCGTACACTTGGCTCAATTATCTTACGATGAAATTCACGAATGCTCTCAACATCAGCGTTAAAGACAAGATCTCCCTCTATTCTCTTCCAGCGACGTATACCCAAACCACTACAAAAACCGTCCCACCAACCCCCTCACCCCCTCCCCAGCCCCCTGCCGAAGCGCATACTCAAGAATAAACCTCCTATCCACCTCCCCCAGCAGCTTCACCCGACGCACATACTCCCCCACCAAAGCTCTGCCCTCCCGCTCAACCTCTCCCCCGCTCCAAGCTCCGTCATCAGCGCCGTGCCGCTCGACGAAGTCCTTGAGCTGCAGCATTCCCCTCCCCGCAAGCCAGCGTTTGTTCGCGTCCTCGTCGTAGGCTTCTTCCTCGTGCTCATCGATTCTGCGATGGATATCGTCGTTGCCGTCGTCGTCGTCGGAAGGGGAGGCGGCTGGCTGCTGCTGGGGCGGACGGCCGGAGTTGGGGTTCGGCCAGGCGAGGAAGCGCGAGAAGAAGCCGCGGATGCCGCGCTCGGTGGCGGGGTCGGGTTCTTCTTCGTCGGTTGGAGCGGCGGGGTTGGCCGTTTGAGGAGGTCGGATGGGAGGGGCGAGTTCTTCTGCGTCTGTGGAGTCGTTGTCTGAGTCGAAGGGGCCGTGGTAGGCGGATACGGGCATTTGGGGAGCGTTGGGGAGAGTTGTGGTGTAGGATTCTAGGTTGTTGGGTGGAGGGAGGGGGTCGGAGGATGAGGAGGACATGGTGGTGTAGGAGCGTGGGATGAGGGCGATGAGTTGCGGGATGCCGGAGAGGAGGATGTGGCGGGCTTCGCTGAGGGTGACCGGTTGATCGGAGAGGGGAGGATTGGGTAAAGCTTTGGTCGTGTCCACGACCTCGACGAGGAAGGAGATTGTGTCGGGCGTGTTCCAGAGGTCTTTGGCGCGGTGGACGTAGCTTGCGCTTTCTAGCTTCTCTCGGTCTGTACGCGGTTCTTTACCCCATATGGACTTGGGAATGTGCTCGATGTTTAGTTCTTTGAAAAGGTGGGCGAATATCCAAGGGAAGTCTTGCACCGCTCCACCCAGGGAAGCACGAGACTCGTCTGCTCGTTTGAGCCTGTATTCTGCAAGCGCGGCTGATATACGTATATTGGGCATAGAGATCCATCCATCCTCGATGATCAAAGGACATGAACTTAGTCTCAAGAGATGATCAGCTTGGCCGCCACGAAGTGCTAGTTGATCTATGACCATTGTCACGCCGTAAGGGTCGCTTTCAGGATCCATCGCCAAAAGCAGCTTTGCCCATTCGTAGTTCGTGCGCCAGGTGCCCCTTTGGCCTAAGTTTCCAATGTACCGCCATGCTGCAAGCCAGAATTCTCGATTCTCCGGACGTCGAAAATCCAGTCTTGCTTTACCCTCCGCGAGTGCCGTAGTAAATGATGAGTGGACCGATCGGCCAAACGAGAAAAGCGCTCGCTCGAGAAGGTCTCCTGATACAGAGTGATCACCCTGCTGCTTTGCTATTTCGGAGACCTGGAGGATTGTGGATATGTGGTACGGGTTAAACTGAAGCATCTGTATCATGCGTTGTGGGTCCATAGATTCTACACAAGACTGGAATTGCCGTTGCACGTCTTGATAGGCTGTGTTATGAACGAATCGATAATGCTTGGTGCCGTCGCTGTCTGTTCGTTCAAGCTCCATTCCGAGTCCTCCACTGGTCGCTTTTGGCCACTCTTCCTTGCCCATCATGAAGACATTTCTTCGAAGTGCCAGCCCACTCAAGCCTTGGCCCCTTGATACTGGACTGTGTCGCGCAGCTAAAGCTCCGCCAAGATCGAGATGAGTTGGGCCTCTACCTCTCCGTTGCGCGGGCTGCGGAGTCTCATCTTCGGTCATTATATTACCAAACAGTCTCTTCATCTCGTTGAGCGCATTGAGATGCTTCGACTCCACCTCGAGAAGTCGACAGAGCTGAGTATAGGACTCGTCGGGTTTCTTGCCTGATATTGTATAGGAGCCATCCTGCGTCTTGACGGCTAGTGACTCCAGCGCTTTATCAATCTCATCTTTCTGCTCCTTACCCTGAGTAACGCCGCTTGCTTTCGCTGCATCGTCCCCACGTTCAGCCCTTGCAGCTTTCGCTTTCTTATTTTTCTTTTTCTTTTTCGCCTTGCCTCTTGACTTGGGTGTCCCTGAGTCATTTGAGGGTTTTGCTGCTGACAGGCTCCCCTTTTCTTGCGAAGAGACTTCCTCGTCGCTAGGGTCTATCTCGTCGACGCTTGCGCCTTCATCGTCGCCTTCCGCTAACATATCAAAGGCATTGAGGGGCTTCTTTTCCGGAGATTTCGGCTCCACGGCGTCTTCCTCGCTTTCATCTTCAGATGACTTCTCTGCTTGATGTTCAAATTGCTTCTTCTGTTCTTGCTCCCTCTGCAGCTTACGCAACACTCTTGATGACATCGTTCGTCAGAATTTGGGCGGTGGTGGGTCTTAGGTTTGGGCTGCTGTTCCGCTTCGTGAGTCTGTTTGTGAAGCTTTGAAAAGAGAGAGCTGAATTGAATAATAGACCTGCTCAAGATGTGAGTGAGTTGTATGGCTTTGTCACAAGTATCACACTAGCCAAAGGCAAAAGTGATGAGTCGATGCCAAGCCATGACGTCAACTTCTCAGCCCCACAGCTGAGCCGCACTAAGAGTTTTCTGCCTTGGCCGACGGCGAAGCGGGCCACTAGCGCGTCGCAACGGTCAGGGTCTTCACCATCTCACGTGCACTATAAGATCTTACCTCTTGACGACCACCTTGATCTTAGACTGTCGCTGTCAACCCAACAGGCTCTCCTTGCTGGCGCATTAAGCTTCTTCAATGCGTCGAGCGGCAGTACAAGCATTCCGTACTGCTCGACGCGCGCCGGTTCGCAGGATCCTGAGCCCACATTCGATTTCCAAAACTTCGTCAAACAGTCCGATAGGCCTACGGTCAGCTTCATTCCAAGCAAGAAATCATGGTCTGTCTCAAGTTCTATCCTCATCAATGTACTCTCGCGGTGTCTCCTTCGCGGCACTGGTAGCGTTCGCTTCTGGCGTTTGGTACTACGCAGCGGACCCAAGTTCAGAAAAGGCTTCCTTGATAAACAGTACAAGCGGATCAAGCTTCTCTGGTCTCAGCAAGCCGTCTGGAACCTTTATTCCTACCGATGCTAAATCCATCTCTCAAACAGCATCTATTAGTACAGGCTCGGAGGAAGCGCCTCAGTCTCCGCGGAAAGCACTTGTCGTAGAGGACGATCAGTTCTACACGCATGACATTGTAGACGATGCCCCTTTGTCTAAAGAGACCGGCGCCCAAGGTCAACAGCAATTGGAAATGCTGACTCCGGAACAAGCTACAGAGAAATTACGAAAGACCGAGGAATCATGGCTTGTGGGCAGAGGAAGAGGGGTGGTTAGATATGATGTGGTTCAAATTCCTAGCAACAATCCAATCGAAGATGATCACGCAGAGAAGATTGTCGAGGTTCCTCAGACGGTCACACCACCAGAAAGCGGCTCACCAAGCAGCGACTGGATGTTCTGGGGAGTATTTGATGGACATAGGCGAGTTCTCCACAGACAGCAATAGCCATTGCCAACTGACAAACGAGGTAGTGGCTGGCCAACTTCAGCAAAGCTCCGTCAAGTTCTCATCTCCTTCGTCGCGCGCGAACTCAATCAGACCTATAAGTCCGCCCTCACAGACCCTGTTACCACCTTCCCTACTCCAGCCGCCATAGACGCCGCAATCAAGAAAGGCTTCGTACTCCTGGACAAAGAAATTGTCCATGATAGCGTCGAAAAGGTCACAACAAGCAACACCAAGCGCGCCGCTGCCGAGTTTCTTGCCCCCGCTCTCTCGGGTTCTTGCGCCCTCCTCTCCTTCTATGACAGCAGATCGAAACTCTTCCGCGTAGCTTGTACAGGCGACTCACGAGCCGTTCTCGGTCGTAGAGGCTCCAATGGCAAATGGACAGCGACCGCTCTGTCGGAAGATCAGACAGGCGGGACGCCTTCGGAAATAGCTCGTCTACAAGCTGAGCATCCCGGCGAACAATACGTCGTGCGCAATGGGCGCATCCTGGGCAACCTTGAACCTTCTCGGGCCTTTGGTGACGCCTCGTACAAATGGAGCAGGGAAACGCAGGAGCGTATAAAAAACATTTCTTCGGTCGTACTCCCTCGGCTCTTTTACGAACCCCACCCTACGTGACCGCGGAACCAATTGTCACAACTACGAAGATCGAGCCAGAAAAGGGAGATTTCGTGGTCATGGCCACAGATGGCCTATGGGAGTTCCTCTCCAACGAAGAAGTCGTTGGTCTTGTCGGCCAATGGCTTGAGTCGCAGCCTAAAACCTCATCGCCTAGCACTTCTGGCCCTTCGTGGCCCATGAGCTGGTTCAGTACCGGTGCTTCGAACGCTTTGCCAGTCGAAAACCCGGATGGCGACAAGGCTGGGCTAGGTCAACGAGGTCCAATACGGCAGTATTCCACTGTAAGGAATAGCAACGAGCGGTTTGTGGTAGAGGACAAGAATGCGGCGACGCATTTAGTCAGGAACGCGCTTGGTGGCAGAGATAGGGATATGGTTTGTGCATTACTGACGCTGCCGAGCCCATATAGTAGAAGATATAGAGACGATCTGACCGTAGAAGTTATCTTCTTTGGCGATGCGCAGGGAAACGGTGAGGTGGTGCAAAACCGAGAGGCGAGTGCGAGCGCCGGAGACGGGCTGAAGGCGAAGCTGTGAGCATTGCCATCGGAGAGCTACTGCATGGCTAGGAGCATCGAGGAGTTGGGCTCTTATAAGCGATATGTCATGTAGCTTGAATTACCTCATCGGTGATCTTCAATGAGGTAAGCCGAACGGTTTTCACAAGTACTTCATTTAAAACCGCGATGTCGAGCCTTCAAAGAACGAGTTGTAGAGGACGTACCTCGGTTCTAAACCAAGGCTTCCTAAAAGCCGGGGACTCGAAGTGGAATTGCGATATGGGTCCACTCCAGTTTGTCAGTAACTGGGCCAGTGATATGGTTGGCACCAATAATAAGCAGCTACATTGGCACTTGGGCACAAAGACCTTAGAAATGAAGATTCGGTTATATTGACGGCATTATATGCGGCATGACTTTGGCGAATAAACTCCAAGTGTTCACGGCTACCTATTGTTGGTAGTTGTTTTTGCGAGCCTCTTTAGCTTCAAAGGTTCCACGGCGGGCTTCGTTGGGAAATACCGATCGAGAAGCGCATTCTGACATATCCCGAACCACGTGCTGCAGATCCAGTAGACCAGTATCCCACTCGGTACACCAATCGTCGCAGGCCCTATCATCAGTGCGAAGATTTTCATGGCTTGCTGAATGCGTAGCTGCCATTTCTGGATGGGAATGCCGAGCGATTTCGATCTTCTCTCGACGCCGTATATAATGGCAAACAACGAGGCGGATAACGTAAACGGTAATATCAACATAGGATCCGGGACCAGGAGATCAGGAAACCACAGCGCCCCTTCCAGCGCCAGAGTCGGCTCAAAATAAGGGTCGTCGAGAGTTTGGTCAAGGTTTTCTGCGGGAACCACATCTTCTCCCTCTGCACCCCTTGTGAGTAGTCCTAGCAGCCCTTTCTCGTAACCACACATCGCCCGAATAGTATCAATAACGACCAGGAAAATCGGAAGTTGTATCCACGTCAAGGAAGATTTCCAATACTGCACGCCCATATTCTTCCGCACCTCCGCGCCCTTTTTCCAGGCTGCCTTTGCGATGATCTTCTCGCAGGCTACTGGTCCCTCCGTCTTGTAGGTTCGAGACACATTCCGGCCGATGGCGGCTCGCCATGCGTACAGGAGAGGAAATATCTTGATGCGGCGCTGCGAGATTATTTTACCGTAGGTTGCGATGGGACCGGTGATGGTGAGCCTGATTAAGGCTGCTGTGAGAGGTATGCTGGCTACCCATGGCAAGCCCGTGACATTATGGATGCCAGTAATGAGCGTGTGGGTTGTACTGAGGCATTCTTCTACAATGAGACGACGTGGCGAGGCGTGAAAAGACCTTCGATGCGATTGAAGGCCTGCTTCAAGTGTTGAATACCTGTAGACCCGATATGAGGAGATGACTGTAGGCCGGTAAATGACTCTTGAAAGTGCTCTTTCAGCTAATGGCATGACGATTGGCCATTGAGACCAAATCACTGTTGAAATATTCAGCGAGAGTCGTTTGGATAATCTGGTGAAGAGCACAGTGATTGATCGGCTTGACTTAGGGTCGAGCAATGTTCCAATATTGTTATGACGACAGTCCTGTTGCCCGACTAGAGGAAGCTGTTTAGTAACCCCACCCCTGAGACATGTCTTGTCACTGCAAGCTGTCCGACAAGTACGTCAGCATGCAACGATGTTAACCACTCAGTCCTAATGGCCGCTTCATGGCGAGAATCGTGGCCTCGCGCGCTGAAAACCCTCCTGGTCATCTGCATCTCCTTGTCTGTAGCCAAATGGCTGGTCCGCAGCGCAGGGCGAGTTGCAGGCTGGTACTTGAAACGTCACGCTTCACCGCGCAAGAAGGCCATTCTCCGCCGCGTGAAAATCGAGGAAGAGGCCTTTCAGTCGTTCAGTAGGCGCTCTCGAAGACAAGAGGAGGACGACGACTGGGAGAAAATAGAAAGCTACGGCGCCGGCTCGGCCGTCAATGGCGGTCAGGCGGACGACGGTTGGGAAGGGATTATAGGATTTTTCCACCCATTCTGGTTGGTCTGATCGAATGTGCATGGGCATCAGTACTGATGTTTGGCAAGTAATGCTGGCGGTGGAGGCGAAAGAGTACTATGGGCAGCCATTAGGGCGACACAGAAGCGTTGGCCCAAGGCGATATGCGTGGTCTATACCGGCGACCACGACTCCACCAAGCCTGCCATTCTCGAACGCGTCCAGGTAAGCCAGTATATGGCCGAAACCAACAGGGATCTGGCAAAAATCTTAGTACTCATTACTGTGTAGAACCGCTTCAACATCCGTCTGCACCCTCCCACCGTCGTTTTCATTTATCTCTCCACCCGCCGCTTCGTCCTCAGCACCACCTATCCCCATTTCACCCTCCTGGGCCAGAGTCTCGGCTCCTTAGTCCTCGCTTACGATGCATTTTCATTACTGGTTCCGGACGTTTTGGTTGATACCATGGGCTACGCATTTACACTGGCGTTTTGCAAGTTCTTGTTTCCGACGATACCCACTGGCGCGTATGTACACTATCCGACTATTTCGACCGACATGCTCGACTCCCTGGACGCAGTGGAGGGCAAGGGGCTGAATGCAGGGAGCGGGAAGGGCATCAAGGGGGTGCTGAAACGGAGGTATTGGCACGTGTTTGCGTGGATGTACAGCTGGGTTGGAGGCGATGTGGATGTCGTCATGACGAATTCCTCCTGGACACAAGGCCATATTCGGACTCTATGGGGCCCGAACCGGAAGAAGCGGCGCAAGACGTCCGAGATAGAGGTCGTCTTCCCTCCCGTCGCGGTCAAGGAGTTGGAGCAGGCAATCGACATCAGCCCATCCAGCGAGACGAGGAGAGAACCAGCATTGCTCTACGTAGCCCAATTCCGGCCCGAGAAAAACCACGTCCTCATCCTCCGTGCATTCGCGCGCATGCTAGAACACAGTCACGACCCCGGAGCAAGCATCCTCCAAACCGCGAAACTGGTGCTCGTCGGCAGCGTCCGGGACAGCGAAGACGCGACCCGGGTCTACAACCTGCGGCTGCTGGCGCACGAGCTCAAGATTAAGGACCAGGTCGAGTTCCTGACCGACGCGCCGTGGGACGATATCCTGCAGTGGCTGCGCAAAAGCTGGGTCGGGGTCAATGGGATGTGGAATGAGCATTTCGGCATCGGCGTCGTCGAGTACCAAGCCGCGGGACTTGTCAGCGTGGTTAATGATAGTGGGGGCCGAAGTTTGATATTGTTGTTGAGTATAATGGGGGGCCTACAGGTACGTGGTATCGTCAGGAGCATCACGATCAGGCTGATTTAAATCTCCAGGCTTCCACGCCACCACCGAAACAGAATTCGCAGCAGCCTTCCAGCAGGCCCTCACCATGTCCGCGCAGGAAACGCTCGCTATGCGTCTCAGAGCGAGACAGTCGGCGCGGCGCTTCACCGAGGAGGCGTTTGCAAGTTCTTGGGTTGTGCAGATGGAGAAGCTGATCTAGTAACACTTATATGACGAAAAGTCAACCTTTTCGTCGTCGTTTCTCCTTGTATGAGTAGTGTTCTTGTAGAATACAATGCACGCATAGTCGGGCTTTTGATTCTTCTTTTTGGCTCCTCTCGTCAGAACGAGAAAGTGATACCAGCAGGATTTCAGGAAAGGGGTTCTGCATCACACATCCTTTGGGACGATGCTAGATTGCTCTACATGCCACATCCGCTACAACTTCGTTCCCCATGTCTCTGTTTTTTTGTGTCACGACACAGATGGTTTATGTATGGAATATTCCATCGGACGATGCTGGATTGCCATGGTTGTGGAATACTCTAGTTTTGGGGTTACCCTCTCAGAACGAGGCATCTCTCACTACTAATCAAGGTCTATCACGCATCTCACCCCCAAGGAAGGAAGAGGTAGACGGTGAGATTGCAGATTTTCAGCCTAGAGACCTTGGTTTGGTCTGCGTTTCAGGAGCCAGCTGTTCGATAGGGTGATGGAGCTACCTATGCGTGAGATTTTGGGTACCATCCATTCCGACTCCTGGGCATCTACAAGAAGCCAGCAACCCACGCCGCGACATTTCTCGAGTGGTGGTCGAAGACTTTATGTTTATCTGGATGGACGAAGGGAGATTTTACTCGGAACTTGATGGAAGGTACGGGACTGAGCCTACTGACTACAGAGCATGGGAAGAAGCTTTTCAGAAATTTGATCTATGTGGCATTAAACTACATCGTCCCCCTTCCGACTCCGCTCGTCCCACTGCACCTCCTGCCGTACAGCAATGGCATGCATCGGAACATCCCTTTCCCTCTCGGTCCTCCCGTCCAACCCTGCAATCGCCGTGACCGGTCCACTCGGCAGGTGCTGCATGCCCGGACTCTGGATCTCGTGGAAGCCGCGGCTGCCGTCCTTAGATCCTTTCGCGCCCCTGGTGGAGGACCGCAGCACGGACAGGAGAGTGGCGAAGTGCTGGCGGACGTTGTAGAAGACGGTCATGGTGGGGAGACTGGCGGAGAGGACTTCGACGGCGGGCTCGATGAGGGACCAGTCGCCTATGGCGGTGGAGTCTGGAATCGTTTTTTGTGTGTCAGTGTACAGTGAAGGTGGAGAAATGGGGCGCGGACTTACAGGTGAGGTCTTGCTTGCCGATGCGCGTGATGAGGACTGCTAGGCGGACGATGGCGATGATTATTGAGCTGGAGTTATCACCCCGGAGTCAGACCACGCAGCTCGTCCAGTCGGAGGAGAACTTACAAGCCACCCAGGAGAAACACCGCGAGCACGCTGATCTTCTTTTTCTTCGACATCTGGAGCTGGAGAACGGCCCTCACCGGCAGCGCTAGGATGAGTGCATCGAGAATGATGTTGGGCACTTGGATGCCGATGAAGAAGTCCAAGAAATTGATGCATCGCCCCGGAATCTCCGGTTCCCACGCTTTTCGAACTGGTATGCACTGGAAGGCACCGAGCAGATTATTCACGACGAACCAGGCGAGAACGAGGATCGCTAGGACGATGATCCGGCGTCGGAAAGGGGCTGTCGAGAAGACGCGACGGTAGAAGAGAAGGACTGATAGCTTCACGGCCGTGATTGAGACGCCGTACAGCTGCGCTGAGATGTATATCGTCTGTCGGATCTTTGGTGAGCTAGATGACACGCGAAGCTGTCTGATAAGGAGCACGAACCTTGAGATAGCTTGTGATGTCGTGAGGACTGAGCGTTTCGATATGCCTTCCATCACCGTAACGTATGGCTAAGCGTCTGTGAGCTTCCGGGATGGGGATATATCAAGGCTCTAACAGCGCTATACTCACAGAAAGGATAGAGGATGGCATCGGCATTGACAAACAGCTAGCGCGGGTCAGCCCGCTTCAGCACATGGCAGTTTGCAAGCTGAACGTACAGCAGCAACCATGATCATATAGTCGTCAGCCATCAACGGCAGCTTCATCAGCTTTCTCGCCAGAAGCCTTAGAAATACTGCGACGTTGACGAGTACCATGGCAACGACTATAGCAATCACCGTTTGATAGGAGTTGTCCTGAGACGCTGTATCAGACGCAGCTGTCGCCATACTTGCAAGAAATCGAATGGTGAGGGCGAGTGGTTAATTGCAGAAGGCATTACAGATGATAAAGACGAAGAGATGAAGACAAGATCCAAGGGTCGGTGGAGCTTGGTGTTGATCGAGACAACGCCGCTGAGCTAGAGAAGCATACAGATGGTGAGACGGGCAGGCTCATGTTGCGAGCGCTGCAGTGCGAGGACGAGATCACAGATGTTTCGCTCAACTGCCGGAACATATGACAGTCTCCATGGAGTGAACCATCCTGGCCACGTCTAAGTACTGTACCTGCATTACCAACCGGAGCAGTATCTTCCAGTTGTCGGACCTAGTCCCCTAGTGTAGTTCGAGGGATATGATATTCGTCATTGGGGTGTGAGTGCCTGGAATTGGAGATGATGATTTGGAATATCGTCCGGACGGTGATTCCCGTCGAGATTATTTCCCGAGGCCACATCAGCCATGATGGGGTCGGGAATAATCTTGAAACGGTAATTGAGCGCCGCCGCAGGCTCCTTACCTGGACCATGACAGCATCAGGGTTTGACGACAGGTAATCCGCGCTCCCGACCCTGCTCTGTCATACGCAATGAAGAGTACGAGTACGGGGTCGGGGTTTGGGGTCGGAAGGAGGGCTTAAAAGTTAAGACGCCCTGGGGAGATAGGATCGACTCCGATTGGGGTGTTGCAGGATTAAGGCGAAGCGCGCGCAGTTGATTGGTTACCGATCATCAGCGTGGTCCTGCAGTCAGCAGTGAAGTGACGAAGTGAATGTATGACAAGGCTAATGTAGAATTAGCTGGGTGTGCTTTGCAGAGTCTGTCATACCATACTCGACCATGTCACTTAACACTGTAAAATTACCAGCATGGTATCATTAAACGTGCGAGCAGCCAGGCTGAGCCCATCAATCCGTTCGACCTTTATTCAACTGAATAGGGTATTGAGTAGGGATGGCATCCACGACAGCATATATGTTGAAGAGGGACGAAGCGGAGTCCAAGCGCCTGGATTTCCAGCATGAGTTCATGCGTGCATTATGTCATGGGAACACCCTTCATCCCTCCATCCCCCGCCACAGTATCCGTGCTGTTGCAGATATGGGAACTGGAACCGGCATCTGGCTGAGCGATGTGGCAGAGGAACTGCGACGCCACAACGGTACTGGTGCAACATTGGACCTGGTAGGCTTTGACATCTCAGCTAAACAGTTTCTTGAAAATCATGACAAAGCCTTCGGAGTCGCTTTCGTGGTCCATGATATCACAAAACCCTTTCCAGAGCAATACCACAGTAGATTCGATGTGGTAAACCTCAGATTCCTGGTTTATGCGTTGAGCGAGGCGCATCTACAGCAGGCGTTTGACAATGTTGCCGAAACTCTGCGTAATTTCCCTCTCTTTCCCTTGTCTAATTCATGCAAAACCAACAATGACCTTGTACACTTGCAGGACCAGGGGGCTATATTCAGTGGCAGGAAATTGATATTATTGATGTCTGGGCCACACCAGCAATCAAAGCCGCTAGGGATGCAGTCAGGTGCATCGTCCAGGAGAAAGTTGCCCGTGCGCTAAACGTATCGTAAGAACATCCCTATAGCCCGATACAAGAGGATGGTGTTCACCAGCGCTGCAGCATGCCTACGCAAATGGTCAAGACGATACTCAACCCTCGAATCCAGGACGCTTCGGTCGACAACCATTTCAAGTCCACAAATCCTCACGCGAGCCTCAATGCCATATCGTTCAGTCACGACCTCTTCCGAATCTCAAGCCTAGAGACACTCTCTACCTACCATCACCCCTCGCCTAAAATTCAGGCCGAAAAGGATGCTGTAGGCTTAGCGATCAACTGCCAATTGCTTTCGTCGGGTGCAGCTCGCATGAGAGAACAGTCTCAGAGAGTAGAGGAAGAAGAGAGAGATGGGCTAATTGCAGCCGCTAAAAGGTACGAAGAGCTGGCAGCAGCAATCAAGAAGGCCACAGACGATAAGATTGCCAAGTGGGATGCTGATGCTACATGGATCGTCGCAAGGCGAGCAGTTGTGGTGCCACAAACTGAAGATTGGATGGGTGCACGGCGTGCAAATTTATCCAATAGCTAGTACTCATAATTTGCTGCCTTGGCCGTCAGTTTGTGGCTTTGGCGCAATGTTGACAATAAAGCAAACGTGATTGCTCAAAGCGACTAGTTCCGAGTCTTCGTCTAATATAGTGACCTCAACGTCCATCCTGCCGTCCCTGATCTGTTTGGCCCTGGCCCTCACAAAGAGCCACTTGACACCTTGGGGAGGCAGAAGCTTCTTGAATTCGATACTCATCAGCAATGTAGGGTACCAGAAAGGCGATTGCCAGCCGAAGTCGCTTTTGGCAGGTCTTCCTTCCTTTGATCGGATAGCACGCGCTACTATCCCCTGACTACTGTGTGGGCTCTCTGGCCGGTAGTTCTCGCACATTTGCGGCCATTGATCAGCGACGAACCCAAGGTTGACGTTGGTGAATCTATCTTCTGAGGAGGTAGGAGTAATCCACTCGTCCATGATGCTAGGATGTGGTGATCCTGAAGATGGCATCACGTATTTTAGGTGAGTTTGGACTTTCGTGAAGCTTTTTGGATGGTAAGGATTCGTATAAGATACCCAACGATCGTCCGTGTCATGAGCGAGTTCAGATACATCGGCCTGAACAGGAGGCGGAGACAGGGTGTAATTAGTCGGGTAAGAAACTCCATTGGCACTTTGAAAATTTGTGTTGCTAGAGCCTGAGTGAGATTGCCGCTCGTAGTAAGGGTATGAGAGATTTACGTTGCATAACCTACTACCTTCTCTTTGCCACCTTGGCTCAAACTAATATGGACTGTGGAAGTGTGCGATCCTAATTTGACGTCTTTGACGATAACATCTGCACTTCCCACCGTGGCGGTACGTAGATATTCTAAGTGGATGGTTAGGGTGTCGGGTTGATCGAGGTGCTTCAGGGTTTGTTGGAAGTGCTCAGAGATGGTACAAAGTACCACAGAAGCTAGATATCCTCCGTGTATGGCTGCAGGATCATTGCAATGAGCATAACCCTATCTGCTTCTTGCTGGGGTCCTCTTGCACTTACCATCTCCATAGCAATAGTCGCTTAATAAGCTAACTTTGTATTCATGGGGCGCCACCGACCGGACTTGCAGTGCCCGGCTGAGCGGTATACGGCGGGCCTCGCTGTCAATCATAATGAGGACAAGAATCGCAGCGGACCCCAATCCTGTGATATATGTGGTTTGGATGTTGTCCTGATGCGGAATGCCTTAGAAGTGCACTAGTGCCGTATAATTAAGCGGAATATTGTACGGCCAGTCAGTATCCCAGAACATTCCTGATTCCTTGGCTATTGGAGGAGACTTGGTGAAACACTAGAAGACTAAAAAAAAAGGAAGATACCGAGTCTTGAGCACAACCTCGTGTCCACATGTGGTCAATCTCGAGTGCTGAGGTGAGATCTGAGTCTGGAAGTGGCACTAATGCAGCGTTGCAGCCCTCATGCAAATGAATTAGCCAGTGGTTTTGGAAAAGATCCCAGGTACGGAGTACACGTTGACGAGATGACGTATGTACAGCAGAGGTCGGAGCGCGGACCAACGATGCCGATACCTCAAAATTTGAAATTTACCTATCAATTAAACGAAGTATGTATGTTCCATTCCATGTTTGGCATGACGAATTAACGACGGGCAGGATGTGCTTCCTTGCTTCTAGAAGCTCGGTGGAAGTTCTAGACGAGGCTGAAAAGGTGGCCTAATAAACACCCGCGTCTCGGAGCTGACAGTTGACTGCATTCGAAGGAGAAAACGTGCGGCAAGGTTTATATCCAATATCTGGCCCAAAAGCAGCTTGCCCCAACCCAAGTCTGTTTCATCTTTGCTTACCTTCTCCGTATTAGGCAGACAACTTGATTCTGGTGGCACACGAATAGGCATATTCTGACCCAGCGTGATGCATCGATGAGGACGTGGGCGAGACTCATCCTACCGCTGAAAGGCGACCATACAACTGTGGAGCATGCAAAGGAAGTGGCACTCCTCTCGTAATGGCTCGTCCGCTCGCCATCTGTTCCATAGCCTTCGATCAGCCATTGCTTACGACTCGCCACTGCGCCGCTGCCGCAAACGATGCCGACATTATTCCAAATGCTTTCTCGAGCTTTGAATACCGCGTGTCCGCAGATCTTATGACGTGCGAGACGTACATGACGGGTAGGCATGTCAGGAACCTCGCCCTTTAGTTTACAGTGGCGTAGCTCGAGATCTGTTCCGTAGGCGGGACATCATTCTTTTGCTTCTAGTCTAATACGGCCTCTATTCTTGTAATAATTCCGTCGCCAAGGAAGTTTGATGCTTATTTGGTGTCTCTAAAAATTCAGAGTTGGCTACCACAGTACCATGAGTAACAGAGTTATATCCGGGAGTATACTCACCGCTGGTGTGGTTTCAATTGTCAGTTCGTATGCAAACAAATTAGGGACATACCATTGACCAAAGTCTTCAGGTATCGTACATCCTCTACAAGGTCATTCTGAATCTTTGGTTTCACCCTCTTCAGAAGATACCCGGGCCAAAGATCTTCGCAGCATCCAGAGTTCCTTACGTCTACTCTGCCCTCAGTGGCCATCTTGCCACTGATTTCAGAGCACTCCACGAAAAGTATGGTCCCGTAGTACGGACCGCTCCCAATGAGGTTTCATTCACGGAGCCAGCGGCATGGAAAACGATCTATGACCAGCGTCAAAACAGATTCGCAAAATTCAAAAAAAATTACGACACTTTTCACCAGAACCAGAATGACCTTGCTCACTCACTATTTATTGCGGGCGATGCTGATCATCTACGGATGAGGAGAGTTCTTACTCATGCTTTTTCAGAACGGGCACTGCGCGAGCAAGAGCCCATTATCCAAAAGCATGTCGACTCACTCATCAGAAATCTGCATTGCCAGATTGATAGTGGCGCTCAGACCGTCGATCTTGTTGATTGGTTCAATTTTGTGGCCTTTGATATTGTAGCGGATCTCTCTTTTGGCGAGCCCTTTAACACCTTGAGCGACCCAGAGTACCGTCCCTGGGTCAAAATTCTTTCCAAAGCGTGGAAAGTCTTCACCTTCGTCAGTGCATTGAAAAGCATAGCTCCCTCTGGACCTTTAATCCGTTTCATTATTCCGACCTCTCTAATCCGAAAACAACTCGATAATTTCAACATCATACTTCATAGGGTCCGCGAACGCACCCAAACCAAGAGAACTCGACCCGACTTCATTACCCACATGGTGAAACATAACAGCGAGAACGGCATGACGAGCACCGAGCTGGTCTCAAACGCGAGCCTTCTGATAGCTGCTGGGACGGAAACGGTGGCGACATTGCTTCCTGCCGTGACCTATCTACTGGCCAAGCACCCAGAAATCATGGCAAAAGCGACTGAGGAGGTCCGAGAAACCTTCAAAGATGGATCTTCTATCGATATACAAGGCGTCAGCGAGCTGAAATTTCTGTCGGCAGTCATCGATGAAGCACTGCGACTCTTTCCTCCGGTGCCTGAAGGTCTCCCTCGTGTGGCACCTTCGGAAGGGCAGTTCATCTGTGGTCATTGGATTCCAGGAGGTGTTAGTATCAACCCGGATCTTGTGAACGCTCCGCTGACCACCGCACAGACTTTTGTCCAGATCAGTCCTTACGCGGCAAACCTGTCCTCCAATAACTTTGCCGAACCGAAATCATTCATCCCTGATCGCTGGCTAGGCAATGACCCTCGTTTTGCCTCTGACAAGAAAGCGGTTCTTCAGCCATTCTCAAGAGGTCCAAGAAATTGTCTGGGTCAAAGGCAAGCTATTCTAAAGCATCTAAACGTATCGAGCAAAGGCTGATCGTTTTTCAAAGCCTAGCACTGGCCGAAACGCGATTGATACTGGCAAAAATGCTCTGGCATTTTGATATGGTCTGCCGAGAAGATGATGATTGGATGGAGCAGGATAGCTATATGCTCTGGAAGAAGAAACCGTTAAAGATGTATCTGACCAAATGTCAAGGCTGAGACGTATGAAGCTTTTGTAGAGTGTTTGGTCATTGAGCTCCAAGAATAGAAGGGACAACCTATGTGCATGAGAATGTATGAGTTGAAGGGTTGAAAGGCTGTGGCAGCCATTGCTAGATTCTTAAAACATACTCTTGTAGAGTAATTGAAACAATGGGCTTGCATGGCAGCTAGCATAATTAATTTCTGGTCGTCGATCTCAGATTTGCATCTTCAAGTCAACAAACCGAATAGTTCGAGGCGGGGTAATGAATTGAATAACAACATGAGCACACAGTTGAATCTTGAGCTCTAACATGCTTATCTTACCTTCTAACTTACCGCTCAACTTGATCTCTTGTTCTAAAATACTGCCGCGAATCTAGGTCAGCAGAGGGTATGCTTTAATTCAATGACCGGACCACGAAGTACGAACTCACTGTACGCATCTTCATCCGGGGACGACTGTTTCATCTCTCGCCTCGCCAAGATCAAAGCCTTCACACAGTGTTCGGAGAGACTTCTAGCTAAAGTGACCCAGTGGCCCTTAGAGACGTCAAAACCCTCGGATCAGAATTATTGCCGGGATAAAGCCGAGCAAGCATCGCCTGTGACGTCTGGTAGGTACTACCCTAACCCTAATTTCTACCACTATCATAATTCCGTTATGCAGGAGAATATTCTTTGCTGGCTCAGGTAGAGTCATTCAAAGTCCCCTACCCATCAAGCACGTTGCGTGTTCTTCCAAAACCCCTCACCCTATATCCTGGACGAGCTGAACGCAAGCCCGTGATTTTCTTGGCCTCGGAGTATGGACGTCAGTCTAGCTCGGTACGAATCACTTCAAGCAGCTTTCCTACCCTGAGGAACTCCAAGCAACCATGGCTTCGTAAGTAATCAAGCATGATGGAGGTGCCGCAGGCTGAGCCGAGAACGCAGCAACATCCTTTTCCTTCCGTTTCGGCGCACCCATGCTGTCTCCATGGCTGCAGCCATCAAACAGTACATATCAACCAAGTATGATCAGCATCCGGATATGTTCACGAAGGATCTTCAAGCTGTGGACAAGCTACGGACGGAGGCAGTCAACTCGCTTGATACGCATGTTAGCGGAATCAAGAAGCTCACCGCATATGCAGCGCAACTCGTATGGATTGGCGGCAAGTTTCCGATTGATGTGAGCAAGTCTTTAAAAGGTCACAGGTAGCAGAAAAGTTGAAGTGGCGTCATAGATTGGTGTGGATTTTGCCTGGTATCCTGCTCTAGGCTATAATACGCAGCGACCAGGTATGGATGCGTTTCTCTGGAATAATAGGATACACGACTAACAGATTCAGTATCCGAGAACAACCTTCGGTTCGAACTAGCCAACGTGCTCTACAATCTTGCCGCTCTCTACTCTCAGCTCGCAGTATCGCTCAACAGAAGTACAAGTGATGGTCTCAAAGCAGCGTGCAACTATTTTTGTCAGGCTGCTGGAGTCCTCTCGCATCTCAGGACCGAGATCATACCTGACATGCGGTCTTTACCCCCCGAAGACATGGATACAATGACCCTGGAGAGTCTACAGCAACTTATGCTCGCACAGGCGCAAGAGTGTTTTTGGTCCAAGGCGGTCAAGGATGGCTTGAAGGACGGTCTGATTGCAAAGCTGGCTGCTAAGGTTTCGGACTTTTACGACCAAGCTGCAGAGTTCGGAACGAAGTCGGACACGATCAGTACGGAATGGATCCATCATATGACCGCCAAGCACCACCATTTCGCTGCTGCCGCTCAATATAGAGCGTCAAGGGAATGCTTGGAAAAGCAGAAGTTTGGTGAGGAGGTGGCAAGACTTAGAGACAGCTTAGCATGCGCGAACGAAGCCTTGAAAGAGTCCCGATGGATCAACAAGATGGTACTAGGCGACCTGAATGGCCTTAAAGCCAAGGTTTCTGAGGATCTCAAACGGGCTGAGAAGGATAATGATATAATTTATTTGATGAGTGTGCCTCCGAAATCAGAGCTCAAGACGCTTGATCGTGCCGGTATGGCTACTCCGAGAATACCTCAGGAAGTTTCCGATCCAGCCTCAACCTTGGGAGACGAAGGCTTGTTCGGGCAACCTCTTTTTGCCAGGCTCGTTCCGTACGCTGTGCACATCGCTGCAAGTATCTATGAAGAACGGAAGAACAGACTGGTCAATAATTCAGTTATTGATGAGCTTGAAAAACTTTCATCGGAACTTCGAGAGTAAGCTGTGATGGCCCACTGGTCGTAGATTCGATTGCATACTAATACGAACAGTCTCATGCAATCTCTCAACCTTCCTGGCTCACTCCAAGCGCTTGAGAAACCCCTCGGCCTGCCTCCTAGCCTGATATCCCATGCAGAAGAGATCAGGCAGCAGGAAGGTCTCCACAGATTACGCCGTACAGTCCACGAGACCGCAAAGCTAAAAGCTAATGATGAGACCATCTATCAAGAAGGTAACGAGCTACTTCGATCGGAGGCAGCTGAAGATGACCGAGCAAGGTTGAAGTATGGCACAGAGCGCTGGACTCGTCCAGTATCGCGACAAGCTGCGGATAAACTGTACTCACAAGCCACTGAGATTGCTGGCTATCTCAAATCTGCGAGCAGCAGTGATGAACTCGTTCAAACGAAGCTAAGAGATCATGAGGGCGTAATCCAGGTCCTCTCAGGCACAGATCGGGACCTAGAAGAGTATCTCCCCAGCAGTCGACGAGTCCAGATGTCACCGAATGTGCAGCGAGCGGCGAGCGAGCTAAGCAGTGTACTGAGTGATGTCAATCGCATCCAGAGCGTAAGGAAGCGAAAAGCGGACAGCTTACGACATGAGGCCAAGCTAGATGATATCAGTAATTTCCCTCCCCATCCTCCAAAGAGAAGCAGTACTCATCATAGCAACCAGACTCGGTCATCCTCGCCGAAGCAGCCCGCCTAGAGCGCGACTACCCCATGCAAAAGATCGAGCCCGCCCAATTCGAATCCCTCTTCGAAAGACGCCTCGAACGCTACAACGCCGCCCGACAAATGGTGCGCGACGAAGCCACCGAGCAAGCCGACCTCGTGCAACAGCTCCGCCAAAAGAACACCGACTTCCTGCACTCGCGCAAAGGCGACACCTCGACGCGGGAGCGCGAACAAGCCCTCCAGCGCCTCGAAACCGCGTTCCTGAAATACAAGGAAATCGTCCAGAACCTGTCCACGGGCCGCAAGTTCTACAACGATCTCGCCAACATCGTCACCCGCTTCAGGGACGAGGCGAAGCAGTTCGCGTACCAGAGGCGGGTGGAGTCCAGTCAGTGGGAAATGGACCTCGCGAATCCGATGCAGGGGCTTCAAATCCAGCAGACGCAGCTGGAGCTTAAGGAGCAGAAGGTTAGGGAGAGGGAGAGGGGCGAGTATAGTGCGCCCGCGCCGGCGGGAGAGCCGTTGACTGCGCCGATGCCGGTCACGGCGAAGCAGCCGAGTGTTGGGGTGTGGAATCCGGAGATTGGGATCAAGTTTGGAGGGGGAGGAGTGCCGGTTAATGGTGCCGGGGCGCAGAATCAGAGGCAGGTAAAGGGCGGGCAGTGGGAGGCTGGGAAAGGGGTTAAATTTGGTTGACTTTTTGAGAGAGGAGAGTACCAGTGATGCATAGCGAGGGATTGGGACATATGTCATGTTTTGTATGTGAAGAGGGAGCAATGAGGTCTTCGGACGTATGAACATGTATATATCGAGCATGAGATTGAGCATAGTGTGCCAATTTGTTTAGACCTAACAAGATATCAAACCTTGCTCATATTCCCGTTATTTTACTTGGCACGAGCTGCTGTATCATACAACCAGATGATACTCATGATGTGACCATTCTGAATGCGTTCAAACGATGAGCTTGCTAGCAATGTTGAGCAGCCACTTCGTATCCGCCAGAACTCCCGCATCTTGATCTCGTGGAGGCGGCTCTGATATCAAGGCTTCTTTTGAGTCGTTGCAATGACCGCCACTGCTGGACGTCCTCCCCTTCCCTCGACTTGTCCCGTCGATATCTCTTCCCTCACCAACGTTCCTCTTTTCACCGTCTTGCACATCCTCCCTATCGCCCTCCCAAATCTCCTCCTCATTCCTCAAATCCATCCATCCGACCGCCCAGTCAATCCACCCCTTAGCTCTCCCCATAACCACCCTCCTCATCTCATTCTCATCAACCTCTTCCTCCCCTTCCATCTCCTCATCATCATAAACACCCGGATCCACAAAATCCGGTCCCGCGATATCCTCATCTCCCTCCCTTCCCCCTTCAAGCCCCCCACGATCAGCCGCAGTCAGCGCCCGCAGCCCGTCATCTCTCAAATCCACCCCGCTACCCGCGCGCGACTGCATCCTACTCGCACGCCGACTCTGCGCCCTCGAGCGCGCGGTCCTCGGAGTCCGGGGCCAGTCGGGCGACTGCGGGCGCGAATAAGCGGCCGAGAAGGGCGAGAATTCGTCATCGGCCAGGTCCTCCGCGCCACCGGGTATGTTGGTGAGTGAGGTAGATGAGTTCCGGGTCGCGAGCCAGGCTTGGCCTTTTTCTTCCATGCGTTGGGATTGGAGCGTTGAGGCGGTGCGGAGGAGCCAGCTGCTTTCTTCGTCGTCTGGTTTTGGGGTCGGGCTCATTGGGAGGGTGGCTGAGGTGGGGATTTGGGTTGTGGAAGCGCCTTTGTGGTGAGGTGGTCGGGGGGAGGCTTTTGGGAAGGCGGGTGAGGATTTTGATGTTGTGAGTGGTTGAGGACCGGCATTGTTGGGGCGGAGACGTGTGCGTGACGAGGACCGTGAGAGGATTGTTGGGGTTGATGGGTAGGTTGGGGAAGCAAGGTAGCTGTGTGATGTCGAGGTGTGCAGTGGTGGTGAGGGCGAGGTAGACGGCAGAGGGAAGGAGGGGGTAAGAGGAGAAAGCGTAAGGTGCTTAAGAGAGGCGTGGGAACGACGAGGAGGCTGCTCCATGGCTGATGGTCGTGTTTGTGTGAATTATTAGGGATCTATTAACGGTATACGCATAAGTAACCCGCGTAGTCGGGGTTCAGGACCTGTTCAAATCATGGATGATATGATATGGGTTAGTAGATGAGACGTCGGGCCTTCACATGCGAATTCGAAGCCGAAACGATAAGTCCCTTAGCGTGATGCTCATGCCACCGATTGCTTACCCGGCACTCGCCCTCAACTACTTGAAAGCCCACGCACCCACACCCTCTTCCTTCCCCAGCTCTCTTTGCCTTTTGGCTTAGATCAAGTGTAGTGTAAGACGCGACCCGCTCCACTCTCAACTAAAGCAATGCTGACCCCGCTACAGGTAAGACGCGACCCGCTCCACTCTCAACTAAAGCAATGCTGACCCCGCTACAGATCTGTTCTTTTCAGTT
This sequence comes from Physcia stellaris, assembly GCA_018902385.1. NCBI lineage: Eukaryota > Fungi > Ascomycota > Lecanoromycetes > Caliciales > Physciaceae > Physcia > Physcia stellaris. The sequence goes on along the minus strand of JABSSW010000024.1, from coordinate 390,810 downwards.
TAATCTCTGAAATGTCACTACGGTGACAATCAATGATTAAATTTATTTTTGGTCTTAGTCTGCAGACCTCTGGGCTTGCTCATGTTTGCAGGCACTGTGTCACTTGCCTTACACTGCCGCGAGTTGACGCGAACACACGTTCATTTTTTCATCATTGCCTTCAGCTCGTCTGAAGCCTTGGAGAAGAAGATAGAATAAGCTCTGTGATCATTGTCATTTACTCCGTGCTCATCTAGTCTATGTATCATGTAAATCCTACGTATTGATGGGCTGCTGCGAAGGTCGGCCCTTCAACTCATTTTGGGTACCAAGATGTGTTCTCACAGAGGTTTCGGACAGGCGATGCCTCTTGTCCGGCCCCGAGACTCACTGTTGGAATAGTTTCCTGGGTGTGATTTCAAGCCGAGCTAGCAGTCACCCATGTGCTTCTGCGATGTGAAGCTCGCCATCTTTCGACTACAACGTTCATTGTTGTAAGTCATAGGGCACAATCGGACCACGAACTACAAAATTATAGTTGCAGTCTTCGGAAATATACTACTCAGGCTGTGGATTTTATTTGATGTTGCCTCTGTTTACAACGAACGCTTCCAGCACTGATAGCGCTGCATAAAGTCTGGAAAGCCAGTCAGTGTCATGCGAACGAAAATTGATTATCAAGAGGGGGCTCGGACCTATTTTCGGCTTCGGGAAAAACCAGCGACCTAGGACTGTAGAACACCTCATCGCTGACTTCTTCAGCATGTCGTGGCAGGCAGTGCATAAACTGTGGGCTGTTAGAAAGCCTTTTCGACGGGATTGCTTCTTAACACACCTTCCATCCCGGCTTTGCTCCGCCTCTTCGCGCCAATTCTTCCGTAATCTGAAAACCCTCAAAAGCCTTCAGCCGCTTTGTCTTTTCCTCTTCTTGGCCCATGCTAATCCATGTATCAGTCACGAGGACGTCTGCATTCTGGACTGCTTCTTCCGGCACGTGGGTTTCAATAAGCTTGCTTCCGCTTTTTGCTTCCGCCCCGGCTTGCTGTATCATCTGCCTCATTCTGTCAGGGAGTCCGTAGCCTTTTGGGGTTGCAACAGCAATGTGGACACCGAGCTTGGCTGCGCCGCATGCCAGATCGAACAGCACATTGTTGCTATCTCCTATCCACGCAATGTTCAGTCCTTCAAGCCCAAGCCCAGGGGAATCCGTTATCTCCTTTTCTCGACTAGACTGAAATGCCTCATGGATGGCAAGAAAGTCTGCGACCGTTTGCAGCGGGTGCGCATCCTCTGACAGAGCATTGATGACGGGAACTGTGGAGTTTTTGGCCAGACCTGCAACATCGGAATGGGGACCGACTCTTGCAACGATGGCTGACACCATTGAGCTGTGGCACTTGGTAAGCTGGGTACAGAGGATTCTGCCTCTTGATATGCATACGAAATGACGACCGAGGTGTCGTAGAGAGACTCGTTGCTAATGCTAGTCAAACCCAGGCCGAGTGGTGCTGCAGTAATTGTTGCTTACACCCCTAGTTGAATCTGATCTGCACCAAGGTACATTGGATGACCGCCCATTGTAGCTACAGCGCTTTCTGTGGAGACTCTAGTTCTAGTGCTTCGCTGCGCAATTAGCGATATATTGGCATTGAATGTCTGTCTGTGTGTACCTTGCTAAATGGCATAGCTACAGTCCTGCCTGCCAGTGCACCGACCAGCGAACTTGGTGTGGTACCCGATTTGATGGTGGTCTTATGTTGGTATGCATTGCGGACAAGAGCTGTCAACTCGGGGGGCGTAAGGTCATTGATAGAGAGGAGATGTCGTGGCGAGAAAGGAGAAGTTTGTGGTGTGTTCGTCGAGTAAGTCTTTCGAGAGCACCTTCGGAGGGCCTGTAGTGTAGGCCGCCCAAGAGACATCCTGACGGATCAGTCGTTCATGCAATAAGTATCCAGTCAGGACAGAGGCTCTGGAACGGCTGTCTTCGACTATGATAATTTGATCCCGAGGTCTCAATTGAATTCGATTGGCGGGTTGCTCTTTTGAAATCGTACTGTACGTTTTGTGCAGCCATCCATGCCACTTGTGCGAGTTTCATAACTTTTATGCATATGTTGGAATCGTCGTCACCACCCCTCAAGCGCTGAAGGTACCATCGAGTTTCAGATGCGCATCACGACAACAGCAACTGCTCCTCCATGAGCTCAACCATGAATGAACAAATACGTATCTACGGGGTTGGGTCTTACTAATTACTGCTTACAATGTCGGACAACCCTAAGTCTCCCCTTCTTGGGGAGGAACCTACAGAAGATCCAAAAGGAAGACCTACCTCTCATCATTCGAATCCCTCCATAAAATCGGGGAAATCCCAACGCTCAGAGCGCTCACGACATTCCGATGAATCTACTCCTTTGCTATCGCGAGACATCGACCATGCAGGCTATGGCAACACTGACAGAGACGAAGAGCGGCACTCGCCTGCTGCCTCATCGCTAAGATCTCTCCAGGGTGGTATCTTTGGTGGGAAAGGCAAAAAGGCCACAAGATGGATGACTATTTTCGCCGTCACATTACTTCTCATGATAGTCATTGTCATTCTAGGTCTGGGTTTTGCGGCGCCGGCAATAGTCGAGGAGTATGCTAAGGAGGCCGTGGTCTTTGAACCAACAAATTTATCGATCGATTCCTTTACATCAACAGGCGTTCGGGCAAGAATACAAGGTGACTTTACATTAGACGCTTCAAGAGTGCACAAAAAATCGGTTCGGGATCTGGGTAGAGCTGGTACTTGGATCGCAAGAGCTGTGGAGAGTAAACCATCGAAGGTTAAGGTAGTTCTGCCGGAGTATGGGGACGTCTTAATTGGGACCGCGGACGTACCGTCAATCGTTATCAATGTTCGGGATGGCCACATCAACCACCTGGATTTCCTGACCGATCTAAATGCCGGAGATTTCGATGGCATTCGCCGAATCGCAACCGACTGACTTCACGGCAGATTGGACCGATTGAGTGTCAAGGGTACTGCCGATGTGGAGCTCAAGTCTGGCATCTTTCGTCTTGGTACTCAGACATTCATCGAAAACATAGTATTCCGAGGTACATTTTATTGCCCAAAAGAACGGAAATGCGGTGTAGCTGACAGTCTGCTAGGTCAAGATGTTTCTGACTTCCCAAAGTACGATATTTCGAAGCTGGATTTTCACGAGATTCTTTTGCCAGAGGCCAAGAAAGCAATGGAGGCAGACGTCTCTTTGACGCTGCTTAATAATTACTTACCAGTGCCTCTTACTATCCCTCCGTTGGGCTTCGACGTTCTTGTCCAAACGTAGTCTCCCGACAGGCCATTCGTCATGCTAGCAAACGCGACAACTGCAAAAATCTAGATGTTTCTCATGGAAAACTCTGGAGTGGATGCTGGCGGTATAGTTCAGCAGCTGCCAGACGCATTGGTACAGATCTGCCCAGATTTCCCAAAATCACCAATGGATCTGCTTCTTGGTAATTACACGAGTAGCGAAGAAACTACTGTGTATGTCCGTGGATCTAAGCATCCTTCGCCTAATGTAACGGCTTAGACTCCAAAGCTCATGGAGGGCGTCGTCGTCCCACCGCCCTTTCCGGGGCATACGTTTGATGATCTCATTCGCAATTTTTTTCTTGCCGACGTGCATTTTGGTCTACCGTCTCCATTTGCTGAGCCAGACTCGCCTGAGGCCCAACCGAGAATTTCCGCCGTTGTCAAGGCTTTAGTGGGCCTGCCAAAGGAGATGAACTTTCCTATCGGCGTTGGTCGAGTACGCGCAAATGCGGATGTTTTCTACAAGAAGAGGAAATTAGGTGACCTCGACCTGTCAAAGTGGCAGGCAGCAAACTCGACGCTTGTCGAGGCTCATGGAGAGGTGCCAAATGGACTGGCAGTCCAATCCGTTGTTGAAGACGCTCCTCTACAGATCACCGACGACGACGTCTTTGCAGATCTTGTTGAAGCCCTGATCTTCGGCGGTAGACATCTAGTATTAGGTGTCAAAGCAAAAGTTGATGTCGAAACCGAAGTGGCGCTTGGGAAATTCGTGATTAGGGACATACCAGCAGAGGGCAAGGTATTTGTAAAGCGTTAGTCATCCACTTTCATGTTAGTTTTTCACTCTTGCATGTACGGTAGCATTGGCATATAGATGCTGATTAGGCGTTCAACGGTGTAGCAATTTCTGGAGGCAACCTGACAGGCTTCTCACCCCAGGTTGGATCTCTTGAGATCTTGGAGACTACTGTATCGAGTATCCTATTGCAAGCAAAGATCAATATTACGAACCCAACAGAGTACTCCGCTACGGTCCCCTATGTGAATATCCAAATGCTCAACAATGGCTCTGTGCTTGGGCATGGTACAGCGCAAAATGTCTCGGTAGTCCCCGGTCCAAACCATAACATTCTGGTCAAGGCGCTATGGGAACCAGATGGCAAGAATGGAAGGGCAGTCGGAAGAGAGTTGTTGTCCCAATACGTTTCTGGTAGGCTGACCGCCAAAGCGAGCAAAGTCCGCATGACTGACCATCATTCTCTAGGCTACAACACGACTATAACTCTCCGCACGACCAACGAAACAATCCCATCACAGCCTAGACTAGGCGAGGCACTCTCGTCGCTGTCGATCGAAATGCCCACTCCTCGATTAACACCACCGAAGAATCCTAATCATCCGGACGATCCGACAGAAGACCCAGGCGATGATGCACCGCATTTCATCGACGATGCTACCGTAAGTCCAGCTTTCATGTAAACCCTTCCAAGCACAGCAACATGAAGCGATACTCCAAGTCACAAACATGAGCCGGTAGAGAAGGCGATTCCCGGATCTGGGAAACAGACATCCGCAATCACACCAGCAACCATGCTTTCCCTCCCCTCCCCTCTTCCTCCCCCCCAAAACCCTCTCACGCTAACCCCATCTCTCCCCCCCCACAGTTCCACCTCGTCACCTCCACCGCAACCCTCACCCTCCTCTCCCCCTCCCGCACACCGCCCTCTACATCACCTCCATCGACGCAACAGCCTACTACAACCACACCCTCCCCATCGGTCGCGTCGTCTACGACCTCCCCTTCAAAGTCCCCCCGGCGCGTCCACGAGCCCTTACCTTCCTGTTGATTGGACGCTTGATGGCGTCGGTTTCGAGGCGGTTAAGAAGGCGCTGGGTGGCGATTTGAAACTCGATGCTGAGGCGGAGGTGGGGATTAGGGTCGGGGCTTGGGAGGAGAGGATTTGGTTCCGGGGACGGGGGTTGGGGCTACTGTTAGGCTTTGAAGTGGGGGATGTGTGAGGGGGTGGGTGGGGTTGGGATGGTTGTGGAAGGGTTTGGAGGGTTTGGGGCCGGAGTTTGAGGGTTCGTACATAGGATTTTATATTTGTGTTTGCGGTTGGAAGAAGGATTGGGAGGCCAATCAGTACGGAGTGCGTGTTTATGAATTATATGTGGCGATAAAGGTGTATAGACGAAGAAATAAGGCATTTCAGGGATTGAAATTCAGGCTCGACGGCAATGAGATATGATAGTCCTTGAAATGTAGACTGTATTGCGTCTTACTATATCCACTGATTTCGGTTTACATCGGGTATCACCTATCCCGGAGGTAACGAACTCGCATCGACCACCTCATCAGCTTCTTTCTGCTCCTCTTCGGCAGCGCTATAGAGCGGCGACCTCGGCAACGCCGTGAGACCCGTCCGAGTCGACTCCAGGATTCCGAACGGCGAAACCAACTTCATGAAGGCATCTATCCTGGTCGGTTTCGCTGACCTGGATCCCGCAATGCTTTAGCAATCCAATGACCGCATAGCGAACAGAGAGAACTTACACCTCGACGATACAATTGTTCGTACTTATATCCAGCACCTTCCCTCCGAATTGATGCGTCAAATGCGTCACGGCATCCAAATGCTCATGTTTATGCCTTAAAGCCTGACTCGCAGCCATCCGACTCGGATGGTAATCCTCCTTCGCACCCTCCGCCCGTCTCTCCGTCTGCTCGTCCTGGTTCTCCAGCAGAGAAGCATCCGCCTCCGTAATCTCCCTATGATGCGCGAGGACCTCCTCGAAATACTCAGGCCCCAGCAAGGAGACTTTCGCCAGCAACAGCTCGCGCTGGACAAGCGGCGCAGCGGTATAATCCAGCACCGCCCATACAGGCACCAAGTCCTCGAGCTGCCGCCGCGCTTGCTCGACGACGCCGTCTTGGCCTGACAGCACGATGGTCATGCGCGAGAGGTCCTCGACTTCGGTGTTGCAGACGACGAGCGAGTCGATGTTGAAGCCTCGTGCGGCGAGGATACCGGACACGCGCGATAGGACCCCGGGCTCATTCTGCACGAGGCAATTGAGGATGTGCCGCTTTGGTGGGAGGGAGGAGGGGAGGGGCGTTTCGTAGAGGATTGAGGAGACGGCTGCCGGGGCGGACCAGGAGGGGAGACTGTCGGCGGCTGGTAATGGCGATATTTTCCGGTGGAGGGCTTTGTATGCGAGGGCGGAAGTGGAAGAGGTGGTATGCTGTTTTCGCGATTGGTGGTGGGTGAAAGAAACAATTGATTGGGATGGGTTTGGTTTACGTGTGAGTTTTGGAGGAAGAGAGCAGAGGGCGCGTCGGGCGGCCATTGCGGGCTGTTAAGGAGGTCAATTTTTTCATGCAATGTAGAAGAGTCCAATCCTCCCCGAATCAGCTCCTCTAAAGTCGTCGGGTTCGTCTACTCATATTTGTTCAGAATTTTGTCTTCTTGTGTCTGTACTGTCTCATTCACGAGCCAAAAACTTTAGCCGATGCTGGGGAAGACGCTACGCTCAGAGTGTGCTAGCGTTTCTGAGCTTCAACCTCAATCGTCACCGTTCGTCCACATCAATTGGCACTTGAGCCTCTTCGACCAAGTAACCTACAGCGCAGCTCGTATTTCGTCAAAGTGAGCTGTTCCTGTTGAGTGTCAGGGTCGTCAGTGCTAATCACAGACGCAGATGCTGTCACGAACCGCCCTCCGAGCTTCAGCATACTCATCACTAGTCGCCCGTCGAGGCTTTCACACCACTCGAGCACGCTTATCTAGCCCTTACCATTACCCCGAAGGTCCTTACTCAAATATACCATTCAATCCGCGGACCAAGTACTTTGCCGTCAGATATTGGAGCACAATGGGTATGTTCGAATCTAGCAGCGCTAGGGTCTATGGTTAACAGCAAAGCAGCTTTCTTTTTCGGTCTGCCATTCATGATTGCCGGTATGTTCAGGATGCTCGCGATGGGTATGCGAAGGCTAATGTAGCATCACAGTCTGGCAAACGAAGAAGAATAAGTGAGCGAGTGCCGGGTGGAGAGTGTATTGCATGGTTGGGGATCGACTTTAAGGCGTCAAGGCATATTTGCTCCAAGGATCGGTGTACAAAGCAGTCAGGGAATCCTCTACTAGGACACATATCTAGAAAACTTGTGGTTTTATTGTTTGCTGCTGTCATTGATGCCATCTTGCTTATTTTCAACAATTTTTTTATTTTTTTTATAAAAGAGCACACACTCTAGGGTTAAAGTAGGGTTGAACCGAGAAACTTGCGGTTGAGGCCGACTCGCCGGGTCTCGAATTTTGCGTTTCCCGGTGAGCCCAGCTTTTAGCAACGAGGAAAAGATGCGAAACCTTCGAAATGTCCATCGGTCACTTGCTGAACCAGAGATAGGCTTGCAACTGACCGCATTCGCCTGGGATGTTACTACTAATGACATTATCTGCGCCTTCGGACCTACCAAGGATAATGTTTCCTTATGTCTCAAGCGATGGAAAAATACGTCAAAGTGGGAGAACGGTGACCAAGATTGCAAGTCTCCTTTTATCGCCATAGCTACATGGGATGCGCCATGTCCTCTTCCAGATTTACAATGCGATGAAGTATTAGATCTACATTATTTCCCAGATGCTTTCATTACATGTGTAGTACTTGCAGGAGGCGACTTGATTGTTGTTCGGGAGGAACCGAATAACGGAGAGGAGAAGATCGAGATCGTTGGCTCCGTCGATGTCGGCATATCTGCCGCCTCATGGTCTCCAGATGAAGAGCTTCTTGCCATTGTCACAAAAGCTGACACGCTACTGTACATGACGAGAGACTTCGAGAACATTGCTGATGTGACCTTCACGCCTGACGACCTTCACATCTCAAAGCATGTCTCGGTCGGCTGGGGAAAATCGGAGACACAGTTTAAAGGGAAAGGTGCGAAAGCCCTGAAAGATCCCACAGTTCCTGAGACGGTCGATGAGGGCGTACTCAGTGATTATGATACGAGAACAATCACAATAAGCTGGCGTGGAGATGGTGCTTACGTTGCTGTGAACAGTATCGTCTCCGAGAAGCGCCGAGTCATCCGAGTGTACTCTCGTGATGGTAATCTTGATTCTGTCAGCGAGCCTGTAGATGGTCTGACGGGTGCCTTAAGTTGGAAACCTTCAGGAAGCCTGATAGCTTCTGTCCGGCGCCTTGCAGAGCGTGTGGATGTGGTATTCTTCGAAAGGAATGGTCTACGCCATGGCGAGTTTTCATTGCGACTACCTACAGAAAGTTGGGGCGATTGGGCTGCTGATATATCGTTGGCATGGAATTTAGATTCCTCTATTCTTGCCGTCTGCTTCCTGGACCGAGTCCAGCTGTGGACGATGGGAAATTATCATTACTATCTCAAACAAGAAATCTTGCATGTTGAGGGCAGCGCTTGGATGTCGTCTACACCATTAATTTGGAATCCCGAAACGCCTCTAAGCTTCGCAATGGGCACTACTGGTGAGTTCAAGATGAGTTTGAAAGGCAAGTCATGCAGCTAAAACACTGTTTCCCACAGGTGGAGTACAGAAGCTTGAATATCAATTTGTCACTGCGATCGGTCCCACTTCTCCGCCAGACGACTTCGGTCTGGTAGCAGTCATTGATGGCAAGACACTGAAAATTACACCCATGCGCTTTGCCAACGTCCCCCCGCCTATGGCTTTGTATGAACTTAACCTGTCTAACAACGCTCTCGATGTAGCCATCAGTGTCAAGGATGGCGTGACTCTCATCGCAACACTGCACCAGTCTGAGGTCTCGATGTACCAAATGGGCATGACTGGAAAGTCTCTGAAGGTACCCGAATTGATATGGGTGGCAGGTATCTCTTCGAATCCAAGGTCGTCGTCCATTCGAAGGTCTGCGTTGAACCAGCATATCTCTTTTGACCAAAGTGGGAAATTATTGATACTACAAAACAATGAAGAAGGATCCAAAGTCTTAGTCCTGGAGAGTGATGGAAAGATGCAGCAAGTTACGGATTGGCGATCTCAGGAGAGCAAAGAGTCTACGAATTGTGCAATTGAGATGCGGGTTCATGATGGTCTTATACAAAGTGGACAAAAATTCTCTACACCCAAAACTAAATTTTCTCTGTCTCCAAGTGGTCATTTGTTGGCCGACAAGCGTCTGCTGGCTCAAAACTGCACGTCATTCTTGGTCACCCCAGCGCACCTTATATTCACAACTAGCCAGCATCTTTTAAAATTTGTACACATGGCCGACGTCGGTGACCTTGAGGTTCCTCCGGATACCCCTGAAGTGGATGAGAGGTGCCGCAGTATTGAGCGCGGTGCTAAGCTCGTCACTGTGATACCATCGATCTTTGCTCTGATCCTGCAAATGCCGAGAGGAAATCTGGAGACAATCTACCCACGCGCTTTGGTACTTGCAGGCATAAGAGAAAGCATCAACGCGAAGAGATATAAGAGGGCCTTCCTTGCTTGTAGAAATCAGAGGGTTGACTTAAATATCATCCACGATTATTCGCCAGACACATTCACATTAGATGTTGCATTGTTCATTAATAAGGTCCAAAAAGTCGAATACATTGATCTTTTCCTTTCGCAGCTCAGGTACGCTTGCAAGTCAGCTTTATCCGAGACCCAACTGATTATTATCCAGGGAAGAAGACGTTACTAATACGATGTACAAACAAACTCTTAATCTAGGTCAAAAGACACATGATCCTCCTTCACCTAGATCTGTTGCACACAGCACAAGCAAAGTCAATCGAATATGTGATGCTTTTCTTGATGTTTTAAAGCAAAGACCCTCGACAAGTTTGCAAAACATAATCACTGCACACGTGTGCAAAGTTCCACCAGATCTTGACGCAGGCTTGAAAGAAATCGCTCGATTGCGCTTGGAAAACGGAGACCAAGCAGAAGCAGCGACGGAACATATTTGCTTTTTGGCGGATCCAAATCGACTTTACGACAATGCACTCGGACTGTATGATCTTGAACTGGCGTTACTAGTTGCTCAACAGACTCAGAAGGACCCACGAGAGTATTTGCCATTCTTACAGAACCTCGAGGAGATGTCAGTGCTTAGACGCCAACATTTCATCGACAACTATCTTGGAAGGTACGACAAAGCACTGCAACATTTGTACGAACTCAAAGCCATAGACGACGTAGAGGCCTACACAGACAGATACAAGCTGTACGCTCAGGCCTTGGAGCTATATCGATACGAACCAGAACAGTTCAACGTGATTATGCGTCGGAACGCTGAGTACTTGCAGAAGAATGCAAGTTACAAGGAGGCAGGTATTGCATTTGAGTATGTCAAGGATTATAATCTCGCTAGCGAATCTTACCGCTTGGCCCACTCCTGGAAAGAGTCTTTATCCTGCGCTCGTCTGGCTGAACTCGATCCTTTCCAGATCCAGAACCTGGCCAGAAAACTCGCAGAAGATCGAGTTGAGGCAAAAGACTTCTCGTCTGCTGCCAATATCCAGCTTGATTATCTATCAGATGTCGCTGCTGCTGCTCGATTCTACTGTAAAGCATACGATTTCGCAGAAGCAATGCGTGTAGTAAGCCTCAATAATCGCACAGATTTGCTCAATTCCGTTATAGATGTTGGCTTGGCGGATGGTATGGCGGTAATCACAGAGCTATTGGCTGACTGTAAAAATCAATTGAACGCTCAAGTGCCACGGATTCACGAATTACGGGAAAAGAAAGCGGAGGACCCTCTTGCATTTTTCGAAGGCGACGTCGCAGGAGGAGCTGATATTCCCGACAATGTCTCGCTTGCTCCCACTGATGCTTCAACAGCTGGAGTATCTCTCTTCACCAGGTATACCAATCATACTGGGACAGTAGGCACGAACGTTACACGGCAGACATCAAAAAATAGAAGACGAGAAGAAAGAAAGCGAGCTAGAGGGAAGAAAGGTAGTGTTTACGAAGAAGAATACCTTGTCAATAGCGTAGGGAGACTGGTGGAACGAGTCAACTCTGTTGGTGAAGATGTCAGTAAACTACTCTTGGGTTTGATGAGAAGAGGGATGAGAGAAAGAGCTGTGGCCGTGGAAGCCACCATGGTTGAAGTCGTCAAGCTATGCAAAAATGCCTCCAGTCAGATTATGCCGCCAAGTAAAGAGGACCAAGGTAGCAAGCAGGATGTCGAAGAGGCCATCAGACGACCTACAGGCGGAGACGGGGTGCTATTCGACAGCATTGAAGGGGGCATATACAAGAGCTGCCCAAGGTGCAGGACTTTGCCAGGCTATCTTTGCTCGGCGGATGAAATGAAAGAATGAAGGAGGTAACATGATGGGGTTGATGACCTCTTCATCGAAATTATCACTACGATTTTGTCGGATTTCCAAGCTCATCGACCAGGTGCTCCTGAACACTAATCGGTCCTTCGCCGACACTCGTAAGGATAACCCGACTAACTCCAGACTTCAGCTTGGACATGACGACCTCATCCTCCTGAGCAATCTCAGAATATCCAATAGCTGTTCCCTGAGGTCCCAGCCACCCTTCCTTCTCGCCCAATGCTCGCTTGAAAGGCCCAACAACCGCTTCGCGATCTTCGTGTAGGTAATATATTACAGCATTCGGACCTGCATCGAAGGTGTACGCTGCGATGTTTCTTCCGACCCTTGCATTCAGATTATCTACTGCTCGGATGGCTGCTCTACTGATATCATTCATATAGAAGATCGGCGGAGTTGTGTCCAAACAGGTCGCATGGAACGAATTACTGTCCCTCATGGTCACCTTTGCAAAAGTCTCAAAGTCCTTGTCTGCAATTGCTTTTTCCATTTCCTTCATCGCCGCCGGTACAACAACTTCTGCTCGAGTTTTGAAGAGCTGCGAAGTCTGAACAGTAGTCTGCATGCCCGCGGTACTGCTCACGTCTTTTTTCTCATGGCTCACAACGAGAATTAGTGCGCGCATGGACGGCCAATGGCTCTTGGGAGCAACCAGACGGGCCTTGCTGTCGGATCCATCTGCCTCGGTGCCGTGATCCCACGCTACATAACCGCCGAGCAGACTGCGACACGCGGACCCGGAGCCTTGCCTCGCAATGAGCGAGAGAGTAGTTGGGTCCTGAGGAAGATCGTATAGGTCTGCAATTGCGCGAATCAGAGCAGCAAAACCCGCGGCGGAAGAGGCGAGACCGGCGGCGGTGGGGAAGTTATTAGATGATACAATTCGGAGAGCAAGCTTGGACAGCTTAGGCAAGGAGGAGTCTTTCTCTTCGAGCTCCGAACGCAGAGCGCGTAGGGACGAAAGGCATGCTTGAGGTCGAGCCGCTTCGAGGGACTCGGGCTTCGAGTTCAGGGTCAGCGTATCTGGAGAGGAATAGGACGAGGAGCAGGAGGCGGTGGTGTGTGTTCGTAAATCGGATTGAGCGAGCGTGACGGAGAGAGAGGAATTGGTAGGTAGATTAAGCTTTGCGTCACGCTTTCCCCAGTATCTAGAAACTGTCAGCAAGTGGTCTAGGGAGGAGAAGTTCTATAGCGAACTTAATGACGGCAATGTTGACCGGCGCCGTGGTGCTAGCACGGTAAATCTTCTCATCTGAACTTGTGTGACTCATTGTGTTTAGGTCTCGAAGTTGACTTTTTGTGAGTCTCTTGCATTCAAACTTGACCACTCCGACCGAGGATGTACTTACGGTTCCCCATCATTTGAAGCTGCTGGCATTTCACTCGGGGTCCGGTGGGGGAAATCCGGAGCTTTCACCAATCGAGCCATTGGCCGCAGATGCACCCTTTTTCGGTGGACCTGCATCATCCAAACCATCATATCATACAGCTACTACCAAAGCCCAGCAGCTATGGCGCCTACCACTGAACCAGCTCCCCCCCTCCGCTTGCCCAGTCGACCCCGCCGCCCGCGCAGCCTGGCTCGAAGCCTCCTCCAACTCCAACTCGAACTCCAACCCCCAACCCACTCTCCCTCCAAACCATCCCCCGACAACCACACCCACACCACCACCCCGCCTCCTCACCCACCGCCCCCTCGCCTCAGACCGCACCATCTCCTCCATCCCCCGCGCCGCCTCCTCCCCCAGCACCACAACCCCCAACCCCTCCTCCCCCCCCTCCCCAAACGCGCAAACGCCCACGCCCCTCACCTCCGCGACGGGAAACTGGATCTACCCCTCCGAACGCATGTTCTTCGACGCGCTGAGCCGCAAAGCGCACTCGCCCCGCGCGGAGGACATGGCGCTCGTCGTACCCATCCACAACGCCGTCAACGAGCGCGCTTGGGCTGAGATAAAAGGTTGGGAGCTGGGGAGGAGGGGCAATGGGAGGTGTGGGGGACCTAGGTTGAGGAGCTTTCGGGGCGAGAGTGGGCGGTTGACGCCGAGGGCGAGGTGGTATGCGTTGTTGGGGTATGAGAGGCCTTTTGATCGGCATGATTGGGTTGTTGAGAGGTGTGCGGAGGGGGAAGGGGGAAGGGAGAGGAGGTGGAGTATGTGATTGATTTTTATAGGGGGAGGGGGATGGGGAATTTTTATTTGGATGTGAGGCCGAAGTTGAATTCGTGGGAGGGGTGGAGGTTGAGGGTTGGGCGGTTTTTGGGGTTGGGTTGAGGGGGAGTGGAGAGCTGTGATGGGGGTGGAGGAGAGTCAGGCTTGGGGATGTTATTGTAGATGTTGAGGTAAAAGGGTGTTGTACAATATATGGTTGCTGTACGATACATAGATGTCCGCTCTAATACTATAACTCCAGTGGCGCCCACCATGCAAAGCTCCAACGCAATAAAAACGCCAATTCAATTCCTCGTCATCCCAACACAGCGGCCAGTATGATAATCACCAGCACCACGGCAAGGATTATCAGCAGACAGCAAGCTTTTCCCCTCGCACTCTTCTGGTATCGATTCGCGCTGCGAAGCTCGATATCTGCTTGCCTCGTATCCCCCGCCACATTCTGTACATTACCGTCGATCGTGTCCAGCTGAGCGCCCTGCTCATGCACGATATGCGCCACGTCCCGGAACAGCTCATTCAGCTCCCCGACACTGGTCTCGATGTTCCGGATCTCGGCCTCTCGCTCCACGATCAACGATTCTTGAAAGTCAACCTCATCCTGTGACGCTAGTCGAAGCTGTTCTTGGTCCTGTTGTTGCTGGAGCTGCTGCTGCTGGGGTTCGTCGGAGTATTGAGGGAGAGAGGAAGGATCGCTGGCGTCGATGGCCGTTCGAGCGGCTGAGGCTGAGGCTCGTTGCTTTTCCAGGGCTTGGCGTTGGATGCTTTGGAATTCGCTGCCTGATGCTTGGAACTCGCGGGAGAGCTTTTGCTGGGTGTATTTTTGGGATGGCTTTGAGCGTTCGGTCAGTATCGGTCCTGCCATGAGGGGTAGATCGTCCTACGTTCACGTCTTCCCACGCCGCCAGTCTCCGCATCTTGTCGCCGACATCCTTGAAGCCGTCTCTTGTCTCTTCTAAAAGGTCTGATACTCGCTCTCGGACTCGTTCGGTGTCTCGTTTCGTGCCGAGGAGGTTGATTTGCTGCGATAGTCGCGAGATCGCGGAGGTGAGACTGAAGAGTTGGACTGAGAGGTTTTCTGCGAAGCTGTTGAATTCCTGGTCATCGCGGGTTTCGGGGTCGTCTCGGTACTCGGGGGGTTGTGCTTCTAGCTGGCCCAGTTGGTTGAACGACATTGTGGGTACAAATCTGGATGTGTGGCAGGGTAGGACACTCGGTGTTAGTACGGTACTTTGATCAAAGGTCACTTCTTAGGAGAAATGATGAACCATGGTTCTGTCGATGCAGCATCATGTGACTGACGCAGCCCTCTAAGCCGAAATCGGCCCGGTAACCGCAGGCTAACAGAATAAATTACGATATCTTACAGTCGCGATGTCACTGTTTGTTGATTGGCAGCGTTGGCTCAAAGGCAAATGATGTCTTGAATCAATCATGATCTGATACTGGACGGAGTATCTCAGCAATGGCGACGCCCACATCGGCGCCTGCTGTTCGTATGCGGCGTTACAAGCAATGCTTGACACCAGCTCTCCACAAGAGGTTCAATCGGGCTGCTGGGCTAGTCCTTGCGGTTTGCTACCTTGAAGCTATATTGATTGGTGATAAATCCTCATGTAAGTAGATCACTCACTAGAGTCGCCAGTGCTGATGAAAATGCCTAGGGCTGTGGTCATGGTTTCCTCTCGGGCTCACGGGCATTCGAACCTTACTTCTCTTCCTGGCTGCTCTTACGGTCTTTACCCTACGCGTTGCACAGCTGCATTTGGGCGCGAGAACAGCTGTCTCCCCATTTCAGACATTCAGACGGGAAGCCCTGGGTGTGAAAGTCTTTCAGACGTTTGCATGGTATGCGTTTTCAGCATGGCTATTCAGTGAAATATATCTATGGTCTGCCTCAAAGGACGCGAACCTGGGATGGATATCGGACGGGAAGTGAGAGACAAACAATGAAAAACCCTTCGATACAGAAGCTGATAAGATGGTAGGCCTTGGGAGCGAAATCGACTCAACGAGAGACCAATTTATTTAAGGAGCATTTTCTTCATGCTGACCGTTGCTCAAACCGCTGTCCATCTTTGCCTGGATTATGACAAAGTTGCCCTTCCTGTTGGCAGGCGAAAAGACGAGGATGCCGCCGTGAAACAGGGTCCCGCTCTACCTCAGAAGCTGCCCACCATAATTAGACCATTGGACGAATTGAGGTCTAGGATGCCTTCATTGCTCAGAGCTATCGGTCTTCAGACCGCATCAATTGCTACTGTCGGCCCTATCATTTACGCTCTGTTCATTCGAAGACGAGCATGGGATATGACAATGTTTATCACGAAGCTATTCCGGGATGTTGCTCCTCTCGCAGAGCTGTCTTATATACCGCCATATCATATCTCACTGATCTGGCGATCTATGACCTCTGGATTTCTGCTCGTCTTTCTTTGGCAATCTTCGAATACGATATTCAGCGCTTTCTTCTCCCAAGAACCGATGAGAAGGGGGCAGCCATTGACTGCCGAATCAGGGGCTCCAAACGAAGCCCTTTTGGACGGTCTCAAATCCACAGTTGAAGTCAACAGAGTACGGGTCTAATGCTTTCAATACGGATGAATGCTAACTTCTTCGGCAGAGTTTCGCATTCTGGGAACTTCTGTACATCAGCAACTACTTCGAAGACCGCCGGAAAAGCATATTCACGGAGATCGGTCGTCCAGAGCTGACAACTTGGTCAAGGATAGTGCAGCAATCCCTTTCTACCATCCAAGCAATCCAAACCCGCATCAACGAATATCAAAAGCCGCCATCTACATCCACCCAAAGCCAGTCCCAACCTTCCATCGAATCCATTCCGCGCCTTGCCCCCAATCTCCGACAAGGGCAAATCTTCCTCTCTCCATCCGCCCCATCCACCACTCTCCAGAAATTCGAATCCACACTCGGTAGCATCGCCAAGTCAATCGGCCAATCCCCACCCTCCCACAACAACACACCTATAGCCTATCTCTCCCCCCGCGCAAAACAGCTCAGCAACGCAGCAGGCCAGAAACTACTCACCCAAGCTCCCGGCTCGCAACAAAACCTCAGTCCTGCAAGCCTGAAAGAAAAAGCCAATACCTACCTTCTCGCCTTCATCCGCTCCCCTTTCGGCTACCCGTTCCGGCAACGCTTCGCCGATCGCGTCAACGCCGTTGCTTTTGGTACTGACAGTGGATACAGCGATGTCTTCGTCATTGTCAATGCGATTGAAGCGCTGAGCGTGCTCGCTGTGGCGAGTTTGAAGGAGGATCCCTACGGCAAGGTTGCGTATGATGTTGGGGGGATCATGAAGACTTATATCCTCGTGCTCGATGCCCTGCAAAGGTTCGTGGAGGGGATGCAGCCGCATTGGACGGATGCAGAAGGCGCGAGGGGCAGCGAAGATGTGGATCTGGTGTGCATTAAGCTTCGAGAGGGGTTGGGGAGAATGGTGGATGCGTTTGAGCCGTATGCGGGTGATTTTCGGATTGAGGAGGGGATTATTAGGACTGCGAGGATGGTGGCTGGTGGGAAGGAGGCATAGCATCCATTATAGAGGCTTACCTCTTGGGAATTGATACCTGATGATTGGCGGATGAGTACGTGTGTCCGAGCTTTTATCTCTTCTCTTCTCTTCTCTTCTTGCGCATTTCTCAGACGGTTTCTACTTCCCCGGACCCCCAGGAGATTCCTCCGCCCTTGGGAGAATACTCTTACCCATTCCACATGTTCGAAGCCCCTTCACGTTCAGCAATGTACTTGTCATCACTCAAGCTCCCTCTCCGAACCCAACTACAGATCCAATCAATCCCCCATCTCCCCGCCCCCAGCGAAACAAAAAAAGGGATATTACCTTATCTTTTTATGAATCTCTAGCGTATTAGATATGCAATCGATCCCAAGACTAGATAGGCTCTCAGTTTTAGCCCCAGATATATTTCCTCTCCCCACCTTTCCCTTCCCTGCCCTGCCTCTCCCGCTCCCCATCCCCCTCTTCCCCTTCATTCCCTACCTCTCTCTACATCCCCCCATCATCCCCTCTCCTCCCCTCTCCTCTCCCCCTATCGTAGAACCAAGCACCAATCCCAGCGCCGACCCCCGCGCTTTCCGAGCAAGTGGAACATGCGATGTGAGATATAGACTAGGGCTAGGGGTAGGGGGAGGGGAGGGGAGGGAACGTATTCTAAGCATACGAGCACGATGCTTCAGGGGAGGGGGTGGTTGAAGTTATGGTGTAGTGTGGGGAGTGGCGAGGGTGGGGATGGGGATGGGGATGGGGATGGGGATGGGGATGGGGATGGGGATGGGGATGGGGATGGGGATGGGGATATCCGGAAACCAGAGCGGAAGAAAGGGCGGATGTTTATGGTTTTGTCTTTGTGAAATTGTGTTGATGGGGCTACTGCTTCTTTTGATTTACGTACCTTTTTGGGCCTTTGGTTTCTTTTCGGAGATATGGAGATGGTGAGTGGATAGGGGATGGAGTCGAAGGCGAGAATGGGGAGAAGGAATGGAGGAGGAGGAGGGGAAGGAGAAGAGGAAGGAGAAGGAGAAGGAGAGGGAGCGATAGGTCTTCTGGATCCCGAGTGAGAATAGAGAGTCTTGAGATTTGGCCTGGAGGCTTGAGATTTGAGACTTGGATAGAACTATGCTACGTGGAGATTCGAGTGGCGACGGGTGTTGAAGGAATACATTTTTATGAGAGGGGAGTTCCGGAGAATGGAAGGACGAATTCTGCATGCTGGCGGCGACTGCACTCCATTTCCTAACGGGCTAAGAAGTAGAATCTCTACAGTTACAGTTGGCAGCGGATGGATTTTTACTTTGGCTTTGATGTAGATAGCAAGAAGGAAGTGGATTTGCGTCGATGCATTAGCAACGTAATGCAATCTCACGAAGAACCTTTCACGGCGTTTACTTGCGTACATTCTCTGCACAACTTAGAATGGAGTTGGGCAGGCAGGATGCGAATCCAAGAAAACATTCTGCGAGACATGGATATCGCTCTAGTCCCCGGGTGGCAAATTGGGTGCCCCTTGCCCTGAAAGCAAAGCACAAGAACGCCTTTTCGTAAGCGTCAATCATCATGATAGCCGTACAATAGGAACACACATATGCCCGCCTGTCAGCAGCATCAGTGTCCCTTTTTAGAAATTACAAAAATGCAGATGCGGTCGCTTTGCACACAGGTGGCCAACACTAAAAACGGTCCCACAGGGTGGCGAGGACAGGTTCGGTAGCCAACCGGATTACGAGATTTCGTATAGCTTCGGAAGTGATTTCGCCCAATTAGTGAATTTTCCCACGCCTTCGCGGCCGTAATGACCGATTCGCACGAGCAAGTCAAGCTTCCAACGAATAATTTCGGTACGTATGCCCCTAGATAAGCCTCGCAAGTGTCATAGCCCCTCATGCATCTCGTGGATACGGCCCTCCCGCATGCCGCCAGGCATAGGTTGCATCCCGCGCGACGCCATAGCCTGCATATGCTGCATAGCACTCATATTAGCGATAGGCGCTCCCTGAGGTACCGGCATCCCCATGGCTTGAGCTTGCAAATGTTGTCCTCCCATCATTGCTTCTTGACTCATTATAGGGGGCTCCTCTTTCATACACGCCCCTTCCAGCATGTTGGTCCACTTCCCGCTTGTACCTGCATGGCTATGTTTTAAATGTTGCCGGAAATGATCGGCGCGGAAGAATTTCTTGGATTGATTGCATTCGCCGAATTTGTGCACCTCGGTAAGATGGCGCCCGCGGGCTTCCCAGTCGGGCTGGGAAGATTCTCGAATTCAGCACCGCAGTAGCCACAGATGTCTGCATCGGCGATTATCGAATTCGAGGGACCGAGCTGGTTATTAGGGTTATTCGGGTTGTTTGAGAGGATGGCTGTTGAGGGGTGGAATGCTCGTTCGTAGTTGTTCGCCAGAGTTGCACAAGACCAGGAGTACTTGCGGAGGTGAAGAGAATTTTGATGTCGTTCTGCCTCATTCTTGTTCTTGAATTTGTTGGTGCAGTACTGACAGGAGTATTGCTTCTCGGATTGGTGGATCCTATGGCTTGGAATTAGTCAGATCAATGGGAATGGGCACAACAAGCTTACCTCAGCTCCTCCAGAGTATCGAACTTCTTCGGCTTCTTGGGACAGCAGCCACAGATATGGACATGAGCTTGCAAGCTAGGTGCGCTAGGCTTTCGCTGGGCTGGCGGATCACTCGACATCTTCCGTGCGATAGCTGCGGCGGATTGGGGATCGGATGGCGTTCGTTGGTGGATATGCGGGAATGTTTCTTGAGGAGAGGGGTTCATTGGTTGTTGATTATAGTAAGGGCCTTCGTTTTTGATGTTCTGAGGGTGTTCTGATGATGGAGAAAGACCTCGCGGCGAAAGTCGCTCATGGGAAGAGATGCTGGTGATGCTGCTGTTGCCGGCCGATAACGCAGCGGACGAGGCGTACGACCCGTTATGGAGGCCTTGAGAAGATGTGGAAGAGACTGAGCCGTGAGGCTGTGCATAGCGGTTGTTTGTGGTAAGGTGTGAAGAGAGGTTGCGCTGGTAGGGATCGTTACTGCCCCCCACCGAATGGGTTGGTACCTTGTCACCTCGCGACGCCTCGGGCGGCGGCGATGACGCGCCCCTCTTCATGCCTGAGGACTTTGAATCTTGCAAGAAGTAGTGGTGGGGCGAGGTTTCGAAGCTTGCAGGCGGAGTTGGGTCTTCAAGATGGAGTTGTCGCAAAGCGGTGGTGTTGCTTGCTCCAGTGTCTTCCATTGAGAATTCCGCCGAGTCAGGTTCCGAAAATATTGATTGGTCCTGACTAGCTCGCTTAATCGGGCGAATCATATGCGGCCCTTCCCGCTCGCTTTTAATTGAGCTTCCTGCTGACTCATCGTAATTGGAGAATACCGATCCGCTCCCAGAACAACGTGATCGGACCTGCCTCGGTATGTTCGGGGATGAGTAATGCCGCTGCTGATGAGGCTGTCGCTCTACCGCTGACGGTGGAATGCTGCTATCCCACGTTGGACTCCGGATGTCCATGTAGCTCTTGGCGCTCGCCGCCGACGATATCAAGCTTGGTGAGATGGCTCTCGATCGCGGACTTCCACCCTGACTGCTGAACGGGGAGCCTGGCTTGAAAGGCGAATTTACCGGTGCGCCTTTCATACCCTCCGATATTGAGAGAGACTTGAGCGGATGCGGCTGTCTGCCATTTGGATAAAAGGACAAGCTCGATGTAGGCGATGCTGCATCAAAGCTGCTGGATGCCGAGCCGTGAGGAGGTGTTTTCGGCTTACCGATTTTCGAAAGGAGTTTATTGTCGTATGCCTGGGAAGAGCTCTCAATATGCCGTTGTCCTAAATGGCGTTCGCTGTGTAATCTACAGAAACGCAATGGTTAGCTGCGATCAGGTCCATGAGCAGATGGGTGGAATGCATTGTGCACGGCGTAAAGGAGCGTGGAGGCCCACAGTGGATCAGGAGAAGGCGGATGTTCCATCGCACCGCGTTTGCTGTTGCTCAGCAGGTGAGAGGTCGCAACCCCAAGAAAAGAGGTTTGGTACTGACTGATTGATCAGGCTCGAGCCTGACAGGCTATGATACCCCTCGTCCACGTGTCCAAAGTAATCGTATTTCGTATCCGCCTCAGGCTGTGAGTGTAGACTAGAAGCTAAACGAGTGCGCCGGGCATAGTCGGGCCTGCGAGTGCCCACTCCTCCTGCCATTTTTTGATCCCAATTCCCACGTAAGCTCGACCGTGAACTGACAGATCCACCACTCTCGATACTGGCACTATTGAAACTGTTCCTCCATTGTATCCCTTGATCGCCGCCAGCGGCGACCTCTTCTATATATCTCGGCGGAGGCAACGGAGGTGGAACGTAATGCTCAGCTGGCGAGTTTGGTATATCCATTGAACGCTGCGCTCTGTTGAATGGGTTTGCGATTGATCGACTTGACGAACGATTCGGCCCGTTCATACTGTGGAAGTCGTTGAGGTGTATCGAAGGGGGCGAGGTGACGCGTGGGATATCCATTTTGGAGAGGGCAGGCTTGCCACAAGCTGAAATCAAAATTCGTAGTACGTCGTAAATGCGCTGAAATGCTGCAAAGAAACGCCGGCGGTGGCAAGGGGCGCGAATAGAAAACAGAATCTACCACTCGGCAGCGCCGAAAGTAAGAATTGGGGAAATAAGATGAAATAACCAGAAATACCCAAATCAAAGAACGTCGTAACCATTGGAAACCCGCAAATGCAAAGCAAAATGTTGGAAACAAGCAAAAGATAGCATACACAGTTGAAGGAAGCGTCCCAAAGCCAAAGATCGAGTCCACCACGAAAAAAGCGAGGACGGCGGGGCGGATCCCAATGCGGGCAAGTCGTGATTTGGGGGTGTCAGCCCTACGCCTCGAAGCTTCCTTGCTGGCTTCCTTCGCTTCTTTACTCTGTTCTTCCCGAACCGCAGGTTGTCTTACAGTACGGTGTGCCAGCCGACCTCCCACCACCGATACGGGGACAATTCAAGCTTACTTACGATGCGGCAACAACACAACGGGATCCACACGATTTAAAGAGAATGGTATGGTCTGCGGGCACTGCAAGCTTCTTCATAGAACCCGGCGTGTCATGTATGAGCGGTAGGGAAGAGCTAGGCTAGCATTTCAACGGGTCGCCTTACAGGGTGTAAAGTGCAGCTTGCATACAGATGGGATCGTTTCTGCAGGAAGGACAGACGTGGTCCCAAAGGCGAGAAGGTTAGCACAACGGCAAGACAACAACAGCAGACCCACCAAGAGGCAGAAGGATCTATCTCGCTTGGGAATGCGCGTAGGGATAGGACTGAGAGACAACGGACGGAGCAGTGGTGGATGAGCAACAGGAATTGGTGTAACACGGATGGTGAGACTGAAGGAATGAATGCTCGCCGTTGCGCACCAAGCAGTGTACTTTGGGCACCTTTGGTAGATCAACAGCGCTCCAGAGTTGGGACGACGCCCTCAAGCAGCAGGAAGGCGGTGACAAGCAACGTGAGCGAGCTGTCCCAGGACCCCTCATGCCAAGACTCGAACTACTCAGCCCAAGCCCTAAGAGCACTTCACTAAGGACCTGCTACTCTGGTACTTTACCTTCCTTGAATGCAACTTCAAGGCGAAGTTCGACTGAACACCCTTTAGTCTGACCCTACTTCTGAATAGTCATGTATGTCAGAGCGACGAGTCCAACTGACTTTGTCCTGCATGTCACTAAACACTCCCATCCGTCAATTGGTTCGAGACGGGTCTCGCCTTCCGTCAAACACGCTACCTTTTCAACCCTTGAGCTGACAATCCATCGCGAGCTCAGCTTACTAAATCTACGCCTCGTGCTACCTCGCTTTCGATTTTACCGAAGAGATGCTGACGCGGGATTGGGGTTCGGAATACCGGATCAAGGGTTCGTACGGGACCACATCGCAGATTGCTGCCGTACGTCATGCTGGATGTGGCCGAGAGAGCGACAGAATAGGACTCTCAGCTAAATCAAACGTAATGGCGGCGATACCAACCAATGTGCTGTCCGTGCTCATTGATAATCCCGGCAGTGTCTGTGCACACAGAGTCAATCCAAGTCTTCGTAGACGATTGAGGAAGTAGCAAACTTGGTCAAGCACAAATACAAAGGAGCTATCAGCCTTTGAAGGCTCGAGTGATGCACGCTACTGTCTTTAACCCACAACTGAGCAGCCAGCATGGAGCGATCACTTCCTGATATAGTGCTCCGCCCGCTGCATCATTCGCAAGCTGCTTGAGCTTGCAGGCTCGCGAGTTAGTGGTGAAATACAACCTCCGGGTGTGATGGAAGTGATCGCCCATCATCCTTCGCTAGAAGCCGATCTGCCGTTGGCAACCTTCTCGGCAGATGGTCTCTCCGGAACATTACCAGCGAATGGCAACACTCTGAAGAAGATCTGTTTAACGACCAGCCATTCTTTGGTCATAGACTTTACCGAAGGAACGTGATACATGAATAAGGGCAAGGCGAGTGTTGCCATAGGTACTCGTTGGCAATTCCGTGCAAAACTATGAGGGAGTAATTTCCTGCCTCTGCGAGCAACGAACGGGAGACTAGGTGGGGTTGCAAACAGCCAATGCACTTACTGATCTGCAGCTATCACTACGCTCATATCATGACCAATAGAAAAGACGACAAAAAGGTGGTAGATGTTGCCTTCCTATTATTCAGACTATGACGATAGTCAGTTGATATTTCCAGCACGCTGGCGGCACTTCCTCGGGTCTATTGTCATCGAATAATTACGAAAGGGTCTTTTGATTTGTTCTGAAAATGGACAGAAGACTGAACATACTTTCTGCGAAGCAACGAGAACGAGAAGTATAAAAACTCACCATTGGCGTACAATTGTTGATACTCTACGGAGAGAATGCAGAGAGAAGATGATGCTTGCAGGGTGAGGAGAGATCTTGGCAAGCTAGCAATTTTCGCCGCTCAGGGGGCAAGATGAGGCGAGAAAATACAGCCTCCTTAGCTGAAGCTTTTCAGCCGCTGAGAATATCGATCAAGATGCTCAGATGCATCCGGACATATGGTCAGATCCACTTGTCTTGCAGATTTGGGGGTAATGTTGTGAACTGAAACGTCGTGTGGGGTGTTGTCGAACGATGGATGTTCAAGGGCAGTGAAGTTTAAAAAATCTCACTGAAGGAAGTCGTCTTCGATTGTATTCGGACCTTTCACATCCACGTCCAATGACTCAGTGAGGGCCAAATTGTCAGTCGATAGTGAATCAGCCAAGAAGTTTTTTCAGCATCTCATAAACCTTAAACTCCACTGCCGAATACACACATGCAGGGCCCAAGTCGACACATAACCAAACATCGATCGAAGACGAGTGCCAGCCCTGTCAAGCCAGCCACAAATCTCAAAAATCGGTACGCCATGTCGTTAGATCGCGTGGCCGGAGATGCGGACCTGTACATCGGAGGGTAAGTAATGCACACCGCTCGTATAGCTTGGCCTAACCGCATGATCCAGACTTTTCTCCTTGCGACGCAGGGATGCCATGAGGAAAGCTAATATCACGCACGTGGTTTCCGTGCTATGCTTGCCTCTCGATGTGGATCTATTCCAGGATTACAAACATCTTGTGATCGAAGTGAATGATGTCGAAGACGAGAACATCCTGCAGTATTTCCCAACCAGTAACGCCTTCATCCAGGAAGGTCTCGATGGAGGGGGGAGTTATCGTACATTGGTAGGTGAACAGCAGCGCTCTCTTTCGTCAACCAATCTTCCCAACGGCCTTGCGGAGCTGTCAATCTCACGCCCCTATCCACCTCTTGGGACAGCAAGGTATGGATGCAGAATGAATCCTTATCACTATCACAACGGTTGCTGCAAGGCTAGTATCTTCCTAGAGCCTTGCATGACAGATTCCCAGATCTTACAAGCTTTTCCCTTCTTCAGCCACTGTGACTCCCAAGCTGACGTACGCTTAAGTGCAATGGGAAAATCACGGTCTACGAGTGTGTTGATAGCCTATTTGCTGTCAGTGGATCCCTCTCTGAATCCTAGCAACGCTCTGAGCCGGATACGCTCCAGCAGACCCTTCGCAGAGCCCAACTCAGGTTTCATGTCTCAGCTGGAGCTATACCACAAGATGCATTGTCCAAGTGATTTAGATTCTCAGCCTATCTACCAACACTGGCTCTATCAAAGAAATGTTGATGTCAGTAATGCGTGTGGTGTAGCTCCTGTTGCTGAAGACATACATTTCAGTGATTTATCTTCACGAGAGAAGCGTCCTAGTGAAGGATCACTTTCAAAAGACAAACAGTCAACGTATCGATGTCGTCGATGCCGTACTCCTCTCGCCACATCAGCGTACTTGATTCCACACGAGCCTCGGCCATCCAAGGACGCTATGTTGAAAAGACCAAGTACCCAAGCTTCTAGCTCCTCCCCGCCCTTATCAGACAGCTCTATTAGTTGCGCTCACCTCTTCCTCGACCCACTTTCTTGGATGCGTCCAGAGTTAGAGAAAGGGTTGTTGTCGGGACGATTAGAGTGTCCAAATGTCAAATGCACACAGAACGTTGGGAAATACGCCTGGCAAGGAATGAAGTGTAGTTGTGGCGAATGGGTCGTACCCGGAATTTGCATTACGCGAGCCAAAGTTGATGAGGTCCCTGAAAAACGTCAAAGCGATACAATAGTTGAGAAAATCTAGCCTCTGATCAACAGTTGTGTTTCAATCATCAAGATACAGTTTTTGCTCCAAGATCCAATCCTTCACTCCATGGGTTACCAAAATGCCTAAAGCGTCGCCATCTTGTTTCTTGGCAGCATCCCTCACCTTGGTCGAACTTATGACCTCTTCCCCTTCTAATCTGCCGTCAACTAAATCTATTTTCGACGCCCAATCCTTCTTTGCGCCTTCGCTCTCGCGGTCGCCGTTTGCCAAAGCTTGCAAATAGGCATCCTGCTCCTCCCGTCCTCCCCATTTATCTCCTACCCTTCTGGTTGCCCTAATTCGATGCTTGGAGAACATTTTCTGTAGAGGCTGAAGAGAATGGTTGGGAGGGTAATACTTTGTATCAAAAAGCCGAAGCAGGCTGTCAAAACCAGTAAGATGTACTTGCTCTGGCCCTGCATTCGCCTCGCCATACTGACCCGACTGATCTATCACAGACGTCTTGTCGAGATAGAGTGGGCTCTTGATTACGCCTACTTCAACTACCAAGGTCTCGAACCCCTTCGGCTGGTTCTTGGTCTCTGACACACGGTGCAACAAGTCTTCCGCGAAAATCGACATCATTGTCAGTCGCTGCTCGAAGCTGGCTGGCTTGGGTGCTTTATCTGCATTTTGTGTTGCAAGTAACAGCAACAGCCGTCTTACTGGCTCCACCTTTGCTTTCTCATCCTCGAGTATGGCTGTAAGGCAAATGCGAAGATGTGCACGTGTGGGAGGATTAAAGGACGAATCAAGCACATATAACGTTTTCGGCGGGGTTGACGCAATCGATGGAGTGGATCGGAGGACTTGAAATGACGAATTGGATGATGCAAATGATTCGAGAGCTGTACGGAACGTCGGTACGAGATATCGTAACCGTTCGGAGGTGCTCATCGAGGGCACTCTCAAACCGCTAGACGTTCACTTTGTTACTATCGATTGTCTTGAGATTTCTTAAGAGCGTCGTTAGAATCAAGCATACGTCTTGCGTACGATAGAGGTCTGTACACAAGAGAGGCAAGCTCGCAATGGAAGATAGGAGCTGTCGTCTAAGCTTTGAGCCAGTAATGAGCCTCGGTCCCCCGGAGATATCTCCGGAATTTAGATGGCCTACACACCAAAAGCCTCGCAACGTCAACCTGTGACATCTGCCCTCTACTTCCATTCTGATCGCAGGTCTTTAATTGTCGGACAAGCGAGGCCTATCAAAATGCGGCCGTCTATGTCCTTGAGATTCTTTGGATACGTTCGTGGTCATCAGTCGATGTTGGCGAACCAGATCGGAATACGCAGCCTCCATACCACCGCCATCCGCAATACAGATGGAGTCTACACCGCATTGACAGAAATGCGCGTAAAGACGCCTTGGATCGAAGCACTAAGAAAGCAGCAAGAGGATGGTATTGATCCTAGAAGGAAATCGGATAAGCCTGCAACTCCACCAGATCGTGACCTGACTCCTAAGAAAATGTCCGATAGCTACCACCGCGTAGTATGTATAGTCAAGAGAAGACCTTACTGCCTAGCTAACTAATCAGACTAGGTGATACCTTTAGCCCAGGACCCTTGGCTCAATGATGATTACCTTAATGCCAATGGGCATATAAGGTGAGCCTAAGCCAGCAGTTGACGACTCTGGTGCGGTCTTACCCAAGGGTAGATTAGGCACAATATTCATGGATCTGGACGCATTATCAGGAGTTATTGCGTACAAGCACACCGGCGAGTCTGTTACCACGGTCACTGCTGCTGTGGACCGAATTACCATAAATCACCCCCTTAAGGAAATTTGTGACCTAGAGCTTTCCGGCCAAGTCACCTTCGCCACAGGTCGGAGCAGCATGGAAATATCATTACAAGTTGCAAAAGCTCCTCGAACGGGCGGCCAAGTTGAAAAAGAGGATGTGCTGATGACTTGTGCGTTTACTATGGTAAGATATACGTCCCGGTCGTTAGTCTATCTAAGCTAACATAGATTCTGCGACCAGGTGTCTTTGGATCCTTCTACGAAAAAGTATGGGTCCTACTTGGTATTCGATGATTTCTATACGCTGAACCTTGAATTTAGATCCGTGAAAATCAGCCCTGTGTTGGTTGAGACAGAAGAGGAGAAACGTATGTTCGCGTTAGGAGAGAGGAACTCGAATGCGAAGAAAGCTCTAGCCAAAACGGCACTTCGTAAGCAGACGCCCAACGACGAAGAGAGCGACTTGATACATGCGATGTGGCTTCGTCAGTTAGAGTATCACGGTAAGTAGATTGCGGAGTTCGTCTACTTGTCCGTGGGAAGCCTAGTACGTTGGACGATTGGGGCTGCTCGCCTAATAACCGACCGATCATCAGAACGCCTAGCACATTTACTCCATACAATTATTCTGCGTGGTTCCACAAATGCTGCTTTCTGTCAATATGCTGACCAAGCAATCATTGCAGATCCAAACAACCCAGCCCGAAGGCCTGACAATGTGATATACATGGAAAATACGAAGATGCAATCCTCGCAAATCATGCAGCCTCAGTACCGTAACCGCCACAATTTCATGATCTTTGGTGGATTCCTGCTGAAACAGACATTTGAGCTGGCGTTCTGCTGCGCCGCAGCCTTTTCCCATTCACGGCCAACTTTTGTTAGTTTGGACCCGAGTACATTTGAAAATCCTGTTCCTGTAGGATCAGTCTTGTACCTGACCGCCACTGTGGCCTACACTGATCCACCTCTTGTCACCACTTCAGACGCTGTACATCATTCGTCTGCCGTACGATCGCAAATCCAAGACGAGTCTTCCATATCAAAATATACCAGAGTCCAGATTCGAATTGACTCAAAGGTAAGGAACATAGAACATGGCGAGACGAAGCCTACCGGTCAGTTCAATTATACCTTTATGGTCGCAAAAGATATCAAGGTCATGCCAAGGACGTACTCCGAGTTCATGATATGGGTTGACGCAAGGCGGAGAGCGGAAAGAGTGAGCGCGAGTATAAAGGGGCTGGAGGAGAATGATGGAAGAGCACATGCTCGTGATGATGGGAAGTTGGACAGAGTCACTGAATAGACATTTGCTACACTCTGACTGGGGCGACGCCATATTCGGAACATTGTAACCGCGAGTCCCCCGCTCCGGGTAACAACTATTCGATGATACTCCTACTGGCTGCTTATTAACTGAAGCGGGGCACTCGCGATTAGATCATGTCAAGACAATACCAAGATCATAACTTCACTCGCTTCCCTTCTACAAGGAAAAGGGGCAACGCTTGCGGTGAGACGGCCCGGAAAGCCTTACCCTTTGATGGAGCGATGTCCGCTTGATACCAGCTCCCCTCCTCACTCGATCATTGATTTTCACAGCCTCGACAGCCGCGCACGAATTCTGAGCTTCCTGCTCAATATCACATTTTTGCTTATGGCATGGCTCTAGTCAATGTATGGCACCTTCGTAAGGTTGCAGAGCCATCTGCAAAGCCCTGCGATATTTGCTACAAACCTACAACCAGTGTTCTCATTGCTCCCGATAACAAGGTAGGAATGATTAAAGTATCATGCTAGCATTGAGACTAAGCTGATTACAGGATTACTTCTACATATGTCAGGGGCATCTCAAAGACCGCGGATTCGCTTCCCCTATCGTGGATGAGGCAGACGTTGCTGCCAAGGCGAAGAAAGAGGCGTTGGATCGAGAGATTGAGTCCATCAAGAAAGAGTATGAAGAGAAGTTGAGGAAAAAAAGTCAAAAAAGGAAGAGAAAAAGAAGGCCGAGAAAGATAAGGAAGAAGACAAGGCAAATGCTGAGGAAAAGAAGAACAAGGATGAAGTCGCTGAAGCGGAGCAAGAGAGAGACGCAAAAGTGGGATACGATCGCTGCCCGTGCCGATACTTTCATTGTTGACTGTCATACAGATCAAGGCGATCACCAGCGGTCAAACTCCGGCAGCAGTAATTGACGAAGTTCCTCGTATCTATGCACTCCAGAAGTACTCCTTCCACATCAGTCAGCATTTAGCTCCGTATCCTCCGGAGACTAACCATTACTCATTAGGGTCTTTTTCCAGAAGCGAATCGACCGGATACGCAATGCTGAGATTGCGAAGAGGAACCGTGAGCGCCTCAAGAGCCCCAATCTGTTTCCGTCTGTGCCAACTGGTAGCCTGGGATGAGTACTTTGTCGCGTCACGTTCTCAGACGTGCATAATGACCTCCTCGGTGATGCGGTCCACGCCACGCAAGAGGAAAGGATCTTTGCGGGGTGATGGAAATCCTTGACCAGATCCGAAGGAAACACGACCGCTTGCCGTTCTGAGGGTGAACTCTCCACATGCACATGCAGTAAGCAGATGCAGTCAGCAGTACTATTTAGCGAGTAAGATATTGTCTTAAGCTCCCGCTTACGCTGTCTCAGATGAACTTGAGCATTATCCCCGGGATCCTGCTCGTCTCGACTTGCAAAATATTCGCAGTATCCTTGCTGCAGGATCGCAAGCAAAGGCAGCTGGTCAATCACCGAACATCCTTTAGGACCGCATACCAATCCTTGAGGATCTGATGCCGGGGCTCCACTTAAATCCTCATGACAGCACCCAAGATCTAAGATCTACATATGAGAACGAGGCTCGAGAGCGAGCACTAAAAGTCTTGAGACAGGGTGTCCAAACATTGGAGCTGCTCAGAGTCAAGGGGCTGACATAGTCGTATGCCCGGATTACACCCGGTCAATTAGATGCAAGCTTTGCCCCAACGATCTGCTGGATGATTTCCCTGTCGGGTTTCGAGATGCAGTCTCGTCTATCCTGTATATTCAAAGGCGCAGACATCTGGCTTACTCACAGATGTTTCACTTCAGTCATCTTTCAGATGAGGAAGACTAGTGGGTGAGGTTCAGCCGCACGAGCATTGAGCTGCGGAGCCGTGGATCGGAGTCAGCTTTCTCGGGTTGCAGCCTTGTTCGAATCGGCCCTTTGTAGCACTGCCACACTGACAGCCTTGCCTTATACCAGCTTGTGCGCTTGCAGTAGCGACTGGACACGAGATCGAAAATGAGAAATTGCTTGGCGACATGACTCGACTTCTCAGCTCACTGGTTACCGGCATAGCAGTCCGGCAATTTGCTGTCACTGGTGTAGCGCATGCGACCAGCCGCTTTCGATGCAGTTGTTGATCACCTGTTCGGGGAACAGTCTACCAAAGCTGCTCAAGATACTATGTAGTGAAGAACACTCACAGCACTAGTTTCACGAGGCACTTCGAGCATCGTCTTTTTTCGGACATTGTTTGGATCGCTCCCTCTCGCCACTACTCAGAACGGTCCATTCTTTTACTGGTCATTCTGGGAAGCATTTGCACCATTGTGGCCACAGTCGTGGAGTTACAACAATGTCTATGACTTGTACACAGTCAACTGGGCTTGAGACGAAGGAGATTGGGTCTGCGCTGTCGACTTGGTGCATTCCTGCTTGGTATATATCTTCATTGTTTCTCAGAGTCCAGAGGTACATTTTCATTCCATATATGATCAACCTCGCCTGATCAGGGATATCCCTTTTACCGCGTGTATATATGGATCGGAGTATCGCCCTCAACGGCCCGTTTGCTTGACCATGGCAAAGTTTGTCCGAGGAGCTAGATACCCATACCTTCCGTCTTAACTCCAAAACTTCGCTCTCTCAATGCAGACTTTGTAAACAAGATGCTGTTGCCGATCCCTGAAAGTCGAGCATTTACAGGCAATCAATCCTTTTTCTGGCCGAGTCCGTGCTTAATGAGAGGTGAAAGACACCTCCGGCCGTGAGCCTCTCGAAGCCTCGCCAGAAGCATAGCAGCTTCATAGGAGGGATGAAGCACGCGTGTGAACGCAGGGAGTCATCTCGTCCTATGTATTATCCCATTTCCCATCCTCCATCAAATTCGAGCGGGTGTCTTGAAAAGAATCCCCACAGTCTGTCCCAAAGACCAACCTAAACAGCCGCGCCGACCAATCTCCTTTCGGTAGAGCGAGCACAAAGAGCAGAAAATCGATCCATCCTTGCAGCTAGAAGTGTCTATAGCCACAGAGAAACGACGCATTCCCCGTACGAATTAAGTAAAAATGAAGGTGTATCTAATCCCCGCCTCTCAACGTCCCCCAAAGCGTTCCAGCGCAGACCGAATCTTCCCCGGCTGTCCACTGGCCGCCACCGCCCTGCCCCCATCCCTAGCATCAGCAACCGCAACGCCATCCCCAGCGCTGGCCCTCGCATTCCCATGTGTGTGCGTGAAGTCGAGTCGTTCACCACGGCTGGGCATCGCGGATCCGTGTCCCTTGACCTCGTACTTGTTTCCGTTTCTGCGGGTAGCTTATTAATATACATATTTCAAGCAAGGTGAAATCAAGCTGGGGTCTTACTTTGCTTCATCTCTCGTCATCTCCGCCCTCTGGTCCGCTGCTGAGAAGGCCCACTTGGTGTCCCCGTTTGCGGTTTTCCAGCGTATACTCATGATTTCGTTCTTCGCTGTTGTTCCTGGAACTTCTCGAAGCGTTCAACCGTATACAGATCTTCAGGAGGCCCAAAAAGTGGAGAGGTGAGTGAAAAGAGGGGGATTTCTCTGAACTTCAAGTTTTAAGGCTCCCTATCCAGCATTCTCACAACAAGGCTACGATCACGTGCGACCGCCAGCCTGGCGTTGCAGCAAGGCTACGATCCTGCTCTCATCTAGCACAGTTCTCATTGGATTGAGACGATGGTTGCTTTTGCTTCTGTAGATAAGAACACCCACCTTTGACACCCCGCATCTCGATCTCCCTTTCTCTCTTTTCTCCTCTTCCCTCTTCCCTCATACCTGTGAACCTCAGAATCCTCCATCCCTCAAACCTTTTTCCCTCTGGTCAAAGTCGTTGTTTCAAATCAAGAAGGGAGAGAGCGGCCCGAGAAGTCACCCATCATCAATCCCGACCACCAGACCCCACCCCAAGAAACAGAAATGAGCGGCCTCGAGATCGCCGCGCTCGGCCTAGCAGGCGTCAGCGCCGCAGCAGGGACCATCTCCGCAGGCAGGAGTGTCTCCAAGGTAAGTCCAGCACCCTGGGACCATCCAGGCTCTATCCCATGCTGTTGCTAACCATGGATATGGCATCCAGAGTTCAGAAACCCGAGCAGGGCAGACGTATACCACGACCACGGAGCGATCGTACACCAAAGCTACTCGCACCAGTGGCGACGCGGCGGCGTATGCTGGGGAGGGTTATGTATGCTCGAGGTCGCAGAGTGGGGGCTCGTCGACGGCTGTGAGTCATAATGCGTGGAGCTCGTCGCGAAAGGGGACTTGAGGTTGGTTGTTTTGGGGGCGGTGAGGAGGGTGGAAGGTGGGTTTGTCTGGGGTATTGCTGTCTGGAACTGCTTGTGTGGATGGAGCTTTACGATGATAGTTGGCGTGTATGAGGGCGAGCGCAAAAGACTCGTCGTAAACATGTTTTTCTTTAGTTATCAGGATGACCAATATCGAGGATTTCTTGACAGCTTCAATTATTCGAACTCGTGATAAGTTTTTTTTTGGGGGGGGGGTCTCCAGACTCCACTTTGGTACGAGCATGCCAAAGCTGGATGGTTGTTATCTGTGGTATGGTTGTAGAAGCGATATCATTACAACAGTAATATCACTCTAGTAGCAATAGCCATAACCGAATCCTCAGATAATCATCTTCCCAGGAACCGGAAACAGCAACGAAAGGACCAGCAGTAGAACGATGGAACAATGTTCTCCATATTCTGCCGGATGTTAGGTGGTGGCATGTTGGGTGTAGAGCAGAAATCCGACTTTTGAATCGAGGTTACATCTCGTACGGCAGAGGACAAAGAGCAGATCGCATACACAGATTCCATTTCAAGAGATGAATCAAATAGAACAAAGGAACGAAATGAACAGACGAGATAGATGGATTAAATAGAATGAATGAGGTATGATAGAATAATTAGCGATCCCCCCCCCCAAACAACATCCGGATAGACTTATCTGGATCTAAATCTAAGGTAAATCTAAACCTTAACCTAAACCAAACATCCAGGCTTTACATTGAATCTCATGAGACTCTCCTGGGTTTCCTCGACTGGCATCCAGTAGATGAGGGATCTATCGATTGCAACGAGGAGCATCAGGTGTGATTTCTCTCGGGCGTCGGAAGATCAGATCTTCCAGCATACATGTACTTGTACGAACGACCGGAACACCATACCACATCTGGATTAGCTCTGAAATTCTAGCTTGATGCTGGAGTTGAGATTCTTCGTGATGTTATCGGCGTTCTGCCTACCCTTCGCAACCCAAATCGACAAAGGCCCGCCACGCTTTCTAGTGGAGAATCTATGACCAGACGACCAGACTGCTAGGAGTGGAGTTGAAGCCGGGTTGAGGTCTGTAGTGCGTCGAGCACAGCTGACAGCACGCTTTCCAGTAGAACTATTTCACACTGTCAGCTCCAACGATCGAGGCGACGATGGCATCTGTCGCTGATCTCGCCCTTGCTCAAACACGCTTCAAAGGAGAGCTCTCTCAAAGGGATGGGAATGCCCTCGTTTCCTGAACGTCCTCGTTTCCTGAACGTCCTCGTTTCCTGAACGTCCTCGTTTCCTGAACGTCCTCGTTTCCTGAACGTCCTCGTTTCCTGAACGTCCCGTGGTAGTCCAGGTGTTAGGGGCCTGATCCTCATCAACTCGGCATGGAATCAGGCCAATTATCTACATCTACATTCTCCTGATTGTTGGATTTCCTTTCTCCGCTTTGAGTCCGTTGATTGAAAATTCGCGTCAATTGCCAGCTTTTTCTCTTGTACTCGCTGCCTCGAGCAACAGGCTTCTTTTTGGGTTGCGTTGCCGTCGAGATTTGGCCGGACTATCTCTGGCAGTTCATGGAGGTTCTCCCGCTCGGGATGCCATTGCAGGCCACGGCATGTTTCGTTTCAGAGCATTGATCCAAGTGTTGGGCTTCACAACTTGTCAGTACTGCCGTCAATTACTTTATTTCTGTTCGGTTTGGTATCGCTGGCACTGTCCATTATGTCAACAAAGGTGTAGGCCACATCCTGACAGGATGTGGGGCAGTGAGGCATTTCGATATTGGCCTGTAGGTGGTAATGTCCGCTTTTAAATCCCTTTTGGTACAGTCAAGGTATACAATGCCCTAGCGAATGAAGCGATGAATCCGAGTAACCCCTGCAAACGTTGACGACCTCATCAGCAACAAGAGGATCTGACTACATGTATCAATTGCCAGGATCCTGTTACCTTATTACTACCTTATCCTATTGACCGTGTTAGGACTAGCGGGTAGCGTGTTTGTAATTTGTATGCGCGTTTAGCGTGATGAAGGTCGCGTTGTCTAAGGTCGATCAAGACAAAATCAATCTCCTGAATATTCTTGCTCATTAAAACTGCCTTCAGCCATACAAGCAGATGCTAGATTGTACCTCTTACGTACGAAGGAACGTGATATAGTTGCGAAAACATTTAGCAAGAACAGCGCTAGTATGGCCGCAGAGATCATCAAGCGCAAGCTTGAGGAGAGCCTTTCAGGGCTGAAGGTCTTTGGGTCTTTCGCAACATCAGGAAAGGTCCCAGGCGATGTTTCAACCGGTCTCTCCGTCCATGGCGTCGGACGCATCGCCTTCCCACTCCTGGAACACCAGGCAAAAGAAGTCATTAACGTGTGTCATCAAGCCCCGTTCGGCAAAGGCAGTGAGACAAGGATTGACGAATCTGTACGAAAGACTTGGGAGTTGAATAGCGAACAATTCGATCTATGCAATCCCTCCTGGCCTTCGATTGTCAACCAAATCACCGAGAAAGCGTCGAGAGAGCTCGGATGTGCACCTGAAGTCACATCGAGGGCTAGTCTCTACAAGCTGTTGCTCTACGAGAAGGGTGCAATGTTCAAGCCTCACAAAGATACCGAAAAGGAACCTGGAATGTACGGCACGCTCGTCATTTGTCTCCCATCCGAGTATCAAGGCGGCGCTGTGGTAACAACACATTGCGCAAAATCCAAGACCTTGAAAATCGAGTTGCCAGAGTTTTTTCACTCCTACATGTCATGGTAAGGCCTTTTCTTTTGGAGTTTGAGACAATGCTATATGTTACGGTCTGGCTTGGCCTTCGATACCTCCGCACTTCAGTGCCAGGGTGACATGAAAAACGTGCGGCTTACTGCTCGCTTTGGCAGTATCATTTCCACGTTGGCTCAACGGCGTTTTGCTGCTTCATCAAGGCTCGCACCAAACTGTAGATTTGTCATCACCCCTCGGTGCAGGCCAATATGAAGCCGGCGATCCTATTCGTTGTAGTTTGACGGGCGTCTACAAATCCTGCCG
The DNA here is from genome assembly GCA_018902385.1 of Physcia stellaris. Classification (NCBI taxonomy): domain Eukaryota; kingdom Fungi; phylum Ascomycota; class Lecanoromycetes; order Caliciales; family Physciaceae; genus Physcia; species Physcia stellaris. The sequence continues at coordinate 354,432 of JABSSW010000024.1, read as the reverse complement.
CTCATACGGTGCTCCCTATGTATTTGATGGTTTTTTATCAAATAAAAGCTGTGCGATTGAGGATGTGGTCAGATCCAGCTTGCTCTGCGGCTGACAGTTGAGATAGGTACGCGGATGTGACCCACGAAGTCAAACCAATCACGTCAGGATATCGCTTAGTGCTGGTATACAATCTGATCCAGGATTCGCATGTATCCTCTCCATCAGCTGCGCTTACTGTTGGCGAGAAAATGCGCTTGGAAATGTGCTACGATCGTGGCATAAGGCCAGCAAGGAAGGTAGAAACGGAGTGCCCAAGTCTCTGGTATATAGCTTGGATTATCAGTACACCGACGCCAGCCTGAGCCTCCAAGCCCTCAAAGGCGAAGACAGAGTAAAAGCCGAATACCTCCGTGAAACATGCGCTGAGGCTGGTGTCTGTTTTTACCTCGCCAGCATGGAACATACCAAGTACGGTAGCGTTGAAAATAATTTTTACGACGACGATAGCGATGAAGACCATTCTGCACATCACCATACCCTCGAAGATGTTATCGAAGAGGAACTCTCACTGAAGCGAGTTGTTGATCTCCATGGTCATCTCCTTGCTCGCAATGTTGCTATCAACGAGGAAGATATTGTTGAAGAAGATCCATTCGACGGAAGGGACCCAGATCATGAAGACTATGAGGGTTATACTGGTAATGCAGGGGCGTCTGCCACTCATTGGTACCATGATACTGTGAGAGAGAAAAGCGCAATCGTGTGACGGACTAGTCCATACATTAACATTAATATAGGTCTTGGTCCTCGTCCCTCTGTCGGGCCGCCAATCTCTCTTCAGTATTCCTCAACGTAGGGGCGACGTCAATTTCAGTGGCTGGGTTCTTGGTTTGATAGACAGTGTAACCAATTATCCTGATGACTCTTTTTCCAGGCGAGATCTTGCCAAGCTTTGCCACTTTGCTCTTCGAGATCCTGCGAAGGCCTCGGGTGCAGATATCTACCTCCGAACCAATGGAAACGAGATTTTCCAAGCTCCAGATTCCTCGTTGCTAATTAGGGCAAGTATTTTACTTGCGGATCTGCCGTTATTTGAGCAAGCTATCATAAAGGAATTCACGGCCTCTCTAGAGGTCTATCAGCACATCGGTGTTGCAATGTTCATCTTCAAACTTCAAGTCAAAGATCCTACGTGAGTTAGCAATCTTCCACGTTTTCGATGAAATCACTACCGTGCAAAGGCTAATCAGCGTCTACAGCATCAATGGTCTCATAGATAATCTTAGCGCCTTCCACGCACGGTTCCGTGCTCTAACGGGTATCGAGAAAGGTTTCGAGCAGGCAGCTAGAGAGCATACATTAATGGATGATGCGAGAGTCCAGGATCTAAAAGCATGGGTACGGGGCCGAAGTATAGACGCGTTCCAGACTATGAAAACTGTCATTAGGGATGATGGAATCTCTATGGTGGACCTAGCAAGGAAGGAGCCAGAAACCATCAAATTGAGCGAGTAAGTCTCAATACAATAGACTGTGGTCACCAGCTTACTAAGACTGCTTAGCTGCCTGAACGTAGCTGAGCCGTCCATGAAGAACACGGCGTTCGTCACAGCTTTTGCCACTAGACTCATGTCTGCATACGAGGAAGGCAAGATTGACAAGCAACAAGCAAACGAAACACACCAGGTGCTGCTTCAGTCATTATGCCAAAATTTCTCCGTGGAATGTGTAAAATATTCGAAAAGGATGGAGCCTGGAACAGATCAACTTGGCGATGTCGAGTGTCTCACGAATGCAGACGATGTTGATCTACTTATGTATCAACTCAACGCCAAAGACATGCTCAATGGGTTACTTCAAATAATGAAACAGCTGCTGGCCGAAGCCAAGACATGCGACACCATGGCATTCGAAGCTTTCTATCTTCTCCTCCTGAAACATTTGATCACAAGGATAAACGCCCAGCCCAACCTCCTGGAGATTTATCGACCACTCTTTAGCAGAGTCCTGTCCCTCTATATATGCCGATACGTGCAGATAGAGCCGCCCGCAGCGAACTTATCTCGCGACCGTGAAGGTTGTGGTCGATGTTCCGACTGCCACACTCTCGACAAATTTCTGGTCGACCCCAAGTTAAAGTCGAGAGACTTCCCAGTCTCCAAATCACGAAGACATCATCTGCACGAGATGCTCAACGATACGCGACATTCGCACGAAACGGATCGATATCGTGGGGACACCCTCGTCGTCACTAAAGCCTCTAGTAGTTCAGATCGCAAGCACACGGAATGGAAGAAACGATTTGCCAGGGCGCAAGAGCAAATCCAGAGCTTCGATCAAAAGGCTTTACAGAACGTCCTGGGAGAAATGTATGAAACTATCGTCGAGCTGCGTAGCGCAAGAAGAGGTGCGAAGGCCCAACCCTCACTTTCGCACCCTCGGCCTGGCCAGCAAACCCAGCTTCATATCATCGATCTCACATAATCATAGGCCGATGGCATACCTAGCCGTGGAACTGCCACGGTTGACCGGCCATTGTTGCCCGTCTCTTCCCGAGACGGAAAGCGATATAGGCCTAGAAGCGATCAACAAGCGTATCGCACAGCATGCTGTACAAGCCTTTCAAACCCGTGTTGAGCGAGTCTATACACTCTTCGCCTGATCCTTCCAAATCCTGGAACGCGAGAGATTTGCCCGAAAGAGGTGCGGTAGGACACATCGACGCGTGTGTTCGGGCACCACGGGTTCTTCAGCTGCCGATGAAATTCTCATGAAATAATCGGAGATTCGCAGAAAATTCTGGCTCTTTTCTCTCAGAGTTGTGTGTGGTATCGTACAACATTGTGTACTTAGTGGGAGAAGCAAGAAAAGACATTGACAACGAAAGAACAATTGATGTATACAGCTCAGCTGAATGGAGATACTGCTACGAGGTGACTGTTTTAAGGATGTTTGTTGTAATGAGATATGCTTTTACAAGAACATTTCACCAAATACTTATTCTGCTTTAGAAACAGCAGCTCAACGCGTCAACAATATCAACGTGTACTTTCGGCCTTGTGAATGGTACATCTCGGCAAAATGGTCTCAGGACAATCAACTTCCGATCCAACTGGTTGAGAATAGCTACGGAGATGACTATTTCGGGTTGAGGACTGCCAGCTATCCCTGTACAAATTACCCGAACCTGATTTATGAAAGATACTCCAATATAAGCACGGCTCTCCAAGCACGTCTGTGGGGTCCAGCTTGGATCCGTGTCATTCCATAGCATAGCCTAATACCCAGGAAGCATCAGGAACCCTGTGATTGGTCGTTTAGCTTCCCTAACGTTTCAAATTTCCATCACAACAAAAAGCTCTTAGAGGAGATCCCATAAGCAGCCAAGACACCTCTCAGAAGATACTTAAGGATATTTGAGCCACAAAGGTGAGCGTCTCAACATTCGTCAAGTAGTTCGTGTCGTACGAGTACTGCTCCTACCAAGCCAAGACCAGGTCAGCTTACACGAAGAGTGCATGCAGCGTTGGTGCCGCTGCATCCAATCCATTCAGAGAGCCTGATAATCTGCTAATCGTGCGGCATCAAGGCAATGGTCAGAACATGCCATAAAGCAATGTCTGCGTTCTAACTGGAGATAACTGCCAATCATCAACAGACATGTCGGTCTTGGTTCGATTCAAGACTGACTGAAGCGCCCTTGGCAAAGAGGAATGCGGGAAGCTCGTGATTGACCAACTGTTTTAGACTCCTTTCGCCTTGCTTGTCTTCTACATTCTTATTCGTGAGCGTGTGCCAAGGAAGCTGCACATAAGACGGTATCTGCAGGAATATGTCTTGGCAGCCGGAAGGCGATACAGGAAAGTACATCCAAAATTCGGTTCGCACTTCACTCAATCAGTCGCTCTGACTACCTTTCACTCAATCTCATAGTACAAAAATAGCAATTCGGGGGAAGGGAGCTAATTTTCCCACGACTAAAAAGAAGGTGGGAAGGGATTGACATTATTACAATTGTCATTCAAGCCAAATACTCCCTACTCAAATCATGCCATTGAGAAGCTGATGCAAGAGGAGCAACCGGAGTCTTCGAATGTCCACTCTGCGGTTGAAACTGGGAGACCTTGTTGTCTAGCAAGCGAATCAACGGCCGTTACTGGACCAATGACAGACCAAGTATGCTGACGGTGTCAGCCGCTCCTCAGCTTCTGTGGCGTTTCCCCCCATTTATCTTGACAATCGTGATTGCGCATGTTTTACGAAGAGTCATAGTGATGAACTGTGTATATCTGCGGTTTTCGCTGTTGGGGGTCTGGTTTTCCGACACATTCGAGTATTCTCTCTTGGCGGAGATAAATTATAATAGTCATAATATCGCTGTACGCTTTAGCAGGGCTGTTGATTCGAGACTATTGCGGGTTAGCCTTGGATGATGGTACGACACACTTCGTATACAAAGGATTGTCTACCTGGTACAAACGAGAGAAAAACAATATGTATACGGTCATCTACAACCATCTTGTTTTCCTCTCCGTCCTTCTACAGACCTTTACTGACTCATAACTTAGCAATTAACTGCTCTTCATCCTCTTCCGAGTCGTCACTTTTATTCCGACCTTGAAGCCTCCCCGAATTCTCAGTATGTATTTACTCCAACAGCTTGCTCTAGTAGCCGCCACCATCCATAGTCTCGGCACTCCGGTTCATTCGAGAGCTTTAGCTTCTGTATCAGTCAGTTCAAAGCGGTATGGCCATCCTATCATAACTCATCCAGTCATAATCTGTCCAGGTAAGGTCCTTTCCAAAGTTCAAAACAGCTGCCACTGACCCAGAGCCCTATGTTGCAACAGATTCGCTCCTCCCGCCGGAAAAGTATCAGTGTGAACATCCAGGTACCCCGGCCTGGGACAAACGGAGCTCTATACTGCCTTTACCCGTAGCGTCACCCAGCGTTCGACTAAATTTGGAACCCGATGTTCCGGGCGTGAGGCCGAGGGATTCACCGTCCAGACTTGATACTCCTCAGGATGTACCAACCCATATCGGAGCCGGTGTTGGCGGAATCAAGCCTGGTGATCCGGGTATCGCTCTTACGGGGGATAGCAAGGTAGGTGAATGCGGATATGCATCGTTTTGATTTCGCTGCACTTTCGATGCCTCGAGCCAAGGCTCCCATCCTTTGTCACGAAGTACCGCTCCACACGTGGTAAGACCCCTAAGTAGATGTCGCGCTGACCAATACACTCGGATAATTAGCCCATCCAACAGATTAGGGAAAATTCGAAAGGAGTTGGAGATGCTGACACTGGTTCGTGATATCAAGGTAGTCTTCGAACGTTGTTGAATCTGCGTAAGAGATGGACCCTTTGTGTCCCCGCTGTGCCCCAGTGCTGACACTCTGCATGAAAAGGCCAGATGTCGGCATAGCCCACCACCCACTCCACAATCACTATATGACCAACGTTTGCCAGTCTTACTTCGCGAGATATTTTCTATCATCTTCAACGACCGATCAATTCTTTCTTCATCAAGACGATGTATCTTAGTAAGCTATAGTCGCCAAACACCAAGGTAGTCGCAGATGCACCGCGAGCACGACGATGCAAAAAGGCTGGATCATTCAGATAAGTCTTGACAGCTCTGAACCCCATAATGACATGCTCAATTACGGGGCTCTCCGTCGAGCTCATTCTCTGGATCATCGATCTTATCCCCCCAGCGGCTCATTTGAATTTTGCTTGTACCTGTAAACATATTGCAGCATGCTCATCCAATGTCCTGCAGCGTCATCGAAAGGCATATAAACAATATCGAGCTGCATCCGATTTGGATCCCGCTACAATTCCAACTCTGCTGAGGAGTACCGTTGGTCTGGACGATCCTATCCCAGCTTGGCATGTGCGCTCTCTCGAAGTATGGCGCGATCGGACGAGCTGGGACGAATGGAAGACTTATAGCTTTCTAACGCCAATACACGACGATCCAGAAAGTAACAACCTTCTACGCAAACTTCAAGATGATGAGGTAGTAGACTGCCTTGACACGTTAGGACACAAACTCAATGGGATTGAATACGAAACGGCGCGGACTCAAGCTGAAAGTGGTCATGATGGCATTTTGAAGACGCTGCTGCTTGCCCATTGTCCACGGATCGAGAATCTGAAGTTCATCACACAGATGCACGACGAAGGATCATGTCTACGTTGGCTTACAACGATCATCTCCAACTGTATTTCATCTACCTCAGAGTCCTTCCCTGGTATAGTCTGGCCCTCGGGTCTGGCTAGTCTGCGCGATGTGGCAATCGGGGTTCCTTCAGATACGTGGATGGACAACCGCTCGCGAGATCCCTCATGGGATATATTCGTACGCCTTCTCCGCCTTCCCAATATTACATCAATCTATTACAAAAACCTCTGCGGGGACTGGGACGATGAGTACGAGTACGTCAAGGACATACCTCCGCGCTGCTCTTCCGTGGAGCACCTCTTTCTAGACAACTGCGACGGCGAGAACATGCCTTGGAATCTCAGGGAAGCGCTTTACAGAGCTCCACGCTCACTTCTGACAGCGTCTTTTCGCTCAGGAGACGCTAGGCTCGAAGATGTAGACCAGTTGGGTAGTGGCTTTCCAGAAGAGCAGCATTCATTGAAGAGCCTCATGTTCTACGACTTTGGCCGAGATAGATGGCATACGATCCATGGTTATCGATGTGCGGCATACCAACCTGATCAAATCTATCACTGTTGTCCATTGGCGCAAGTAAGTATAAATGTCCAGGACATCGCATCATTTGGCTTCTATATGGAGAAATATGTCGAGGATGGAGAAAGCGATGAGGAAGCCTATGTCCGACACGCTGCGGAATACCTACCAGGGGACATGGAATGCTTGATTCTATGGGGTGAGACGGGAAGCGGTCTTGCAGGTGATAAGCCAAATGAAACGAAGCTAATCGAACGTGCGATCATCAAGCTTATCGAGGACGGCAACTACCCATCGCTCAAGGCTGTCTATCTGGAAGAAATCGAGCATAGAAGGCCGCAAAAGGACGCCAGGACAGAATTGTGTTTCCAAGGCGCTATTGCGGCAGGGAACAGGTATGGCGTCGATGTGCATACTTTGACCAACAGGAATCAGCTGTTGCACGAAATCAGCTTTCCAGAGGCGCCGGACAAGTACGCGTTGGAAACAGGACCCGACTGGCGTCAACGGCCGGATATCTGGGTCTTCGATCCGTATGTTGGGAGAAGGGTGCCGCCAGATTGTGCGAAGTGTGGCTGCTGTGAGAGCTATAGCTGAGTATTTTGAAGAGCTGTGGGAAACCATCAGCGATGTGTAAGTGCTGAAAATGAACAAATTGGACTGATCTTGTACTGATAGGCGTATTGAATCGCAGCGGACCGACTTGGGCTCAGCGATTGCGTCCAAGAAAGGGCAAGGAGCTTACAAAAATCACAGGATAACGGTAGCGGTCCGTCTTGCCCAAGACAAGACACCCCTGCTTTTCACCATAAATAGACTTCTCAGGTACTATTAAGACCCCTAGGGAAAACCCACTCCTGGCTCCTGGCTAGTTGATAACGGAGATTTCGAACGCTGACACTGCCGACTGCGGGATCACTGCATCAGTTTTCTAACAAGAAAATCTCGGAGCTTTCTGATTTTTTGGGGGGTTTTCATGATGGTAAAATTAATGGGAGCCAGCGATCTTCTCTTCTGGAATCGAACAATGAAGCTAGCATGATCGATCTCGAATAAAGCTCGATCGCTCTTCGTAGACCTTCCCCTCTTCTCTCCTCCTTCTCTTCCTCCAGCTTAAGTTTCGGGCATCTTGGCTTCGTCACCTGGTGTGCGAATTAAGGCTTCCTGAGGAAGGAATAGAATAATTTGAATTGATTCGCGCAGTAATTTGGCTGAGAGTTGGTTTAGATGGGACGATTAGCGCGAGGGACTGAAGATTGTTGTGCTTGAGATGTTTGATGCGGCTGACTTGATTGAGGCTTTGAAGAGAGGTTTGAAAAGGGGGAGTAAAGGGAATTGGATGAGGGAAGTGGAGGAATGGAGACTTTATATGAAGTGATTACAGTTGAATGAGGAGCTGGCAGGGTGTCTCGGCTGATATAGACAGAGTTTACAAAGGTGATGAATATGGAGAGTAACACCATACCAGAAACTGAAGATCTGGATGGGTTTTTCATCATCCTCCCATTTTGTCTCGGGCCGTGTAGCCGAAGCGTCGCAGGGGTCTGAGTAGCTGAGACAACTCCCATTATGAAGTTGAATCGGAAATTGATTATCCTGAAACCATTTTGTCGAAATGTATCATTCACAAAATCGAAAATACACGTTGATAATGTTGACACGTTGAATTGCTGTTTCTAAAAAAAAAAAAAATATTTGATGAAACGTTTTTGTTGAAAATACAGCTTTCGCAAATGTGTTGCAATCAGAATTCAGTTGATATAATTTGACGAAACAAAAACTAATGCGTTCTTGTTGAAATTAATGTCTTGACATTCGCACATTTTTTGTGTTTTCATTTTGCATGTATGTTACAAAAAAACGAAATTCAAAACAATAAAATGATAATCATTCATAATTTTTTCAATAAATTATGAAAATCGAATTAGCAATTTTCGTTACATTTAATATCAATTACAACATGTCATAAAACGCAACGCACGTAATATCTAGTCGTCAGACAATACAGCAATCGATTTGCAATATTTCAACAATAATCAATTTCATTGAAAATATTCAATCTAGTCAAATCAAAACGATTTAATTGCATCGAACAATATTCAATATTTTGATACACACGATCAATACATTCAGTATTTTCAATTACGTCGATAACATTTATTCATCTATTTTTTACGAATTTTTCACGAATTCGTTTATTTATCGAATCTTTTTACGAATACGATGTCGAAATATTTACGCGAATTCTATCACTCGATCAGAATAACGATTTCTATTTCTTTTACGAAGTCAACAATCTATGCGAATTTCGCACTCGCATTTATTTTTACTTTCGCGATCACGTTCAAATCGACGTTCGTATTTTTCATTTTCGAATTTAATTTTTTATTTTTTTCGTTTGTTCTTTGCGATCACGTTGAAAAAAATCACTCAATGACGCAAAATTTGAAAACGTTGTATAACATGCATCTAATTGAAAATGTTAAAACTTTGAGATGCAATTGATTCACTCAAACGAAAAAAACACAAGAAAATTATCATTTACGAAAGCATGAATTGAAAATCAAAAACAAATTCAAGAAAAAAATGAAACAATTAACAAAACAAAAAAAAAAGTTCGTTTGATCAAAAAACGAACAAAAAAATATACGTGCAAACGTTGCAAAACGATCAAATTTGACAACAACATCAAATTGCACGAACATATTCGCATTCGACACGCGAAAAAGTCGAAATCAATTGTTTCGCAAATTTCGAAATCGAAATTTGCTCAACAGTTTGTTGAATATGTGATTTCATTTTTTATTTCGTTTGTTTCGTCATTTCAATCGATAATTTTTTCATTTTCAACGTCATCGAAATTTTTATTTTTTTCGATTTTTACATCAGAAATTGTACGCGAACGTTCAAAAAACGTATTATCGAAATCAATAATCGAATCATCAATTATTTTTTCAAAATTTTCATCAAATTTTTTGTCGATTGCAACATCAAGAAAATCGATATTTTGAACAGAAATTGTTTCAAAATCAATCGTTGCGTCGAAATTTTCTCGTCTTTCGATTGCGACATTCAAATCGATGTGCAAATCGTTGAAAAATGCAAATTTTGTTTGTTCGTTTATTTCGTTTCGAACGTTTACATCATCGAAATTCTATTTGATCGTGAACGATTTGTTTCGCATGTTTGTTGAAAAGTCGAATTCATTTGATTTGCAACGACATCAAATGCGCTCATTTTCTTCGCGCGATTTTGACAAATGCAATTCAAAAAACAAAAACAATCATAATTTCATACAAAGTCGCATTACGTCATATTTTCATGCGATGATTTTATTTGTTTTCAAATCGATCAAATTTGAAACATTTGTATCAATTCATGTTCGCGAAATCGTTTCGCGTCAATTTTCGATTTCGCAACATTCGATTTCATTCATTTTTTTTTTTCGATTTTCGAAAATTTTTCGTTCAATTTCTGTTTGCAAACATTGCAAAGAACGTTTCGTCATTTATCGATTTATCGATTGAATCGTGTCAAATGTTTTCAGAATTGAAAACAATGAAATATTCATGAAAATGCGTTATTGACGTTTCGTTTCTTTTCATTTTGCTTTGAAAAAGTATTGATTCTTTTTTGAAAAAGTCATTATTTTGAAGAAATTAACATGTTGTTTATTTGTTTTACTCGTTCGTTTTTTTTATTAATCGTTGATCGATTTGAGAAAACTAAAAATTGTTGTTGTTGTTGTTTTAATGAATTCGATGTTTCGTTTTTTTCGTTTTATTTCGATTTGAAAAAGTTTTGAAAGTTTGTATGTTTTGTTTTATTGTTTAACGAACATGATAAAAATTTATCTTTGTGATTTCGTCTTGATTTAACACGACTAATTATCGTTTTTTTTTTTACTATTTTTGAAACTTAGTCGTTCGATAAATACGAGAAAAAGAAAATGACAATACGTTTGTCAATACAGTTTCGAAAAAGCGTACTTGACGTGTTGTACGAACAATTGTTAGAAAAAAATGAACAGACTAAATAATACGATTTCGAAAAAACGTATTATACAATCATGCAATATCGTTTCGAGAAAACGTATTGTATGAAGTCATTACACACTCGAAATTCGACTTGAAATCACATAATATCGTTTCGAAAAAACGTATTATGCAATCATTACATATTCGATCTTGCAAAACAAAAACTCGATCAAAAAAAACTGAAAATATTTGATTTTTTCGCATATTAATCGATCTGATTCTCTGACAGATCTTAGTCAAATCAGAAAAGTTCGATTTTGCACTTTTCGCATTCGATGCATCATTTTTCATATCGATTTCTCGATCATTTTCAGTTTTTCGCATCGCATCGACATATTTTATGAACTTTTTACAGTCAAATTACATAAAGATCGATTCATTGATGTCGCAAGAAATATCTAAAAATTTTGAAATTCACAATGATGTTATCAAATCATGATGTGATTCGCATTTTCGTCAATATCGCATTATTCAAACAATTGATACTTGTTTTATGATGTATTTTTCATTCAATTCTAAATATCGAATTTTACATCGATGTTTTATTTCATGAAAAAACGCAAAACGTTTTCAGTTGCTCGATCGCACGTTTTACAAATCGATTTTACGTCATGTTTGAAATCAACAAATTCATCGAATCTTGATTCGTTCGTTTTTGCAATTTTCGCATCGATACATGATTCGACATTGAAAAAACTTGCTCGAAAACTTCAAGCAATACATCGTTGAAAAAATCACATCGTTGAAAAAATTTCAGAATTTATCGTTCTGAAAGAATTTTTGATATCAAAATTCATCGTTGAAAAAACTTGCACGAAAATTTCAGATTAAACTCGTTGAAATACAGAACAAAAAACACAAACGATTGTTGTGAAAAAGTGTTGAAAATACAATTTTCGCAAATGTGTTGCAATCAAAATTCAATTGATATAATTTGACGAAACAAAAATTAATGCGTTTTTGTTGAAATTAATGTCTTGACATTCGCACATTTTTTGTGTTTTCATTTTGTATGTATGTTACAGAAAAACGAAATTCAAAGCAATAAAATGATAATTATTTATAACTCTTTTAATAGTTTTTGTAAAAACATATTTCATTAACACAAACATTCATAACACAGTCATTTTTTAGCAATATTTTCGTTCAGTTGAACTGTATACGTCAATTGTCGTTAATTCAATACAAAAATTATTTTTTAACGTGAGATGCACGATTTTCGAATAAATCTGATTTCGAAACAGTTTATTTCGTATTTCGTCTAAGAATTTCTGAGATAAGACGAAAATTCAGAAAGAATTTTCAAGTTGAATGATTTGATTATCATACGATTTATCATACAAAATGAACAATCGAATCAGAAATATTGCTCAATGTTTTTCATTGACAATGAAACATTGACAATTACAGTTATTTCATGTTTTGACATGAATTCATGTCAGAACATGAAATTATTGCAAACACATCATTCGTTTTTATTGTTGATGTCGCTGTTGAACAATTGTGAAAATACTTTGCAATACAAATTAATGAAAGTCATTATTCGCACGTGCGATTCGTATTTGCACGTGTCAAAACTGTTCGAATCGCGTTTTCGATAAGACAAAATTTTGAACATTTTATTTTACATCTTTCGATTTTTGAAAACATCGAATTTTCATCTTTTTCATTTTTTTCATTTATTGTTTTACAAGTTTTGCAAATGACGACGTTTTTCATAACGATCAATGCGTTTTTCATTGTTAACGAATATGAATTTTTCACGTCGTTGAACGCGTTGTTGTCGTCTTTTTGAAAGAAACATGATTTTTCAGTCAGATGATCATTGCAAAAGTCAATAAAATCGTCAAATCATTCGATTACGTTCTCGTTACAGAGAATTTTCGAAAATCGTTTTTGAAAGTGAAAAATAAGATTATTTTACAATGCAATAAGAAAAAAAAGTTTCGCAATAAAAAAGATTCACAGATCAAATTTGCGATCGAATTCAAACGTGTTCAATGTTTTTTCAAAATCAATTTGCGACTTGACGAAAACATCAACATGTGAAGTTTTATCGAAATTCTGAATGACGAGCATAATCATGTTGACGATATTGAGAAATTCATGTTTATGCACGTTCGAATCGTCATGACTGACGAGATAAAGAAGAATATCAGATTCAAACTCGATATTTCCGTTATATTTTCAGAAATTCTCATTTTCATTCAGAAAAAGTACGATCACGATTCGAATAATTCGTTGCTCGAAGTACAGAATATTTTCAACTACATAGCGAAGTTGAAAATTCAACGCTTGAGCAATAAAATTTTCATTCAAATTCTCAATTTGAAGTTACAGAATGATTTTGATTGATTCGTTAAGATTGAGTTGAATTTCGAGTCACAAAAAATGAAGTTTTTATTCTTTTGCAACAAGTCATCGAAGAAAATGTTGTTACACAATGAAAAAATTCTCATCGTGAACTGTATTTACAAGACGAATCGTTATCACATGTTTTTGATTGTATTTACAGAAATCATTTGCTTGAACATTTTCTTTTATGTCGACATGTGTTTCATGAAAAAAAAAAGCGAAGAATTATTGTCGACTTATTCGATTCATTAAGAAGTTGTATCAAAATTGAACATATTTTTATTTCAGATTTGATTGTCGAATGAAGAATCAAATATTCTTATTGCAATTGCTAAAGAGATTTCGTTTTCGATTTTACATTTTCTATGTTGTTGACATTTAGAGCAAAACGTATTAATCAACTGTCACAAACATTTTCGAGATCGTACGAATTTCAAGAAATTGTGACATCAATTTTTCGGCGATAAAAAGATCGAATCATCAATTATCGAGCATTTTCAACAGTTATTGTATGCAGCAACAGAAAAAAAGATGAAGAAAGTTTGACAAGAAATTCAACGCATTTACGAGTCAATCAACGTCGCAATATCTCGATATTTGAACACGAAAATTTTATCGAAAAAACATAAATGATGTAGAACATGAATCGACGAATATTTTCATTTTGACAATCACATCATCTTTCGTGAAAAAAGCAGTAACGTTATTTTGAAAACAGCATTACGTAATTTTCAAAGCGATTTTGATATCGTTGTTAAACGAGTTTCTGATGTTTGCGATCGTCAGCGATCTGAATACAATCGTGTTTTAATTTACGCTCGTCAGAATTTTCTTGATCGTTTCAATAAAGTCATATTTCGAGATTTTCGAATTCTGATATCATCATTTGCATTCATTAAGATCAAAGAGCAATACGATATACTGTTGAATATTCGCGATAACAACGTCGAACTGTCTTTTTGTTCAAAGCGATTTCAAAACATCATGAATTTGTTTTGCGTTCACATCATTCAAAAACGTATGATCGATGTCAGCAATGAAAAAATTTTGAAATTCAACGACGTTAATTTTCACTGACGACTTTACAAATCGATACGTCATTTCGTTGAATCAATAGAATTCGTGAAGATTGAAATTACAGTGAAAAAAATGTTTACACATGATTCACTACTCGATATACAAAATTCGAAAAAGATCAAAAACAAAAATCGTTCAAGACATGCATTTAATCGATCGAAAACAACTATTGATCAAAATCGTTTTGAACAACGTTTTCGAACGATGAAACAATTTACACAACGAAATTTTTCGATTTTCGAATATGCGCAGTTCATTGATTTCACAATTAACGAAAACGAAATTCAGATGTTTTCTAATCAATCGTCTTCTAATCAATACACGATTATGTCATTTTCTTCAAGTCAATTCTACAGCATGTTTACAATTCAGTATTCGAACGAGTTCACAAATTCAACGATGATTTCGACGACGTTTTCAACAATCGATCGCAAGCGAACAAATAACAACAACACTATGAATAATATCAAACGAGCAAAAAAAACGAACTAGAAAGCTGATATGAAAAGCGAAAAATCGACGAAAAGAAAAAAGTGTGCAAATCGTCGATTTGCGATCAAGAAAATTTTTGATTGATCGAACAAAATCAAATAAGTCAAATGAACGAAAATTCTCATACAAAATTCGATGACGTCACGATCAAATGTATGTAGAAATTAGAACATCAATGTCTGTTTGCAAAATGATCGAAAAACGAGCATTTGATTTTCATACATTGATTCGAACATATCGAATTTTAAAAATGTTCAGAATTCTGTTTTATCGAAAGCGCGATCCGGACAGTCTTGACACGTGCAAATACGAATCGCACGTGCGAATAATGACTTTTCAAATTAATATGAAAAATGACATGAAAACTTGTTAAAAACGAATACAACGATTCGAAATCATGAAATTCTTGACGCAATACGCATTGATGTATTAACGATATGCGATAATCGTGCTCAACAACGCTAACGTGCTCAACAACGCTAATGTGAAATGCACGTTAAAAGAATTCTTGTATATATATTGCAATTGCAATTGCAAAAGAAATTGCAATAGAAATTGCAACAATGTTGCAATTGCAATTGCAACAGAAAAATTCAGTCAAGAGTCAACTGTCAACTGCTTGAATAAATGATCGATTTTTGCGATTTGAACGTAATCATGTGTATATTCGAACGCAAAATTATTAACGCCTCAACGTATAATCGTGAATTGTCAATAATGTGGTGTTTCGTACAACAGAGCGGTGGTGGTGGTGGTAACAGAGCGATAATGCTAGGTGGCGAAAGCCACGATATTTGATAACCCCAACCCTAAAATAAAGCGCTGTTGCAGTTTGCAGGCGTTTGCCTTGTTTCGTTGTCATTGTCGCTTCTTACTTCTTTCAATTTCATACTAAGCATGGCTGATGATTGCGACCCTTATTAATGTGGGCATGATGATTCCTGGCCTAATCCCACCACAAGACAAACATAACCCGTCGTCCGGATCCTACAGTAGCTGGCTTGTCACGCAACGAAGCCGACACAACCTTCTGCTACGCTAAATTCTTCTGTCCAGGATATTTTGTTCGCTACAGCTCCATGAAAACTATAAGCAAATTACATGCTCACATGCTACAAGGTACGTTGCTTATCGTTGTTACCTTGATCTCCTGCTGTGATTGATTAGATGGACATCGCCAAATACGGATTTGGTCACAGCCTTGCCGTCGACGCCTTGCACTCAACCACGTCACCCCTTCTGCTCGCCTAAAGGCCCCGTCGCCAATTTTCTCCTTAACTTTGGAGTACCGCGAAGAAAGTCTCCAAGCCTTGTTCGACCCCATTTGGAGTGTCTGGTTTTGCTTCCTAGAAGATTATTCCATTCTGACAACACTTTGTCTGGGGATTTGAGGTCAGTAGGCGGTACAGGAGGCGACTCATTACTGCTATCAGCTCCGATTGCGGCTTCGATCTCTGCTTCAAGCATGAACGGGCCCTGTGGAGCTGTATTGACCTGACTGCCACCGGCCAAGGCTTCCAACGACAAGCAAAGTCGGTCATTGTTATAGCGCCTCGCCGTCTCAATGGGTGTGGAGCCAAGAGAATCCTGCAAGTGAGGATCGGCACCATATCGCACAAGCGAAATTGCCGTCTCATACTGGCCCGATGCAGCGGCGAAATGTAGAGGCGTCCGACCGTACAGGGAACGTGGGTTGACGTCGGCTCCAGCGTGAAGTAGCATCTGCACGATTTGGTCGTGCCAGCCTTCTAAGGCTTTCAGCAATGGCGTATCTCCTAGTGAGTTCCGTACGTTAGGATTGACATTGAGACGAATGAGCTCGGATACACAAGCAACAGATCCATGTAGAGCTGCGTAGTGAAGAGGGGCTTCCGCGGGTTCATCGATTGCGCTATTAATGCTACCTGCACCGTTCCGGAAGCCCAGGCTTGATCGGAGTCGGGAAGATGGTTTTTCCCATAGTAAACCCTTGTCAGGGATGTCTTCGGGCATCTCAGTGTCCTCTTCTTCTTTTGGGAAAGTCAGAGTCAAAGCATCCGTGTCTGCACCATAGTCGACAAGAAGTTGTAACAAGTCTTTTCGTTCTTTCCTCACTGCAATGTGTAAACAAGTTTCACCACTAGCTGTAGCTTCATTGACATCAAACCCTTGGTCTAGCAGTGTCTTTGTGCAATCTCGATGGCCATGATAGATCGTGATGTGATGACCTTTCATTCCAGCATACCTGCCCTCGTAAATGGGCATTTGAGTCTGACAACAAGCTAAGAAATCGGATGGTTTGTATGATTCTAACAGTTTCGAGAACCCAAAGATACATATCGCGAGAAATGGAGTCCTGGCCGCACTGTTTTCTATCTTGGTTTTGAAAGGTATACGAGAAATCAAACTACCAGTACTGACATCTCGCCTCCAATCTCTGAAGGAGGGCGACGCATCGACGAAGCGAAATAGGCCTGCGCGGAGTATGTCGTTCAGCCGAAGTCTCTGGGGTTCGGCGCGGACCTGCGCGGCATGAGTTGGCCAGAAAAAACAACTGTAATTTCTTATATTGAGTTTCACATCCAGCTGCCCGGCTAGAGACGCTTTGGAGCCACTAAGTCGCTGGTCAGATTGCTCCAGATATATGTATTCTTCGAGACATGTCATTGCCACGTGCATATGGACTTCGTCTTTATTGAACTCTTCACGATGTTCCAGATAGTCGCGAACAGATAGGTGAGCAAAGCGGACGACATTTCTGTCAATAACGATGAGATTGCAGGTAATATTGAGCAGATCACGATATCCAAAAGGAGTAAGACCATCTGGGTTGGCCCTCGAGACTATTGCGATAGCCATGTTTACACTCAAAGGCTTTTGAGCGACGGTAAGCCACTGTAACAGCCTCTCAGCCATCTTTTTACTGCTTGGGCCGGAATCCCGAATCTGATCGTATATAACAGCATAAAGGTCTGATAGAGATTTCGGTAATTTTCCGAGCTCTTGGATTACGTCTCCCTCTACTTTCATTCGCTGTGGGTTACATAGATTTTGAATCTGTAGGCTGACCCAGCGAAACCTGTATCAACAGCATCAGTGATCTGTACGCGAACAACTTACTAGTCTGTCAGCTTCCTTACATTCCTTGCGCATCTCTTTCAAGCGTATCCACAATGCGCCGTCGAAGCTGTGGCGAGACATTCCCACTAAGCAATCGCTTCTTCGCGATCGCTTCATCTACTTCCACGCGAACAAAATTTTCAATGTCCTTCTTGTTATCATCGGCGGAGATGTAGAGGTTGGGCGAGCGCTCAAGTCGACAAACGATGTCATTGTCCTCGCGACTTGACACGAAGATTTTCACGATATTTGTCGATTGCTGAATGATGACGTCGAATGCCTCAAGGAGCTCATGTCGATGTAATGCGTCGCATTCGTCCAGAGCATCCAATACAATGGTGATCGGATTATCGCTAGTGATGGCAAGAATAAGGTCAACAGTCTCCAGCAGTGTCAGTTTTCTCCTAGGTGTGGTCTTTTGAGCGAAATATAACTCGTTAGTCGCGGGATGAATAGGTACATTCACGTCTTTCCCCGATAGCTGTCTAGCTATACTAAGCAGGACTTCTTCGGGTTTCGACCGCTCTGGCTCCGCACTATCCCTCGCACAATAGAAGTATGCAATCGGAGGCGAGTCAGGCCCTGCTGCAATCTCTCGAGAGAGCTCATCGATAATGAGAGATCTGCCGTACATTGAGTTATAGAACCTCCTATGGTACCATATTTGCTTACACTAGTGTGGTCTTGCCGGAACCAGGAATACCATGCAACCAAAGAATGGACGAAAAGCTCGAGATTCTCCAATCTCTGTACTCTCCCTTTTGGAGGAGCCATATTCCAGAGCCAAGATGGCGGCCTTTACGCGAGTCTTCGTGATGTTGTGCATATGGAATTTTGGATAGCCAACACAAGATATTAGCACGTGAGGAAGCATCCAATGTGTCGTCAATCTCAGAAAGCTGCGACGCGATACGATGCAGGGGTACCTGCAATTCAGAGTTTAGCTGAAGCAAGACACTTACATCCCTCTGAATGGCTGTATTGTCCGTAAGCACCATTTTACTAAGAGCATCCAGGTTTTGACTGATATCAAGAGCCTGCATATTTGTTTCAGATACGCCAGCCGCCATTATTTGCTGACGATCCCCTTGAACGAGAAGCGCGGCTTGATCAACGTGAGCTTGTTTGTGCGTAAGATCCTGTAATAAATGCTGTATACCATCTTCGGAAAGGGTAAAGACACTTTTGAGAATGCGCTTTGTGGCGTTTTGACCAAAAAAGTGGTAGGATTTACCAAGGAATACTAGGGTTGCGGCATAAAGCTGGATTAGGGAAGCTCGAAGCTGGTATGTAGCATTTGTCTGCTCCTTCAAATACAATTCCTCAACGATCGCGTAGCGAGTGATCAGGTTTGTGACTTGGCCAAGTCCTTCCACCATGAAACCGAAGGTCTGGGTCTCGCTAATGGCAAACTGTATGCATTAACATTAGTCAGCGAATAGTATGCTCAGAACATGACATTTGCGCTGGCGAATATGCTGCCCTTGGACAGCGTATAACGGTCTTACCTGGAGGAGCAACCGTACACCAGCCCATGGCAAGGAGGCGTGAATGGGGTCGTATTGCACTGCTACATCTCCGATTTCTTTGAACTTTTGGACATATTTGATAATCTTTTCCAAGACATCCCTGACGATGATGACCTCACCACGCTTTCTCCGAATTCTGATTCGGCTCCGGACACACTGTTCCTTCTTCTCTTCGGCTAAGCGTGTGACTTCTCGCAAGGCATCCAGATCCTGAGTATGTTCAAAATCGATAAGCTGCCTTAAGTCAGGATCCAATGATTTCACAGCAAGGTCCCAGAGATTTGGGAGCATGTTGATTTATGAGGCAGCGGGTACGCATTCGTAGCGAGGAGCAAGCGTGAACGTCAAGTCTGCGTTATGAGAGTCTTGTCTTATCCTGAAGCACCTGTTAATAATCCAGACAATTCCGGCTCCTGTACTAAGGAGATGTCTACTAGAATAGCAGGAGCAAGTGAGCGATTTGATTTCTGTCAGGAGTCAGCCTAGCTCATGGCCTAGGAGTAGGATACAATGAAAGAACTAAATGATGCTTAAGGAAGGCACTTTTTGTCGTTGATCAGGCTGTACGCAAAGATCCGACGATGACCCCACCCCACCCACGCTTGATGCGCGGACGAGTGAGACGGTATTGCCGATGGTGGGTCTTGCATATTCCACAGCCCCACAGTTGCCTGTAGATAGTGTGTCAGCGGGCCCGCTGTACTCGGCTAAAATTGAAGAGCCAAATGATATATGCACGTCAAATCGATTGAGAGATGAATGCTCGTAACTATTAGTTTATGCAAGAGCAACCTGAATATCGAGAATAATGTAAGCAAAATTGACCGCTTGAAATGCAGGTTGAGAGTTTCCAGCACAGCAACCTTGGTTCGCCTAGTGAGTGTGAGTGCATGCATGATCGGAAGGTTTTGCCGACTTGTACTTACGAATTGTACTCGATGGTCGCATGATCCGGACGAGAAGGTGCAGCTGTACCTAACTCCTTCTGCTTTACTTTTACGAAAGATATGACGAGATGTTGGTAGGTATATCTTCAAGTAATACAGTCAATAATGAAGTGAGAGCGTCCCTCATTCATCTTCGATACCGCTCATTTTATTGTCTCCTCTTCGCTGTAAGGAATAGAGACTTCCTTGCAATTATCTTCCAATATCAACCTTGGTGGACCTACTTTTCTTCTCTTCATTCGGGGTCAATCCATACATCTTGGCTTTGTCATTTCGTAGCAGACTCTGCCGTCTTTTAAGGATGGGAAAAGAGTAATTACACTTGATCCCAGTAGTGACGACTGAGTACGGAGAATTTATATGAAGTGATGACAGTCAGACCAGGGCTTCCCAGGAGTGAAGGTCGGTGTCCCGCCTGATGTTTTCACTCCCAATCCCTTGTGACAGCGTTGACGAGACGTAGGATGGAGTACTCCGTATCCGAAACAGCAATAGAACTAAAGGACAGCAAGAAGGGAACTATGCCTGCTCAACCTGATTGCGATATTTGACGCAGTATTGGTGAAATGGCCTACTTCGTTCGTAAGTTGTATTAATGGAAGGGGCATGAGCTGATTCGCTGGGCGACGGACGACCTATGACACTTGAGGAGAGAAGGGGTTAATGAGTAGGGTGAATGGGGTCAATGTCGAGATCTGGAAGCAGGTGACCAAGACAGGAGCCTTGTCTTATATTTTATCTTTTTGATGACTCATACCAATACTAGTCTAATAGAAGTATCTCTTCGCGGAGGCCAATGCCTTCCATTTCGTCGTCTATAAGCATTTGGTCGCTAGCCTCAAGCTTAATGTCAGAGATGTCGTAGCTGTCACCAACTTTGGTATCCTTCACGTTCTTGTCTTCTATGCCGTGGTTCTGGCAAGGAGTATTCTCAGAGTCGGCGTCTGACATATTCCCATTGAGGAGACATGACTCGTCGTTGTGGACGGAAATACGAAGAGAGGGTAGTGGTTCGCTGGCCAGTTCGTCTATGCGCTCGGATGTGTGCGAACCGTCGTCTTCGAAGGTCGAGGTGTCTTCTGTGAACAAGGAATCATACAGTTCATCACCCTCGAGCTCATCCGGTAAGACATCAGGAAGATGCAAATCGTTGTCTTGAATCCAGGAATCGCAGAAAAGGTCATCCTCGAAACTACATTTGTCAATGAAAAGGATTTGGTGATCAAGACTATCAGGTCCTTCGAACAATGTATCCCGGCTAAATTCTTGCAGCGAATCTACTTGGGCGCCTGGATCTTGATATACCGACTTCTTAATCAAATTCCCACTCTCCATCATAGCTGATACTCTTTCGCCTGGGCAGCGAGGGTCCTCTTCATCGAGCATTACCTGAGAGATGCAAGTGTCTGCTACAGACCGCTCCGTACTGAGTTTCAATGGACTTAGGCGCTTTGCAGCAGCTGAGTCGAAGAGTATGCGCTGACAAACTTGCCACAGACGAAGCTTGATGGCAGATGTCATAACCAAACTAGGTTGGTTGTCTGCTTCAGTGCCTGACCCATCACGAAGCATGTGAAGACGCTCTTCTAAGGAAAGACTGGTCATTTGCTCGATTTCTAACCTGAAGGCGGGCGATTTTGAACGATTGTAGACTGCAGTGATACTCTGGGCAACGCTGGAAATATGTGCATTACGGTGTGCAATTGCCTTTAGAAAGAAATTGTCAGCGTTATATACACGTACATGGTTTGCAAGATAAAAACTTACAGGCAGATAACCGGGGCTGAATAACGGCGGTGATATTCCTGCAAGCTTGGGTTCAATTGAGCGCCGATCACGGCTAGTCCCCTTTGAAGCCATCTTGTCGCTATATATCAAAGAGCGAAAAGATAAATCTACCAGCTTTGCCCAATCGTCAACTACAACTTTGTAATCTGGGATGGTCCCCTTTGGTACGGTGCTGTCTTCAGGCAACAGCATACAAGAGCTACTTGTTGAGCCGTTCGAATTAAGTCCTTGTGAGAAAGTTGAGGAGACAATGGATTCTTGCGATGAGTGGTCTGTATCCAGCATGAAGTTGTCCCCAAATTCAGGGATGTCTGTAGCTGCAGGTTCGGATGCTTGGTATCTGGGGACCTTTTGATGCGGGCAGCGATGATACGACAAATCGTCTAGGAGAATCATGTCATTCCTATCCCCAGCTATGTCATAGAACGTCTCGTCCGCGAGACTGGAAGATGATCGGTCAACCTTTCGTTTTTTGGCAAGGGCAGAAGCAGGTGGCAGGGAAAATCTCCATGTGATTGCGACCTCCTCGAGGTGAGCGACGAGAACTCCTCTCGGAGGGATCGTGTCTCTTGTCACAAAGGAATCGCCTCCTGCTTTGCTAGACTGTATGAAGCCTTGTTGAAAAGCAAGATGGCTCAACTTCAAAAGCAAGTCCGGCTGCTTCCTGGAGGAGATGGTACAGTTGGTAGGAAAAGTGAGCGCTGCTTTCAAGCCAAGCTGGCTCCAGAGCTGCAAAGTCATACTCAGTATATCAGAAATATCTATAGTAAGGAATGAAGAAGGACCTCTGCATCCCTAATTATCACACCAAGAGTCTCCACTAAGTTCATCCGATCGGACGATGAGATAGATATACCTGCTGTATCAAAGCTAAAGTAGAAGATGAGCCCATTGCCTCTGCTAATCCAGACGCCTGCAGAGATCAGGCTGGAAAGCTGGCTTGATGGTGGAAGACTTGAGGAAAAGATATCATGCGGGGAAGAGAGTTTTATGGAAGAATTGGTTGTAAGCTTGAGGCCTCTGGCTTCCAAAGTATGCTCGAGCTGGGATAGTTGATGAGCGAAAGAAAACATGGTACTATCCTCATTGCGATAGCTGCCTTGTCAGAACATGTACAATATGGATCAGGGAGAATGTGGGGTGAAGGTAGTAGACAGTGGTCAGATACTTTAGGTAGCAGTATGTTATCATTACACGCATTCACGAAGCTGGACAACCAAATGAACTCAAAGCTGTCCGACTTCACGAGTTCGGGGCGATCGCATGTAATCACGACTGTCCGATTTCACGAATTTGGAGAGGTCCATTGCTGAGAGACACTCGAAACTTCGTGCCTACCTCCTCGGTCTCAGATCGCGTTTATGATAGGAATTGCCTCAAGAATGGCAAATGCTTCGTCCATGTCAATCTTCGCTTCATTGGCGATATGAAGCAGTGCATGTCGGAATTCTAAAGCACTGTGGATTGATCTACAGAAAAGATGATTGTATTGTGGGGGCGGGGACAATCGGATTGTTGCTCGGTTAGCTATCGAATGGGGCTCAAATTATGTCATTTCCACGTGAAACCGCCTAAGGACAACTCGCCATCGCCGCTCCCGTTCTCGACCAGATTCGAACCGCTCTTTGGCTTGGCTAGCCTGCCATCCACCCGAGCCATCCCAGGGGGAGGGCCATCGAAAGGAGTTGGGACAGGTACGAGTACTTCACTTGTTTCGACATGGAGTTGCTGCCTCTGGTCGAGCTGCTGTCACCAACAGAGCCAGATTTACCACATGCTGATAGCACAACAGAGGACGACCAGAGCACGAGTGTTCTTGAATAAGACTGGTCTGCCTGGACAACACGCTGCTACCCAAGCGCTTCGACGACTTGGTCTGCTCATCTCGTCATGCGTACCAAGACGTGTTGCCGCAGTCCAATCTCGACTACGTGCAAACCATTGGGTTGCCAATTCTCCGAAGTATTACAACCACATGGCTTCTGTCGTACCGTCAGGCCTCAGCTGCAGGTCACCCGGGAACAGAAGATGCTCAACACGTCAGCAAATGAACCTACAATCCAGCGGCGAATGCAACATGAGTCCCCACGATTGATCTCTCCAGACCCCAACAATCCTCCAAAGTCCCAAACAGGCACAGGATGGAAAGCAACATCCGCCATCTGCAAAGGGGATTACGGTGTTTGATGTTTGCTTGGTCCGCTTGACCCCCTGCTCGATGCGTAGCGGGGAGGAGATGAGCCAATCAGACCCTCGACATGACCGTGTACCTGCATTTCGCTTCTCCTGTCTCAGCTAAAGGACTAACGATGTAGCTCGATCTGGCCAATCCTGGCATCACCTCCTGATGCTCATTTCCTTGCGCCGCCTCCCCCATATCGCCCTCATCTCCTGATTCCTTTGTCTCTCTTTCCTTTCCTTTCCTCTCCACCACGTTCATTTGCATCTTGTCGCTTTCGGTCCTTGAGACTGCACACTCTTTCAAAGTTCTCAGTCACTCTTTTGCGAATAGATTTCGCCCCACGCTCTTTAGCCCTCACGACTTCAAAAGCACAAGCGCATTGTACAAGCATAGGATTTTACCCCTACAAGGCAAATACACTCGGACGAACACAATACCTACATCTGAAATCCTCCAAGCCTATTGCATCAATACAGCAAGATGTTCACCAAGCTTTCCGTCAGCGTTATTGTGGCTTTGGCAGCCGCCGCGCAAGCTGCTTCTCCAGGATATGGTGGATATGGAGGCTATGGCCCCAAGAGCTACAAACACTCTCATGTATCCAAGCCTCACCACAATTCAACCTCAATCCCAGGCTCACCCGCCAGCACTGTTTCGGTATCTACCTCTGAGATTGCGGGAACTGGAACCACATCTCTCCCAAACCTCAGTACTGGTGTAGCCACCACATCGGTCCTCTCAAGCTCAGTGGTCGTCCCTACTATTCCATTAAGCACTGGCGTCTCCAGCTCGGAGACCGTGCCCATTTCTGCGAGCACCGGATCAGCTTCTGCTCCCTACCCTATCTCGGAGACTCCAGGTGTCAGTTCCACCCTGGGCAATAGCCCAATTGGCACAGGGGTTTCAAGCGTCCCTCAAGGTCCCATTGGTACTGGTACCGGAAGTGGCTCTGGGATCACAACTGCTCCTGGGCCAATTGAAACCAAGACCTCGGACACAACTCTTACCTACACCCTCGGCTCTGGCTCATCCACCACCGTCGTAACCACAACCATCAAACACACTTCCACCGAGACCAAAGTCGAGGTACGCAATATAGCACTCTTTTAACATCGGCTTCTAGCTAACATTAAACAGACCGTCTACGCAACCGAGAGTACTTCTACCGGCGGTCTCGAGGCAACTGGTGGATCAGGCGCCGGCGAACCTACTACAACGATTTCGCACACCTCAACCTTCACTAAGGTTATCACAGTCCAGCCCATCTCCAGCCCAACTGGCGTCCAAGAGGGTAACAGCCCGATCGGTGGCTCTGGTGCAGGAGGTGCCGGCGGCAGCTGCAAGCCACAAGTCACTGTTACCGTTACCGGCCCCGCTCAGACGGTCACAGTCGTAGGTTCCCTTGGTGAAGACCACATGTACATACCGCTAATAGATTTTAGACTGCTGGCCCTGAAGGATCAAACACTGCTGGAAATTCACCAATCGAGACAGCTATCCCATCCATCAGTGGCTCCGCCCCATTCGGCAACGGTACCAACACTGATCGGCCCAAGAAGACCAAGACAAAGTGCGCCTCGACTGGCTTCATCACCAAGCCATCAGCCAGTTTCACAGCTAAGCCAACAGGCGGTTACATGCGCTACTAGAGGGTGAATCCTCTTCTCAAAGTTTGCGCAGAGCGCACTGGTCTTGATACTTGAGGCGACTCGATTCTCAGGCAGGATTAGAGCTTCATCAAAAATTCAGTATCTGTTCATTCTTGTATATTTAGCCTTCACCATCTACCCCTTTTTTACCCTTGGAAAGCATACGGCGAGCAATGCAAAACATATACCCCGTGGGCAAACGCTTGAGCACTTTATGAGAAGACTAAAGCTGGTCGCTTGACGGCATTTGATGGCTTGAAATGCATACCTCCTACGCGAGCGAACGAGTGTGTGACCAGCAGGCATGGCGGGGAGTTGGGTTGGGGCCACGGTGTGCATAGCGTGGCAAGCAGAATCTTCAAACTAGATGTTGTATTTGATCAATGTCTCCAAATGCTCTCATCAAGCTTTACTGTTGAAGCCTTGACTCCCTTCATCGCTCGGGCCGGCTGTGTAGATTTTCATCGTCTGGCAGGATCCAATCATTGTTTTGTTGCTGATACCGTCCTACCAACTGTTATGAAACTCCATCTGCCAATCAATGTAACTTATGTCCTTTGATCTCGGGGTTTAATGATTCGATGGTACGGGTGAGTTTCTTTATCACTACGGTTAGATTAATAGAAAGTGTGCTCATTGGTAACGAGGATTATAGTGAATTAAAAGTGTCTGATATTGTAGACGTAAACCTTCATCATTCTGGGCAATGTCTATCCTTCGAGCCTTCATTGCCGGATGGATGAAGGATGTTCGTGAATGCTGACTAATCACGTTCTCCATGCATGTGACGCTCCTGATTCGTCATACCAGCCACTCTTTGCTCTCCGGAACCATCAGCTTCTTTGTTGAACATCCACCAGGCACCATGCCTGGCCCCGATAGAGATACCATCATGTCTTCTGACAGTGAAGGTCTCGGCGACTACATATTACCACCGCGTATACAAGCACGCTTCTGTCGATCCTCAACAAATACCGCCCGCCGCAAGTCCTCAGCAGCTTCATCTCGTCGCAACTCCATGTCTTCCCATCACTCAAGTAGATCCGCGCGCTCTTCTCATGGTGGACCACAGAGTACTCATATCGCCCAGCATCTACGCCGAGCATCTCTCCTAGAAAGCCGCAAAGCAAGGTTGGCGGAGAAGGCAGCTCATGCCGAGAAAGTCCGCCTTCGAGCGGCAATGGCCAAAGCTGCTCCACGAGTAAACGCGAATAGCGAAGAGCGTGCGCTGGCTGCCCAACAAGCGAGGGAAAGATATCTAGCCCAAGTCGCAGCAAACTGTCATGAGGAGGTCAAACGCGCAAAAAGGGTGGCTGAAGACACCCGAGAGAAGAAGGCCGCCGAACACCTGCGGTTAAAGGGTGAGATGGAAGAACGGCTTGCTGAAGCGGAAAGGAGAAGACTTGTTTATCAGCAAAACCTGAGGCGGACGAAGAACAATTCTCATCTCGCACCAGTCGAAGAGATGAAGGTGATGCCATATGTCTGGAAGCCTCCCAATGAGCATGAAGCCGCAGTGCTGCTGCAAAGAGCTTGGAAAAATAGACAATGGCGGAGAATATCCTCCACGTTCCAAGACCTCGGCTTGAGTGTGGAGACCGTTCGAAGGATGAACTTCGATGACCTTAGCTTATTATTAAGCCAGGAAAGGGTGCTTACATGCACGGCTCATATGCTAAGGAATTGCGGTCTACATGATACCGAGAACGACGCAGTAAAAGACAGGGCCGCAGTTCGGATGTTTTTAAGCGCCTTCTTGATCCTAGGACATCCTAAACAAGTCTTGAGTAGAGACGGCATACAAGAGCAGGACTTGATTGCAAAGGCAAAATTTCTACTAGACGACTTTGAGATTATGATCTCGAGTCCTCAATCTACTTCATTCTTTCATACACACCGAGCTTCCTTCCTGGAAGCATACTCTTCATTCCGATCTGCGTTTGCCGCTTGGAAAGACCATGATTCCTCTGTTTTGGTTGGAACTATGATTGCTCAATTTGTGGAATTGGATGCAATATGGCAGTCTGTCAAGGACGATTCGGACGGAGGCGTCTCTAGTGACTACAGAGAAGGGATTCAACAGAATCAGACTTTAATCCTTGTCAGACTCAAGCGACTGCTGGGGCATGGTGAAGCTATGAAAGCAGTAAAAGATGCTGTCCAAGAAGCGAGGAGAGCAAAGTCCCGGAAGAAGAAAGTTAAGCCTGCAAAGGAGGCCAGACCTCGAGCTGCCTCAAATGTTTCGATGTTGTCGCAAGGCAGGTTGGAGGATTCTAGCTCTACATCTGACGCTCAATCACCAGACTGGTCTCGCCATACCCAGGAACTCAGAAGAGCAAGTTCATCTCTACCGGATAACCGAACGATCATGCATGAACTTGCGATAAATCAGGAGTATCGAATCGATCTTACCCGACGAGCGGATTCGAGAGAAGACATTCTGCAAGCCGTTTCAGAGGACCTCCGAGAAGGTCTCAGCTCTGGACTAGGTGATGTCTGGATAGTTGCAATGGCTCAAACCGTGCGTGATAAGCTGCTTGGTCTTGTCCAGCCCGGAAAATCTCTCCACCATTTGATATCGGAGGCACTAGATCCATCGGTCATAGCAAATCAAGTAAAGATGGGCGCTTTCTCGTATCAGCGGTTCTTCTCCTTCTTCAACAAGATCTTACCAAAGCTGTGTGCGCCAGTCCGAGATGCAGAGGTCAAAGCATGGGCTGAGGATTCAATGGACGATCCCATTGAACGATTCGCCAAGCTGAATTATGTGATCGATTTGTTGTCGCTCGATAATGCCAACTTCACACTACAAATGAATGCTCCCATGTTGTTGGAACAAGTTGCCAGCTACGAATATAATCGCTTCGCAGAACTATTCAATAACAAGCCACTCACGAAGACTATGCAGTGGTGGAGGAAAGCAAATGATAGGATACAAGATGACGCTACGAGGCGGTCTGGCAACGGTGCTGGAAGGCCCGATACTAGGATCACGCCAAATAAGATCTACATGCAAGGGCTGGTCGATCTCGCAGTGGCAGTGACAGAAGTACAGGATTCCGAGTTGCCAGAGACTCTTGAATTGGACCAAGATCGGATGAAGCGGATCAGATCTGAAATCCTCCGCATGATTACCGTCGAAGCTATTCTCCTCACTGCTAAGAATCTCCTCAAACGTGATGTGCGCTCACAATGGAAAACAGAAGCTCAGCGCATGTGGGAACTGCCATACGAAGACCCGCAAGCCTTCCTTTCCACCCTCCCTCAGGCAATGCCGCCTACCACCAAAACAGCACTGTTGGGCACTATAGATCGTGTTTTACAGGATGCGAGGCTCGGGCAAGCGACTCACCCGGTCATGAAGGTTCTTCTACAGAAGATCAAGACGCACATATTCACTCATCTTTCAGCTGCGAGTGCAGATGAACGTATCAAAGCGAGTAGCACCGCAAGTGAAGTGCTAGCTTCGGGTGGCTTGTGCGAAATTGTCGGTCAAGTCGGGTCACTGGTTGAGGAGTTGAGAAAAGTAGCCGATGTGGATCGTGAAGCTCATGGCAAATGGTATGACGAGATTGCAGCCTCGACGACGACATGAAGTGTTTTATAGGACAGTGCGTTGGATTTCCGGACTTTGGGAGGCATGAGGATTGAGGATGATTGCATGGCGCCTGGAAGTCTCATGCATGCTGTACACCTAACATACCTTAAGACCTTGGCTAGAATGCTTTTTGTATAACATATGACATTGAAGAGATTCAGGTGATACATGAAACAAATTCCCATACTCTAGGGACTATTATTGCTCTTCTTCGAATCGACCCCAATCTCCCTGCTTTACCCCCTTTTTCGTCAACGCCAAGCCAGAATCAGGGCAAGGAGCCACTAGCGCACTTCGGAACATTTCCAGAAAAGTGACTCACTAGCACATCGTCAAAACGTACGAAATAGTATGATGTAATGCCTTCAAAAATAGTCTTATTGAGTGATAAATATCTGAGTGAAAGTATGTACAAACTGCATATTTCATGAAAATGTTTCATAAACAGTCGAATGTCATGCCAATAAAATTTAACTTTATCGATTTTAATTTTCGTTGTTCAGTCATTTTCGCACTTCTCTTTGTCAACATTTCTCTCTCATAACAAGTTGTCGTTCTCGACAACAACAACAAATCGTTTTACTAACACGTTATGCGAATCAGTGTATGACAATGCGTCATGAACTTCAAGAATAAGGCAAAACAAAACGTGATGTGATTGTAAAGCAAAATCGAATTCAAGCGTTGTATGAAATGACTGAAAATTCAACTTAATAAGTTCAGCTTTTTGCTCAATGATCAGTCACATTGTATTCGGTTTCGCAACAATCTTTTGTCGAAATCATGCTATGCTTCGA
This sequence comes from Physcia stellaris, assembly GCA_018902385.1. Taxonomy (NCBI): domain Eukaryota; kingdom Fungi; phylum Ascomycota; class Lecanoromycetes; order Caliciales; family Physciaceae; genus Physcia; species Physcia stellaris. The sequence continues at coordinate 324,195 of JABSSW010000024.1, read as the reverse complement.
AGTTCTCGTTATTTCGTTCTATTTGATCTTGTATGATGTCGAGACAATTGCCTGCTTCGAATACGTGTTCTAACTCGTCAGCAGAAAATCTTAACGACGACCAAATTTCTCGTAAACGAAGTCTCGAAACGTCTGTTTTTCGCTGTTTCTTTACGCGCTCTTTTCATCATCTTACGACGTGTTCTTCTCAAGTTTTTCATCATCGAAAGATCTTCTTCGTTGGCTTTGCGCAAATATTCAGTACGTTCACGAAATACTCGCAATTGATTTTCATGATGTGTATTTGATGCTGATTTGTTTTCGAGAATTCTGAGTTTGTAGCTTGATTCGTGTTCTTTTTCGAATTCTGCTATCACGAACGATTCATTCCAACGTGATTCTGTCTTATTGTGTATTGGATTTGAGTTCCGAAGAAATACAATTTGCTCGAGGAAATATTTCTGTTGCTTGACGTCGACGTCATATCGTTTTTTCATTCTCTGCTTCGCCTTATCAATTCGCTTGACAACATTTTTACGAAACTTCTCACGACGTGTCATATGATTTCAAATGAGCGAAATCATTTTCTCGAACGTCGATAACACGATCTTTTCATCTCGAATGACTGCTTGAACGAGATTGACTGTTGCGAATGCACGTGACTCGACTCCGAAAATGATTTCGTCAAATGAGTATTTCAAATGTTCGATATGTCTCTCATTGCATGCAGAGATCGTTCGGCGAAATATATCAACGACATTCTCGTTTTTTTTCTTCATTTTGTTCATCGCAACACGTAAAATTCTATTGATTCGTTCTATCATTTTTATTGACTTATGTGATTGACTGAATGCTTGAATAAAAACGATGTTGAAATTCTTGATTGTTTCGATCATTTTCGACGATTTGAATGCTGTATCGACGTCCCAATAGACTGCAGCTGACATAAAATGATCATTAACTTTATGATATTCGAGCGTCTGTTTTACATTTTCGATCTTAATGCTGATAGTAAAATATGAAAATAAACGTCTCGAAAAATAATTCATCATGTTGCAAATATGCTTGTAATCGTACTTTGAAAATTTCGACAAATTCATGAAATCAATGTCGAATAAATCATACGACTGATACGTCTGAATTGATTTCAACGATACTGTTCTCATTACTGATGTTCATAAAACACACTTCATGCGTTCTTGTACGTAAATCTTGACGTTCGAAATCATATAAAATCAATATATTTTGTCTTTAATACGAGCGAATATTATATTAGTAAAAAAATGATCTGCTTCGTCATGCATTTCTTGTAGCAATGACGCAATTTCGTTTTTCTGTAAGCAGACGCAGTATTCATCTTTGTACTTGTGCAATAGTCGTTTACTCGTTTCGTCGTATCGATAAATATTTACTTTGCGTTTAAATGTTGTCATTGTCGTTTTATTTACTTCAGATGCTTGATTTCATGCGTAATATTTGTAAATATTCGAATATCACTCGTCATTGATGTAATCTGATTCAATCGTCTCATTCTCGTCACTGATCGTTATTGTTGTTAATAAATTTCGAGATGCATTTTTCTCAACTTTTTGTACATCAGACTCGAACGATGATACGTTTTTCTTGAATGTGATTCAATCAACAAAACATGTCGAAAACATTTTTCTCTCATAACAAATCGTATGATATATTTTCGAAACGAACTTGTCATCGTATTTTTCAATTCGTTTTTTTCGATTTTCGTCTGACAATTTCTTGAGCATGTCACGATATTTTTCTTTTTCTGTTTTTCAAAATCACTCGTTATCGTTCACATGCTTGATCGCTTTCTGATACAAATTTTTGACGAATTGATTTGACTCACAATTCTCGACGTTGTAAATGATTCGTGATAAATCGTCTGCAACGACGTTTTTCTCGCTCTCGATATACTTCAATTTGATATTGTGCATTCTGAGTTTGTTGACTCAACGTGCATAAATATTCTCGTGCTTCTTGACGTTCATGAATTCAACAAGAAATTTGTGATTCGTGTGTATAATTGAAATGTTCTTTGCATTGAAATAATGCTCGTGCTTCTCAGTGAAATGAACAATTGCGAATAACTTCTTCTTGTACGTGTCGTAACTGCGTTGAGTTGATGTGAAATTGTACGAATCGAATAAAATAGATCTCATTTCATCGTTTTGCAACTGCCGAATGTATATCTCGATGTTTCATTTCGATGCGTCTGTAAATGTTTCAACTGAAAAATTAAAATCATGATCGAACATGTTCATGACGTTAATCGCAAATTTCTTGAGTGTCAAAAACGTCAAATTCTCGAATTCAATTCACTTTCATTCGACTGTTTTGTTCTGAAAACGTTGAAAAAATCTCGTTATTTCGTCGAAATTTAATATTCATCTGCGTGTAACATTGATTACTTTCATGAAATTTTTCACTTTCGTTTTGTCTTGCGACACAAATCAATTGCGTATTTTGTCTATTGTTTCTTGCTTGATGTTGAGTGAATTCTCTATATTGAACATCTGATTTAAACACTTGATATTCAATATCTCAATGCGTAATTTGCCGAAAAATATTCTCATCTTATTTCACATCAATCGCGAGAAGAATTGCTGTACTAGAAAGTCGTATAATTGTTGTCAAATTTCGAATTCGCCAAATATGTCATCGATATAAAATTCAGCATTCGAATCTGATTCATCTGCATTATGTAACAATGATGATTTCGAATCAAACGCAAAAATGATTTTCAATAATATGTTCATAAATTTCGTGAACGTGAACGACGACGTTTTAGTTTCTTGCGACATTTTCGTTGATTGCAATTGATCTATTTCTGATATGTGAAACGTTAAATAATGACGATTTTCTGAATGTATTGACACTTCTCAATACTCATGTTTCATATCGATTTCGAAAAACATTTTTCACTTCGAATTCGATATCAATTCTTGTATTTTTCTGAACAGCTTCATCGTATTCTTTTGTGAATTCTCATAAATGTAATGATAGTTGAAAATCAAACGATTTTTTTCACTTTTCTTCGAAGTCAACTTGAATAAAAAACTGAACTGAGAAGTACGATCATTTGTTGTCATTGTTTTTTCATATATGTTCGCATCAATGCTTTTCTGAATGATTTCGCGAAGTCTTCATTTTCTATCATTGATCAAGCGTGACTGTCGTGTTACGTACGATTTCAGATCTTGACGTGAATGAACTCGATGAATAATTAAATCTGTAACAGAAACTTCGACGATATCGTTGATTGTTACATCACGATAAATTCAAATCAATTGTAAAAATTTCAATCGTTTTGAATTCGATATGTCGCGCTCAATTTCGATTTTCTGAGTCTTGTTTCACTCTTTCAGAAATTTCAATGATTGTGACTCGTCAATAGTTCGTCGAATAAGACGTCGTTGAATAAAAAATGACGTAAAAGTGAGATTATCGACGATAACATCAGTGTCTAAAACTGTATTGTTGACGTGAAATTTCTCGATTGCATTTTCGTTCTCTTCTGTCTTCATACGATTTTTCTGTTCATCTCAATGTAGTAAACATTTTATGTTTTCAGAACATTCACATTTCACCTCTTTATCATTCAGAATCGCTTGAATTTGCAATGTACGATACTCATGAAAATTTGCATTCGTCTCATGATGCTTTAAACAAGCGTATTCGATATCACAACGACACGTCGAACTGATTTCGTAAAAAATGACTTCATTCAACTCTATTTTGAAAATTCGAAATGTCGATTTCGAAACAGCTTCTTCGACCGTCTTCTCATTATTAATATCAATATGTTTTTCAATTTTCTTTTTAACACGTGGGCGTTTTTTATGATCATTCGCAAAATTTATTGAAAATTCTCGTCGTCGTCGACATCGTTAAAATCGTTCGAGTCGTTATCATTTGATTCGTCGATATCAGAATTCGTTTCGTCAAACGAGCTCTTTTCACTCTTCTCTCTTTCTTTAAGGTGGTCATTCATTATTTTCTTGACTCGCTTGTTTTCTTTCTTGATCGTTTTTATTATGTTTTTGATCAACGCGAATTCAACAATCTCGAAAGAATTGATGATAATCGAATTCTTATTCAGCATTTTGTCATCGATCGTGATAATTTTGACTGCAATATTCAGCTGAATTTTCACTGCTTTGAGTCACGAGAAATCTAATAGAAGTTTCGTACTCATTGCGTGTGAATTCACGAATGCGAAAAAACGACGCTTGATACTCTTCGCATTGATGTTGAGCATAATTCAATGACTTAAAATTTTACGTTGCTCGTTAATCACTGTCATTGTTATTTGATGCTTGACGAATTCGCTCGTATAATGAATTTTCAGTTTCATGTCATGAGTTAACTTGCTGTCAATGAGAATCAGATCAAAATCTTGATTCGCTTTAACATGTTGATATTCAAACGAATAACGAGTCGAGTCGTTTTCTTTTTGCAATACAACGAGCACTTCGAATGCAGTGAAATTCTTGTTAATTTCGATTCATTTCTTTGTCATTTCTTTGATGTCTGATTTCAACGTTGACAAATCAACTTGAATCAAATTTACTCTAGAAATTTCAGTGTTAGTAAAGATTTGTTTCTTTCGTGATTTGCGCGAAGCAAAAATCAATCGCTTGAACTCATTTTTAAAGAAAAATGAAATAGCACAAAGTTGAATAATTGTCATGATTATAATATTGCTTTTCAGAATTTCCTGAACATTAATTGAAAGCTTGTTTTTCAAAGCATTGATTTTTTTCAATTTCTTGAGCTTGTCAATGTTCTTTTTGATTTTTTTTTTTTTCTTTTTGACAGATGCTGTTGCTGATGTTTTTTCGATAAATTCAGATGATTTCGCTGCAAATTCTTTTTTTACGTCAAATGTTTCATCGTCGTGTTTCATTCGTCTTTTTTTTTTTCGAGTCTTTATCGTATAGATTTTCGCTGACTGATCGACATTTGATTTCGAGTTATATTTCGAATTTGCGAATATCGTAATTGAATTCACTGCAAGAAAACGTTGAATGACGATCTCATTCATTTCAGATTTTTCGTTCTCTGAGTCGAATTTTTTCATCTGTACTAATCTTGACGTTGACTTTCTCATTTTTGATACAAAGTTGTTCGAGTTATACATTTCGTCGTATTTCGTCGTGAAAACATGCTGATTGTTGTTTTCATTCTCAATTTCTGTATCATATGTATAGTACATCGCATTTATCGCAGACTGTTGAGTGTTGAATGATATACTCGTTATTGTTGCTATTTGTGCAAATGATGTCGCTGAGACAAATAAGTCAACAGATCGCTTCAATTTCGTCTGAGCAATTTTCTCGAATGTTACAGAAATCTTTATGTCAATCAATCATTTTAACAAACGTGCGACTGCATATTTTAAACGATTCTGTTCATTCATCGTACATTCGCGAAGTATATGTTCTGTTTCATCGCATCGTATGCAAATTTTATCATGCTTGTCTCGATTATACTCAAGAAAATCGTTGATGATTCGATTGTAATGATTTCATCGAATAAATCAGAACGTTTGATTTTTTTGCTGCTGACGTATAATCAAAGCTGATTCGGATTGACGTCGCTCACGAAATTGTATTGTTTCATTAACTGTTGCGACGAGTACAATTGATTGTTGCTGATCACGCGAGTTTTGCGACGAATATTCTGAATATTGTTGCAAAATTGAAATAAATTTCGTGTTAATAACATTTTGTATACGATTTTTGCTGATTATACGATGTAGTTGACGTGCAAAACGAAATATTGTTGCGAAGCTATTCAAGTCGAATTCTAACTTGATCAGTCGTATTTGAATTTCTTTGATTTCGTTTGCTTGATAATGCATATTCGATTTTCAGAAATTAATTGCATTTCGTAGATTCACAAGTTTTTTGTCATTATTCATTCTCAATTGCTTCGTTCGATTTTTCTTCTTCGATTTCAAGATTGCAAATTGATTTTCGATCGTTTCGTAAACATTCTTTAACGTTTGAAAGTTTTTAGTGACGTTTACATATTTCGTTTTGATTTTTCGTCGTAAAACAAAATCGTGAAGTTTTGCGACAAATTGTTCAATAATTACATTCATAATGATATCATTTTTATCATCGACTTCTTCGACTGCACGAAAGAAATTAATCACACGTTCGTAATAATCGTTCAAAGTCTCATTTTTCTGCTGTTGAATCGCTTTCAATTTGTCAAATCAATTCTTTCGAGTTTTTTGTTTGATTTTTCTTTTTGGAAATCGCTTCAACAACAATGTCACGAAAATATTTTTGTCGACAATGTTAGTTTCGACATTTTTTTTGATCATTTGCTGAATCGTGAATGATTTTTTTGTTCATGACTCGATTTCGTTTTTCAGTTTTGACTCGATTTTTGCAATTCATTCATTTGATTCAAAATCATCGTCGAGTGTCTTTTTGATTTTTTGAAGTCATCGTCGTGCAAATTTGTTTTCAGTGAAATAATTCAATTGAAACTTTTTCATCTTGATAAGCTTGACTGACTGACTCTGAACAATGAATGATTGTTGTACTAGACTGCTAAGAAAATCGACGATATTGCTAGTTCAACTAATTGATTTTTCTGAATGAACGAAGTCTTTTTGTTTTATAAAATCTCTTATGAATTGAGCAGGATTAAAACTATGTGACTGATGAATGTATTCTTCAAATAACGTAGTGAACAGTTGATTTTTCGAATCAATGTTCGAGTGAACAGAATTACTAGTTCGACTCGTATCAAGTGACGATGTAAAAAATTGACGTTCTCGATAAACAGTAAATGATGAAATCACGATTTCTTTCTTAGATGAAAACATTTTTGAGTAATAAGTATCAAAACAAATGATAATGCTCAGAAGCTTTTGCAGATCAAATTCTTGTTTCGAATATTAAAAAGTTTAAATGCAAATTTTTTTTGAGAGTCTTCAAGTATATGCGTATGTCGTTACTTCTCACTAGCTCGTTGACACTAGTTATTCGAATGATAAACTCGTACGAAACACATTTGATGAATTCTTTGTCAAATAGTTGTATGAATGACTGATGTTGACACTGTCGTGAAGTAAATATGAATTATTTCTGATTTTGATGATGTTTCGATAACATCTGATATTCACAACGTAACGAAATTTTTTAACGATTTGATTCGCTGATATCGATGTTACTGTTGAATGATTTGAACGACACGTCGTTTCTCGTCGTTTGATATTGAATGATTCGAACGACACGTCGTTCTCTGTTTGCTGATATTTTGTTCTGAAGATTTGAACGACACGTCGTTTCTCGTCTGCTTGTATTCGCACTGAATGACTTGAACGACACGTCGTTTTTCGTCTGCTGATACTTTACGCTGAATGATCTGAACTGCACGTCGTTTTTAGTCTGTAAACACAGATTCTGTTTTGAACAGCACGTCGTTCACGAACTTTCTGAATGATTTGAACAACACGTCGTTCACGATTTATTAACACGCTGTATTTTCTGATTTGAACGGCACGTTGTTTCAGATTTACTAACACACGATACTGACTGATTTGAACGACACGTTGTTCACGATCTGTACTAAATAATTTGAACGACACGTCGTTTCTCGTCTGCTGATACTGAATGACTTGAACGACACGTTGTTTTTCGTCGACTGATACTGAATGACTTGAACTGCACGTCGTTTCTCGTCTGTTAATACTGTGATTTCTGACTGCTGAATGACTGAATACTGTTTTTAATATCTCATGACCTGATGTGCGTTGAATTCCTTTGTAGAAATGCTGAAATGAGCCACTTTACAATTTCGATATCTTTGTCAAAAAACGACTAACAGCGATCTGCTCTGACGTTCGAATTATCTTGACAAAATTTTCAGAAAAGTGGCTCACTAGCACATCGTCAAAACGTACGAAATAGTATGATGTAATGCCTTCAAGAATAATCTTATTGAGTGATAGATATTTGAATGAAAGTATGTACAAACTGCATATTTCATGAAGATGTTTCATAAACAGCCGAATGTCATGTCAATAAGGTCTAACCCTATCGATCTTAGTTTTCGTTGCCCAGCCATTTTCGCACTCCTCCCTGCCAACATTTCCCATCCATCACCAATTGCCGCTCTTCAGTCGCGAGAGAATGAAGTCATCGCTATCAATTCATTCGACCCGTCCATATCCATGTTCTGACCCAAGTGAAGATGTCCTTCTCTTCATCATTTTCTGTTCTTCTCAACCTTGAAACCCTTTCCCTCTTTTGTTGGCTGCCACCGTAGAATCTACCTCGAGATCTTCTTTTTCATTATTCATTGGCCTCCCTGCTTGAAAGGCTCGACATGGATCCGAAGGCTCCGAATGGCAAGTTGAGGTCTACTCCTCAATTTGCCATGTACCAACGAGAGAACTTCTGGAAGCCTAATACAGGAGAGGTGCCATTATTCAATACGGGTCTGTCTTGGCCTCCGCATCATCCGAGCCTCTATTGACGCAGGGGACAGAGCCCGGCAAGCTGGAGGAGCTGGCCAAAGAGAAGCTTACTGAGGGAGGCTGGTACCATATATCCATGCCATTGCGTTCTTGTAGCTTGCTAAGTGTTCCTCTAGGTATTACGCTTCGTCCAATGCTGGTCAATCCTATACACATCTCGCGAACCGTATGATCAACCCAACATCCGTCGATTAGATATCAAGGCTTACAAACTCAGGCGAAGCATTTTTCCGCCATCGCATCATCCCTCGCCAACTCGTCGACACCAATGTCCGAGACAGCGCAATCACCATCTTCGGCCACAAAGGTCCATTCCCATTCCCTTGACAAGTTCCCACGCTCCGCTCGCTGACTACCAACTCCTATCCAGTCGCCGCACCCATCGGTTTCGCCCCAATTGGAATAAACAAAATCTACCACCCTGCCGGTGAACTCCCAGTCGCCCGCGTCGCGCACGAGCTCAACCTCCCCTACGCCCTCTCCACCGCCGGCTCGCAACCCATCGAAGCCGTCGCCAGAGCCAATGCCTCCGGCCCACGCTTCTATCAGCTCTATATGCCCCACGACGATGCGTTAACCATCTCGCTCCTAACTCGCGCATTCGAAAACGGCTTCGATGCCTGTATCCTGACGACCGACACCTGGCAGCTAGGCTGGCGCCACGACGACATCGCTACAGGCAACTACGCCTTCTATCGCGGAATCGGCGCCGATCTAGGGCTGAGCGATCCCGTCTTCCAGCGGAAGTTGAAGCTGGAGGGGATAGATCCCAAGAAAGAGCCAGAGCGGGCGGGGGCGTTATGGATCGACAACGTATGGCACGGCCGCGCCTGGAGCTGGGAAAAGATCCCCTGGCTGCGCGACACCTGGAAGCGCATCAGCGGCGGCCGCCCGTTCTGCATCAAAGGCATCCAGAGCGTATCCGATGCGCGCAAATGCGTCGAGTTGGGCGTCGATGGTATCGTCGTGAGCAACCACGCTGGCCGCCAGGTCGACGGCGCTATCGCTTCGCTTGACGCCCTGGAGAATATCGTCGCTGCTGTGGGTGACAGCATCTACATCATGTACGACAGCGGCATTCGCGGCGCGAGCGATGTCCTCAAGGCGCTGGCGCTGGGCGCAAAGTTCGTTTGGGTTGGCAGGCTGTGGGTTTGGGGGCTTAGTATTATGGGTGAGGTGGGCGTGAGGCATGTTATGAGGAGCTTGTTGGCGGATTTCGATATCTTGATGAATGTGGCCGGGTTTCAGAACGTGGGGCAGATGGCGGAGAAGGGGGTTTTGGGTATGTTTTTGTGTGGTTTTCTCATGGACTTGTTCTCTCCTTCTCTCTCTTTAATTACACCTCCATCCGAGCCCGCCCGTGCGATTCCATTACGAGAGAAACACACGACCGGGTGATACGAAGGCAACATTCCGTTCAGCAGATACTAATTCATACATAACAGAGTCATACCCCCGCTCCTACTCCCTCATCGCGCAGCGATCGAAGCTATAGATCTCTGAATCCAATCATCATCCTCGCCGATCTCCCATGGCCATATCCAAATCCCTGCATGTTATATAGGATCAGGCTAGATAATCCGATCAATCATCAATAACAGGAAGAGATCAGGCACGTCCTCCAGGTCAAACACCACTCCCCCATTCCCATCCCCATTCCCATTCCTCATATACAGCGCTCCTGAATGTCATTTTCCAATCATGATATAAAGTTTTCGGAGTGTCTCGTGGGGTGGGGGTTTGGAGAGGAGGTGTAAGAGCTGTTTTGGGGATTTCGTGGTTGTGAATTGGGGGATTGTGGGGAGATGGGGGAGGAGGGGGAGAGGGGGAGGGGAGGAGGGGAGGAGGGGAGATGGGAGGGGGATGGGAGGTTGGCTATCTTTTAGGGAAGAAGTGATGTTTGGGAGAAGAGACTTCTGAGAAAAAAAGGGGGTTCAAGTTTTGAGTTTCGTTGCTTTTTTTTCTTCTCTCTTCTTCTTCTCTTGTCTTGTGTCTTCTTTCCTTTCGCTTTTATTAACATTATTCACAACTCAAACCATCAAAAATAAATCACTTTTTTCTATTTCTTTTCTCTTTATCTTCTCATCGACTCATCTTCCCTTTCTTTATCTCTCGCGCTTTTAGATAACGATCAAAACGATACAACTTCTTCAATCAGAAAGATCTTATATCAAAAAATCAGAGTTACATGCTTGTATATAGAGTTTAATCTCCAACTCCCTCTTCAAAAACTCCCCCATTGCTGCCTCCCCCTTCTCCCTCCCAAACTTCCCCATTTCAAAATCCCCAATTCTGAACTGGCCCTTCAAAAACTTTTCCTTCAAAACTCCCCTTCCCAAACTCCCTCTTCCCAAAATCCCCATATCCAAACTCCCTCCCCAAGATTCCCCTCCAAACTCCCCTCCAACTCCCCTCCCCAGAATGCCCCTCCGCAAAATCCCCTCCCCGAACTCCCCCTCCAAAACCCTCTCCCCTCCCCATCTCAAAGCAATTCACACATGCGCAACAGGCGCAAAACTAATCCTCCGTCCCCCGATATCAAACACCGCGAACTGCGCCATCAGGAACGCCTGTCCGAAGACGGCGGGGCCGGAGGGGGCGGTTGGTTGCAGGGCGCCGGTGCAATCTAAGGAGGGGGTTAGTTTGTGGTTTTTTGGGGGGTTGAGGGGGGAAGGAAGAAAAGAGTCGAACTCACAACCCGCCTCCCCTCCCAGGGATGATAATTCAACCACCTCCCCCAATAATCACACCATCGACGCCTCCGATCGAGAGCACCAGATCCGGCAGCGGCGCCGAGCAGGGAAACGTCCACGTCCCTGGGTTCAGGTCCGCGGTCGCGCCGGGGACGGCGGCGTAGTAGTGCGCTACGAGGGAGGGGTCGAGGTTGATGAGGTCCCAGCCTGTGTCTGGTATCGCTGATGTAAGTAAGGAGAAACTTTAATAATGTAAAAAGTAGGAATGTGGGAAGGGAAGGGAAGGGAAGGGTCTCACCGAACATCCCACACGGATTCGCAGGCGCCATCTTGCCTTCCGGGAACATCACGCTGATGCCGGAGACTTTCCACGATCCGCCCACGTTGCAGCCGTCGTCGACGGGTACTGTGCGTAATGAACCCCGGTACTTGCTCGCGTCCACGTGGCCAAAGTCCCAGGTGCCGGTTCCCCATTCGTCGAGCGCGATCGTGAAGAGCGGGGCTTGTAGCTGCGGGGTGAGGAGCTCGAGGAAGGTTGGGGTGCCCATTGCTATAAAGTCCCGGGATTTAGCATTAGGACTTGTTTTGGCTTGATTGGGGATATGCGTCAAAGAGGCAGTGGGTGGAAAAGTGAAGTGCAGTGCAAACTAACTCCCAGATACCCCATCAGAGGACAGCCCAAGGCCTAATATCCCCTGGATCTGCTGCGGGTCCATGACCGGTTTGTCGTACCACATCACGCCCACGTGCTGCCTCACCGGCGGCAGCTGGCCCACGGTCAAGCTCTCCGTGCCCACGATCCCCGTGGCTGTGAAGCCGGCCATGTAGCTCGAGGAGAAGGTGGCGTTCGGGATGGATTGCCAGCTGGGGCTGTTGCCGGGGACGTAGAGTTGCGTGTACGGCAGCAGGCCGGAGGGTTGGATGGAATCGTTCTGCGAGGCGAATACCCAGCTGGTGGTTCGGATATCAATTCATTGTTCCACTGTAATTACGATGGGGCGGAGGGGGTGGGGGTTATTACAATTGGGTTGATCCGATGTCCAGCATTAGGCCTAGCTGCTGCACTGTTGCCAGGACTTACGTCAGCTATGTTGCATCGAATAGGGGGATCAGACTGACCACCCAGCTTGATGGGCGTCCATGCGAAGAGGTGATGTGGATCTACATGGATAGACACCGCATCTGGAGCCCCTCTCTTGAGTAGCGAGAGGTTATCGTGCCATTGAGTTCTGATGCGGTTGGTCTTGAGACTGAAGACTTGCTGCGATGTTACATTGCGCCATAGGGGTTTTCTCGGATCCTTTTCGATGTGGAACGTTGGCTGCTGAAGCACGTTTCTTTGATTTGGATACGCATGTGTGACTGATATGGATATCAAGAGCCAGAGCACTCGAAATGTTAGACTCATCGAGCTAAGGTCTGGAACCAGGGTCTAACATCGTAGTTAGGAATAGTGAATAATGTAGAGGCTTTCAATAGATATGTGTTGCATGGTAGAGCGGAGTGGCGTCAGTCGAGGCTTTTTAAGAGCTCGAATGAAACGCTTTTTCACCTTATCGTACGTGGCCTGCAGTTTTAGCTGCTCGGTGCGATATTCGTTGAGCATTGGGAACCAGTCGGCTCAATGTACGACTTGGCCAAAACTTCGTATCCAGCCGTTGGCCGGAAAGTGAGATATCGCTTCTATTCTCGTACTCGGCTGTTTTATGTCCGTGATATGCGCGTCGGAAATATAAAGTGGGCTCGGGACGTTGCTGAAGGAATGGTTCCAATTGGTGAAGATCTAAGCGCATCACAGGATTTGGTGCTACAGCCAACGGGTTGCTGTCATTCCGTAGTGCAGTTCGTCTCCAAACGTCAAGATGCCGCATATAAAACCGTGCATATCTCACGGACATATCATCCCCACGCCAAGACCATGTTGTATTATTCTACCTTTGCGGTTAAGTTGAGTGCCGTCGCCTACGACAACCTCTGCGGCGCTAATAATACTGCCTTTGATAGGGAGAAAAAATTCTACCTGATCGGCTCTAGAAAGGGAGCTGCGTTTGAGATAGGTAGCGGGAGAGACACAAACCACGTGATCTCATGACAAGCCGATGTGAGCAGAATTGTCGCGAGAACTCTTTCAATTCTGATTGCTAGGGCGTTTTCGGGGCTTTTTGAGCTTGCTTTGATTCGGGACTTGAAGTGTCTCATCATTGTCGTATAAATGTGATTAACAGAACAGCTCGCAGGTCAAGGTTTGTCAAAGAAGGGTGTGAACCATCTCGTTATCAAGCCTTTAATCCCACCCAAAGTTGTATACATTTCATTTTAGCATCTCGGATGTGTGTCGTATCGTGAGTTGGTGACAGAACTTCGAGCGAAACCAAAGAACTTCAGCGAAGTTCTCGGCTTCGCTGAGGGCCGTGGGCTTCGCTGTAAACTCTGACAGAACTTACGAACTCACGAGTTCGTTTCCAGCTTTCACGAGTTCGAATCCAATGTCGCGGGCTCAGCGAAGCCAAGAGTCTTCAGCGAAGCTCCTTTCGGATTGTAGTCAAGCCCTCAATTGATACCATGTTGCAGGGGAGTAACAAGAAACTGGTAATTGGCCCATATTGCATGTGGCACGTGACTAGCCTTAAATGCTTGGCATTCGACCTTGTACAAAACCGCCTGTAGCACCCTCCTAGATAGTGATAATTAACCCACCTTACAACCAGGAGCATACACTCATTTATTGACCGTATCGGGCCCTGATCTCGTGCCCTTCTACCTCTGTGCTAGTTATCCTCTTTTCTTACCGTGCTAACCCGATGTGTAGCATATTAGCTCAAATGCGTCTAGTGCGCCCCCCCCGGAAGCTAAAAGTACATACGTACTCTTTGTTTCGACGTCATACTCAACAGCTGCTTGCTCCTTGGAAGCATCGTCGGGGAATCAAAAAGTGTTGCGTCTCCCTTGTTCTGAAGTTTGACTTCCACAAGCCTGGAGGGAACCTAATAGCAATCTGGTCAGTATCTCGTTATTATCGCCTTACGTGTCTCTTCGAGTTTTTCAGCTTTACAGCCTACCGATAATGGCGAACCCCCTGTACGCGGTGTCAGCCAGGTATACTCGGTTGTACAAAATGCCTCTTTTGCGTGTATCACGGACAGCTGAGAGTCACGTACATAGCCACCAGAAGCACCGATCATAGCTACTGACATCAGTTCTTTGTGAATGATGTCTAGGGCCATCGTAAAGTGCTCGCGAGGCTCACCCGCTCGTTGATGGGTAGACATATGTCATCTCTACAAGTCAGAAAAGCCCAAGTAGCCAACTATAAAAAGAAAATCACAACATCGTACTTTTATCTCCGCAGGGCCTCCGAAAATCGAAAATCCTGGATTTCCGGGACAGATCGAATATTCTTGGTGTGGAGAGTAGCCCAGGGAAGACGGCCAAGAGTTCTGGCACCCCCGTCATGGACGTTACACAGCAGCTTTAGCTACATAATACTGAGTCAAGTCTAGCGGGAGTCTAGCTGCATATCAATTCGGGGAGCGAGGCTGAGCGTGACTTGAAACTCGTCTGCAGTCGCAGAGCCCCTTCTCAAGCAGATATAAGCTCTTTCTCCCCTCATTGTCCTCGCTAATATCTCAGAGACACTATCTCAGGTCCTGAAACCAGTATGGAAGGCGTCGGTATCGCTGCTTCGATCTTAGCGATCGCTACAGCTGGTGTACAAACCTCCATAAAACTTATCTCATTCTCTAATCAAGTGACTACTGCTGCAGATCGTATCAGGTCGATTGGAAGCGCTGTATCTCTTACTTCCAATGTTCTTCAACAAATCGGTGAGCTGATGATTTCATCGGACGAAAACGCAGCTACCAGCATTTTCAACAATAACAGTCTTCATACCACTCAAGCTTCGGCTGAGGCATGCGAAAGAATCTTTGAGGCTCTCAAAGACGTCTTGATGAAATCTAGCAAGCAACTACAACAGAAAGACACGATACCAGGGAAGGTTATTCTTTCAAAGCTCGAAGCCCTCAAATGGCCTTTTTTCCAGCCAGGCATTGATAGACTTTGCATCGATCTAAGGGACGCTCGGGAGACGTTGATGTTGATTCTACAAGTGACTACTTTGGCATACTCTAAGAAGCTCGCGGCACTGTGAGCGGTACCCAGGTACGCTTCTCGTCTCAAGCTAATCTGGAGAAAGGAACCTACCGTCATCTTTGACAGCAGATGATCACTCATTACTCGTTAGCGCCATCGTTGCTTTGAGTCAAACCATTGCTTCCTCAAAAGCCAAAAAAGAGATTACTTCGCCCCAGGACGAGCCTACTAATGAGCGGTTGGATATAAACGAGGGCGAGATCCCTGTGGCGACAGTGCCTCCATTAGCTCAGGACCCTCCTGCGCTACAAGCGTTAGCGCAGGAGGGTCCTGACCTTCCGCTAGCGAATGGATCGGAACCCGATTCTTCTCAAACGAAGCAATCAGGCGCCGTTAAACCGAAGATACGGAGACGCTTCCGCTTCCGTCCGACAGCCAGAACCGCGAAGGCGAGAGCGGTTATCACTCCAGACCGTGAGCATTTCGGTCGGTCGAAACGACGTGAGCCAGCCAATGTTAGACAGGTCAACGATACGCCTCAGCAAAGTCTTGAATCGTCATATAGTACGAGGGAGACCATCTTGGAAGCACGTCTTGCCACACCGGTTTTTGATTTCAATCCCCATGCCGACGTTTTTAATTGGGATATCGTAGAACTGCCCCTCAAACAGACTGATATTCAACGCCAATTACACAAGCTGAGTTGGTGGAGAAGAGACGATGTCTTCACGCAATTATCAAAAATGTCCAGTATCGAATTACGTCTTATAGAAAGGTTTCAAGAAACTCATAGAGGGGCTACGATATCTAGGATCACATTTCACAAGATGTCATCGTCAAAAGACCCGAGAACAGGAACACCAGTGAGGCGCATTCTTATCCTACTGGATTGTTCCGCATTAAAGGACCAGGAAACACCATGGCATGAGCGTCACATCTCCTATGAGCGTCGTCGCTCCCATGAGCGTCATCGCTCTCAGCTTCATGGCATGTCTGATACTCATCAGGCCCTACCCGTGGCCCAGCTCAGAGGCTCCTATATGCCCGAGGACGCTATGAACGAGGTTGATATTGAGGTAGACGAGAGAAACCACAATGATAACCTAGATCCGGAACACGGCGATGAAGGAGCTGAGCGATTAGATGAGGATATGGCTGAACGGATTGTCAACGATTTGTTGGCGAAGTACACGACTCTGGAAATCTAATTAGATTTTGTTACTTGATGGTGTCGGCGGATGTCTATTGCGCTGTTAAATGAAGGCACAGTATTTTTGATGGGTCATGTCTGAAGGGAGATGATCTATATTTCTGTTTCATGTCTATGTTTGCCGACCATGTAGTCGTTGGCTTTTTTCAGGACTGTTGACTAATAATCATTAAGGCTGATATTGATTGTATTCATAAGTTAATAAATAAGGTAGGCCGAGATGAGCACCATTCCACGGGATTGATAGATATCGTCGTTGGCCTGCGGTATCGTTGGCCTTCCAGTAGCGTCGACCTGCCAGTAGCCTGCCAGGTATCTATGCAGGGTTGCTTTACGGTTTTGAGGCTCAAAACGATTCGAGGTTTGCAGTGCTCCGTTGCTGTACGAGTATGTAATAGCGCGAACCATCTCGCCAGCAACAGAATCCCACCCATATGTAACAAAATACCACAATGAATCCTCACCGCTCCACCGGAAGTCGTTGTCCCCTCAGAAACTCATTGCAAAAAAAATATAAGGTCAGAAACTCGTACAAAAACCATTTTATTTCGAGAGATTGCGCATGCAAGCTTACATGAGTTGGTGGGTTCGTGGGTTCGTCATTTCGTCGAAAGGGAATCCAAACCTTCTAATTAACCAGAATCTAGAGCCCTCAGCGAAAAAGACCAGGGTCTTCAGTTCCAACCTGCTAGCGAGATTCAACCCAGCTTTTGGAAAATCCAGCCAATCAATTATGAGAGTTAATTCGCAGACTCTGATATAGAGCTTGAGTAGGGGATCGATGTATAAGTTAATGGTGCCACGCAAATCGATCAGACTTGATAATGACATCAGCCTGCGCTATCCATGTCGTTTCAACGCAGATTGACCAATTTGAGATTAATGTACGAGCTTTCTACTTCGTTTCAAGCCGCGCAGGATTTTTGAATGGTATTGAACAAGGCTGGACTCTGCAGCGGGCAGACTGATAAGCTGCTTATTAGTAAGACTCTCCGTGGATGGGGCATTGGGGTTGCTGCTGACATCGCCGTGTGTGTAAGGCAGCGCGGATGGCGGGCAGAAAGCGAGGAGTAATGGTCTTATTGACAACACATTGGGACAAGGCGCCATGCGAATCATAATGAACCCGTTTAAGTGCGTTGAAAAAAATTGCGACTTAATAATTGGGTACTTTGTATGGCGGTTCGCTAGGGGCGCAGAATCATCTGCAGGGAGAGAATGTCACTCCTTCACGTTGATTAGTCGATGCTGCAGGCCAACGCTAACCATAAAAGATCGCCGTGCAGAGTTAGATGCCATTTAAAGCGGTAGCTAGAGACCATATCTCTGTTGTTGCTAGATGAAATTCGATAGCGACACTGAGAAATACCACCGCTTCCCTCTCCCTTGATCTGAAGCGGCCCACAGGACTACCAATATGCCACTCTTTCGAAAAGCCAGAGGATCGATACCTAACGCCCCATTACAGACTGATCCACAGCTTGAGTACACGCTTCCAGGAGATATTGAGAAGCAGTCCACTCCGACAGACAACACCAAGGCATCCGTTTTCAAGGCCTAGGCTGGCTGGACCGCTTTCTCGCAGCATGGATCTTTCTCGCCATGCTCATTGGCATTCTCCTGGGCAACTCTGTCCCTTCCACTGGCCCGGCTTTGCAGAGAGGGTTTTCTGTTGGAGTCTCTGTTCCAATTGGTGAGAGCGTCAAAAGTCCGGTTTAGTCATGAGGATTGCTGACAATGTTGCATAGCCTCAAAAGTCCGGTTTAGTCATGAGGATTGCTGACAATGTTGCATAGCTATTGGGCTGCTGGGGATCATGTACCCGATACTCTGCAAAACACGACTTAGAACGCTTCATCGTGTATTTCGCAACCGAGATACCTGGATCAATCAGTATCTTCCTGAATTGGATTGTGGCACCACTATTGATGGCAAGTAGAGTTTTGGTTGCCCCGTCAGATATTTGGTTGACTACATTTTGCTGACTGGATAAAGCCTACACTAGCATGAGCCTTCCTTCCCGAAAACACTGGTTTCTGGGAAGGCCTCATATTGGTTGGTTTGGCGCGTTGTATTGTCATGGTCAGTCTCCCATTGTCGACCACAGGAATCCCGAATTGACAAGTTTCCGATATCCCATGCACCGATAGAGGGTGGCACTAGACATTTGTCCCCTAAAAGGTCGCCTAGAGACTTGTGTTCGGAGGCCCCCACCAGCAAAAGCTGCATGCGTGTGGGGCCTGAAGCTTAGGGGGCTCGACCACCCGCACCGCCTAGCGGCGCCCATAACGCCGCCTAAATCCGCCAATGCCATATCGGTGCATGGGATAGGCCTTGATCTGGACTGGCTTGGCTGGCGGCGACAATGAACACTGTGCCATTCTCGTCGCCGTAAATCCTATTCTTCAAATAGTCCTCTATGCACACTCGCTATACTTTACCAAAGTCATTAGCAGCGACGACAATGCCAGCCAGGTAGCCTATCCCACGAGCTGGTGCAAACTGGCACTAAATCTTTAAGCGACTGTTTCAGGCGGGACTCCCGGTGGGCTCCTGGTAAATTTTAGGTCACCCGCAGCCTAGAGCGATTAGTGCCACAGCAGCCCATGCTCGTTGCCAAAAGTGTCGCGGTCTTTCTTGGGATCCCTCTGGCTGCCGCGATTGCCACTCGGTTTGTACTCCGGAAGTTTGCTGGGGATGAGTGGTACGCAAAGATGTTCATCAAGTGGGCGAGTCCCTGGTCCTTGATCGGCCTTCTTTCCACAATCCTGGTCCTCTTCGCTTCCTAGGGCCATCAGGACGTCCATCAGACTGTCTTCGTGGTCAGGGTTGCAGCGCCACTCGTTCTATACTTCTTGATAATCTTTTCCGTCACTCTTTACGTCACGTACCGC
The DNA here is from genome assembly GCA_018902385.1 of Physcia stellaris. NCBI lineage: Eukaryota > Fungi > Ascomycota > Lecanoromycetes > Caliciales > Physciaceae > Physcia > Physcia stellaris. The sequence goes on along the minus strand of JABSSW010000024.1, from coordinate 304,809 downwards.
TTGGGATTGCGTACAAAGTCTCTGCTACTCAAAGCTTTACGGCAGCGAGCAACAATTTCGAGCTCGCAATCGCAGTTGCAGTTGCGGTCTTTGGAGCAGACAGCTACCAAGCTTTGGCATCGACGGTGGGACCGTTCATCGAAATGCCGGTGTTGCTGGCGCTGGTGTATGTGGCGACGTGGATCCCCTCCGCATCCAATTTGTGAAATTTAGCGCGTTTTTTTTTATTAAAACTATTACTACTCCACGAAATATACATATATTTCAATATAACTTAGTAGAGAGTATCAATAGTATACAAGTATTTAATCGCTGCAATATAAAGTCGTTTCGAGGTCTATTGAGATCACTAGTATACTTTGAATCGTTTTCACACGTTTTCAGACCTTATTATAAAGCAGAACACTTGTATTGCACTCTTTTTTAGTCGAAACGACTTTATATTGCAACGATTAAATACTTGTATACTATTGATACTCTCTACTAAGTTATATTGAAATATATGTATATTTCGTGGAGTAGTAATAGTTTTAATAAAAAAAAACGCGCTAAATTTCACAAATTGGATGCGGAGGGGGGAGGTAGATGGGAATGGGAGGACTGAATGTACCACGTCAAGCTATCAAAGACAGAGACCTGTGGGAAGGGAGAAGCTTAGTATAGACTAGCTTGACGTTATTGATTACATTGGATTCCTCGAGTCAGACGCAGCATCCTTTTTGTTGGACTGTGCTTAAATAGTTTCGTAGTGCTGTCCTTGAAGAGGCTGCATGAAGGAGCCTAGGCGTTGGAGCGTGCGATAGACCGATGCTTCTAAACTGCAGACGTTTCTATTCTTTTTTTGTACATGTAGGGGGCCCAACCAAGCCACTGCAATCTCCACCATATGCAGGTCACGTCTCGAGTAAGTTTAAGTGTGACTCACATAGTGAGCAACGGAAAAAGCTTTCCCTCGCCGTCGATATATTGCCGTTGTCGTTGTCGTTGTCGAAAACGATTACTTTTTCTCGAACAGTTCCGCCGTCTTGTTTTGCAGCTTCAATATCGTCGAAATGAAGAAAGTGAAAATCGCGTGAACGAAATATGAAAAACATGTAACGGCGTCACGCTAATTCCCACTGCGTCAACTAGGATTAAACGATCCAGTTACGATATCGTAGGGCTCCAACCGCCCCAGAAGCCCGGGACCGGCTCGTACCGCATCCTAAAGACCAAATGGCTTGGGCATGACGGCCCCACGCAAGATCGGGAGAGTTACAATATCTGTCGCATGAACGGGTGAACGCATGCACCAATAATAAATTGAAATGTTCAACTTGAGATTGAGGATTTCATTATCTGATCTGTAACATTCTCATCACAGGATCGATAATTGCAGTAACCGTAAATCGTGCTCCTTCGATTTCGAGAGCTGGGCGGTACCCGACTCGAGAAGGACTCTAGTTTCGTGAATTGATATATATGATGTCGGCCATGATATCTCGATAAATGGCATTGTTTTGTTCTGCCTCCTCCAGGCTTTCGCTCGTGCTCGCTGCTTGTCCTATGTGATGCTAACGAAGACATCACTGGTAGTGTTCTACTCGGGGAGCGCAGTCATCTGAGTCCAATCTCTTAGTTCACCATAACACGGGTCCCTCTGCTATCCAGTTTAGGCAGGGGCATCAGGAAGTCCACTGCTTGCGCAATGTCCGACTCATCGGTGTCGAACAACGATAATTTCGCGGCATTGGGTCTGAAAATGACGGCCAGTGCCCAGTTCATTTCAGCATAAGCCAAACTATAACATTTGGTTGTCAGTTAAGAGGCTTCGACCAAAAACAGAGTTGCAATAGAATGTTTTGTGGCAAGATCGAGAGCGGGTGGTCTTCTTACTTGATGCCCAAACAATTCCTCGACCCTCTGGTGAAAGGAACCCAGTTTCTGTTCATTTTGGGGTCATAATCGCCCAGCCAGCGCTCGGGAATGAATTTGAAAGGTTCCGGGAAGACTTCTGGGTCGGTGTGCATCATATATGCCCCCATACCAACTGGGGTGTTTTTGGGAATGGTCCATTGCTTATACTGGAGCGCAACATCTGGAGAGCAGCGAGGAAGACGGCGCATGACACCAAAGCTCAAGCTTATTTCGCTGTTAGTTAGCGAAAACTTTCCCATGCAAATTCCTAGTTGGGGCATTTTACCGAAGACCCTCTTTGATGATTGCCTGTAAGTAAGGCAGTTTCTCCAAATCAGACCATCTCGGCAGGTCGTTAGGATAAGCAGCCATTATATCCTTCAGCTCGTTTCCGAGACGCTCCCTCATGTGGGGATTGCGAAGAATGTAATAAGACATAAAGCCCATTGTACGTGCAGTCGTAGCTGTACCGGCGCCGAAAAGCACCATCGCTTCTCTACTCAGCCGTTCAATTGATCGTTCGGATTCAGGCATGTCGCTAGAAACAATGTGTCGGAAGATGGAGCTTGTCGCATTCTCGTCCACCTTTTCAGGACTCAGATTTTCACGCTTGGAGTCTATGATGTGCTGCAATGCGAGCTGATGGATGTTGTGAGCTGGCAAGTTGCATAGTGAAGCTCTCCCTAGACTTGGGTGTGAGATCTTACCTTGCGGAACGAATTGAATCCTGCGGCTCCTGGATAGATGCGGAATAGAGAATCCGTGGGTAACATTCGAACCAAGCTGAACATCGTTAGGGGCAGTCCGCTCTCCGGAAGTTGTTGGTACAAGGAGACTTACGTGACCAATACAGGGAAATGCATGAACAAAAGAAGCTGCCTTACAATCCTCTCAATCAGATCATGCCTATCTTTGTGTCAATGCAATATGTCCTCAACGACGTCAGATACGCGACGACTTACCAATGCGCACCAAACTCGGCCTCCTTCATCATATTCGGCGGCGTCTCGCAGCATATCCTTCCGATCACATCCCCAGCAAATGCAGAGAATACGTGATCCAGCCGAACAACTCTCTTTGATCCTCTCATTTCCTCCAACCGGGTGTCTAGTAGCTTAACTTCCTCGATGATCATCCCTTCCATCCTGTCGATGCCAAGGCGGGAAAAGAAGGGCTCGAGGGGCTTGCGGCGGCGGCGGTGTAATTCATGGTTATTAGTCATTGTATGAGAACCTTTCTCGGATTAGCTTAAGCAATAGATAGGGTGCGAGAGATATACCATCGAAGCCGATACCTTTCCTGTAGCGCGGCCAAATCCCCGTGCGTCGGGTATTGCCGGCGACATAGACTTCGTTATAGAATTCTGGGTCATTGATTACAATCTCGTAGGGATTGATTCGCAAGATAGGGCCTGTCTAGCATTAACTTATGACTAGGAGTCTAGGAGAGGAGAATTTCGAGACTGTCCGATCCAATGTTTTTCTGGGAGGCCTCAAATCTGCGACTGATTGAGTGGAATCCTGATTCTTCTATGCATATATATTGCCATGCGACTGTACGACAGTGGAAAGGGCGAAGAAAGTAATCTCACTGTACCATATTTCTTGTGCATCTCCTCAATCTTATATATATACTGTCCCCTTCTTATCACATCGTAATAGAACTCATACCATCCGGTGGCAGCGGCGATTCTCGGGCCAGGGAATTTCGCTAAAGAATCGAAGTAAAGACGATAAATGACCAGTGCGAGGCCGTATATGCACAAGGTCACACCAAAAACTGTAGCAAGCGTACCGTACTTTGCCAACAACGAGCTTTCAGAAGCGAAAAGCCGGATTTTGAGGAGCAATGATTCCATGTTACTGTTGTTTTCTATTGTTGATGTGGGCATATATGTTTAGAGATAGAGGTTTGAGGGAGTGAGAGCTGAAAACTTACAGGAGAAAGACATATAATCTTATGCTAATAGGACTCTCGCTTACTCCTTAGGTACGTATACATTGTAACGTAGCATTCGAATATCCCTGTCTCCATCCTCCATAGATTGTTGTACCACTGGAGGCTGGGGTGGTGGCATCCTGAGACTCAGAGCTTCACTTACAGTATTATAAAGCTCGTTCCGAAATCATCCTTGGGTCATTGTAATATCTTTCTCACTTCATCCTCATTCGCCCTAGATAAGAGAAAGCTGCGTATTGTAGTTCTCTTTCACTTTAATTTCTGTTTGGATACGACTTGTATCGTATTCAATGATTAAGGAATCGTGTACCCCAAAACGTATAACTTTTGATCACAACAAGGCAATGGTTGACAGCGGGACGACTGCATGATGACTGCATGATTGATTGGTAAGACGATCGTATGACGAAGTGTACTCTGACTGTGTGATGGCTGCATAGCAATACAACGCCCGAAGTCTCGTAGAAAGGATAGCAGCCAATCATTTGAGATGCAAGGCAAATGATTGTCGTTGGATGCTGACTGCATGATAGCGATAAATTCCCGTGGTCTCACAAGAGCAGGGTAGCTTATCGTTTGAGATACTGCATAAAGGATGGTTGATATATGCTGGCTGCATTACAGCAGGAAAGTCTCCGTGATTGGGTAAAGAGACCCCCCTCCGGCAGGCGTCTCATCTGCTGAGCCGCTCCTTTGACTGATCGGCCTTGATGCATTGACCCGACAGCCGATGGCAGGTTACATTGGGGAAAATACCATGCTCTTTTCAAGGCTGTCGCCTGAAACTACCTCCATGGTCAGAGGCAATTGGTCATTCTCAATAAAAGTGACGACGGGAAGATAAGCCCGGCTGATCTGATCCTCTTGTAAACGACTTAAGCCACGTAACGGCTTATAGTATCAAGTAGGATTGGATGGGGTTGGCAGTGTCGCAACTCGCGTTGCTGCTGACTAGCACAGCGGCTGCCATTATGGTCTGTCACTCACCATTTGATCATTGCTGTAGATGTCATGCAAGCTTTGTTGCTCCCAAGAGCGAAAATTCCGTCAATGAAAGAGCCCTGAGGTGCGCATTGTATCACAATCTCAACTCAAACCCAAATATATTTTGAGAGCTTTGCCACAAAGAGGGTATGATTCAGTTGATTCTTTGAATGTAACACATATAATACAGAGACATGTTGCACAAGTTGTAGCTTGGCGAGTGATGTTCTGGGTCTCTGCATGTAGCATGGCAGACTTACTGCCAATCTATGACGATGCACCACGTACATGGCACCTCGAAGCGTGCAGAGGATCATATCAAAATGCGAAAGAGATGCACCTGGCCGCCGGGCACGGATGGTGCTAGCTCGGACTTATCTTAAGTTTTGATCCTCTGCGCCGTGTCCAATCTCGGAGTTGATCAAGTAGTTCCGCCAGTAGCAATTATCCGAGCTGTGGGAGGGATGTTTGGTGACACCACACAAAATGTTCATTGGACACACGCCAACTGCCTATCAACTGTCAGAATATCAAGGTCTGCGTCATTTTCATTGCTTGGTGCATGCTATGAAGGCAGAAATGGTTATGTGCATAAGCGCGCCAAGTCTCGGTTAATCTGATTAGTTTATCTCAATGCTGAGTGTATCATTATAATGACTGACTGCTGATCGGCAACTGATTTGGAATCGCCGAGAATTCAAGCCTCACTGACCTCTAGATAACGCTTTTCACGTGTGTAACAGTCGGGTTTACCTTTGGCCATGGTGTGGTGGCGGTTGTAAGGTAGGGAACGAGATTTTGATGTTTGGGCCTTTCGAGATTATTAATCCTTTGAGGTGGGCCCTCCAGGATTTAGCGGAGAAGGGTTCTGACCTTCGGCTACTATCGTAGTAACGGAATCTGCCTGATTCCGAGAAGAGTAAGGATCGCCGGACAAGATCGTTTCAACGAACGAGAACGAGGCGTCGAGGCATGCATGACAGAGCTGACACTGACAGAATCTTTCGTCCCCGAAGGATTCAGTTTGAAGTCACTGTGGGATCGTGGAGAGCCTCGCTGACGTTGCATCGGAATCAAGTCTTGCGGTCTTTGAATGCAAGCCTGATTTGGAGTATTTCTATATAGGTGCTTACATTTAGATGTCATCTTTCAAGCCCGCGGTTCTCGTTCATATAGCCCTTCCATTACATACTTTGGAATCTATTTCGCCCTGTCCGAGAACATGGAATTCAGATTCTCTACAGTCGTAGACCCCGCAACTTATGAAACTGAAGGCCTTTGTGAGGGTATTCCCCTCAGATGCCACCATAACCCGGAGTTCGAAGAGATTGAGACTCTAAGATGCCAGGAGGATTGGAGAGAATATGTTGGGCCTCTAGGGTTTTATAAGGGTGGCCTAGGACCGAGGTGGAATTTCATGGCTATCACTGTTCCGGAATGTTTGCCGGAAAGGTTGGGGGTCCTGGGTTATGCAAACGAATTGGCTTTCCTGCATGATGGTAAGCGAAATGACGAGATCTGTTCGTCTTACATTCTGTGTACTGAATTGCTAATGTTTACACAGATGTTACGGACATCGCATCTCTTGTAAGTCTCACAAATCTCTACAGGAACAAGATTTGATGAGACACAGGGAGAATTACACAATAATGACTTGATGGTTGCATTTGAACAAGGAGCCGCGACGGGAAAAATCGAGAATGCTGTATCAGGAAAGAGGGCAATCCAATCCAAGATTGCTCTGGAAATGCTGGCATTCACAATGAAAGCTTGGGCTAAATTCGCAGAACTGGGCTCCGGTCGTCAACATCAAACCCACTTCAAAACAGAAGCCGAGTACATTGCATATCGAATGGTAGACATAGGTACAATGTCGGTTATTTTGAATCCTTGAAAGTAGCTGCAGCTAATTGAGGAACAGGTTCTGGTACGGCATGGTAACTTTTGGAATGGGTATAAGTATACCTAAAGAAGAGTTGGATCTCTGCCACGAGCTGGCCAATACCGCATATTTAAATCTGGGCCTCACGAACGACCTCTACTCATGGCAAAAAAAATACGAAACCTCAGTAGCCTTGGGACAAGATTATGTTGTTAATGTCATTTCGGTACTGATGGAGGAACATAGCATCTCCGAGGAGGAAGCCAAAGCATTATGTCGAGTAAAAATTAAGGCGACTATTGTTGACTTTCGGAGGATCGGTGAAGAAACAATGAAGAGAACCGATGTATCGGTAGAGCTGAAGAAGTATCTCGAGGCTCTCCTCTACAGCTTGAGCGGAAATCTTGTTTGGAGTTTGGATTGTCCCAGGTATCATCGTTGGTCCTCTTATAACGAAAGACAGCTTGATTGGATGGAAAATGGGATTCCCAGAAGCGATAAGAGCTCCACAAAAGGGGAGGTCACGCGTCCAAACGGCTCGCTCGACCCAAAAACCGCAAAGACGAACGGCGTTAGCAATGGCGAAGTCTCATCCGTAACAGCCGAAGTCACGAATCATTCGAGTGGAACGCAATCTCTGAGGTGCGACGATACATCCAGCAACGGGATGGTTGATACTAGCCTTGTTAACGTCTTTGCAACCCAAAAACTTAATGGCCTTGGAGGGGCAGGTTTGCATGACGAAACCACCACTCGAGCTTCCGTTGCTACTGAGCTTCATACAGGTTGTGTGCTCCAACAAAACGTGGAGGACTTGTCTTCGAAGGTTAGTTAGATACGAGGGCCATACCCTTGAGCTCTTATTCTGAAAGCACACTGCTAAATACTGCCCAACAGGTCATTCAAGCACCATACGAATATATAAGCTCCCTTCCGTCGAAAGGGGTCAGAGAGCAAGCAATCGACGCCTTGAATGTCTGGTGCCTTGTGCCCTCGTTGAAATTGGAGAGAATCAAATCGATTATCTCACTGCTCCATAGTGCCTCACTGATGTAGTGCATCCACGTGATCTATCAATCACAAATTGTTGACACATCACAGGCTTGATGATTTGGAGGATGGATCACGACTCCGCCGAGGAAAGCCATCAACGCACACAATATTTGGAGCAGGGCAGACAGTAAATTCTGCAAATTACCAGATTGTTCGAGCGTTGGAGGAGGTACAGAAACTTGGTGACGTGGAAAGCCTCACGATTTTTACTGGTCAGTAAGTCTGTCCTACTGCGAACCGACATTGACGATTCTGCTCTCAGAGGAATTGAAGAACCTCTATGTCGGCCAAAGTCTGGATCTATACTGGACTAGTAATCTTATTTGTCCTTCGGTGGATCAGTACTTCAAGATGGTCGAGAACAGTAAGTCTTACGATTTCGGGCGCATCGAGGGACACACTGATCATCTGTAGAAACCGGAGGTCTTTTCAGGCTTTTCTCTCGTCTCATGGCAGTCCACTCTACCCGGCCTTTCAAAATCGATCTTGGCAGCCTTGTCAGTGCCTTCGGGCGATATTATCAAACTCGAGATGACTACCAAAATTTGGTGGCACTGGAGGTATGCCAATATTTTCTCCCATTCTGGAAGAAAGACTAACTAATATCAGTACACAAAGCAGAAAGGCTTCTGTGAAGACCTCGATGAGGGAAAATACTCACTACCACTCATTCACCTTATCCATTCCATGTCCGGTGACTATGTCCTTCGGAATATCTTGACTCAACGGCGTGTGAAAGATCAATCGAGTTTGGCACACAAGCAAACCATTCTTGACATGATGGAGAAAGAGGGCAGTTTGAAATTTACTGCAGAAATGCTAGGTGTACTTCATGCGGAAGTGGAGAAGAGCGTTGAGGAGTTGGAGAAGGAATTTGGAGTCGAGAATTTGGAGTTCAGGTTGATTGTTGCGATGCTGAAGATTTGAATGCCAATCCTCGCTTGGGTGTGTTGGATGGCCCGTGATTCGGGCAATGCAGTAACGATTATTGATGAGATGCTACTTGCATGGACACAATTAAGATTTGATTTTCTCCATGATGGTCGAGGTTCGTGTTGATGGGCAGCTCTAGCCTCTCGGGTTCCTTCAAACCCGCAAGGCTGCACCTTATTTCCTTCTCGTCAACCAAAGCAGATCCAGGAGTCAGGACTTTTGCTGGGTAAGTTGTTTACCCCACCGCTCTCAGATAGCCGTGCACCCGATGATACAGGACATAGAGGTGGACGGGAAGTGAGGATCACTTCCGGAGTACCAAATTAGGTCTGCCGATATATGACATCTCCAATAAAGCCCGTCTTTGATGTCTAATCGCGCGTAGTGATGATAGAGGTGATGTGTAGTCTCGTATGTAATCAAAGATAGAAGCGCGATTTGACGTGTGATTCCGGACATGTACATAAATAAGATGCACTTTCCCATGATTATTATTTCCCATTCCATCGGATCTTGGCGTTTCCGGTGCCGATAGGGCCTAGCGCCGTTTGACAGCTTCGAAAAGTACCTCGTACTCGCTCGTACTACCCACCACCTTCGAGTTTCGACTGATCGGTGTAGCGATCTGCATTGTGGTACTATCTGTAAGCATAACCCCTCGCAAGGTCTTCCGTGTTCCGAGTATGATAAGAATGTGCCCAAACACGGCCTTATTAGCGGACATAGGCCTACCTCCGTGCTGACATGCAGATGAGACAAGGCAAAACGAGCGCAGCTACCCGTTGATTCTTTTAAGCGGAATCCAAACTTCATCCAGCCTCTCCCTCCTTGAATCGTTACCGAATAAGTCATCGAACGTCCACCTGCCCAGGACTGTGAGATACACTGTTTCTAATATCAAGGGCAGATAAGGTTAGCAAGAAACCTCTTTCGTCAAACTAGGCACCGCCAGCAGCATGGTTACGACTTCGGCCCCGCCTGTGCTGGAGCCCACAGATGTAGAAAAACGAGATTCCATGCCTGTCCAGACATCTACAGATAGCGGCAAGGCAACAAGTTCAGATCTATCTGTCGACAACTCCATCACAGACGGCGGAAACCAAGATGCCGCGCTCGTCGATACATCAGCAGAGGTTGAGAAAGCCCCAGTTGTCGACCCAAACACAGTAGACTGGGACGGCCCCGATGACCCAGCAAATCCAATGAATTTTAGTGCCGGCGTAAAAACAATCAATGTCGGTATAGTCAGCGCACTGACCTTTGTCACACCGCTGGCCTCTTCCATGTTCGCGCCTGGTGTCCCTGAAATCATGGCCGAATTCCACAGCACGAACACGTTGTTGGCTGGGTTCGTGGTTTCCGTGTACGTCCTTGGATTCGCAATCGGGCCTCTGATACTGGCTCCGGCATCAGAGCTGTATGGCAGAGCGATTATTTATCACATTTGTAACATCGGATTTATTATATTCTCTGTTGCCTGTGCGGTCAGTACAGATCTCGGCATGCTCATCACCTTTCGGTTTTTCCAAGGTTGCTTTGGTTCTGCGCCTGTAACGAATGGTACATTATATTTCTCTCTATCCCTTGCTTGCTCCGTTGACTTCGATATACTGATCTGCTCTTCTCGTAGGCGGCGGTACCATTGCAGATCTTATCGTACAAGAGAAACGAGGAGGTGTAATTGCGATCTATGCCCTCGGACCTTTACTTGGACCGGTCATTGGACCTGTAGCTGGAGGATACCTCGTAGCCGCTCGCGGCTGGAGATGGGTCTTTTGGGTTCTTACAATAGTCGGCGGATTCTTCACCATCATCTCTGTTCTCCTCCTACGCGAGACCTACACGACTGTGCTCCTCAAGCGCAAAACCTTACGTCTCAATAAAGAAACCGGAAACACCGATCTGCGTTCGAAGCGGGACAGTGGTCTGACCGTGCAACAGCTGTTCCTTCGAGCTATTGTTCGACCAACCAAGATTCTCATCTTCTCACCCATCGTCTTCGCCTGCTCAATCTACGTCGGTGTCGTGTATGGATATCAATATCTTATGTTTGCGACCTTCACATTCGTCTTTGAAGAACAATACGCGTTCCCAACAAAGTCCGTTGGCCTCTCATATCTTGGTGTTGGTGTGGGTTCATTGCTAGGGCTCTTCGTCATCGGCGCCGTTTCCGACCGTATCCTCAAAGCCAAATCAAAACCAACACCCGAGTCACCGTCGGGAGTCATGGAACCTGAGTACCGTCTCCCACCTCTTGTGGTGGGTGCGTTCTTCATCCCAGCAGGTCTTTTCCTCTATGGGTGGTCAGCTCAGTACAAGACGCACTGGATCGTCCCTATCATCGGTACAGCCTTGGTTGGTATCGGTAATATTGCCGTCTTTATGTGTGTAACGAGTTACCTTGTTGATGCATTCACCATTTATGCAGCGAGTGCCCTGGCAGCAAACACAGTGGTCAGAAGCATCATGGGTGCCCTTTTACCTTTGGCTGGTCAGAGCATGTATGCATCACTTGGACTCGGCTGGGGCAATAGCCTTTTAGGATTCATTGCCGTGGCGTGTATACCGGTTCCATGGGCGATGATGAAGTATGGTGAGAGGTTGAGAAAGAGCTTCGATGTGAACAGGCTGTGAGATCATGATAGCTTTGCTGAAAATCAATCATCATATGAAGAGGTGGAGGTCATATTGCATCATCATGTCCACGCGAATTCGCAATGATCCAAGCTGCAGTCTCACAAGATGTGGCATCGTCCTGAATCTCCGCTGGGACTTGTCCACCATGCTCAATGTGTTGGACGTCTAGAGGTCTAGGTCCAGGAGGTGACTGATGAGACGTTGATGGCTGTATGTCCACAGGGGGCGACGCAAGGCCTGATGATGATAGAGGCCTTGAATTAGAATTCATAGACGAGGTTGGTGTAATAGACGTGTCAGGATTTGCGAGGATGTCGACTAGTAGTGTAACACTGGTGTTGCACTCTTTGTAGCCATTCCAACATCAGCCTGGACAATTCTCGTCTTTCCCTCAAGTACAGAGCTGTGACTTTGTTCTTGAGAGTACCTCTCCTGCACCTCCATTCACTCTATGTGGGCATGAGTGGCCCCGGGGGTTGTAATACCATGCAACCTTAGCAAAGGCGCGCAATTGCGTGTTCTCCCGGGCGACTTTCTGAGCCGCAGCCTGCGTCTCCATGCTAGCTTGAGCACAGACACGCTCGACCCCTTGTACCTGCTTCTCTAGCTCTTGAATGTATTCTTTTCGGCGAGCTCGAGAACGGCGTTGATTGTTTCGGATGCGGGTCAATGGAGGCGGTTATTGTTTCTACTTGTACTCAGTCTGAGCCTCTCTATCAATTGAGGAATGACTCGCCAACTTACCGCTATAGCCGCTGTCTCGGTGCCATCTTTCGTTTGAGCCATGCTGAAAAACAAGAAAAAAATGATTGTAGTCGTTTCAGGAGATCATTGGAAGGTCGTCTCTCAATGCTGTTCAAATAAGGTAGTCTCGGTAGTCACTAGAGCATTAATTTGCCGGACGGAATTTTCATCTGATAACGACGTTCAACCCTAGATTGCAAAAGTTAACCCTAAATAGCAATATCAAGAAAAAGCCCCAAGAAAAAGCCCAGCGTTTTCCTCTCAAATTGCCTTGCGGTTGAATCCTGGCCCAATAGCTTCCATCAGCGAAAGCGAAAGAAAATCAAGCCTGTCCCTTGGTGCAGACTCGAGTATCGACAAATATAAACCAAATACCGTTGAGTAGGCCATCCGATGTGATCATCTACCTCTTAAAACATTTCTGGCACTTAAGTCACTGCTACGGAAAAGGGGTCGCTCCAATGAGGCTAGCTAAAGCTCAAAGAAATGATCCAAGATGTGCGTCGAGGAATCTTGAGGAACGTATCTCAATATAGACCCTTATCGACCAAAATCCAACATTTGCCCTCTACTATTTACTAATTCTCTTCCACGGGTAGCAGTGGAGCTGAGACGGGTTGTTTGCTTACACATAGGGGAGCATGGACATGTTTTCTGGGGCAGGTTAAGTAGCCTAGCGTGCCATGGAAGCAGGTAATTTCCAATCGTATATGTGCCGTCAGTCATTCATTCTATTTCCACTCAATTCTCAGTACAACTATATAACAGTTTCATAGCCCGTATTATTCTTTCGTCAATGAAACAGAGTATGAATGGTAGGTGACTGGTGGTTGTTGCAGGGTGAACAGAACCCTCAATATCGCTGGAGGATCACTTCAACCGTGGCGAGCACGGACAAGTTGTTCTAGGTTCCTGTATTGACCGCGACGGATGTGGATCCTTGAATCGCAGCCCCAATGAACACGGCTTCCACCACGGAAAACCTGCTTTCCTGTAAGTTTTTTGTTCCTAGACGCAAATCCTTTACTCAAGAAAGCACTCACGTCGCGGTAGCTAAGAAGATGTCGACCCTTCTTGCCGAACTAAACACCGCTATAGTGAATGCGAACGCTGCACTGAAAGCAGCGCTGACCCAGATTCGCTGGTTGACCGTCGACTGCTGATTCAATACATAGATGGAAAGGACAGGGAGGATAGAAGCAAGAATGATGGTGATGATATTGCTGACCCTGCTAATAGAAGCGCTGCTATAGGACGTATGACCTGTGGCTGTATCGAGGGTTTGGCCAGTACCGACAGTCTGGCCGACTAGATGATGGTAGAGATCGAGAAGAACGTTGGACGTGTACCGCGTAAAGGGATCGCTTTCGGCACTCGGGGGTTTGAGGCACATGTACCGGTTGGTCCTGTCCTCAACCCATGTCTCGGCTTCGTAGCCAGTCAAGAAAGGTTTGCGGTTGAGATCTCTCAACCAATCTTTGAGTGCCTCCAACTGAGATGATATCGGGTCCTCAAGCGCATTGAGTTGTGATACTACTCAATGTTAAGTTACTCGCGTGGATTCGAGACCGCATGATGCATGATTAGGTCCGGCATTCCCTTACCTTGAAGGGCCAACTCATCTACAGCAGTCAGTAGGCTCTGATTGTTAATGGTCAACGGGGATGAGCTATGACTAACTGTATTCTTTCAATTTGTGACGAAGAACATTAATTTTCTGATATTGGAAGCTGTTACTCTCTCTAGCTTGCTTGAAGTTTTCAACGTCGAGGACACGATCCGACTGTTCTTGCCTGGATTCCTGGCTTAAAATATCTTCGATATGCCATTCCTGGTGGAGGTCCTTCTCCAAGTCGATTATGTCTGCCTGCAACGCCAGAAGGCTGAGAAGATTCAATTCATCGAAGCGGCGAAAGATGGCTACGTCTTTCTCGTGGCTCATCAAAGATGCGAGCCTGGGATATCCTTTCGGTTCGTATGGCATGTTTAATGATGGCGAAGAAATGACAACAGCTAGACTAGAGGTATGATGCTAATTTCATGGAAGATGCCGTAGGAAAACGGGGTGCGTGAGAGGAAGCGGGAAAGAAAGAAAAGTTGGAAGATACTCGTTCATCGGGAACGTAGATGCAAAGCTTGAGTGAGTACCAAAAGCCCTTTATGTTGTGACCGGTCCTATTAATTCAGGCTTTCGTGACTGAGAGTTTCACCTTTCATGACTAGCAATCAAGGCTCAGTCACCTTACGACTATGAATTCCTTAGCCGATCGAGGAGGGGTAAGAGTATATATAAGGTATATGGCATGAAGAATGTAGCAAAGCAAGCGCTGGACGTACGACACTGATTGAAGGTTTTGCTGTTTGCTACTCTCTGTCTCCTTTTGTATTTCTACTACCTCCATTTCCTGCTTTCTGCTATCTGAATTTCCTCCTACGTGTCTGCTATCGGCTACTTGCAATCCACGCCCTCCGTTCAAGGGTCTATCTACCCACGTGGCAACTGTTTATTCCTCTCGCTGCAAGGGGTGTTCGCCGCACCTCCAAACCCCGCGAACACATTAATTCAATCTCCACCGAACGATACAAAACAGCGCTATGTCTCCGCGCCGTCGCCTCCTAGTACTTCTCGGAGTCTTGCTGCCCTTGCTCTCACTCATAATCGCAGCGCCGACATCGGCGCTCGTACTCAGGACACCGGAGGCTGCTGATCCCGTTCTGCAACTCGACTCGACTAGCCATCACCATATTCACAGACAATGGCAACTACATATGCAGCAGCACACCCCCATCAGCCGGTCTGATGGCGCTGCACCACCCAATCTCTCTCCCACAACCTCCCCCACCACCACACCAACCTCCCCCTCAATCCCCCAAATCCAATCCCAGAAAAAACTCAAAACGCACCCAGAAACGCCAAGCAGATATCGGCGCCGGCATAGACGGTCTCTCGAAAAGAACGAAGATCATCATTGGGGCCACGATCGCGACGGTGTTCGCGGCGTTCATACTGATGTGTGTGGTGAGGAGTCAGATGGGGAAGGATCCGTGTCCGTGTCGGGACTTGCCGAGTGGGTGTGCTTGTTAGAGAGGAGGGGGGGAGGGGTGGGGTGGGGAGGGTGGAAAGATTATGGATGGAGAAGTTCAAACGGGGGAAGGAGACTATGCCAGCATTTAGCTTTTGTGCGGCTGTTTCTTGATTTTGTCGGGGGGATGGGCGCTCTTGAGGCAGACTGTTGTTTCGATTATTGCGATATGGGAATCAGATACCATGTTGATGTCAGCCCCCCTCCCATTTCCGATCCTCCCACGCATCATCATCTCTTTATCTCTTTCAGCTGCAGCATCTTCTACTTCTTTCTTTTTACAATCATAAACCGCTTGGAGCAAAATTGGCCCGGGTAGCATTCTTCGCATTTTCTTTTTCTTTTCGGCGTTTCCTTCACATTCTGTCTTCCCGGCTTTTTCTGTTTTCTTTCTTAACCTTTTGCTTCCTCTTCTTTCTTCCTCCCTTTCTCTTTTCCCGTGCAGCAAAAAGTGTCTCCCTTACACCACATCGATGGGCAAGAGACTTAAATCATCGTCTCAACCCCCTCATCCACCCAGCCCTTGCAGCTCGAGCGATCAGCTTAATGCTGTAGCATTTTCTTCCTGAAAAGCTCCCTTCCACTCCTGAACCTCCATTCCTAAGATTCCGGAGATCGGTCGCTTTGAGGAGGGGAAGGAAGAAAAATCTCAATTCTAAGACCTCGGAATCGGCTGACGAGAGTTCGGGGTTATCTACTTTTACATGAATGGAAGGGTATTTGGTTCAAAAATCTCACTTCTCAACCTCTCAATCTCACCGATCCCCTCCCAACCTCCTCAATCCCCCCGAAGCCTTCAATCTCAATCCCCCAAACTCCCCTAACCCCCTAATTCCCAACCCAATTCCCACTCCCCCACTCCCCAATCTCCCACTCCCCACTCCCCACTCCCCACTCCCCACTCCCCACTCCCCACTCCCAATCTTCAACCCCTAATCCCCAATCCCCACTCCCCCAGCTCACTTTCCATCATTCACGCCCCTAACTTCTTAGCCTGCAGCATTCAATCAAGCGCTTCAAGCCTTTCTTCAAAGTTGATTATATGCAGTGTTTTTCGTGAATGGATGTTTTTGATTACTCGAACGAACGGGAGGATGAGGAAGGGAGAGAAAGGGGGAGAGCTGGGAGGTATTTCTTTGCCCGCTGACTCTGCAGCCATCACCGCCAAGCCGTTAGTTCGGCGCTAATTGCTTGGCACGTAAGTGAAACTGTTTGTTTGTTTTTCTGACCTTCCCACACCTCTCACCTCGATATTTTCGCACATTACATTTTATTTATTTATTTTTTGCATATTTGACGAGTTTGTGATTTTAACAGCTAATATATCTGATCAAAATGAAAATTGACGAGCGCGAAATTTCCGGAAAAAAAAACAATGAATTTTTCGAAATTCGAAAATTCAATAAAAATTTGAAAAAGAAAAAATCGATTTTGAAAAAATTTTGCGTCAAATTTTGCATAATTTATTTTTTTTTTTAAACAATTATATATCATTGCAAATCGCAAAAAAATTTGTTAAATTTAATTTCGTGTTCGAAATCATACGAAACGATTTTTACGAATTGTTCAATTTTTATTTTAACATGATCAATATCGAATTGTTGATCAAATATACAAATCGCAATACAATCATTCGACGTAAAATGAAAATTCAAAAATTACGTGAACATTAAATTCAACGATTTTAAAAAAATGTCAACGACGAACAAAAAATGTGCGTTTTTATTGATATTTTGTTAATTATGAATTTTTGCGATTGTAAACGTCATGAAACGTATTGAAATTTTTATAACGATCAATTTGTTATACAAATCGTCAAAAACGTCATGTCATTGAATCGATTCGAAAATATTAAATGTTGTTTGAAAATCAACAATTCAAACGATAATATCGACGACAAAAATTCTGAATGATATCGAAAATTCGATTTTTTTTACAACGATTCCGTTTCGTTAATTTGAAATATTGAATTTCGTTTAATTGATTTGCTGTTGACGAAACGTTGAATATATGTAAAATTCGTAATGTACACATCATGAAATTGAACGTGAAAACAAATAAAAAAAATTACAAATACTATGATATAGCAGATGGAAATTATTTGTTGAATTTTTTTACATTTTCAAGAAATTTGACGTTGCAAATTTGAAAATTAATCAAAATTTGAACATATTCGTATTCAAAAAAAATCAATTTTCGAATTTTGTTCGCGTGATTACTCAGTTGATCGAAAATATTTCTTATCAAAACGTCGAAAATTACGTTTTGATTTTGAACAATTTTTTCAACAACGTCAAATTGATCATCGAATTGAAAAAACGCGATCACGATATATTCGATACGATCAAAATTCGAAACGATTATTCAACATCGTTGTTAAAGTTTCGAAACATTTTTACGAAAAAAATTGATTGAGAAATTTTAATATTCACAACAACAAATTTTTCGAAAATCAAATGTAAACGTTGATCACAGAAAAATCAAATGTTTTGCGCTGTTTTTCAAAACAATTTCACGATTCAGTATTTCATTACGATTCATATTTTTCAAGATTTCGACGAGAAATTTTACAAAAATTCGATAAAACGAAAAAACATTTCATCGAAAAATATACATCTCGAAAATTTTTTTTTTTCAAAATTTATACGACAATACAACAAGCACATGAGTGATATCGACAACAATGCACAAATGAAAATCGTTTACTTTTTTATTGTTATCAAAAATCGAAAATTTTGATGAAAATCATGAATCAACATTTTAATGATTTTTGTAATCAATTTTTACTTATTTTACAAGCTTTTGAATTCGAAAATTCGTATAATTTACATAGAATTTCAACGCACAATTGCAATCAAAATGTTCGAAAATTTTGTTGATCGACGAAATTCATTTGCTTCGCTAAAAAAATATTTTTTTTACATTTTCGATTACATGATCATGTACACGAAAAAAATGTTTAAGAAATTTAATCATCATATCAAAAAAATAAACGAAAAAAAATATTGTGAATTTTGCAAACAAAATGAAAATGTCACATCGAAACGAAAAACATTGATCGAAATAAATTTCAACGACAAGAAAATTAAATGAATTCGTTTTCGTTTTTTTCAAATCAGTTTTGCATGTTCAGAATACGAAACGACGATTTGCAATATCGATGCATGCTGAAAAAGTTTCATGAAATGTCTGACAATAAAAACGAAAAAAATGTGAAAATTTAAAAAATCAAAAATGCGATTTTCGAAATTTTCGAATCGATGTATGTTAATAAATCAATTCGAAAACAAAAAATTCAACGATTTTATTGATCAAAATAATGTCAAGCTTTGCTTTTCGCGCACTAAAAATTATAAAATTTTAATTTCAGAAATGATTGCAGAATCAGCGAGCAAAAAAATACAAATGAAAAGTTGAAAAAAACGCGAAAAAAAAGAAGAAAAAAAATGAAAAAAGATGAAAGAAAAATTCAACAGCGAAAAAAAAATATTGATATTAATGAAATGAAAATGAAAATGATGTTTGATGAAAATGATATTTGATGAAAATGATGTTTGAATTATTAAAATAGTTATTTTCTGTTCTTCGTCAACAGTTGTCGATCATTTTTCATCTAAAATTCGCAATTTACGAATTGGAAATTTTCTCTCTATTCTTTTTTTTTACTTTTTCTTTAATCAACTTCTTTATTTTCTTTTATCATTTCACTACTCACGCTTCGTCCTTCTTCTGCCGCTTTTTTTGTTCTCTTCTCAGCCCCTATCTTCTACCACCAGAACCATCCCCCCCCGGAATCCATCATCCATCACCTCCACAAACCCACCAACTAAATCAACTCATCCCATCCCTCTCCCCCAATCCCCCAAAATAAAAACGCAATATTCCGAATCCTCTCTTCTAGTTCTCTCCTCTGCCCTTCTCCCAGCACAAACCCTTCGCTCCCATTCGCAGACCCACACAGCACTCGTTCTTACAGCAGAGTGTCTTTTTCTCTCTTTTCCCATCTTTATCATCTATTTCTAATCTTTTTTTTTCCTTTATGGGGCCGCTCATCTCAATTCAAATCAAACTTCTATCAACAACCACGCCCAAATGTTTCCCTTTCTCAACAATCTTCTCCTCCTCATTCCCCCTAGAAAACCTCAAATCCCATCCTTCCCCGCTCCTGAGAACGAGAACGAGAAAAGAGACACAGACACAGGCAGGTGTGAGGAAGCGAGACGGCGACGACGCGAATCTTGGGACTTGTGATCGGGGGTGCGGTGTTGGGGTTTGTGCTTTTTGGGGTTTAGGGGTGGGCGCAGGAGAACGAAGAAGCTGATCGTGGGAGGGAAGAGATGGGGTGGAGAGAAGAGGATATATTGCCATGCTGATTTCTTTGGACTGTTGGATACGTATCGAATTCGGCCTTCGTTTTCTTTTTTGGTCTCTCTACCTCTGGACGTTATCTTTGACACTGTTTTCGAGATCAGTGCTCCGTTTCATGATTATGTTAGAGTAGATGGAGCGTGGAAGATTTTCCCTCCACACGACTAGAGAATAATATAAGTGCGTTGTCCATGATCGAGTGTGTGCGTGTTCGGCCGTTGTGTATGGATGTTGTGTCATGGGAGAAGGGTGCAAAAATAGTACGTAGAATAGAATGGACAGACAAGGGGAGGGATGTTAGCGAGACGATGAGGTTTGGAAATGGAAGCAACAAGGGAAGATGTCCAAAACCGATATTCAAATTTCTGTTAGAAGAAGTCCCAGCTTCCCAAAATCCGCACGCAAATATCTCCCGTTATTCAATCCCACCCTACCAACATACATACATACACAACACTCAAAACATCTCCCCCTCCCCCCTCCGTGCCCCAAGTAAAGTAATATAACCCCAATCCCATCAACCCCGCTTCTACTCCGCCCTAGTCCTCCTCTTCACTAAGGTAAAAAACAACCCGACAAGGATCGACACCACAATAGTACAAGATATGGCGATAATCGCCCCTTTGTTCGACGCCGTCTCCCAGCGGGCCTGGAGATCCCTCCTCGCGATGCCTTCGGTGGGGGAGGTGGCGCCGAGATCCCTGGTCTCAGTCTGCCCAGCGTCGGGGTTCGCACCCTCGGGTCCATCGTCTTGGCCTTCTAAACAGCCTTCCTTCTCTTGCTGGTCAGTCATATTGGCGCATACGGCGTATTCAGGGTCGACGTTTTGCCGTCTGTCTAGCTTTCGAGGACGTGTAGCGGGGGTGTCATCATAGCTAAACTCGATGGTCTCTTCCTGCCCAGCGCTGGCGACCGCACCATCTTGCCGTCTGTCTATATTTCGAGGACGGGTAGCGGGGTGGTCATCATAGCTATATTCTATGATGTCTTCCTGCCCAGCGCTGGCGACCGCACCATCTTGCCGTCTGTGTAGCTTTCGAGGACGGGGGTGGAGTCATCATAGCTAAACTCAATGATGTCTTCCTGCCCAGCGCTGGCGACCGCACCATCCTGCCGTCTATCAAAATTTCGAGGATGGCTAGCGGGGGTGTTCTCATTCTGGTCCCGTTTGGCGGCTCCACCGTTAGCTTCGAGCTCACAATCATGTTGTTCTTCTTCTGTGGGCAGACGTTCGCACTCGTCGCCTGTGACGACTTCCCTACGTGCGATTGTATCCGCCGCGTCTAGGTTTCGAGGATGGCTAGCGGGGGTGCTCAGGCAATCATTTCTTGCTGCTTCATCGCTTATTTGGTTGCACTGTTCGGCTCTAGAGTTTCCAAGGGTGTTCGGAGCAGGTCCGGCTTTCACTGCAGCCAGGCAATCTCCTCTTTCCCCGTCGTTGCTCATTTGGTTGCATCGGTCGGCTGCAGAGTCTTCAGGGCGATCAGGAACAGGAACGGGCATGGGAGTCGGAAGGGGCACCGGCGTTGGGGTTGAGCGTACGGCAAGATTCCTGTGACCAGCGTTGGGGTTCGCACCCTCGACTCCATCCTCCATGCTTTCATAACAGCCTTCTTCTTCTTCTTCGCCAGATATTTGGACCCCGCCGAGTCTAGAATCAGATCTAAAAGCGACGGTTTCGGATCTCTCCAGCCCATATTCAACGGATATGTATTCATAACAATCTTCCATTCCTTCATCGTCAGTCATTTGGACACAATATTCGAATATAGATTCAGATTCGGTTACGACGGTTTCCGACATCTCCAGCTTTTGGGGCAGGATCACTGCTACCGGCTCCGGTTCCGCGGCTGAGGGCTCAGGACGATGCGAACGGGCGTGGATGTCAGGTAGAGCGCGGCGAGCCATAGCCGAGCTTCCGAGCGTGAGCGCCGATGTTTGGTTTGCGAAGAAAAGCGCTAGGATGCCGAAGAGTAGCAGTGGGGAGGGCAATCTTGATTGGGTGGCCTTGGAGGTATTGTGAAGCGTAGCGCCAGTCGCCACACGGCGGGCGATGGCGTTTCTTTTATAGCTCGGGGTCCCTGAGGTGACTGGGAAACCTTCGGCTGCTTGAGCGGCTTGGAGAGTTCCTGCTTGTTGGTTATTGGCAACGGGGGTAACATTGGGAGGTGAGCCGATTGGAGACGGATCCAGCCCGTCTTCGCACGGTTGAGTCGAGTCTGTGGATAGGGGCTCGACAGTAGAGACGTTGTCTGAGGCTGCGGCACCGGTGATGTAGTTGAGGAGGATGAAGAGAAGAGGAAGGGAAGGCCGGATGATTGAGGTTGAGCAGATTTTGGGAGATGAGGAGTGGGGACACCCATGGGGGCCGCAACCGCGATTTTTTTTGTCAGTATCGCTGTCCGAGACATTCTTCGCTTGACCTCCACCATGAGCCAACGCCGTAGAAGACGGGAGTGCAGTGTCTACCGACCGTAGGATATGCGTTGGAAGATTTATGGTCGACGAAGCTTCAGTGGATATCAAGGTGGTCGACGCTGTGCAACCGAGTAGCATGAGGAGGAGGGGAATGGAAGACCAGAGAAGGGACCTTGGCCTTGGCTTGGGAGCTGAAGCACTTTTGCAATTTTCGTAGCATCCTCCAGCACTACCGCTGGTGCCGCCGCTCTGCTGGTGCTGCCGTTTTGACTCATCATCTGGTTGGCTCTCTCCTTGCTCTTCACGATGAGCCAACGCCGTAGAAGACGGAAGTCCAGTGTCCACCGACCGTAGGATATGCGTTGGAAGACTTATGGCCGACGAGGCTTCTGGGGCTGAGAGACTGGGCAATGCCGCGCAGCCACTGATCGAGATCGCGAAAACCAGGGCAATTGAAGCGGTCGTCAAGATTGAGTTCGTATGTTGGCCAAGAATAGGAGCAGAATGCGATCGAGGCCGGCGAGTTGCGATATCCTTTGGCTTGGGCTTGGGCTTCGTTGATCTCCCTGCCCCTCCTTTGATCAAGTCTTGCTTTATACGTGTCGATTCCCTCTCCTCGGGAATACTACTGCGACGCTCCTTTCCGAGCAGGAACCTCACGCGCTTAGTAGGTCGGGCGTCCATCTCCGTATCTGAGCTTCCAGGCCCCGAAACAAAAGTAGGCAGCGAAGTCGTAGTAGTACAAGTGTTGGAGGGCGGATATGTAGGATTAAAGTTTTCGAGATCTAGAATATCTGTCGTATCTCGTGTAGTAATAGCTGAACCAGCAGCACTGACAAATCCGCAACCGAACAAGAAGTAAAGAGTAAGAAGGGCCAGCTTTATAGACGGTCTTGCTCCCAATGAAGCATCACCGCAGTTGTAATCGTACTTAGCACTGCAAAGTTGATTTGGCACGATGTGATAGCCTGGGCCGTTCACATTACCAGGGGCACCGGGGTGATATCGTATCCACCACCACTTAGCTGCTGTCGTGCTGCGATGAAGGGGTTGGGTGACTTGTTTGTGATTTGCTTCGTTTCATGGTGAGGAGCTTGACGGGGTGATGCAAGCCGGGTAGGAGACTTGTCGACGCTATACGCCAGCTTTGTGATAGCCGTAGAGTCAATGCTAGAGTGCACATGAGTAGCGTTCGCCCCAAAAGTGGTCAAGCTGGTGACTAGAACAATGATCCAGAATACCCATCTTGTTGGTGCCGTTGAGCGAGGGCGTGCACCCGTGCTAACGTAAACCCCGCCTTTGAGCCTTTTGTTCCCTTCATCGCTGTTTCCCATGCCTGAAGGAGCGGTGTCGGCCTCTGTAGAAGTAGGATCGACCTCTCGGGATCTCAAAGTTTCTGGTACCGTAGCACTCACGTGTCGAGTAACGGCCAAATTATCAACGACCACGGATCCAGGCTCAGCTGTGGTACCAGCTGTGACTCTGGTGGTGAACAGCACAAACAGCAGGGCGACGACCAGGAGGAGTCGGATCGGTGGTGAGCTGGGTCGAGCAGTCGCACCTGAATTTAGATCTGCTACCGTCGCTGCTGCTGCCGGTGCTCCCCTTCTCTTCTCCAGGCTGGTGAGCGAGTCCAGTCGGAGATTGGTGGGTGAGCGCAAGGTGTTTGTGACGAATGGAGACGAGTTTGAAGGTAAGGATTCTGTGGGATCCGAAGCTTTAAGTTCCATTGAAGTCGAGATAGCTGAAGAACTGCCCGAGAAATCCGCCGTTGACGCTCCAGCTCCAAAAACCGAGAAGCCAATAACTAGGGCTGTGATTAGTAGATTATGTATAGCTGTCGTGTGGGTTGCGCATGAGGTGGCCGACCCAACAATATTTGAACCTGTGTGAGCGCTGCCCCCTCGGCCTCCGCTTCCACTTCCGCTTCCATGAGCTCCGGATCCTCCAATTCGCTTCTCAAAAACATCGTGGTTCTGCCTTCTTAATCTATGGCCAGATCCCGTATTGTCAGGCTCAACACCGACCAGATCGAGAACCCCTTCCCCTAGACCTTTCCGCACATTTTCCGTCTTACCTACAGCACCTAGAGCAGGTGCACGCGCCGGACCGCAAGGATTCTCCATTTCTTTTCCTAGCGCATAACCATCTTTAAAAGCCTGTAGCATCTCGGCTTGATTTTGAGAGGCAGCTTGCTGATTCGGCAGGTTCTGGGATATATTAGTGCCATTCCCTGCACGAAGCAAAGTAGGCGCTGGGTTCGAATAAGCCGTCGTAATCGCCGCGTCTGTGAGACTCGAGGCAGGGTATGAGAGAACGTAGATCAGTGCCGTAACAGCCACCTCCTTGACGACCGCCGTCTGGGTAGCAATCTGCGTCCTCGTGACCGTGACCAATACTTCTCCGTTCGCTCTTGCTCTCTCATTTACTCCTAGTGATGCTCCTCGAAACGAAGTACCCGTCTGCATCCCACTCCCGGCGTCCAAGAAACTGAGCACGTCAATCCACGCAGTGACGGTAGTGATCTTCAGTAACTCGGTCTCATATGCCGTCGATTCCGTAGTGACTTGCGTAACCGTGCTAAAGCTTTCAGCTGCCATCCCGGCACCGGAAGAGGGTTGGATATGCTGCATTGTCAACTTCAACGCTTGGCTGGGTGAAGGGGCTGAAGCATGGTTGTCTGGAGGTTGAATGCTGCTTTGGGGCCCGAGACAGAGGGTTCGGAGGCCGTTGTTGAGGCCGAGTTGGAATTGACTCGAGATAGTCGGGTCCGCCAGATTGGCTGTTATTGTTGGCGGTGCAGTCGATGATAAGGGTGGAGACACGGGGGCTGGAGAGGATGTTTGTGCTGAAGCTGCTGGGGTGGTGAATGCAAAGATAAGGATGAAGGGGCCTGCGAAGAGGGCCACAAGATGATGTTTAAAATACATGGTTGGTCTTTGGCGGGCTGACGCGGATTTGATGGATGGTTCGTGATGTACTGTTGGTGGATGTTGCAATCTGTGATTGCTGAAACAATATCTGTACACTTTAATTCTTTAGGGGAAGAATTGAGTTTGAGGTACAATATTGAATCGTGAGCTAGATGCTCGGTTTCCAAACAAAGTCATGGTTTCTTGACGGTCTAGACTGCAGTCATTATAAAAGTCGACGTAGAGGCTCCAATGACGGGAACATGTCTAGAAAGGAAATGGAGAAATAAAAATCAGGGCTTAGAGTATGACACGAAGAGTCATCTGCAAGTTATACAGCCATTCCCATCATTATTGTGTAGAGAAGAAAAAGGACAGACTGCATCAAAAGTTGTGACACCGATGGTCAACATGGTGGGTGCCGATAGCCGTCACCATCAATGATTGTCCCGAAACAAATGAAGGAGTGAAGTTGATAGCTGCTTCTAGGGAGTGTAATAATGCACCTTCAACAAGGCTTCTTCCTTGTGTGATGCGATCTTGTGAAGGGAGAAAGAAGATGGCCATGAATCGAAGCTTGTGGACTAATGAAAATGGAAAGTAATGATTTGGAAGTTCAAACAGAGATTTCGGAACTCGTTAACAGCCTAAGGTCATTAGTATCATTATGATTACAACCAGATCTAACAAAACTTACGATTAAGTGGTATTAGGTTCTGACGTATACGACATAGGACCATTCGCCTTCAGACTAAGAATCTTTTGGGTCCCTGCAGTATGCTGCTTCCTTGCTTGTCCCTATTGATCACAAGCCTACTAGTCAGTGTGAGAGAGGGTGTTGATTCTGCCTTTCAAATCAGCAGTCGACTTAAGCTGGATCTAATCCCACCCCTCCCCATAGAAGCTATCACCACCTCTTTCTCTCTGGGTACTGACCCATTCCTCGCTTGCTAGCCCTTCTCGCTTTCTCTCCTTTAAGTCTTTTGAATCTTTGCAGTAATCACAAGCATAGTCGCAGATTGACATCACGTTACCACTCAAGCCCTTTCCGTGCTCTGTCGAGTCAAAGCCACCAATTACGCTTTTTCCCTCGCCAAAAAATTCTCGAATGAATTCATGACGACACCGTCCCGTACCTTCGCAATACTTGACTAGACTCTGAAAACTGTCTGAGCGACCTTTGACTTGGGTGCTAGGTCCTTTCTCCTGATCGTGACCGCCACTATTCCCAGCATCTTTGCTAATTCGATATGCAACCCGATCTCGATCTTCTCTTGAGTAAAACAGGATACAGGCAGCAGCTTTTCCGTCACGTCCCGCCCTTCCCGCTTCTTGGTAGTAGCCTTCGAATGATTTGGGTACACACCAATGTATCACAAAGCGTACATCCTGCTTGTCAATACCCATCCCAAATGCTGTAGTCGCAACGATGATATCGTACCCGTCTTCTCCCACAAGCCATTTGTGCTGTGTATCAACGCGATCCAGATTCGAGAGACCGGCGTGGTAAGGTGCGGCACCGATACTGTGGGAACGGAGACGCGACGCGAGATCTTCGCAGGAATTACGGAAGGAGGTGTAAATTATACCGGAGACGGCGGTAGGACGAACGTTTGGTGCTGAAGGTGATTGTGATCGGCGGGCATAGATGGCTTGAAGCCAGGTAAGAAGAGAGGAAAAGCGTGTATCATGTTCGTCGTTCGTGAAGCGGATTTCGTAATGTAGGTTTGGGCGGTTGGTACTCGTACAGAAAGTTTTAATCTTCGTTGGGTCGAGTGTCAAGGTCTTGATGATGTCGTTGCGGACAGATGGCGTAGCGGTTGCTGTGAGACAGATTATAGGGACTGTAGGATAAGTCTGGCGAAAGTGAGACAGATGGCAATAAGCAGGACGAAAATCATGACCCCATTCCGAAATGCAATGTGCTTCGTCAATCGCAATCCGGGAGAGCTCGCCTTGATTGTAGATCGTCTTGAGATGTGTTCGAAAGGTCTCTGTAAGCGTATATTCTGGCGTTATGTACAGCAATCTGGTCAGAGGGTGCCCTGACGCAAGTCAGGAACGAGAATGTTTCTGCAGTCCGAGATTCGCATACCACACTTGAGATCGTCGATAATGGCCTTCTTGTCGGAATATGGAGTGTTGGAATTGAGTGTTGCTACTACTATATTTGCTGCTTGAAGTGCTGCAACTTGATTGTTCATCAAGGCAAGAAGCGGTGATATGACAACCGTAATGCCATGATCGATGACAGCAGGCAATTGATAGCAAAGGCTTTTTCCGAACGATGTTGCTAGTGTTGCGAAGTCAGTTTGGAACTCATAGAGAGCAACAGAGAGCTCACCTGCTTGAACAAAGACATCGTGGCCTTCGAGTGCCGCAGTGATAATCTCTCGCTGGTAAGGTCTGCGCGATGTTATTCAATCAGGGATCGACTGAGAGCGATTATAAGGTTCTTTTACCTGAAAGCGGCCTTTCCAAAGACTCTTCGGAGGGTGAAGTCAAGATCAATAGGTGAGTTTGTCTTCCTACTGGTGGTTGACATTGCATGATTGGTGACTGGATGGCTCGGCTATTCGCGGTGGAAGTGGGATGACGCGGGGGGCATCAACAATCCACTTTAATATCGAAGTCGCATAGGTATTTCTGGAATCTTTCGTGTACTTAAAGGAAGCGGTTTCACTGATTCTCCTGTTTGTATTCTCTACGTTCAAACCAATGAAATTGATGTCAGCACGTCAACGATTATGAATAATATTCCCAAGATTGTCCTGAAGTAACGTCAAGAGCAGCGATATCTATCCATTGTTCTGCTAATGACTGGAGGGTAATAAACACCTAGATCTTCAACTCCTTTTCTGAACCTTTGACGATACCTTCACCATTTCCAATCACACCAGTCTCTTGCCTTATAGGAAAACTCTCCTGCGACCTCACCATCCCCATTCCGGTCCCCATCTGCTGCACTCCCCTCGTCACATGATCCACACCTTCCCCCGTCTCATCCACACCACCCCTAAACCCACCCCCATACTTCTTCCCCTTCCTCTCGGCCTTCCACTCCCTCTTTGCCTCCTTCCAAGCTGCTTTAGCCTCCCGCTTCACCTCCTTCTTCATTTCTTTCCTCTCCTTCTTCGCCTCCCTTTTCATTCCCCTGCGTTCCTTCCTCGTCTCCTTCCTCGTCTGTCTCCACGCCTGTCGTTGCTCCCTCCGAGCATGCTTCATAGTCCTGACCTCATCCTTGATCTGAGCTTTAAGTTGGCGGCACTCCGCGCGCAGCTGGGCATGATTTATGCCATTGTTGCCTCGGGTAGAGAAGCCGCCCGCGCGGTGCTGGGCGCGAAGCTGGGCGCGTAGCTGGTTGATGGCTGCAGGGAGGCTTGTGGTGTGCGCTGTGGTGCGGAAGTTGGATATGGCTTGTTGGATCTGGGATTGGTCTAGCCCGTTTAAATCTTTGGAGGAGATGGAGTCGACCGAGGAGTCGGAAGACGAGGACGATGATGATGAGCTGGATGAAGTTGAGGATGAGCGGTGATGAGAGTTGTGCTTCGGCCTAGGTAAGCGGTAGTGGGTGTATTGTTCCTCGTGGTGGCTATCTCCTTGAGAATGGCCACGGTAACAGGTTGGAAGATCTTGTGTTCCTGAAGAATGGAAAGATACCGGGATTTCCGAAGAAGTCGATCTGACTGATGAGGTCGTAGAGGCGTTGCGCTCGTATTGAATTAGGATCCCTCGGGGTTAAAGAACCCTTCGTTCCATTCATTGATTACGCCCCTAATTCTGGATTGCTGCCGAGGGCTAGCATACTCGTCATTTTTACTGTGCTCACTGTCGGATGCTCCATTAGGTAGTAGGTAATTGAGGAATGTATGCCAGTCACTGTCCGTGACATCTCTCGCCCGGTAATCCTGCTCCGGCTGCGGGAAAGCAATGTCCAGCTTAGTGACACCTGGGTCTATGGTTAGAGGGTACCTGAGTACAGGGGCGTGACTGTGCATAGCGCAAGGCCTTTCCTCGAAGTAGGATGCAGCGGAAGGATGTTCCTCCATTGTCGCCTCGTGCCTGATGTAGCCACCACGGAGACTGACTTGGCTTGGAAGTCCAGTATAGTAGGAAGGTGGCGAGCTGATACCTCGTGTGCTGGAATCAGATGCTAGATGTCCAACGCTGGGCATATATGGGGGAGGAGCAGATCCATCCATAGTGAGCGTAGAAATTGGAAGCGTGCAAACGTAATCTTGAGCGTTGACGAACACTCTAACTTTATTAATCTGAACAGGCCTGTAGCAACTATGATTAAGATATTTAAGTAATGGAGTGAAGTTTAAACTCAACGAGAAAAGCCAGAAGGGAGATTTTATACTTCACATTCTCTAGGCATCAACAAAAGCCTAAGTGGTACGAGATCAACTGTCGTCGTCAGCCAGGGCTTCACTGATTAACGAAGCTACCTGCAACTAAACCAAACAGAATTGACTACTCGTTACAATCGTCCAATGGCCCGTGTGATTCAGTCAGCTACCCATGAAGCAGTACGCGGCCTTTCACACCACCATTTGTTGTAGTACTGGGTAGTGCCAAGCGGGGTTTCCAATTCGCAGAAACGGCCTTTTCGAGTTAAAGCCGAGCCGAAGCCACAAGTCCGAATTCCAGAAGGCCGTCTGGAAAAGACCGAAGCTACGAATGATGTTGTTCTGTGACTGGCGACGACGTGGGTGGAGTGCGTAAGACCTTTACTAGGCTGGAGAAAAGTCTTACCTCAGACAGACCAGTTGAACAACAGCGCCCACAAAAACTGTATCGAGATGGACCAACGTGACAGACACAGTCATGAAGCAACACTGATCGTATTTTGACTTTGCAACTTGAATTTTTACGCAGAGAACTTGACCTATCTACAAAGTAGTTTGTTCACTAAGAGAGTCGTTAGATGCACAGCACCATCCGTCGTCATATCCAACATATCTGTCAGGACCAGCTTTTGCTGCAGTCCGGTTGAGCTAGTGTACCTAGCATATCCCGTCGAAGCTGGTAGTATCTAGGTGGTGAAGGACCATTCCACATTGTGTAAACGTCCAGTGGCTTCGTCGCAGAGCTGGTCGAAGAGATGATTGGACAAATCAATGGATTGGCCCTCCTAATGACACGTATTAGCGATCAACTGAAGTGTACGATAGACCCGAGGCGACTTACGCAGCCCATGCACTTGTCGACTAGTTTGGCAGTGACGGCTGGCTTGCCAGGCACCTTGATAGTCGCCATACGGCCACAGAAGGGGTTGCCGTTGGATTGTTCGCCCATCATGCCTAAGCCATGTTAGAACATTTTCTATTCGAACAATGAGTTCCTTGGAATAGTGAGACATACCGTGAGCGAGAGCAAAGACGTCTTCGGAACTGCCATCATTGGTCCATCCACACGCGCCAAGACCAGCTTGATAGTAAGTGATGTCTCCGGAGCATGTACCACCGATTTGTCCGCATGCACCACCCGACTCAGTTGGCGACGTGGAGGGAGTGCTTGGCACCGGGACTGGAGCTTGAGTTGTAGGCTCAGGGGCTGGAACAACTGGCGCTGGGGTCGTTTCCGGAACTACAGGAACTGGAACGACTGGCACTGGGGTTGTTTCCGGAACCACAGGAGGTATGGAAACAGAGGTTGTTGGCACGACCGGTGGGGTGTATGGTGGAACATAGACGCTGGTGGAAGAGCTGGTCGAAGTAGAGCTGGGGGTCGTCGGGACTGGAGCGACGTACGGAGCAGATGTCGAAGTTGATGTAGTCGCAGGCTTTGACTGGTGGGAGTGATGATGGTGTTGGTGCTTTGGCAATTGGTAGTTTGCGTGGGCAGCAGCAGTCGGCTTTACCCAGATGGTCGTGGTTGTGTCTACGGTTTCGGTGACTTCTTCAATGACAGTGTGTATCACCAAATCACGCTTCTCCACCGGAGTCGCATAGGCCAAGGCGAGGAGGGAGGCGACAGCGACGATGTTGATTGATTTCATTTTGACTGGACGGAAAATATTGTTTCGAGAATATGCGAGGTCAGGGTTCTTGAAGTTGTGATGGGCGTTTCAATCGTCTAGCGATCTGTCTGGACAATGTATTCACAGTCTGCTTGTCAGGTTCGGGCGGTGCTTGGGCAAAGGAATGTGAACAAAGAATGCAGGACTGGCTGTAAAAGAATGGAAGCTGATCTCACAGAGCAGCGAAAAAAAGAAGGTGATAGACAAGAGAGTGTCTTGTCAGAAGGACAGCTTGCTGCAGAGGAAAGAGAGCGAAATAAAGATGTTGGTGAGGGAGGGAAGCAGGCAAAAGCTGGGGCAATGCGCTTTATGCACAATCCCCCACTGCCTGCCCTGAACTTGCTCAGGGGTAAGAAAGAAGTTGTCTCGGCCCGGCTAGCGTTAGCCGCATGGATGCAGCTACGAGCGAATCAGCATTCAGATCAGGACCGGATGATTCGAGCCTCACTCCATCAATCCTTTCACTCCGCCATCTCATTCGTGTAACTGTGTGCAAAGGCCCAAACAATAATGCAGGACATCCCATGCTTGGTAAGGCCGATTGGAGCCAACAAGGCCCAGCAGTAGCACAAAAGCTGCACCACCAACCTTCCCTTCCTTTGTTTCTCTTCGAAACAGCAAGCATAGCCTCGACATACCTTGGCACTAGGGTAGTTGATCACGCACAGTCCATCTTGAAGTATGCAGACTGTCAGGCTTTGGCTTCGAGGTTGGATGACTGTATCTTGTCCCAACTATAATCTAAATCCTTACTCCTGGCGAGACTTGGTCTGTGGGCTTCCTCGAGCTCGTATCACCTCAGAGCAGCGGCCTTTCAGTCACCAAGCTCCCTTAGATTGTGTTTCACGTTTGCCTTGTCACTAATTGCGTTGGTACACTTGGCCCGACAGCGCCGCCAACGCTCAGTACATACCTAAGATGGATGGATAGCTTCTAGATCCAAAACTATATTTCAGCTGGTAGAGTGAAAGATGATGCTATCTGATATTGTTCAATTGAGTATCTACATTATTCTATAAAAGATACCAAGCTGCTGCTAGCACACCCCATAAGACAGCATTGCCCGCCATCAAGTTGCCCAAACCCGTCGATCCAGATCCTGACGGCTGCGGAGCTGCTGACGCCGAGCCAGTCGTGTTTGCACTGCTGCCACCTTGCCCACGGCTTCCTGCCGATGTCGTCCGCGTGCTACTCGAGGTGGCATTCGCCGGCCCAGTGCTCTTCACGGCCAGGTTTGCCAGCACCACGTTCAAAGCACTCAGCTCTTGGCCTAAACCCGTCTTGCCATCATATTTGGAAGCTGTCCACTGGAATCCGCACGCGGTCTTATTTTTGCCTCCGGAACACTGCTTCGCAGCGGCCTGAGCCGACGATCGCAGTAAAGGTGAGAGAAAGTCAGAAGCGTAGGGCGCGACCGGGGGTATGGCTCCAAGCCATTGAGCTGCATACCCTTTGAAGGCGTACATGTCGGTCGTACAGGTGTCGTGAGACTCGCAAGCTACTTCCGTCATTACTCCCTGGCTGTTTTTGTTTTTGAAAAACAGCTGTGTCGCGTTTAAGAAGCTGTTCGTCCGGTCTCGCCAGCTCGAGTCGGATGTCTAAACCAATCAGCATTCAGGTTGAGAAGTCCTCCGCCCTCCGTTTTGGGTTGGAGTAAGGATTGCACATACGTGATTATACATCACTGCGCTGCCATAAGTAAAGCAAGCAGAAACATAGCTCCACTGTAGTCGGGTTGGCGATTTACAACCGTTCGCTGTCATTACTCCATCGTAAACATCAAAGTCATTAGTGATCAAGCCGATTGACTTGGTCCAGTCGTAGCTCTTTTTCGCCCAGTCGCTGTAAGTCTGATTGCCCGTGAAACTTGCCAAACGTGCGGCCAATTGGAAAAAGGCTCCATTCGATATGCTGTTCTTGTAGTCATAACCAGACTCGAACTTGAAAATCTGCCATCTGAGGCCTCCGTTGCACGTTTTGGTATCCCACCGGGCGACTTGCAAGTCAAAGACATTCTTTGCGAGGTCGAGCCAGGTTGGGGAGCCAGAGGCAGTCGGCAGCCCTTTCTCAGCCGCGTTCATCGCAGCCAGGGCCCAGAAACCTTGATCGTCATTGCCTTCTGATTTTGTCTGGTTGGGAACCATGTAATCGTTGTTCGGCCCTCTCTGACCAGCCAGCGCTTGTTGAACAAGGTCATTGTATTGGTCGTCTCCAGTGTATGCCCAATAATCAATCATACCAGACCATACTCCGCCAACTTCATACCAGTTGTATTCGTCCGCGAATAGTCCCACACCGGCGCCATCTCCTTTGTAATAGGCAATCAAGTCTTTTGCTATTATTTGCGCAGCGCTCTTGATTGATGCTTGCAGAGGTCAGTTTGGTAATTCAGCACACGCAAGCGGAGATCCTACTCACACTGATCATACACATCTAGAGAGATAGCCGCTATGAGCAATGGATTGGCCAGAAGGAGTGGCAGAGTGCGGCGGTACAGCTGGGGAAACATGTTGGTTGGGAGGTAAGAGTTGTGAGGACAAGTATTTGAGGAACAGCTCTGAGCATGAAGATTCCATTATGAAGCTCGTGAGTGAGACTTAGCAGAACGATTGGAAGGCTGTGTTCGGGATTGTTTGTGACACCCTTTTCTTGTCTATTAATATTTGGAGTCTCTTGCAATTTCCCCAGGCGGCCCAATCGAGAAGAAATCAGTCCGCCAAGGTGCCAAGAGCTAGGAGTCTCCCATTGGGTGACTCACGGTGAGACGTGTGGAACGAAGATGAAACCACATATCAAAAGCCATTTGTATTTGCTGCCGTGCTCAAAGGTGATCAACGAGATGGAAATATCCACCACCATCTCCAAGCCTAGTTCCTCCCCCTCTCCAAGTCCCCATTAACCGAGTCAACCTCCTTCCCCTCCACTGCGTCCTCGAGCGCATCGTCATCCCCACTTCTCTGCTGCACGTCAATCGTCGTTCTCGACGGCAGACCGGGAACATTTCGGTCGTCCAAATGTATCCACTGCCCGCCCTTGTCCCTTGCATTATTGCCCCATTGTGTGCCTTGCTTCGCAGCGGCCGACACCGAAGCTTTGGTGGTCTCATTCCGCAATCCCTGCGCAGACGTACTGTAGGGTGCGACAGCGGAAACGTGCTGATACAGGCGGGGGAGGATTGGGAAACAGCTGCAGGCAAGGCCGAACGCGATTTCGGCGAATGCCCACATCACACCTAAACGTGATTTCAGTGTCAACTTTTTTTGCAATTCTCGGTAAGGTGGGGAGTCGCAAAACATGACTTTGGCGCGGACAATATATTTTAAAGCATTGGACTAGCTCTAGAGATGGACTAAGATATGCGGTAGAGATTTACCTTGCATTTTGACGTAGGTGAAGTCTGCGGTCTTGGTGAGGTTTACGGTGTATGCTAAACGAAGCATGCTGGAGATACAAGCCCTTACGAATCGATTAGTGAGACCCGAATGCGCTGGAGGACGAGAAAGGCTTCACGGACAGGGCTCCAGTGCCAAAGATAAGCGAGACTCCAATCTTGCGCTGAGTGGACATTTGTAGGTTCCAGATCAAGTAGATTGGCACGCTCAGCATCGCAATATCAGAGACCATGTTGAAACCGGCGCTGGCCAGGTATAAGATCTCAATCTTGAGGCAGTGTCCCGGCATATCAGGGGTCCATATCTTAGCCCGTGGAAAGCAGAGGAACACAGGTACGAAGAAGAAGATCGTATAGAATATTGAATTCACGACGATGAGAAATTGCGTGAGCCACCAGAATTTATCGCGTTGAACGGATAGGAAGATCCGTAGGACGAGAAGTAGTATGGAGATTTTGGTGAAGGCGAGGGAGATGCTGTAAACCATATCGCCATAGTTCGACCACTGATACTCCGACGTTAGAATATGACGAAAATTGATGTCTGGCAATTGTATCCGCTCACCTGCCAATTGAATTGCACATCCCAATATGCGATGTTCCATTGATGAACGCCCCCTCCATGCTGACCCAGAGGATATTGGACACCCATGAAGGCTATGAAAAAAGCCTAAACATATCAGCTCGGCAACACGAGATTGCATCCGTGTTTTTTGTGGTAGCTCAAGCAGGAACAATGATCGTACCCAACCGATGCAGCAAGTGTCTGTTCAACATCAATACAATCTTCGCAGGAATGTCAGGCGGTGAGATCGAAATGATCACTTACAGTCTTCCCATACCGTAGATTTCATGATGAAGATCTTTGTGTACATGCGCGCAAACACCAGTACGGTAGTAGCGATTATGCTTAAAGCTATTGTAAGAACTTGGTAAGGCTGCATTGAGAATGGATTGGAAAAGCTTGGGATCACATCAGGTGGAGGCGTCAAGCCTGGGGGACTCGGTGCCGTAAGTGTGTATACTTGAGCCATTGAAGCTCTGATGCGGACTCAGCTCAAGGAAAGGGAATTTGGGTTGTAAAGTCCGAATTATCCTGTGACCAAAGCCTCAGCATCTATAGCATGGAGGCTGGTCATAAGATTCTATTTTTTTCCTCCGTCCAGATTAGGTAAAGGAGTAGCTTTGAAGTGAGTTGATCAATACTGAATAGATCTCACTGCTGTAGAGTTAGTTTTTGATCGGAAGGAGAAGTCGAAATGTAGTAGGAGAACGGCGGTGTTCAAGGGTATTTGACGTCGTTGCCATACACCTTCCTAACTCTTTACTAAACCGATTGCAGGAAGTCTAAGAGGCAGAAGCGATCGCTAGCTTCATGACATTTATTACATTATCGTCTTAAATGCATGATGGGTGAGCTACTTTAAGTTCCGATTGCCTTGGTTTGATGCTTAGTGCTCGGTGCATTCAAAAGCAGACCTCACCACTCATAGGTCCCAATACTGGAATAGCAAAAAATCTCCGTGAAGATGTGACGTTCCTGCAGGTATTCTGAAACAATGTGCCATGTGACCATCGCTTGGCGACTGCAAACGTCCGCACCGAAGAGCGGGATCTCTGTAGGATTTACGGCACGCAAGGAAAGATCTTCGTTAAGAGTAGTAGACTCGGCCGCTTCTG
Source organism: Physcia stellaris (assembly GCA_018902385.1). Lineage (NCBI taxonomy): Eukaryota > Fungi > Ascomycota > Lecanoromycetes > Caliciales > Physciaceae > Physcia > Physcia stellaris. The sequence continues at coordinate 268,844 of JABSSW010000024.1, read as the reverse complement.
CAGAAAAACTAAAAAGCGCACCAATCACCAACTTTAGCAGGCAGCCTCTTTGATTAGAGCCTAAGTTTCTGTTTTGGGGGTCAATAATTACCGTTTGGCCGTGGCCCGTGGCTGCGTTAAAAGCCTTCAAGTGCATACCTACTCATCCCACAAGGCCTGACCTTCACCAGATATGGGCAGAAGACCAATGATAGGCGTGTCAAAGATCAACGTTGTCGATATAGTTGATTAGCTGTTATCTGTTCAAAGTGAGAAGACCTTCAATGTACTGTCTTGTATCAATGCCAATGCCTTCAGCGAGTTTGCCCGGACCCCAGCCGGTATTAGTAGGAGTCACATCTCGGCCAAATCTAGCACTGACATTCCTCGCTTTAGGGGCTGTGTAATCGCTTGCCTTCCTAATGAGGAATGCTTCACGGTATAAGCTTGAATTTGAGGGCTCAGTAGGTTCGGGAAGACGCATCCACACCACCCACCAGCCGCGACTCGTTTTGCAAGTTCTTTCCAACTCAAAATTTCGTCGGCGAGTGGACTCGTACGTACTCAGTATTTGCGAATACACGTTTAGTGCCTCTATCCTAGACCAGGGTGCCGTCTCGGATGTGTTGTTTTCCATCTTTAAAGTTTCTGGTTCGGGGATGTTTGGGATGGTGGTGTGTATGGTAAGCTTTGTAGGATCGAACACCATATCACCGATAGGTTGCGAGCTTTGCGTCGAAGCGGTGCTTTTCGGAAGTGAGGCTTCCCAGAGCCGCGCAGAGGCTTTATCCGGTGTAGTTGATATCAATAGAGGCGGTTGCAGTGGCCCTAATTGATGATGGATTGAGCGATAGAAGGTAGGTATGGCTAATGCGTCGGTTTGAAGCTCGAAAAGACATATAAACATGAAAGGTTCTTGCTAAAGAGTGTCAGCGGCGAGCCTTGGTCCAGGATTGTATGAATGATCTTACGACATATACAACAACTCTAAGTCTATCAGAATAGGTTTTGACGGGTGAAGAATTCTCCTTTACTGATTATAATTGTTAGTATCGTCATCGTTATAGCTGATTTATCGATTGTCATAAGGCGTACTGGTTATGATCGAGCTACTACTCCCTGTTACCTCCATTGATTTTTTTCTCCGCACGTGCAAAGTACGTATCATTGTACGGCTACTCTGACTCTCGTCAGATAGTCGAAGCGCCCGTTCTTCCCAGGTCTCTTCATCCCGCTCATCTTCTTCGACAGTGCCTTCGAGGTCACCTTGAAACCCGATTAGATAGTGACCAGGCATGTCGTCTAATACTTTTACTGAGCGTGAGCTACTTGATCCCCGACCTGATGAATCTGATTTTGCTCTCTCATCTTCACGGAGCTTTGAAATCTTAGGATTTTCGGGCGGTCTTTTGAACGGTATTCCCCACTTAGATCCGTAGACGCCCAGAGTTAAGTATTTCATCATAGTCTCGGTACCAGTCTCGGTTACATTACTCGAACTCTCCTCGTTTTCCGGATTTCGTTCTTTTGGCACTGGAGGGTTCTCTGATGGCTTCGAAGATGCAGCCTGCGACACGCCTGTATCCGTAATGATCAGCGAACGGGGAATACTATACCCTTTTAGCGACTGCTGTCTGACACTCGAGCTTGTACGCTTTCGTGTATCCCGTGGGTCCGAGGTCCCCGGTGATTCATGAGTAGGGCTTTCATGTGGTTGTGAGAGGTCTCTTTCAATACTGGGCTTGCGACGTCTTCGCCAACGCGCCGAAGATGGATTGTCTCTGACTCCATAAGTATCTTGACCATACCTGAAGAGATCCTCTGCCCAACACGATACGTCTCTAACTGAAGTACGCGTGATGGTGCCAATGCCCGAGAATATCACTCCATCCGATGGCCTAGGATGTGCACCGTTTGCTTGCCAACTGGATGAAAAGGCTGACTGGGTTTGGGCCGTCACTGTAGTGGGATTGGAATGGGATGTAATTGGCGCGGGCGCATCCCCAAACCGTGATACAACCATATCGACCAATCCCTCAGTCCTGCCAATGAATGCTTCCAGAACTTCACGTTCGCCACTTCCCCATTCTTCTTCTCCAACTCCCACACCCAGCTCTCCACCTGCAGCAAGCTTCAAACCGTTGAATAGGCCAAGGGCAGGATTGCCATTTAGCAATACATCCCACCGGCAAATGAAATGATTCCAGTATCGCTTTAGAAACTTGCAGAATTTCGACCTTTCCATTCGAATGTATAGCTCGCCAAGACTGGCGCCATGATGGAGGAGGAAAGTACGGTGAGCTCTGAGAAGCTGTTGAAGTAGAAGAGCGGGCGAAGCAACCTCCCTGCTGGAGTACTCTTTCGTCGAACGCGGCTGTTCATTGGTAGACTTTTCGGAAACGCTTGTAATGCAAGTCAGATCAATAGACTAGAAAGGACATCAGAGGCAAGAACCGAGAGTATGAATCAGCCATACCGCGAGAATCCACCATCCCAACTCCAACTCGTGAAGAATGATTCGGCATTTTTCAGTCTCAATTGAGTCTACCGCCTTGCCTCCAGAAAACCCCCTGGATAAGTGTATTCAGCCAAAATCGCGATCGAAAGGGGGTAGTCTAGTGACCTACTTTGCGAATTCAACCATGCCTTGGGCCAACCCAATCTGGCGCAGCCGCTCATTTCTTTCCTTGTTTTCTTGTTCGGGATCATCATTGCTAGCTGACCTTCTTCCAATCCTCTCCCCATCCCCTTTGGAGTAATAGTAGACAATTTGCTCATCAAGACTTTCTTCAGATGTGCCTAAAGAAGGGTTGTAGATTGCCAAGGAAGAGAGGCAAGCGGGAGTGACGCCTAGTCGGTTACCAGAATTGGACATTGCATGATGACCACGCAATCTGCGATGAGTCCTCAGTCAGGAGAACCGAGATCTGACGATAGAGTGACGGAAGCGGCGAGAGGGCGAAAGCGGACGCCGGACAGACTGACAGTCCTGCACGTTGCACTAGCGTGTCAGAGAGTTGGCGCTAAACTAGCGCAGCCGTGTCCAAATAATTCGAGAGCTTCGATCCGGATGCAGTGTACTGTTGACTTGATGAACGGACCTTCATCAATCATTGACTATACCACCATATCACACCGCATCGCTCAGCTTCCTCGGTTCAACATTAGCTTCCCGCATTTACTCTCTTTATATTCTCACATTTGAGTCGAACTCTTAAAGTCTTCGTCTACAAACGTTCGTTGAGACTGCGCGCAAGACCCATTCTGCTGCAAGCATCATGTCGGACAATGGCATAAAGCATGAAGATGAACACCTCCGAGACCGTGATGAAGGTGGCGATGACGAAGTAAGAGATGGATTTCTTTCATATCTTCCGTTTCAATTCAGGAGCTTCAACGAGAGATTCAAGAGCAAGGACTGATGCCTCGTGGTACAGGAAGAAATATCGGCAATGAAGAGACGGGTCGCGGAGATGGAGGCCGAGGCAGCCAAGCTGCGCGAGATGCAAGCCTCGCTGGACCAGACCGACAATGATTTGCGAGAAGACAAGGAGGATATCGACGCACGAAGCATCTTCGTGGGTAATGTCGACTATGGCGCTTCGCCGGAAGAGATCCAGTCGCATTTCCAAAGCTGCGGTTCCATCAACCGAGTCACTATACTTTTAGACAAGTTCACTGGGCATCCAAAAGGGTTGGTCTTTCCTGGGAAAACATGAATGGCATCCATACCATTATGTCACATATCAACCATCTTTCTACCTTCTCGCTGCCTGGCAAGAGATGGACGGCTAATGGAATGATGCAGGTATGCGTATGTGGAGTTCACCGAGCCAAATCTTGTGAACCAGGCTCTTGTGCTTAATGAGAGTATGTTCAGAGGTAGAAATCTCAAGGTGTGTTTTTTATTTTACAATATCTCATCTGGCATATGTTCTAATGTTCCTTTCAGGTCGTACCAAAGCGCACCAATCTTCCAGGAATGACTCGTGGAGGTCGCGGTGGACGGGGCGGACCACCTCGTGGGAGAGGTGGCTATGGTCGTGGAGGGTATGATCGAGGATACGATAGGGGTGGATACGCTCCTCGAGGCGGAGGTTACCGTGGAGGCTACAGAGGCAGACCGAGAGGCTACGCTCCATATTAGCTACTCCAAAATCGACCTGCTATCACTGTACTGCTATTGAGGAAGTTCCAGGATGTCTCAAAAGAGGTTCGTCTCTGAAACGGAAGGCGCGGAGTGTCTTGACGGGCTCGACAGGCATTTGGGAGATGGCTCCAATTCTGTTGATAATAAAGAACACTGATCGATTGACATAAAATCTTGATAACACGTTCATCAAATCATCAGTGAATCCCTGCACCCAAGTATCCATTTTCCCAATATCAACGGTGTTTACCGAATTGACGATTACCTCATAGAGTGTTCCAAGCGGCGGACCAAGTCCAGGGTGCATCGTACCACCTCGAACAAAGTCTCCCAGAGTATCGGCCCATCTCCTCGACAAGCTCTCGAATATTCTCCAGAATCACCACGTTCTTCTCGGACGCGGTTGGTTGAGACTATCTTTGGAAGCGGCGGCTCTCCGAAACTGAAGCACCCCCGCATCCTGTTTGACACCAGACGGTCTGAGTGTTGCTGCGCACCGCCTTTTCCTCGCCAATAGTCTGATCATTCGACTACTTGCTATCGAAATTGACTGAATTGTATTGGTTTCTATCGGAGAACGACACATCATGACTGGCCTGCAAGCGGGCTAGACACACTGAAGACTCGCCTTTGCACTGCCACAATCGCCTGAACAGACCTAAAACTGGCCTAGTCAACGAAACCGCGAGAGTACTCGATTTGTCGAGGCCCATTATCAGACCATTGGTGTGTGCAAAGAGCGAACTCCAAGAAGCATAGAGCGCAGTCTGTGAAGGCTGGGTGAGGCTCTTCAGCCAAAATGGATAGCGATCTGCCCCAGTAGGTCTTCGAGGTCATCCCAGTCAACAGCTGCTAACATCCTTCGATCAGAGCTGCAAACCTACGGGTCACAAGTATGAATACCTTGATGTCAATTACACGCTGTGGATCAGTCACTGATGTTCCTTTAGTCATTGCAGCGGACGGCCTCTACAAGCGCGATGTCTTCAGTAAGCTGGGAATCTCGCTTCTGTGGTCATAGAGACTGACTGAGTGGTAGGATTTCCTGATCCGTTCGCGGTAGCCACGATAGGGGGCGAGCAAACACGCACCACTTCCGTTATCAAGAAAACCTTAAATCCGTACTGGAACGAGAGCTTTGACATGTTCGAAACCTTCCAAGACTGCCAAGTGCCAGGCTGATCAATATTGCAGGCGAGCTTCGGAAGAGAGTATATTGGCTATTCAAATCTTTGACCAGAAGAAGTTCAAAAAGAAGGATCAGGGGTTTCTTGGAGTCATAAATGTACGGATCGGCTCAGTCATGGACCTTGATGTTGGAGGGGACGGTTGGTTCACCTGACTCCGTGAAGTGAGAAGAGTCTTCTTCTGACACAGTGTTTCTAGAAATGCTCACACGAGACCTTAAAAAATCCAACGATAATCTAGTAGTACACGGAAAGCTCATTGTCAACCTCTCTACAAACCTTGGCCCATCTACCAATACTTCCGGACAACCAGGTTCTTCACTTGTCGTTGCAAACGGAGGTGCACAGTCAAATCTAAACGGAGTTCCTCCACGCTCACCAATATCTGCGAGTGGACCAAGCAGTGACGTACCACAAGATCATCCACCGCCACACAGTCCGAGCCAGCCCCAAGCTCCAGGTAGCATGGCTCCCACCGGACAAGGTCCTTTATCTTCTCAGGCTAACGGACACCCCGGTCCAAATGGTGGTCGGGGTATGAGCTCCTTTGCAGATAATCAAGGCAGGCTGCCGGCGGGTTGGGAAAGAAGAGAAGACAATTTGGGTCGGACGTACTATGTGGATCACAACACAAGGACTACAACATGGACAAGACCGTCTGCATCATATAATGAACGGGATCAGCGGACCGCAATGGACGCGAACACACAAATGGAGCGCCGAGCACATCAAAATCGAATGCTTCCGGAAGATCGTACCGGCGCAAACTCGCCAAGCCTACAAGATGTTCAAGGAAGTACAGGGGTGAGTGCGAGTGCTGTATCGATGATGGCCACTGGCGCAACAACTGCTGGGACAGGGGAGCTACCTGCTGGGTGGGAGCAACGGCATACTCCTGAAGGTAGAGCCTACTTTGTTGACCATAATACTCGAACTACGACATGGGTCGATCCACGTCGGCAGCAGTATATCCGTATGTACGGCACTCAAAGTGGAAATAGTTCCACCATCCAGACTCAGCCGGTATCGCAGCTGGGAGCCCTGCCAAGTGGGTGGGAGATGCGCCTTACCAACACGGCAAGAGTCTACTTCGTGGATCATAACACAAAAACCACGACCTGGGATGACCCTCGACTTCCATCATCCCTGGATCAGAATGTACCACAATACAAACGAGACTTCCGTAGGAAATTGATCTATTTCAGATCACAACCAGCTCTCCGGATTACAAATGGTCAATGCCACGTCAAAGTCAGAAGAACACATATCTTCGAAGATTCGTATGCAGAAATCATGCGACAAAACCCGAGCGACTTGAAGAAGCGACTGATGATCAAATTCGATGGCGAAGACGGTTTGGATTACGGTGGGCTGTCAAGGTGAGTTTGGTCTTGGATTTGAGATGCGGTTTAATGCTGACGTTCAACAGAGAGTTTTTCTTCCTCCTATCTCACGAAATGTTCAATCCTTTCTACTGTCTTTTCGAATATGCTGCCCACGACAATTACACCCTACAAATAAACCCTCACTCCGGAATTAACCCCGAGCATCTCAACTACTTCAAATTCATAGGTCGGATAGTGGGCCTAGCTATCTTCCACCGACGTTTCCTAGACGCGTTTTTTGTTGGTGCCTTTTATAAAATGATTCTGCGAAAGAAGGTCTCTTTGGCGGACATGGAAGGCGTGGATGCGGATTTCCACAAGAGCTTAACTTGGACGCTGTGAGTTTAATAACTATTGAATCGTACCGTACATTGCAGCTCACAAGTCTCTACAGTGAAAACGATATAACCGATGTTCTCGTCGACGCCACATTCTCAATGGATGACGAAAGCTTCGGCGAGCAAAAAACCGTCGACCTGAAGCCCAATGGTCGTAATATTGCTCTCACAAATGACAACAAGAAAGAATACGTCGAGTAAGCTTTACCTACCAATCCATATGATCCCCCTTCATCCCTTCTGTCATGTCAAGCTAACATAACGGCACCGCAAAGACTTATGATAGAATGGCGCATCCAAAAGCGCGTCGAAGAACAATTCAACGCCTTTGTCACCGGCTTCAACGAGCTCATCCCACCAGACCTAGTCAACGTATTCGACGAGCGCGAACTCGAGCTTCTGATCGGCGGGATCGCGGACATCGACGTCGAGGACTGGAAGAAACACACCGACTACCGCGGCTACACGGAGTCGGACGAAGTGATCAAGAATTTCTGGCAGGTCATCCGCAGCTGGGACGCGGAGCAGAAGAGTCGGCTGCTGCAGTTTGCCACCGGCACCAGTCGCATCCCCGTCAATGGCTTTAAGGATTTGCAGGGCAGTGATGGGCCGAGGAGGTTTACGATTGAGAAGAGTGGTGGGGAGACGGCGTTGCCGAAGAGTCATACTTGGTACGTTACTTTTTCCTTTTTCTTTCGCTTTTGCTTTACTAGCATTCGGACGATGGTGCTTAGGGGCGGTGCGCTGACTTTGAGACTCTAGCTTCAACCGCCTCGATCTCCCCGAGTATAAAGACTACGGCGATCTGGCCAAGAAACTCACCATCGCGGTCGAGGAAACGGTAGGCTTTGGGCAGGAGTAGGAAGGATTGTAGGGGGCACATGGGATATCGGCAAATAGCAGAGGCGCGTACACTTATCACAAATTTGGGAGGAATCGAGCATTCTTTCTTCCCCCTTTGCGGCGTGCGTTCAGGACCTTCCTTCTTTTTCTTTTTTGTTACGTAGTGTAGTGCGCTGCATAAGTATATGGGTTTTTTCTGTACAGCCGGACAGACTGTTCGGCGAATGGGGGATATGGCAGTATGGACGTAGGGAGGCAAATAGTAACAGAGGTTTGCAGTGAGGGCGGGGAATGAGATCTTTACTCTTACCACCAAGTCCTTCTCAGGCAAGCCCCAGCAAAAACAGCCCTCTCCATCCCCAATCGCCCCCCGTTTTTTTCTTTTTCTTTTTTTTTTGGAGGAGATTGATAGTACCGTTGTTATTTCTCATCTGAAAAAGAAATACAGAGGATTTTGCTATTTCCTACTCTTGTAATATGTAATCGTTACCAGCTAGTATACCCCACTGGTTTGTCCCTTTTGCCATTGTTCTACACCCGCTCGTCGTTGTTTCTGCGCTGTGGGCCTTTTTCCTAATCCTACTCTACTCTGACTGTTGGTTTTACCGTCGGATCACTCCTCCCTCCTCTCTCTGTACCATACATACTTCCTGGGACTTTGGTTGTTTTTGTTTTGGACTGGACTGGATACGGTGGAACGGGTGGGGGGTGGGGGAGAGGAACGGGGGGATGAAGGGGAGATACGGTTTGAATACTGAGGGCATTACGGAGGGCATGTAATGGAGAGGGCGAAGGGGAGGGGGGGGAGTAACGTGAAAGACGGACCCGACAAGCAAAAATCATTCGGGACACCTCCAACCAACCCCAGGCATATTGGTCCACTTATGGAACAACGATACACAACGTGATGATTGTGAAGTATTCGGGAATTCTGTCGGTCAACTCTTTTGTGCTCACGGCCTTTCGTAGCCGTGTGAGGAAAACGTAGGGTTGGAGGTGCTGCTTGCCACGAGGGATTGGGTAGCCAAAGCCGATTTCAAACTCTTGCACCTCGATTCGTTTTCTCAAATGGCTTTTACCATCCAACCTACGTAACATCGACAGCAAGACGAAAAGAACGTAATTCCCCCTGGCTCGGGTTGACACAGATTGGAGTAAAAGGCTCAGCTTAAACTGCTCTGCTAAGTGTGCTAAAGCTGTTGCTGGCTGCTTCTTTTCTCTATCTCTTAATTCTTCCCACTAATCATACAACTCTCCCTCTTCCTTTCCCCCATCACCCATCCTCGCAAAGCTACTGCTACGCCGCTAACAAACAGCGTTTTCCTGCAAATCTCCATCCAGCCAAATAAATGTATTGGCCCGCAACACGCACATCATGCGCTGAAAGCACAACCCCGCCCAAACGCCTCGCTTGTGTTGAAGTCAAAAGAATCGAAAGAAAAGCAAAAGATAGGGGTGGTCCACGACAAGAGATCTACTTGCCCCCCTTCCTCCTTGCCGCACCCTTCCCCCTCGGTATCGGACTCGGAACCGGACTCTGGAAGCTCACTCTTCTCTGCTCGAACCCCTCTCCGCAGGATGTCTCCTGACCAGCGCACTCGGTCGTGGCCTCGCAGACTGTGGCGCATGATGATGCGGCTTGCTGCTGAGCCCGTAGTCTGCTCCGGATGAGCCGCTTGGGGCATCGAGGTCCATTTGCTGTTCCGAGTCTTTGACTTCGACTTCAAAGGTGTCTTCGTCGTCGGATGCGATGGCCGAGCTGGGTGTCTCGGATTCGAAATCGGAATGAGTGTTTCCGTAGTCCCCGTCGTCGGATACAAGGCTGGGGGCTTGGTGCGATTCGAGCGTGTTCGGGCTGAGGTTCAGGGTCGGAGATGTTATGGGTGGGCTGGCGATTGTTTGAGTGTCACAATGGTGGGGGTGTGAGACGTAGGTCGGCTCGGAAAAAGATTGTTCATTTTTAGCCGAGCTGGGTGCGAAGGTGTTGAGGTAGTCTGGTCTTCGAGGCGTGGGTCTTGCAGCACTCTTCAAAGTTGGTGTGCGCTCCGAAGGGGCCGGAGACATTCCTGAACGGGCAGGTAGTCGCCCACCACCACGGATGACGCCAAGCGTTCCATGCCTCCGAGATTCTGGTTGCTCTATGGATTCTTCAACGTCCTCATCCTCGTCGTCAGCGTATTCGGTCAGGGGAGTCTCAGGTTCGGGCTTCCTCATGGCTTCCGTGACCATCTCATCCAAGTCTCCACCTCGACCAGTCTTCGCAAACAGGGCAGAGAGATGTGGTGTATGAGGTGACGGCTTGAATGGAAAAGGTGATTGCAGGTCGAGCTGTGATGATGGTCCTGCGTGAGCTGCCGAGGGAATGTCGTTAGTGCCATCGCTTTTCCCAGAATGGCGAGACATCGTCACTTTGGATTGGGCCCTTTTGCGCCGCTGCTGTGTGGCTGGTGACAATTGAGGAGTTGCATTTGTCAAGAGAGCAGATCTGATCAGTGGATGTACTAGCCCAGCGGCTGGGTTAATCTGCCCTGTTGAGCCACCTGGAACACTACTCGGCGCATCGGCTTCCACCTCTTCACCGCATGCAATAGCCGCTGCATCATGACTTGCAAAACCTCGACTGTGAGCAATTCGACAATGATTGATGAACCCTTGAGCACTGTTAAAATTCTCGCGTCGGCAATCCAAACACACCAGCTTCACCATGTGACCGTCGGTTGATCGTTTGACAATCATCGGACCTTTATCTTCCTTGGGCTCAGGGTAGCCATGAGGTAAAGCATGCAGCTTTTCGCGGGCAGAACCACGCTGCGCACGCGTAGACGCACCGTGAGACTTGGTTGACATCGATCCGCGCGTCGCACGGTCAGGCAACACTGTCCCGTCCAGCTGAAGACGAAGCTGTTCCGAAACGCTGTCGCCGAAAGCAGGGTCCGGGATGAGCCATTGCGCGTAATGTCGAGCGTATGGTCCTTCTGTGACACCCCATGGAGCTGACGACTGTGTTTGGGCACTATAAGATGGCCCAGTACCGCTACTGGCCATAGCCATGACGTTTGGATCCGAGGATGAGGCAGGATAGGGCATAATCTCGCAACGCCGGAGCTGTTCCAAAGCCACCTGACATTTGGCGAGTTCTTGATCTATCAGGCGCAGTTCTCTATGCTTAAGTAAGATTTCGAGGCTGAATTGGGATTCAATGGTCTGTTGAAGGGGGGTTGAATTCATGATATCGTAAGCAGAGCTTGCTTTGTCGATATTATCTTGTCTTGCTGGTTGCGATGCGTCTTCGCCTTCCGCTATGCGTCCTTTGGGGGTAGTGAGAGTTCTTTCAGCATGGCTTACAGGCTTTTGACTAGCTTCCAGAATAGGAGGCGCTACCGGATTTGCAGAAATGGAAGTCGCGATGGGATTCGGTTCATGCCTTCTTTTAGGTGACCTCGCTTCATTTCCAGAAGAATCCCGTTTCCTCTTTTGCTTGTTGAAAAGAGGGACATGACTCATGGGGTTGGACAATGGTTTTGGGGGAACCAGCTTGGGAGGCTCTGGTAGCACCTTCTCGCTCGCTGCGGTGCTCCATGGAAGCAAAAACATGCCATGCGACACAGTCAGAATCGCGGGGACTTCCTTGGAACAAGTGTCGGAATCCAATATACTAGGTTGGAAAGAAGACCGAGGTATATGAATTAGTCGAATTGTCTGTAGCTGTCAAAGGTCAATGTAGTCTTGGCGATGTGCTAAGCTAGCTAGTCCAGTCGCGGGAGGGCATTCAGATTGATTCTGTATGTTGGTACAAAGAATCGTCCAGACGATGCTTCTCGAAAGGTGAGAATAGTAACGACAGTTGTGAATAGGGAGTGTGACGGTGGTGACAGAAGGCGCGAAGCGTTGACGCTGGGCAAGCGACCGGAATGAAGACCAAACAAATGGGCGGGAGTGATTACAAATCGTGTGAAGCAGTCAACACACGTGACTGATTAAATGAATTAAAAAGGAATAAGGCAAGTGGGTGGCAGTTGGGCATGAAATTGAAAGAAGATGAGATGAAGTGGTGAGATGAAGGAAACACCGTCGATTCGATGCGAGAGAGAGTAGACAGAAACAGGGGAGACTTTCGGGCCGCGTCAGTGTCAGAGAAGTGGGAAAGGGATCAAGGGAAGTGCAGGAGAAAGTCTGGGCGAACCATCTTTAGACCTGATTAATCATGACGCTAAGGGGAATCGCCACCAACCAGACTGTGATTGGCTAGCTTGTCATGCACCTTATCGGCCTCGTCGGCCTTATCGGGATTGGCAGATTCCCACACTGGACTACATCACTCTGTATGATGTTCTGTCTTCACATGAAAAGTATTACCGAGACTGCCCCTTGACATGAAAAATCGCTCGAATAGGCTTGCATAGGTGGGGGAGAGGTAAGGTGGAACCACCGAGTTTAACCGATTCAAACGTCACCTGTCCCACATGTTTGCCAAGACATGAAACAGCAATGCGGTGATGCGTGTGACGTGACCGACATAAAATATACGAAAGAGCTTCTTTGCATATGAAAGTGTGACAACCAAAGTTTGGCTTGCGCTCTAGACCATGTTTAATCTTGTTGAACTACTTGCATCTCGAGGACGTAATTATTGATGCTGCCCTGCGCCTTCACAGCTATCCTCGGGTAGAAACCCCACATTATCGTTAGCGGTGAGGGTAGTACAAACTTTGCAAATTCTTGATCTTCCCGTGTACGTTGTAGAGGAATTTATTCGATGCACTCCAAAATAGCAAATGCAAGATCGTCCTCGCCTCGCTTCGCTAGCTCCCGCATCGTCTTAGGGGTCCAAATTTCTGGTACTTTTAGCCTTGCTCTCTCGTATATGTGTCCACTTGGGTGCTGGAAAAGACGTGTATTGTCGCTTCCTTTCCACTGCATGCTGTTGTCCGCCAATGTAGATAACGGCTCCCGACGATGCCGTAAAAGCCGCTCAACAGGAGTAATGCGGCTACCGATGCTCCAGTGGAGGTTTCTTTGAGCCTGACACCGGTACAACATCAATGCCATTGCAGAAGTCCATCTTCCGCTGTTCTTCTGCAGCTCGCTCACTTGCGCTCGCCTTTTCACCCTGGAATCCGTACTGGTGATGCCACCGGTCGCGTCGGTAACGTTCTTCCTCTATCTTGCTGTCTGGCTTCCTTTTTGGTGGTTTGGGCTTGGGGATGACCGCTGTATCATACGATCCTCTACCCATGATGTCGGTTTTTTCGGTTTTTCTCTTTTTATATAGCTCGAAATGCAAGGTGGTTCACGTGCTCTTTACCAAGGTAACGATGTGAAAGAGAATTGTAATGTCTGGAAAGCACCCTCTGTAAATTTGACTGGGTGAAATGTCCAGCAATTTCATTTTGAATAAGAAAGGGATATATGTTTTGTGGTCGGCAGCTTTTGCTATATTAATAGATCAATTCCGTGAGATCTTAGGTGAGATAGAAGCTACTTCATTATGCACGTTGACGCAGAGCGACGAAAGGCGACGAGGGGCAGTGCTCGAAACAAGGCGACCACGTAGGACATTTTCATTCCTACTGTACTTTGTTCTCATTGGATTTCGATTTCATTGAAATATGGATGACACGGACATAGAGCTAGGAGCTCTACCAAGCCTGCCTGCACGCCGCTGTCTTGATGGCTTCCCGTCTTTCAGCCATTTTATCGCCGGAGCCAGCCAGGAAGCTATCTATCGCAGATTTGGCTCGCTGAGTGCTCGCAACCTACTGTACCAGCAGAGTGAGCTTCACCGTCTGGAACATGAACTTGAGATTTATGATAAGGAGGATACACACGACCTGAATAACGTGCCTGCTCAACAGCGTGCGAGGCTCTGGGACCACTATACCTCCGACGACAGCGATAGTGCACGACTGCGTCGAGAGCTGCAGGCGAAGATCAAGTGCCGGATGAGAGAGTATCGTAAGTCATTGTCAAGCACCCCTGAAAATCATGTAAGGTCCGGCAACTGACAATCACGGTATTGAGACGAAGCCTTACTTCTTGAAAGCCGAATTTTGGCTCTGGCACCTCCGTCGAAACGAGCCCTCCGACTCTTCAAGGAATGGTTTTTCTTGGGCTCTCTACCAGTGCTCTGGGGACTGGATGAGCACATATTCGATAAAGAGGGTGATCTGGTTGCTCTCGAGTCTAGAGATACTGATAGGCTGATTGATTTGCTGGTAACCTATTTTGGCTGGCTCTTCAAGGTAAATTTGTCGCAACTCCAGCTGAAATGCAATGACAGGGCAAAGATGACAGGGGCTATGTAGAGTACAGAAGATAATGACGATAGGCTGCCGCCTTCCATGATGCACCTGCCTGCGTACCGTATTCAACGTGCTGGTGCTGTGATCTCGATACTGCTCAGCGCTTTATTGCTCGTCGGCGGTATAGTCTGTCTAATGCTTGTGTCGAACCGAGGAGCTGGTCTGCGAGTGGGCATCATCATCTTATTCACCTTTCTTTTCGCGGCCGTCGTTGGCCTTCTCACCAACGCAAGAAGGGCTGAAGTCTTCGGGTCTTCTGCTGCGTAGGTCACACTTATTGAGCTCTGCCTCAAAGCATAACTGATTCGTGTCTAGATATGCTGCAGTGTTAGTCGTTTTTGTAAGCAATAACTCGGGGTGATGTTAACTACATCCAGATACAGAATAAGGTCTACAAAAAGGATAAGTCAAGCATACTACCGAAGCAGAAGAAATGCTGCCGACTTTCTTCGAATCTACGAGTTGAGGAGACTGGTTGAACTTGCATGGTAGCTAACCTGCGGGGGATCATCAGGAAAGCCTTTAAGATGGTCGAGCAGAAGTCCTGGCCCCCACTGTCGCTCATGCGGAGTAGATTCGGTGTTTCTGTCTCCAACTCACGTTGCATGCTCTGGTAAGATGCAATGGTTCTGCTCGCTCTTGGCACAAAGCACATGGATGTAACTTGAAAATCCATCGATTCCTAATCATGTTCAAAGTCGCGTAAATGTGGTTATGTGAGAGTGCACCCACGACGATTTGCATTGGGACCAGTCCATGGAATAAAGAATGCGGACGGAGATTCACAATCGAGATTTATAGAAATCATACTAATGTATGACATAGCTAGGAGTATAGATTGTACTCGTGGAAGAGCCATAAATACCTTGATTTGGCAACCAACCTCAACCTAATGCAGTGATCGACCTCGCTTCGCTACCGTACATTAGCTATGGACCCCTGCCACCTTTATTTCCCTACTCGTCAAGTCGTGAACATCTTTCTTCAGACTGAAGTTGCAAGGATTCTTCGTGACGGCAAGCAAAGCATGTAACAAGCAGCGTGACGTTATTAGCTCTTCGGCTGTCATTGACACATGCAGCAAGGGCAAGATGAAGAATTGCTACCATTACTTATCAGATTTCCGATGAATGGACAATTTGTTGATACTTGAGCTCCCCACTCCCTTCATCCATTTCCAAAGCATCACAATGAAATAGGGGCCTTATCTCTGGATGATCTCATAATCGGGAGAGGACAAACTTGGTGCACCTAAGGAATCCCCTTTCATCTCATCATGGGCAAGCTCTTAAAAAAGGACAAGGAAGGTGCAATGGAAGTGAAAGAGCCTGGACCCCCTCCAACTGACAGAAACTCACCTAAACCCAACCTGCCACCAAAACCCTCATCAGCCGTGAAATCACCATCATCATCGCCGACCATGGAGCCGACTAACACACAGCAAAACGAGACCCGACCCACGAAACGTCAAAAGACGAGCGAGGGCGCAGGGCTACCAACTCCCCACGCCGAGGGAACTCCTGCTCAACAACGCTTCCCCGCCGCCTCAGCTGACACCGCCAATTGGGCACCCCCCCACCGTCTTCCCGCCTCCCTCGCGCATCTCCAGCCGCGATTCAACTTCACCTCGATGTCCATCCTCTCGTCCAGCAAAATCGAGCAGAAAGTCCGGCATCTTCTCACCAGAACCCGGCTCCCTACTACTCCCATCACTCCGACCGATGCTGGGGAAAGTAAAACTAAAGCGGGAGTCGTGGTGCTGTGCGCCAAGGGGAATTGCATTGCGAAAATGGTCAGCGTGGTCGAGATCGCGAAGAGAGCTATCCAGGAAGAGGGGGAGCGGTGGTTTGAGTATTGTGCGCTCGAGGGTGCGGTGACGGATCTAAAGGTGAAAGAAAAGAAAGGGAAGAAGGAAACGGGGGGGAAGACGCTGCGGGCTTGGCAGAAGGAGCAAGCTTCGAGTGCGGAGGGAGAGCAGGATGTGGCGATGGAGGGAGGGGGAGAGGATTTGCAAGCTACTGGTGGTTTTAAAGATGATGAAGAGGCGGCCTTTCAGACCATGGGACGTCGGGAGATTATGGCGTATGACCGGAATCCGAAGAAGATCAGGGTTGTGCCTCAGATGACGGTTTATGTGTCGAGAGTGCCGGTTCCTGGGCTTAAGGCCGTTTTTGGGTGAGTTGATCTTCGTTAAAGGCTTGGGTTTCTGGTTTTGCTTTCCCTTGGCTAACAGTGTGGATAGTGAACAGACGAATGCCTAAGACTTCGAAGTGGCCCACACATGAGGGAAGATGCATAGTTGCATTGAGCAGCGAGTGATTGGGGAGGGGACATCGATCTAGAGCTAGTACTTGCTGATATTTTAGGCATTTCAAGGGAATCATTGGGACTGGCGCGGATGGCTTTGTTAGAAAGATACCCACGGAGCTTGCTTTTGCTACGGAAATCAAAACGCGGTCAAGCAATTTTTCCTCCCTTTTTACACGTATCATGTGCTTTATAAACAGTGCGGCACCTCCACAACCGCTTCTCTGCCCTCTGATCCGGCGGAGACACGATCGATGTGCCCAGCGGCCCATAAGCCCACAGCCCAAGGTAGACATCCCAAGAAGTTTCTCGCAAATTCTAGACCTTTTCAGCTTCATTATTGACCCAGTCCCCAGACCCTCTATTTCCCCTTCTTCTCCCCCTCCTTAACCAACCTCAACACCAAATTCACAATCACCGCCGCCACGAGCGCAACCGCCAACATCGTCGGCCCCACCCGATCATCAAACCCCCCACTGCCCCTCATGCGGATCTTGTTTGCCCGCCAGTGGTACGAGTACAGCGCATAGCTCATCGTCATTATGGCGACCACCGTGAACGCGATGGCGCTTCCCTGCCCGACGTTGTCGTGGGAGAAGTTCAGTAGCCCCACCGAGAGCGTGCCGAGGATGACGGCGAAGTTCATCCAGGAGAGGAAGGTGCGTTCGTTGGCGAAGAAGACTTTGGGCTCGACGCGGACGGGGAGGGCGATTTTTTTGGTGGGGGCTGAGGCGAGGAGGGGGGCGGTGGACATTTTGGGGGAGGGTGTGCTGGGGAAGGGTCAGTGTAGGCTTTTGAGGGTGAGATGTGGGGATGCTGGGGTACCTTGTGTGCTCTAGTTGATGCTTTGCGATCCGATTGCTGTGACTGTTGTTTTAGATCCTTACTCTGGGATACAGTTTATGGATACCTCGTCCAGATTGATGTAACTGTAGTCGACATACGTCAATTGGGTTCAGACAGAGAGTGGTAGGATCGGAAAAGGTGACCTTGAGATTCGGCGGGGAAAGCGGAAGCGGAGAGAAGGCTCGGCAATTCCCGCGCTAAGCGTCGAAAAAGATTATCGTGCACTCTTGAAAATCATTGTTTAAAGTTCCCAACCACTAACACTGCTATCGCCGGCCGAGATGGATGAATTTTTCGATGCCATAGATGATAAGCCATCCGGCGCTTCAAGATCCACTGATATCGCAAAGCAGAAAGCCAAGAAAGACAGAAGCAAGAAGAGGCAGGCAAATGGAGAGGTCAAAGAAGTACTCGGCACCACCAACGGCGATGAGGACATGCCTATGTCGGAAGCGCCGAATGGTAATACCGACAGCGCCATAGCTCAAGTAGAGCAAAATGGTATACAACAACCCGACCCGAAACGCCAGAGACGTGAGGCGGAGGCAGAACCTGTGGTCACAGACGCTTTCGAAACAGAGCAGTCACGGGAAGTCGCTGCTTCTGCTGGACTCCAGCCTTCGAAAGAGGGGGATGCTGTAGTGCTACACCATCAAGTCAGGCATCAGGTCGCATTACCTCCAGACTATGCCTATGTTCCTCTCTCCGAGCACAAGTCGCCCGAGAAACCTGCCCGCGAATGGCCTTTTACGCTAGATCCTTTCCAACAAGTCTCGATTAAGTCAATAGAAAGAGGCGAAAGCGTTCTGGTTTCTGCGCATACAAGTGCTGGCAAGACAGTGGTCGCGGAGTATGCTATTGCGCAGAGTTTGAAGAATAATCAAAGGGTGATATATACAAGTCCTATCAAAGCGCTTAGCAACCAGAAGTATCGCGAGTTTGCGGAAGAGTTTGGGGATGTCGGGCTGATGACAGGAGACGTAACGATCAACCCGACCGCAACATGTCTGGTCATGACCACAGAAGTACGTACGCGGGCCCCGAAATTAATCAGGATGCTGATACTGGTAGATTCTGCGATCGATGTTGTACAGAGGATCTGAAATCATGCGAGAAGTAGCCTGGGTCATCTTTGATGAGATCCATTACATGCGAGATAAGAGTAAGAAACAGCAACTTCGACCTTGAGCGAACAAAGCTGACTCGAGAAGCCCGAGGTGTCGTGTGGGAAGAGACTATAATCCTGCTACCAGACAAAGTTCGATATGTATTTCTCTCCGCCACAATACCCAACGCAATGCAGTTCGCTGAATGGATTACAAAAACTCATGGCCAACCATGCCATGTCGTATACACCGACTTCCGACCTACTCCTCTACAACATTACTTCTTCCCTGCCGGCGCTGACGGCATACATCTGGTGGTTGACGAGAAAGGCATATTCCGCGAAGACAACTTCAATAAAGCCATGACGACGATAGCAGAAAAACAAGGCGATGATCCGGCAGATGCGATGGCCAAGCGAAAAGGGAAAGGGAAAGATAAGAAGATCAACAAAGGTGGCACCAAAGGTCCCTCCGATATCTATAAGATTGTCAAGATGATTATGATGAAGAATTACAATCCGGTCATTGTTTTCAGCTTCAGTAAGAATAACTGCGAGTCTTTTGCTCTTCAAATGAGCAACCTAACCTTCAACGAGGACTCGGAGAAGGCAATGGTTGAGAAGGTGTTCAATAGTGCATTGGGAATGCTTTCAGAAGAAGACAAACAACTACCGCAGATCCAAAATATCCTGCCACTCCTCAAACGTGGTATCGGTATCCATCATTCAGGGCTCTTGCCCATTCTTAAGGAGACCATCGAGATATTGTTTCAGGAAGGCTTGATTAAGGTCTTGTTTGCTACTGAAACATTCTCAATTGGTCTGAACATGCCGGCAAAGACCGTAGTCTTCACCAGTGTCCGAAAGTTCGATGGCAAGACTCAAAGATGGATAAGTCCTTCGGAATTTGTTCAGATGTCCGGGCGTGCTGGACGGCGTGGTCTCGATGATCGAGGTATCGTCATCATGATGATCGATGAGAAAATGGAGCCTGGAGTGGCAAAGGAAATTGTCCGTGGTGAACAAGACAAATTGAACTCGGCCTTCTACCTAGGCTACAATATGATCTTGAACCTGATGAGAGTAGAGGGTATCTCCCCTGAGTTTATGCTAGAGAGATGCTTTTATCAATTCCAGAATACAGCCAGCGTCTCTGGACTTGAGAAACAGCTGCACGAACTTGAGGCCCAAAAAGCCGATTTCGACATTGCCGACGAAAGCTTGGTCAAGGAATGCTACGATTTACGGCAACAGCTCAAAACATACACGGAGGATATGCGGGACGTCATAAATCATCCGAATTACTCCCTGCAGTTTATGCAGCCTGGCCGACTGGTTAAGATAAAATATGAGAACCAAGATTTCGGTTGGGGTGCTGTAGTGAACTTCCTTCCAGTGAAGCTCGACCGAGGGCAGAAACAAGAAGACTTGAAGCCGCAGGAGTCCTTCATCATTGACGTGCTTCTTCAAGTTGCTGACAGCAAACCGGGCAAAAACCAAATCGTCCATGAGTTGTCCCACAGTATTCGGCCGCCAGCGGAAGGCGAACAAGGAAAAATTGATACTATTCCTGTGATGCTCAAATGTATTGAGTATATCGGACATGTCAGACTGTTTCTTCCCGATGATTTGAGATCACAAGAGCAGAAGAACAAGGTCAAGAAAATGCTCGACGAGGTTCATCGGAGATTTCCGGATGGTATTGCTATATTGGATCCTATTGAGAACATGGGCATAAAAGACGCCGGATTCAAGAAATTACTTAGGGTAAATACTCCTATTGCTCATGTTTGATACGTCTGCTAATCATGATGTAGAAAATCGAAGTGCTTGAATCACGCCTGCTGTCCAATCCTTTACACAATTCCCCTCGCCTGCCGGAACTCTACAACCAGTATGCTGACAAAGTGGAAGTTCTGGACAAGATCAAAGCAGTGAAGAAGCAAATCTCCATTGCTCTCTCCATCATGCAATTAGACGAATTGAAATGCCGCAAGCGTGTCCTGCGCCGATTTGGCTTCATCAACGATGCCGAAGTAGTGCAACTCAAAGCCCGAGTAGCCTGCGAAATCAGCACCGGAGACGAGCTGCTACTTAGCGAGCTTCTATTTGATCGGTTCTTCAACGAACTTTCACCCGAGCTATGTGCCGCTGTCCTCAGCTGCTTCATCTTCGAGGAGAAAGCCGAGTGTCCGGCTCTCAAAGAAGAGTTGGCCAAACCTTATAGGGAATTACAGGCGAAGGCAAGGATCATATCGAAGGTGTCCCAAGAGAGCAAACTAGCACTCAATGAAGATGAATACGTCCAAGGGTTCAAGTATCAGCTAATGGAAGTAGTCTACGCCTGGGCGCATGGCAAGCCTTTTGCAGAGATTTGGTACGTTCTCCATCTTGTCCGGGGTCATCCACTGACGAATGTAGTAAAATGACGGATGTCTACGAAGGAAGCTTGATCCGACTGTTTCGTCGACTTGAAGAGCTGCTCCGACAAATGGCTCAAGCGGCTAAAGTCATGGGTAGTGAAGATTTGGAGCAAAAGTTTGAGGAATCTCTGAAGAAGGTTAGGAGGGATATTGTTGCTGCCCAGAGTCTGTATCTGTAATGCGGGGAATACTTTGTACTTTACTAGCCCACGATATCCCCAATGCATCTGAGAGGCGTAAGGTAGGGTATGTACAGCACTAGCATCTAACTACGGTCCCCATGGTTATGCAGTGCGCCAGCTAAGGATAGAACCACTCAATTTGATCGAGGAGCTGCACCCGCAGCTTCCTAAAACACTTGTGTTTGCTCTAGCTTTTGATTGCTCGAGTCCTATTCGATGTCGCAAGCGTGTTGCAGCTCTTCATCAGCAGGATGATATGACTGTGCTCGCTGTGATAAAGGAGAGCTGTTATGCACTAGCCTCAAAGAAAAAGCGCCAAGAAACGGGTCGACCTCGGGAGCTTTTATGCCCTGTCGGTTTTATGTGCTAGTGACCTGTAGACTGCCATGCTTTGATCCCCACTTTCACCTTCATCAACCTCAGCTTTGCCCGTCAAAGCTTGTGCGTTTGCTCATGAGACAACACTCACACAAAGGTCCTTCACTTTTGCTCTCGCAGCCATGAATGCTATCCTGGCAACACCTCCGCCTTTCCTCCAACCACACAACAACCGCTGCTCCCCCACACGATCAAGTGCGTAAGCAAATTCTCATGAGAACTTCTGAATATGCTGACTTATGGCAGTGTCCTATTCAATCAGCAGCTCGTCTAGTCGGAAGCGGAAAGCGGGAGATGATGAACCACAACAAGATGACCGCATGTCGGGCTCGCCCTCTCCAAACATCTCCGCTCGACCTCTTCCACCCCAACGACAAGTCAAACGACCAAGATCGGGCTTAGTAGGGCGCCCTCTCGCCCTACCACGTCTATTAGAAACCCTCGATGCAGACTCATTACGTGGTGTCCTTCAAACCATCTGTGCCCGCAATCCTTCAATAGGCGCCGAAGTCGAGAATACGGCGCCAAGGCCCAGTGTTTCCTCAGCTTTGGCCGTTCTTAAGAATTACGAATCGACACTGCAGTCATCTTTCCCTTTCGGTGGAGACCCAACTTCAGACTACGCCTACAATAGAGTCCGCCAGGCTCTCCTCAACCTCCTCGAAGCACTCGCAGACTTCACCCCCCACTTTCTCCCTCCGAATGAGACCCAAGCTACTCAGTCCCTCGGCTTTCTTGATGGTGCTACCGACATCATCCATCGTCTCCCAAATTGGCAAAGCTTTCAAAATAGCCTACAAAAACAAAACGCGTATGAGGAGATCTCGCGGGCGTGGGCTCTAGCAATACGTGAAGCCGCCAAGAAAGCGGGTGGCATACAGCTGCAGTATGGAGGATGGGACCAGAAGATTATGAAACACAACCAGCAGGCAAATGGCAAACTTCAAGAGGCGGTCAACGAACTCAAGACAGGGCTTGGTTGGATGGCTGGCGAGCAGCAACAGCAACAGCCTGGTCGGGGCGATGATGTCAGTTCTGTCAGACAAGAGCTGTTGAACGGGACTTATGGGGCTAATTATCCGGTCCGAGTGGGTCCATGGTAATCGTTGACGAGTTCATTGGATGTCGAGCCGGGCGGAGAGGCAGAGCTTGACTGCATCGCCTGCGGTACAAGAAATTGCATGCATACAGGAGTTCCGGTTTCATTGGACTTTTGATTTTAGCGAGCGGCATTGGGTGGGGTTTGGAGGCCAGAATGATTTTTCCCTGTACGTACCATGAACCGTTGGTGGACTCTACATAGCTTACGTGTTTGTACACCCAATACCATAGCCGCCCTCTTTAGTGTGGCCATCTTAATTCATGATACAATGATAATTTTGCCTTCCTCTGCTGCAACTGGATTTACACACACGCCGCTTTCTTACTACGACTCTGGTCCAGGAGGCTTATCTTTTTCTTGAGTTCATATTCATCCTACTCGAACATGGCTTCCTAGCTCACAGCACATTTCCGCAACAAATACTGGAATGGGAGCATCTCGGAGCTTGCCACTGGCCACGTGAATCGACGGGTTTACTGACGAAATTAGATGCCGAATTGTGGTCGACAAACGGTAGGTCGAATTGAGGAATCCCATCTGGTCCAGAATCCTATTCATATGCATATAACCATCTGCAGCCCAGAACGGGAAAGCTTGAATCAACAAAAATACATCGCCCTCAAACGGCATTTATTTCCGTTCAGAGCGTGTGCTCTTACACTTCCGTCCTTCGCAACGCCAATTTTGACCACCAGTTCTTCAATGCACACCACACAATGACTCTAATTTTATGGTCAAGCGCTTGCGAATGGCTAAGCGCTCCTGCGCTTCCAGTCTATTGGGGGAACCAAAGTGCACGACACCCTCTTTGCGAGTTGCTACGGGTACATGCATATGGGCGAGGCTGAAACAAGTTGATTGGCCCACGACCAGGCTGATCACTCTGTAGGAGGGCTCGATGCCTCCTATCTTTATGGTATTAAAAATGCGCAGAATCCTCGTCGCCGCAGGTGAAAAGATGGGTAACATCCAGACTTCACTGCTCATTTCAAGATTGTTTCACACGTCGTCAATGCTGCCCTCAATGCTGCCCTCACCGCTGTACAATGGATCCTGTATCTACAATTGGCCTGGTACTCGCGTGTTACCAGGTGGCATCTAAAATCGGATGCCAATGCCTTCGCTATGTACGTGGGGTCGGGCAGTCAAAGAAAGATATCGACATCGTCTTTAAACGAATGCAGACTTTTCAAATGTTGCTTCTCCATCTGCAACAAACGTTGGCAGATGAAGAGGAAATCTCTAGAGACAACAGTCGCCTGGAGCTCTTGAAAGAAACTTTATATGGCCAGTTCACCTCCCTACCCAGGTGCCTTGAGGAACTGGAGAAAATCCGGGCTGCTCTGTCCAAGGTAGAGACTGGCAATAGGTGCAAGGAGTTGCTTCAGAAGTTAGTATGGCCGTTGAAGCAGGAAGAAGTCGACAAGGCTTTTAAAACGCTTGATGGCTTCGTTGCCGCTGTGGACAAAGCCCTCACCATTGATACTAGCGTGACGGTGCGCCAAATACACTCTACCTCGAAGAACATTGAAGACAATACCAATCAGCTCCTGATCTCCAACGCAGAAGCCAAGACACAGCAATTACAGCGGGATGAGCTACGCAGACAAGATGAAGACAAAAGAGAGGCGACGGCGATTAGGGAAAAGATCCTGGGTTGGCTTACACATCCCGATGTCGGGGAAATACACAATGTTGTCTCTAAAGCTCGAAAGTCCACTGAAACTGGACGATGGTTTCTCGATGGGGCTGTATTCCAGGAATTCAAAGAAACGCCTCGATCACTGCTCTGGCTTCATGGGGATTCTGGTTGCGGAAAAAGTGTGCTTTGCTCGACGATTATCGAGCAAATGAAGATTATGTGCAAAGATAGCCAAAGATGTCGTCTGGCCTACTGGTATTTTTCGGTTAATGACGTGAGACGAAGAGGTTTAGAGAATCTGGTGCGAGCTTTAATTACGCAATTCATGCCGATATCCAAAAATCCACATCCTGTCCTTGGACTCTGGGAAGCAAAAATGCGTGGTATAGAAGCGCCTACGTTGCCAGAGCTGATCTCAACCTTTGAGCAGATGCTAAGGGAAAAGCCTACCAATGGGGATCCCCTTGACCTATTCATCATCCTCGATGCTTTAGACGAGTCGAACGAAGCAGAGCATGTAGATATTATTACTATGCTAAAAAGCCTTATGCGGGCTATTGGCGACAATATACACGTTCTACTTACGAGCCGGCCCAACAGTATCACACTAGGAAAAGACTGGCACGATAGCGTCAAGATTTTCAAAGTTGGAATCGGTCGGCACAGTGCAGATGAAGATATCCTCGCACATGTCACCGAGCGGCTAGAGAATGACGAGGAGCTCAAGAAGTGGCCACAAGGAAGACAAACCGAAATTAAGGAAGCTTTGACCCGCAATGGAGCAGGTATGTTCCGATGGGTTGACTGTCAATTACAAGCTATCCGCAGGTGCCGCAAACCCAAAGAGCTTAGCCGGGCTTTGAATGAGCCACCAAGAGACCTACATGAATTTTACGCGAGGGAATTAGCAAATGTCGAGAACAATGCAATGGAAGACGTGAGGAAGCTTCTATTGTGGATGGCTTTCCCGCAACGTCCGTACGTATAAGTACTTCTTGTTTCTAGAGTTCACCTGTTAATGTGATTACTATGTAGGTTGGCTATCGAAGAAGTGGTGGAGATTCTCGCGGTTGATGTCAAGTCGGATCCTCCCTGCTTCGACGAGGAAGATAGAATGCATCGACCAGAAGATATTCTGAGGCTCTGCGGATCTCTGGTCAGCACCAGCACAGCTCTCGACCGCCGCGATACTATGGACGATGGAGCTGAAACCCTGCATCTCACCGCTGCACATGCGTCTGTTGTTGACTTCCTCCAGACAGGGCTCATACGGATTGGTTCGGAGACAGTGGTCTCATTTACGAAGGTTGCAGCAAGCCTTGAAATGACCGAGACTTGTTTGATTTATCTTCTTCACTTGATTGAGAAGGAGGAATCAGTGATTGAAGAGCATCTCTCGATGTATCCCTTTGCGCACGCAAGTGCTATAATGTGGCCCAATTTCTATCGAGAAGCTCTGGCGAGTCCTGAAAAGCAGGAACTTGACACAGACCGAGTGCGTAAGCTGGCCCTGATGTTATTGGCAACTCCGCAGAGTAGAATTGGATGGAGACGGCTTTCTTATCCAACGCAGATATCTCGGCACTGGTGGAGAAAATTCGGAACGAATATAACTTTGGAAAACGTTATGCCTGCTATGTTTTATGCCGCAATGTTAGGATTACCTGACATCGTCGATTTTCTCATTAAGGATGGTCATGATATCGATGGGGGAGGTATATCGGATTGTAGGACACCGCTGATCGGTGCTTGCCAGCGTGGATGGGAAAAGATTGTTTCTCTTCTTCTCGACAACGGTGCGAATCCGAATGCGCCAGGTACTTGCAGAGAGCGTCCACTTGCACATGCTATAAGAAACATGCACGCAGGAGTTTTCAATATTTTATTGAATGCAAAAGGCATCGACGTGAATGCTCTGAAGCCTCATCGTCCAAATGAAGATATCCACCATGAAAATTGTCGTCGGGAGCACTGTCAACCGTTGATATCAGTTGCTGCCGCTTCCGGTTCTCTGGACTTCGTGAAAGCTCTCTTGGCTGCTGGTGCAGATGTCAATATCCAAGGAGGCTCTGAAGGTACTGCACTGGAAATCGCCTGTCATCAAGGCAGAGTTGATCTGGTGCGGTGTTTACTCGAGGGCGGAGCAAACTTGAACATACAGAGTGACCAATTCGGGGCCCACTACAAGCCGCATGCATCAGGCACCGAATTGCTATTGTGAAGATATTGCTGGATGCCGGTGTGGATATTAACCGGAACGGAGTACCCTATGGTACAGCTCTTGTTACGGCTTGCCAGTTCGGCGGACATGCAGGCCTTGTACGCATGTTACTCGATCACGGTGCCGATCCTAATATCTCGAAGTGCTCTGACTATGACAACGCTCTACAAACTGCATGTTTCGTGCAAAATCATGAAATTGTCAACTTACTGCTTGAGAAGGGCGTTGACCCCAATGTTCATGGTGGTACCTTTGGTAGTCCTCTCCATGCTGCCTTTTACGTAGGTCACAACGGAATCATCGACACGCTGCTTCAACATGGTGCCGATTTGAAGTATCAAGGAGGCCTGTTCGGAACAGTCTTCGAAGCTGCGCTTAGAAGTACCAATCCAGCAATCATTCAGAAGGCTCTAGAGCTAGATCTCTCCCCGGAGGAGAAAGCTGCTTGGCTCATATGTCCTGTTTTGCAAGGTAACGCCCTCAAAGATAGCTTGGAATCAATGTCAAGACACCTCAAGGACCAGGAAAGAAAAAAAGACCTTGAAAACCCATTCAGAATATTGAGCAGGATAGAGGTACGCAGGCCCAATGGCGAGAAGATAGCCATCGTACCCTATGCATAAGCCTCAACTTCCAGATACGGAATGTGAAATGTGGAATTCTGCCTAGCAGTTCGCAGAAACATGTTTTTGCGCGCCGCCTACGTTGCCCAACGAATCGATACCTCGAATCATCAACAATTGCTACGTCTGTTGGGGAAGGGGATACTACCTTTCCTCTTTAGACGCCGATCATAATGAACGCCTTTGGGATATCGTGCGGGTCTTCGTGGTTTGGGAGGGAGGAGATTGGTGCGAGGCTGTTCTCTTATTCTGTCTGATTTTATCGGGCTTCCTTCCGTATTTCCTAACTTGAAAGCGTGGCTGCATGGGTTGGAGAATGGGGGGATGGCGGAAAGAGATCCACGAATCGAGACCGGAACAGTCTCTCCGATGATGCAGAATAAGCATTGCGCTCGAAAGCCTGGTATCGTCGGCGCAGATACGATGCGAAGGATTGGAGCAGGTATAGGAGCAGGGGCAGAGGCAGGCATAGAAATGGCCTTGGAGGTCTTGCATGTCGAGCACTGTTGTATGAACTTTATATGTAGCTTGTACTGTTCAAATTAGAATATTCCTGATTTGAGGCTTTATGAGTTTATCTATCCTCTCTTTTCTGTTTTATCTTTCCCGCCCTGTTTCTTTTTGCCTCCCTTTTTAAATCTAGTTTTCTGGAGAGGGAAGGAACGAAGAATAAGAAATTCAGACAGGAAAGTAGGAGGAAGAGCAAAAAGCGATTTGTATAACATTCACAGCAGCAGTCGAACACAGGGACTACCACATAGATCTCACCGTTGCGTCTTCGATCGAGAGCTGTGCAAGGCAGTCATAAATATCCCAAATATAGCCCTCTCCTCCCTCCTCCAACTAACCCTCTCCAGTCCATCCCTCCCCTCTTTCTCGTCCCCACCCACACTCTCTCCCATCCCCATCACCCAATATCCATCACATCCCAACAAAAAGTTTATCTATTTCACTATCAACCCCACCAAATAAAGTCAGGCAAAATCTCTCTGCGTTTAGATTCTTGATTCCGGGGTTTGGGCATTTATATTGAGATGAGCATTTGAGTATTTGAGAAGGGGATGGCGGGGGATGGGTTGTTGTTGGGTTTGTTGGACGGACGATCACGCTTTCTTTCTTTCTTTCTTTCTTGCGACTTCGTAAGGTGAAGCTCGGATGCTCTGCTTTGCTCGTCATGCTCTGATATTCTGAGGTACTCCTTTGAATGA
This sequence comes from Physcia stellaris, assembly GCA_018902385.1. Taxonomy (NCBI): domain Eukaryota; kingdom Fungi; phylum Ascomycota; class Lecanoromycetes; order Caliciales; family Physciaceae; genus Physcia; species Physcia stellaris. The sequence continues at coordinate 240,623 of JABSSW010000024.1, read as the reverse complement.
CTTGACCTGCATTGAAGTTCTGCTTCGAAAACTCTTGGACTTTGCTTTGAAGTTTTTCGCTCTGCCGTACTTTGAATAATTTACTTTGACTCTACTCTGTTCTGCATGCTCAGAATCTTGGCTTTGCGTGCTCTACTTTGCACTGCAAGCGCTGTTCTGAATGCTCAGGGATACTCGCGAACTCTGCATGTTTTGCTGCTTCGCTCTGATTTTCTCTGCAAGCTCTCCATCCCTCTGCTCTGCTCTGCTTTGAAGCTCTTTATTCTGCTATGCGAATTCTCTATTCTTGCTTTGAAACTCCCGCTCTGCCACTTGCCTCCATCTCCCTCTTCAGCTCCAAATTCCACCCCCCATGCTCCCCATACTCCCATGCTCCCCTCCCGTCTCCACCAACCAACCCATTCAAACCCACAATCCAACCCAAAACCCATCTTCAGTCATGAACTCCCCCCGCCCCAGAAAAACACCGCCAGATCCAAAAATCTCAAACAAGTTGCATAGTTCTTTCTCATTCGAGTGTCCTGTCCTACCTTCACACCATCGAACAACGCAAAAGCAAAGATGAAATATTGCCCGCCAGGCATGATCGCGTTTTGCTCTCTTCTCTTCTCTCTCTCTCGATTCTATTCAACGAGAGCCGAACTTGGGAAGAGGAATGGGTCGATTGGGGTTCTCCAAACCCTGAACCCGGAAAAAAAGACAGAAAAACAAAAAATAAACAATGAGAATTGGAAAAGCATCCACCCCCCAAAAAAATCACACCCCAAAACACCTCAACTAAATCCGAAAAAAACCATCTAACTCCAACCCCCCTTGACAAACCGAAGCAGAAATTGCAACGCGACGACATACTCCCTGATCCTCCCCCCTCCCCTTTCTAGACAGCTAGACCAGACACTCGCAAAGAATACATCCCATATCCACAAGGCTACACGGTGCTCCAAGCCCGAGAGACGAAACAAGGCACATGTCGTGTTCTAGATCGGGATATGGGTTTTGATTTTGGCTGAGAAGGAGGAAGGAAAAAGAGGAAAGAAGGTAACGTGCACGGAGAGGGATTAAGAGGAGGAAAACAGGGCAAATACAATTGAGAGGGGAAGACGAGAGGGTTTTGAGACGTCGAGCATTGACCCCATTGATAAGTAAAGGAAGGAATGGAATAGCTTGGACCCGGAGAAGGAATTCGTGGCATGAGATGGTAAGTTGTTAAGATGTCTATTACCAAATCACATTACGGAACATTAACGGCGAGGGCTAAGCGTAGATGAGGATCGTGACATGATACGTTTTCAGTAGTATTTTTCATGTAGAGAGACTCTCCAACATCCTCTACCGCCCTTCAACCCCCATCCTCATACATAGTCTGCAGGCCGCCAAAGCCAACCTACAAGCCAGGCGGAGGCGGAACCTACGAAAACCTATCAGCATCCCCCATTGTCCCATCAAAGATCTCAACTTACAGCATTAAACCCCCCATTAGGCGGACTCCCACTCGGCGGAGGTGGAGGCGGAGGCTCCTCGGCCGGTGGTCCCGGTGGCGCCCCTCCTTGCTCACCAGCCTGCTGCTGTGCCTGCTGCGCATAGTAATTGTAGTATGCCACATAGCCCTGATAGCCCCCGTACGCCGCATACGGATCTTGACCTCCACCGTAATACTGCGCGTACTGGTTGCTATAGTCCGTCGGAGATGAGGCGCCAGGGACGCCAGGGGGAGCGGGCGTGGGTGCAGAGGGCGTGGCGGGAGATTGCTGGCCGTAGGTCGTGTAGGAGGAGTATGATGCTGAGCGGTTGTCGCCGTAGTTGTTGTTGTATGAGCGTTGGGGTGGATTTTCCTTGAAGCGCTCGTATTGTTCGCGGACGTTGGTGAGGAGGTCGACACAGAGCTCTTTGGCGCGTTGGACCTCTTTGGGGTCGGGGCCACTATCGATTATCAGTAAGGTAAGGTTAGGTGATTGCAGTGGGTACGCACGCTACGTGTAGGTACATAGGCTCATCACTCTCGCGATTGGTTCCGTGCTCCATGAAGCCGGAATTGCGACCTTTGATTTGAACGCGGCAGCGGGTTTCTTGTTGGATATGCTTGACATACGCTCCACCGTGTCCAACAACTTGTGCTCGTAGGTTGAAGCCTGGGATAGGCTCAAGGTCGATGGGTATACGTTCTTCGGGCCATTTACGACGTCCGAACTCATCACGCTCGACCTGCTCGGGTTCTCGACGACGGAATCTTCGCTCATCGACGAGGTTGGGTAACTCTTGCTGCATGAGTTCCTCTATCATCTCGACAGCCTTTTCAAGACCTGATTTCGTAGTGCTGGTTATGTGCAGGTAAAGAGGTGGGCTCTGCCAAATCGTTAACTATGTTTTTTGAATACAATGGGAAATCCTTACAGCAGCGGTTGCTAGGCTTTTGTCAGGGTAGTAACTCCCTCGGGTGGTGACATCTTTACACTATGAGCAAGTGGTCTCTAAAAATCTTCAGTATATCAAGTATTGCGTACCGGCGCCAGTTTTCTCTTTAATCTAGATGTCACGCAGCGGAGGTCAGCAGATGCCAAATGGGGGTTGAAGCGTGCTAATCAGCCTAATGTAAGCTTGATATATTCTCTCCACAACAACACAGAAAGGGGAAAGTATTCATGGAACCTGATGAACGCGGACAAATGCCTGGGAGTATCAGTAGGTATAACAGAGATATTTACCAGCTTCTGTGTAGGTCCTTTAGTCAGTGTGTACTTGTTTCGAAGGTCGTTGACCTCGATATCCTTGATGTAATCGCCGTCTGCGATGTACATATCGCCATTGATGTTACTTGTACTGGAACCAGAGGGAGCAGCTCCTGGCGAAGCTGATTTCCCAGCAGAGGTTGAAGACTAGCAGGTATTAGCCGTGCGCGCAAACAATGTGGGGTGGCAAGGGGTTGAAGGTGTTACTGGACGTATAGGTGGAACTTCAACATGCTGAATGCCTTTCTTCGCTTGAATTTGAGCGTTAATGCGAGCAGCGGCAGCGGCTGCGATGGGAATCAGTAAGTTATTTGGATGGGGCGAAGGATCCAAGGATCATACCTGCAGCAGCAGCTGGGTCTGACGGACTTTTGACCCCTTCAACGGAAGGACTAAGCGTCTTGCTAGAAGCTAAAGGACTTCTGCTGCGCCGAGTATCTGCCTGTCGATTTGAAGGAGAGCGCGAACGGCGGTCGAATCTCGAGGCACGTCTACTAGGTTCCGGCTCGGTTTGATCGAAGCGGGACCTCTTGGTTCGTCGCTCTTCGTCGGCCATTTCAAGGTTGCAATGCCTGACAACCGAAGGGAAGCAGTAGCAATTCGATCTTGGATGGTGGGTTGGGGAGGGACTCGAGTTACTGCTGAACAAGGGACAGCACCGAAGTCGAGAGAAAGATTTCGGCAGCGGGCATGCCAAGCCGGGATCTCTTCCGCAATTTATGATGTTTTGTGTGCATTGTCTTGGCACAATTGTGTTTCATGTAGACGACTCGCCATTCACTTAGAAATAAGATATATCAAGGCGAATGAATGCTCAGAAGTATCCAGGCAACTGTATCCTATAATCTAGAATCTATTGCATGAAAGCATCAGCATATATAGTACCCTGAGACCAAATGCCTTTTAAACCCTCCAGGCAATTGTATTCATGATGTGTCTCTCCCGTGGTTTGCCATACAAACTTCTTAGCAAAGGGAAGCGATGTTTGTCAAACACATAGAAAGAGCTCAGATGAACGGATTGAGCTAACACTCCCCTCTCATTGAACACCTCGATGACTCTGCAACCCTCATCTTATCAAAGCAATTCCTCCAAGCTGGTCCTGCGCGTGCCTTGGAAGCGTTCGCTAGGGTTTCCATACCTTTAATCCAGATAAGCTTTATGCATCGTTTTTCGACGCATCCAATTTCATAGCTAATATGTCGATGTGCAGTGGTACTGCGCTTTCCATCTTAACTCATCCGTACGATAGTAGAGCTCCGGAGTATAAGCAGAAAAGAAAGTTGCCTCTATCTTGGTCACAAGCCCCCCTGAGGTTGCCAGTAACTCCTTGTGCGTCTTTGAATGCTAGGATTGCCTGAATAATTATAATGTTGTCTGTAATGGAGAGCGTATGTGAAGACTTTGGAAGATAGCCATTACGTGCTAAGTGGCTAAGGTACGCACTGCCAGTGACCTGGGCTTCCAGATGAGCGTGAGCCTACTGTACAGATCATCCATGTTCCCCCAATTGATGAGGTATGTCCATCCTGCACATCGCCCACCATCCCTACCCAACCATGCTCCCCGATCCTCCCAAAAACCCAGCTCCTTGTCTCCAACTCCTTATACCTTACTCGAAACCCCGATAATCGCCTCATTAAGAGCTTGTTCATCACTCGGTGCCCTCGCAACACCATGTACCCTCGGCATCGGCGCAATCGTACCATCGTGCAATCTCACCCAATTCCCACCCTTCACCGTATTGTCCGGGTTATACGACTCGTGGGTACTCCTGTTGGTCTGAAGTTTCGAATTCTTGTGGATGGCACCGAGATTGATGGCCCCGCTACCAGTAGAAGATTGAGAGAGGTGGTGCCAGAATAGGGGGAAGAGAGGAAGACAGCAGCAAATTATGCCGCAAGCTACTTCTCCGTACCTATGCGTAGTTAGCTGGATGCGTTGTATGTTGGATCGAATGTTTACCCTAAAAGACCGGTTTGCATATGTGTATATGAGTAGTCGTTCGTATGAAGGAGCGAGATCTGGAATTTGATGCGGACGAAAGCACATATGGTCGCAAAAACACCCGTCCCAAAAATTGCAGATATACCAATCTTGCGTTTTGTCGTCATTTGCAATTTCCAGACCATAAAGATTGGTACGACGAGCATAGCAACATCCGAAAACGTATTGAACACAGCCGATGATATATACAGCGACGTGATATCGAAACATTTTCCGGGAATCTCGGGATTCCAGATCTTACGCCGAGGGCGGCAAGCGAAGATGTTGATGAAGAATGCTGCGGCATAGAAGAGACCATTGGCGATCATCAGAAGCTGCGTGAGCCTATCAATGTGTATCAGCATTACGTGTTATGAAAAACCACATTCAAGACTATTGAAGGTGCGGGAGGTGTGTCATATGCAGAGGTTGCGGATCTCCTGAAAATCCTCCGAAAATGCTCGAACAAGTACTTACCAGAAGAGCAGATTTCGTTTGACAGCGAGAAATATCCTAGTAATGAGGAGTAGAATCGATACTTTGACGCAACCATATGCGATGCAGACGAACATGTCGCCGATGTTCGATAACTTAATTTGATCAGCAACTATCACCAGGATATTGAGAAATTGGTCGACCGTACGCGGAAGTGATACTTGACAGCATCGTAAGGCAGATTCCATTGATGTCTCCCAGCACCGTGGACTCCGACATTCCATTCAAGAGAAACAAACACTAGATAGGCTAACTAGATGGAGAGGGTCAGTTACAAACTCCCTATAACATGGAAATCCTGTGGTGGCTGGAAGTTACAGATGACGAAGATCTGCCTGCCCCACAGATGCGACTGGGGTTTTCCTGCCTTTCTATGAAATCGGACTGTCGGCGAGGTGGGTAGGTACTGGACTGGGAAATCTGGAAATGATAGCCTACCCATCCGACGATACATGTCCAATCCTCCCACAAAACCTTCTTGACAATGCGAGTTTTGACGTAGATCCGTGCTCCTACCAACGCTGTGGTAACAATAATGCATAACGCTATCGTCAGCTCCACATATGGTTGCAATGTGTATGGTGATTCGAAATCGGGTGTGACGCCTGGGGGCGGTGCGAGTCCTGGTGTAGGCGGAGAGACTACAGTATAGATGACTTGTGTAGCCATATGCGTTAAGATTGGAGATACTTGAGAAACTTTTATTATCCTGTGAAGATGTCTCCGGCTCTCAACTAATACGACCCGCAAACGAGGAAAATTTGAAGACTGAATGATCTCTCGATGCTAGCATATAGAAAAGCTGGGGTAAAACCAAGAAGTATAGCACCCTTTAAGAGAAAAGCTGGGGTAAAGCCAAGAAGCATAGCAGTCTTTAAGCTCGGGCTGCATAGGGGGTGAGCATCTAAAGTTGCTGCAGGTCATTTGTGGGTGTTGGAACGATTGGTTATCTCCTAGTTTGGAACAACGTGGATGATCAAGCTTAAAAGCTTGGGAGTCTACTGTGTGGGACGGTCATCAAAAAAGGGGCAATCTTGAAGCTAGAAGACACCAGTTGAGGCCAAGCAACCGCTGGAAAAGTGTATTGTAGATCTTGTGCCATAGTTTGTTCTATCGCGTCCTTGGAAGAACACGCAGTTGTGAGAAAGGATGAGCAGTCGCAACCCATTCTTGCCATCATCAGAAGCTTAATGCGCTATCCGTTCAGTGCGACGTCTTTGCTCAGCGAGTGTCAGCCTTCCCAGGGAGGTAGCACTGTAAGAGCTAGATCGTCGTCCTCGAACAGTCAGCATGGATGACGGAATTTAGATGAAGCTTGTTCCTTGACGTTGGGTGACACTATCCATCGCCAAGCACCCATTTGTAAAAGACCACTGGGCCGCGAAAAGGCTGCTGTGTACGACCATTTGGCTTTGTGAAGCTGGATCGCAAGAGAGGTCGAAGCATATTGGCTTGTGGACTTCTGAACACCCTAGCCGATGTATTGAAGTCGCCTACGACTACTGCAGGTGAATTTGCTCCGGAGGCCAAACCTAGCAGCTTTAGCTGAAGACAGAGTCTACTGTAGAGATCGAGGGAGCTGCTGATTTGCTCCCAAACTATGACAAACTTCGCACCGGTCTGGATAGTAAGGTACCATCTGGCAGCTTCAGCCTATGACATCAAGATGGCATGATGAGCTTACAGATCGTTGGGTTTGCCAAGACCCTTTCGCGTAGAAGTAGACTAACAATTCAGGGGCGCCGAACATCGTAATTATTCAAGACCAGCGTGAGACTAAGCCGAAGTCTTGGCCGCTCTTGGTATTATCGGCGATGAAGTAGAGACCCTCCCTCGTGGCTGAGGGCTCGCTGCCATGTGTAAGCTGTCAATGAGGATGACGTTTGCTGTACTGAAGTACGCTGTAGAGACTTTTTTCACAGTCGAGCTGCGTCGAGGAATCGTTGAGATCGAGGCATGTATCTGGATACCGACTCATCTCGACGGTGCCAAGAAGACTTCGTTTCAGAGAACAACCGCACGTGGAAGTGCCACATGGATCGTCCGATGTTGTTGGACCGATATTGGCTTCTTCCTTGGTCTCTTACCTAGGTAGGCGTAACTGCATGAAAATCCACGAGCCAGGAAGGCGTTCTCGGCGTGCACGGCGTGTCGCGCTTAACAAGCTTAAGCTTGGCTAGCGCAGGAGGGTCCTGACCTTCGGCTAGGAGTTATGCGGGGTCGATTTGGTCTTGGCACTCGGAGAAGCAGTAAACAATCATCTCCAGTCCGGGCAAACCCCAGTCGCTGTATCGAACGCAATGGCATCCGAACCTGGCTCCGGCACCAGCAATCTCGATACAGCATCCAAGCCCGAGCCAACAGCACCAGACACGGTAACTCCTCCTCCCCTCCTGCCCCCAAAGCACGACAACTAACGCCTCCACAGTCCCCAACATCCCCCATCTCCCCCGCCCGTCTTGAGGAAATAGTCACGGAGGTACTCCTCCATCCTCCCTCCTGCCTTTCCCTAGCCTCCTATTCCCTCTGCCAGCCACAGTAGCACTGACACCAAACCCAGGCCTGCACCACAACGCTCCAATTCAGCGACAGCTACCAGCACGCCCAGGTCGGCAAATGGAACACCAGCATCATCCAAAGCGCGCTCTCGCTCCTGATCGGCGATTCCACGTCGCATAAGTTCATCGTCACGAGCACCATCATCCAACACACCACGCCGCCCGCGCCCTTCTCGCCAAAAGTGGGGGTGCGAAGGAGGAGGAGGAGGGGGAGGAGGAGTATACGATTGGGAGGAGGGGATTGCATTCCGCGACGGGGGCGTATTGGAATAATGAAAGGGATGGTACGTGGAGTTGGCAGTGGAGGGGGAGCGAGAAGAAGGGGTTTGATGTTATTGTTACTGTTTTTGGGTCGCTACTGTTTGAGGAACTAGATGAGGTGGAGAATGTCCTGATAAGCGAGTAGAATCTTAGCGCTTGGTGTTATAGAGCAAGAAGAGCATTCTGCGTGGGGAAGGGCGCTCGATATACCCTGTTATAGAAGGCTGAGGTATTTGACTCATGAATTGCCAGAAGCTACCTATCTGCCCACTTCCCTGGACGCTCATCAGCTCCACCGTGACCTCTCCCCACATCGCCAACACCACTCATCTAGGCAAGGTTATTCGCATGCGTCAAGGTCTCCCAACCCACAAACAAATGATTCGTGCCCGCCGGCCGATTATTATTCGTCAAGATTCCCGTATTGGTCATCCCATTCCCAAGTCTATTCGCGAGCGCATTATACCCAACCTCCGTAACTGCATTCCCGTCAGCCGAAACCCCCCCAATCCCGGAGGAGAATAATCAAGGACTCACCAGGCCCCAACCCCAAATCCAAACTACCCCCACACAGCCAACTCGGCACCGCAGCGCCCAATTCATACTTACTATGAAAGCCCAACCCGTACCGAAGCCTCGTGCCCACATCGCCGCTATACAGATCATTCCCCTGAATCCTTGCCGTCTCCGCGACGTGCGAGATGGAGGACAACCCGTATCCGGTATGCGTGAAGTCCCGGCAGGTTTCCTGCGCGATGCCGTTCTCAGGGAAGGTGGATTGGCCCTGCCAGTAGGACGAGACGGCGGAGCAGGAGGATGAGGCGCCGGCTTGCGGGCGCGGGCAGGTGCCGTCGCTGGTTAGGTAGATGTAGGCCGGGACGCGGGCGAGGAATTTGTTCATTGCTTTGTCGTAGCTTGAGCCGTCGTTGAGGAAGACGGAGATACCGATTGCGGCTTCCATCATTACTGTGATGTTCTTAGAGAGTAGTGTGAAGGGAGGAGGGAGGAGATGTAGGGGAAAATGGTAAGAGTCTTCGCCGCTGATGTGAACGAGTACAGATCCTTTCTTTCATTGGATTAAAATCGCCCTTGTCTGGAATGTGTTGGTTACATATATGTGTGACATGAATGGGGCTTCGGGAGTCATATTTTCCCCATTTCGAGCTACCATCTTTTCACGCTGTAACCGACATTCATTTGTGTCTGGGGCGAGTCGATGACAGTCATGGGTACGTACCTAGTTCCCAATTACCATTACTGCTGGATCCAACAATGACTTCCGGCAGGTACACATTCCTAAGCATATTCTCAAAGGCCGTAACATCGCTCGCCGCCCACCCGGCATTGGTGTACCGGATGATCTCAGCAGCTCTGGCCCAAGATGCTCCAGCCCATCCAGTCTGCAGTGGTGCATTACTGTAGGCATGCGCCTTGATGGTCCTCGACCACGCGTTCATGTAGGAGATGGCTTTCTGCGCATACGAGGTTGTGCCGGAGATATACCACGCAAGTGCGTTGGCGTAAGCAGCAAGCGCATCTTCTCTCTCATCGCTGCAGCCATTATTGGGTTTGGATGTTGGGCCACACTCGACAGTCGCCCTGGAAGCGGGATTGCGGGTTCGAGAGGCGAGAGGGTCGGAAAGCATGGCACTGTAGGCGGTCTTCCATGGTTCGGCGTTGGCAGCGACTTTGGACTTGATGAAATCCAATTGCGCTTTGCTGACGAAGACACCTGGGTGTGCGAATGTACCTGGAGCTCGAGACTGTAGCTTTGATGAACCGTCTTCGACGGAAGCGATAGGCGTACTGGATACGAGAGAGGCGAGCTGGGTCGCTAGAAGCACAGACGAAGCAAATGGGAATAACATGATTCCGATACTGGCCCAGAAAATGAACATTGGGTGTTCCCGATGTACTTATACTCCTCGCGAGGCTGAAACTTGAGATGGCCGTACTACCTTACACACAAGGCTGTGTCAAAAAGGGGACATCTTGTGGGGTCTAATAAGCTGACAGACGCTGAAGCTGACCACCTCAAACTGTTTTCGCCCCCACACGGAAGAAACACAACTTCATTACGAGGCTGCACTTACCTTTTAACAGTTAGCAGCGCCTTCTCGGTGTCCCAAAGTTGCTACTGCTCTCGCTTCATAGTTCGGAAACATGCGCTTGGCGCAACTGGGATACTTCTCGTGCCGTTCTACAGCTCGCTGACAAACAAGGTGCAGTCCGTGGATACCGGACCGTGAACTGAATAAGCACATGCATGCAAAGCTCAACCGGTGAATAATGAGATAGTAAGAAAATACGAGCAAACCTAGGGTGGCGTAGGTCAATATTAGGGCGGTGCAGACTCTAGCATTGACGCCAATGAACTTTTAGTATTTTCACTATCACGTTTGTCAGTTTGAATTTTGAAGACTGGAATGTGAGCATGCTTACTGAAGTTAATAACTAAACTTAAAACCTCCATTCGCACATACGACGCTACCAGTACACCACGCACCATCCTCGGAGCAAAGCATGGCGACTATGCCCGCTACCTCGTAATCGTAACCTGGTCTTCCGCCGGCCTTCTCGGCGTCATTGACGTATAGCTCGTCGTCAATTCCTGGTCTTGCAGCCATGAGTGGTGAGTTCAGTATGAATGGCTTCATCTGCTTCTGAAAGTCTTCGCGAGTACCTCCGTACATATCCGTTGCTACGGGACCTGAAGCGGAATATCGGAGTTAGAATATGGACTCGGTTTAGGATATTAGGTTGGTATTGAAAAATCACTGGCCATGGGAAACGAAGCATAGACACGGAGAATCAGCAAAACTCCAAGAAATACTAACCAGGATTGACTGAGTTGACTGTACATCTCTCCGCTAGCTCACGGCTCCAAGTACGTGTCATAGCTTCTAACGCGCTCTTCGTGCCGCCGTAGACGGTCTGATTAGCGAATCCAAGCGAGGATGACACAGAAGATAGGTTGATAATTCGGCCAGATCGATCATTCGGAAGATAGGGTATCGCGGCCTGTACAAGTAGAAGGGGCCCAAGAACGTTCACGTTGTACTGTCTCGTGAATTCTTCAGGCTTGACATCTTGAAGAGGTGCGTCTCCAGCGACTCCGGCATTGTTGATGATTATATCTATCCGGAACGCACCCGTCTTGGGATGCGAAAAGCGGTTTTTAGCTGTGCTTACCACGTGGGCTGGGCCACCGGTTGTACCCATGTCGGCTTGGACGGATATCACCCGGACATTGTGCTGAGACTCAAGCTGGGATGCGAGCTTCTCGGTAGAGGCGGAGGAAGAGTCCGAGGTGTAGTTGAGAACGAGGGAGCAACCTTTGGATGCAAGGTTTCTTGCGATAGCGGCACCGATGCCTAGAATGTCAAAGATATTAGGTTATTGAGAGGTCCTGACTGCAGAGTGTTGGTACATGGCACCTCACCAAACCCTGTAGTCTGGAGGAGTGGAAAGGACTTTTCAAACGTTATGATCGGGCGTGCTTGCGAGTCTAATGGTGAGAGTAACCTCTGGATCCTCCAGTGACAATGGCAAGCTTTCCTTCCAATGACCTTGTTGCTACATTGCCCCTCAGATTCGTAGATGAAGTCCTTTGGTAGGCAGGTCGGGACACGGCCTCCATGGTGGGGCAATAGAGAGACTTGTCTGGGTAGATGCTTCACGGTGCTTTACTCAGGAGAATGATTAGATGATTGGGGATGATTCTGAGAAATTGGCTATTTTTAAGGTGGGAACGAGCTAAGGGAGGGGCTAGTTTAAGCTACACCAGAACAGGCCTAGGGTTAAAATAAGCGAAGCCTCGAAGTAGATGGCGTCGACTGCACTGGAACTCTCCTTTTCCTTCAGCGTCAAGAGCATTCAAAAACCCCTTGGTACGTAAACCGCATCCAGCAGTGACTACTACCCCCTATAAGTCCTCGTTACTGACCAGCTTGCAGCAGGTAATGCCACGCGCACCGCTGTCTTTGCGGGTGCATATGTACGTGACTTCTCAGCTAATTGGTCTCGCTAACCTATAATACTAATATACAAAAAGTTTTTTAATGAAAAATCACTTCCATCACTTTCTCACCTCCGAATTATATCACTAAACCAAGTCACTGCACTCCCATCGCGCTTCCGCCCTGATCGCGCTTCCAGAAGTCTAGTCAGTAATATATCTTTCACGCCGCCACCTTATTGGCCGTGCAGATGTAAGTGATTATCGAGTAGCTTTGGGTTTCATTAAGCTTACATACGCGCAGCACCCGTATATGAGAGACCAACCATCAGAACAGACTCCACTTCTCTGGCTATTACCACTAAAATTTTCTCACCTCACTTCAAACGCGCCTCCAACAGACCGCTTTATAGCCATGGGGGATCAGTCTACCCCTAGAGATTCAACGCTATACAAAAACCAGCAGAACCTTGCGGATTACCTTGAATTCGTCGATATTGACGAGTTCACCGAATGGCTAGACGATAGAAAGCTGTTCAAAGGCGCTTATGATGAATTGCTGGAATGCTGTATCATACCCGAGGAAGAAAGCACCAAGGCAGCCAATGCCAAGAGAGGACCAGGCCCGGCACTGAGCAGGGTGGAGCGTCGACTGGTAGAAGGAGAGCTTTTTATGCGGCAGACATATTCATGCATTGAACCCGATAAAGCCGCCTGGCACCCTGAGGATCACTATGCGCGATTTCTCTGGAGAGTCCGATACGCAAACGAGGGCCTTTATGGAATTTTCAATGGCAAGGACCTCAGTGTATCTGAAATGAACTACCGAGTATGGCAGGTCTTGCAAAGGTGTATTTCCAAGAGATCGCCGAGTCGACAAGCTCAAAGCTCGCGTAACGCGTCTGACCCCGCCCCAGTTGTATCTCCGATGCCCACTGCCTCCGTGCAAGATACAGTGATGGCCGGCTCAGCGGAACCCAGTGCCATTACAGATGAGAGAACACCTGACTTGGGAGCCTCCTCTTCGTCCGGAGACATATTCTCTCAACAAAACATAAGCGCCATGGCAGAAGCATTCGAAAAGAGCAAGCAACCGGGCAACTCTGGTAACCTTCAAGACCTTGAATCGAAGTCGAGAGTCGACCCAATGGATGTTGACGAAGAAGATGACTTGGAGCCCGGCGCTTCAAATTTCGCGCTTTGACGATTTGAGGCAGACTAAGTATAGCCAACATTACTCAGCGCATTGGGAGCAGCATTAAATCGAGGTCTACAAAGGCCTTTAGAATAGGTATGTTGCAACTTGCAATTGGTGTATCGAGGTTTTCTCGTCTTACTCCGTCATGTCAAGCCCAAAAGCTGATTACATAAGCAACCTCCCAGCGGTCCGTTAGACGTTTTCCTATTCCTTTCCTTCTGCTTCGTGAGTTCCAAGGAGCTCGCATTAACCCACGTAAGGTAAGATGAGCCTTTGCCTCCATCAACAACACCTATGGACCTATGCTAAAAGCGTCTCAGGGTCTCACATAGCACTAAAACGCTCAGTTACCGGTCCCGGAAAGCATTTCGTTGCTGAAGCCATTAGAAGGGCCTGTACTCGCCCTTGAGAAATACATCGATGCCATCCGTCCAAGATAAGTGAGTCCTCACAACGATCAACTACCTGCATGAGTCTAATTGGCGACCAGGAAATATCTCGTGTACGACACAACAGACATAAGCCCAAACCCTCATAGTACGCGATCCAGGCAGGCATCTGCTGTCCATTTGATGCATGATCAAGCGGAGCGACCAGGACTAGAACATGGAATGGTCTGTTATTATCGATAGTAACCTTTCTATACTTAGTACAGAAATTATCTATCCGATCACAGCCAATTGACCCTTTGTATCAAAATTGGAATCTGCCAACCCGTATACGTTCCTCCGTGAAGACTCGTCCATTGCAACTCTCCTCCTAAGTGATACATGCCAGAGATTCCAGTCCTCACCCTCCCAGCCCAAATCCGAGTGCTGAATCTCATATAAAGAGACGATAACCCGACTTGGGATGAATAGCATTTTCAAAGTTCCACTGATGTTGCATACAGATCGCGAATTCCAGGACCGGGTATTCACGTGTCCATTCTAGATGCAGCTAATAGAGATATCCGGGACACAGTCCAAAGACCAGGCATGGAAAGCAGGTTCCCCGACTTCGGAACCGGGAGCAGGATTGCCTCCATGCTTCGATTCCTATTCCGCAGCAACGATAGTGGATAGCCCAATAGCTTTCGACGAGCTCCATGCCAATAATGGATTCATACATGCAAAGATCGGGGTACTAATGCAGGGATGGCGAGAAAGGAGGGCAGGCAATGCCATCTGTCTAATTAAGATAAATGAGTCCTCACAAGTATCAACAGTCTACTTGGCTAGGGGCGAGTAGCAGTAGGTCCAGTGAGGTGGACTGAGTATACTCGGATATGTGTGGATCAATTACGACGTCGTGATGGAGCTCCTAAGTCCCATCACACCGTAATTTTCTCCGAATAGTATCCTCTCGACCTGATAGAGCTCCCAAATTCCATCCCACCGTAATTCCTCCTACTAGTGTCCTCTCGACAGGCTGTTTGTAGGCAGATCTGTCGTTGACAGCTGAGCTGCGCTGAGGGACATTCCGGACCTTGGGCAATCATACAGTTTCCTACTGAACAGCTAGGGGAGAGTCGCAAGCAAACTTTGGGGCCTGTAGGTTTCGCGTTAGCTTGGCAGATTGTTCGACGGGTAGTCCTGTGATCATCTTGGTCATCAGACTCGAGATATAGAATGAATTGTGCATGGATACTGGGAACGGGCATGATGTTACGTGGGTAAGTTATTCAGTAATCGTACAAGTCCAGTAAAGCGAAGTCAAATAAAGAATAATGGATGTGGTTAAGATGAGAGAGTTGCCTTCGGACTTCTTAATCCCCTGTTCTCAAGTGCAATTATCAGCCTTGATAGCCTCCTGGGAATCTTATACGTTGCGCCCGCTTGCCGCGAGGAAAAGGGCGCAAGAAGTTCCAGTCGACATCGCGATCCATATCACGTAGAGAAAGTCGATCTCTCCTGGAATATCCATGAGGACTTGAATAGAAAAACGACTCCGTCCCTCCTTCTTGAAGATCGAGAAATCCAAAGACGATCCGGCGAAACGTTGACTTGGCCAAAGAGCTGGTGCGGAAGCCGAGAGGATCGTTGACCATAATCCGATCGTCCTCGATACGGATGGTGTCTAGACTGAGGACCGGACCGACGGTTTCTGCCACATCAACCCAATCTGTTTCGTCTTGCAAACGGATCCGCCAGAGCTCCAGGAGTCGGAGGGTGCGTTTACATTGTAATAGAAAAGTCTTGAGGTCCTGGGCATCTGCGATCGTTTTTGAGTTAACACCATCAAAAACACCACGAGTTGAACCACAAAGTTTAAGGTCAGAATAGAAAAAATCAGATAGACGTACCTATTAACATATACTCCAGCGTCAAAACTGTAAGTGGCATCGACTTTCCGAGGTAGATCTGGCGGAAATGTAGTGGCGACCACGGACCAGTTGACGACAGCAATCTGACTTTACTGGTCTGCTCATATATCAAGCCGAGTCCAGTAGCTGCCATCTCTAGAGTATCAGTGTGTACTGACCAGTCTTGTGACCTTGCTGAGCCAGCACATCTGATCTTGATAATATTGGCGTTTTTCGCGACTGCTCCGATTCGTTTACATAGTTCAGGCGAGGAGAAAAGACTGAATGGTGGTTTGTCATCCTCATGCTGATGCCCAAACCACAATCGCTTGATTGTAACCTTGGCAACAAGAGCAGCCTATAGAAAGCCGGAATCAGTCTCCACGGCTGCAAACACCTCTTGACCCAGACCACTTACGTGAAAGAGATGATAGATGCCCTGCGGACTCCAGTGGGTTTCCTGCCAAGCTTTATGGATGCCAGAGCCACAAAATGGCTTCAGTCTTAATACGTCTCCTTTTGGAAGAATGGCGTTACTGATGAGCTTGTTGAGTTTTGTCACGTATTCTCGATGCGGATACTGGTCGGCGATTGTATCCCTACAGTGTACCATCCCAGGGATGGTGAGATCCTCTAGTCTCGGTAGATTTCGGAGGCCTGCGATGAGAGCTTGGGTGTCATGGGCGTTCTCTAGAGTGTCCTGCTGTTCCTGGTAGAGGTGCTGTAGGTTTTCCGTTGCCTCTTGAAGCTGGCTAGTGGACAATGACACGGGTACGTGTAGGAGATCTTCCTCATCCTCTTGAAAGAAATCTATTAAAATTTCCCGCTTCTTCTTTATGCTTTGAGGAGATGTGTCGCCAACAGAAAACACCCTTGCATCGTAGACGACCTCGGTGATGTTTGTGCAAAGCAGTGGATTGTTGGTGATGAGAGTGAAGTTCTCAATCACGGTCTTTGCAGGGGAAAAGTAAATGCGCTTGAACATCAAGCCAGCACTAAGCTCATTCCAGTGCTTAGAGGTCAGCCGTACATTCTTCAACGCTGCTCCCCGCAGTCTCATAAAAGCCTTCTTAAGAATCTCATTTGGAAGGTCGCCCACCGCCGTGTTTGTAATTATCGAGAGCTTCGCAATTCCCTGACCATGCATTTTCGCAATATCAGAAGCACCGCTCCGACCTGATAAATATGGTATGTGCTTGAGCAGATCCTGGCCGTGATATGGTCGTGAGGTAGCGAGAGACAGCGCAGATTCTGAAGTCCCCGATAAACAATCAAAGTCTTCCGAGACGCGAGTAATATTGACGATGGTAGTGTTGGTAGTACTTATTTTAGGATGAGATTAGAAATCTTCGAACTCTGTTCAAATCAAAGTCAGAATTCTTGCATACTAATACACGAGGGGACCTTACATCGGCACGAATGACGGTCACTTCGACTGAGACTGCAGTTGCGGGTGGGGGCAGTTGTAGGAGGGGCAAGTGGTACTAGTAAATATAATGAAGTTATCAGTACCAAAGCTTTGCACGTTACGAGTCGTGTGTGTCTGAAGGTACCTACCACACCTCCGGGTGTTTGAGCGCTTTGAGGGGAAATGAAGGGAGTCAAGTGAGATTAGTGTTAAGATGTACATTGTAGTGAATACTAATCTAGTGTTAAAACCGGCGGAACCTCGGACCTCAAGTGGCGCTTATCAACTCCTTCCGTTTGCAGGATTGATATGAACAGCTTGACTTCAACATTGCGGACGGCACCTGAAGACTATCGCTGCTGTCTCAGTTACTAGAAGGTAGGCTGATAGTTTCGGGTTTCGGCTACTCAAGGCGGTGATCTCGAGACATAGTATACCTAACATGGAGACGTCTCTGTGCGTCACAAGTAGACTTTGGGTGGGGACTCTTGATACTGAGGAAATTCCTAGTGACGACATTGCAATCAGCCTTACGTAGCCTTGGTATAGCATCCCATCATTGCATGAGGTGATCAAGAATCTAAAATTGTTGTTTACATTGAAATACGAGGGCTCCTGACAAAAATCCTTTCCTAGATTGAGCAGAAATCCGCAGTACTTTCGCAATGAATTCCTGATCAGATCATCTCCTATATCTCGCTGGCTGGGTGCTCCTCTAGTGCGAGGGTAATAACCTGCACGATCGGTCGAAATGCGAAAGCTGGATGAGGGAAGCCATGAGGATACGACCCGTTATGTGTAGTCAATAGATTATTTGTTGACCGATCTTTTGAGGATATTGCACCCCACAGGTCTCCAAAATGATCCAGTTGTGTGAGGCTCTGATAGCTCCCTCAGAGTACCATTGTACAACGCATGCCTGAGTAGAAAAGCCTTCAGGCGGCGGCGGAGGAACGAGTAGGCCTTTAAGCGACGGCGGAAGGGTGAGCAAGCCTTTAGGCGGCGTTGGAGAAGGAGGGGCCAACTATGAATATATATGTAGCGTCGTTGGTGTAGCTGATTGCTTGAGGCTTTGTAGGGAGCAATCCAGGATGTTCTATTGGATCCTTTGTGGCGGAACAGTCTTCCAGACATTAGAGTATAATGGGTTTGATGCTCCGCGAAATACTGGATAAATGTTAGCAAGCTGTTTATAAGAACACCGCTCCAGACAAAAGATCGAAATTGGGATGCTCAAGGACCACCTTATGGCCAGGGTAACGGCCAGAGGCGAAGAAGGAGAAAAAGCTTCCAAATTATAGATCTCTCGTCGCTTGTGGAAGCTGTCCTTCGACGCATTACAGTGACCATCTGCTGGAGTCAAAAAAGCGGGCAGAAAGAGGTACTCGATGTTCAGGATTGCTATGATTTGGGCAACTGTACGCAATAGTAGCCCTGGGTCGAAACACCTTAATATACGCTAGTCCCCGACGGGAGCGTGCCGACCCGGCCGGGGCGCCTCAATCTGGCATCACTGCCCTAAGCCCTTTTCCATCTCCTCATACTGGAACATCTTGTCCGACAGCTTGATTTTACAATCTGTGCGGCCTAAAGCTTGCGCATGGAAGATTGTCCATCGCTGACTGTCGCCGGTACACATCCCAATGCACAACTGAACCCTTCAGTGTTTCATGATCACTACGACACCATGGATTCTCCGCACGTATCCGTCTATATTTAAATCAGCAAGAGTCGGTTGAGTATCTCGATTACTTATGTGTTGGGAGACTCATGAGCGGATGAGTGTAGAGCGGAGACTTATCGAGAAAGAGATCAACGCTCCAAGAAAATCACCTTCCGTCAATGCTCAACGACACCAGCTTCACGAAACAAACCTCACCTAAACCCGACTCAACTTCAGCCAAACTCCTGAATCGATAAGGATACGGTAAACGCGACAGTATCCCATGTATAGCTTCTTCGATTACCGCAACACCCTTCTCTCACATTTTGTCGATGCGATCGACCTAGCGTACGGGGAGGGAAAAGACCTACCGGATCTGGGTGCGCCTTTAGACCAAGCATGGTTGCCGAAGAAGATACTAGTGATCGAGGCAAGGAGGAAGTCCGAGAGTGATAGCAAAGAAGATCGAGATCCTGGCAATAGCAGTGGTCCATGATTGGTAGTCAAGAGACAGAAATGGAACAACATTATGTACTTCCACCAATACTGATCGATTGTACCGCGTACTCCTTAGAACGTTGAGACGATTGCTTGAAGCGAATCATGATACTAGGACTAAGCATACTATGATTCATCGATCTTCTCATGGCATAGAACTGTGACCATGAACAGAGGAATAATCAGCTCAACCAACCTTACCTTCCGAAAATGGACCGCAGCTTCAAGACCTAAGCCATCTGTGTTTGATACGACACTCTCCATTGGATAATCTTTCATCTGGCTCATCGCTCCCAAATACGAAGTCCGTATTTCTGTCTTGGCCTTTGAACATTACTCAACTGAGAATCGTACGCTCTCAGCCAACGGCCATAAAGACTCTGGTATTCCCCGATGAATAAAGGCCAACGCAAATACTACAGAGGAGATCTTGACGCGAGTCTCCTCGCAAGCGCCGATGCTGCTCGCGCAGTCGCACAGACAGCTTTGAATTTCTCCATCTACAACGTGGTCAAAGGTGCCATTTTTGGGTAGTGTCTATACGTGTGCTGGTAGTATGGTGCTAAGGTGTTTCCGTAATACCCAAGTAACGAAGCACAGATGAACATGCTGGGAAACAAGTTTTGTTCCTAAATATCTTGATATGAATGCATTGGAGGCTCCACTCCATTCAGACTGTGCCACTCTATATCAATGTCTCTCGCGGAGGAAAGCCTAAGATCGCGGGTGGCTCCTCCAAGCCTTTGTATTCCTCGAACCTTTCAACACCATGGAAAGCCAGCATCTACCTCTTCTACCAGACGGATGGGAACTGAAACAGCTGACACCCGACTTGGGCATCATTGCAATGGACGCTCCTGTGGGAAAGTGAGATAGCCAGCTTCACGTCCAGGGCATAGTACATTCTGTTTCGGCTGGGACTTAGGACTTTGGGATATCTGTTGACGCCCCTGCATGGACTATTAATTGGCGATGACTCGACAGAGACAGGTTGATGTTGTAGTTTGTCCTCTTGATGCCAAGGCCTTGTCATGATTAGCTATCCTATGTGCCCAGCTCAGGCGCTGTATCTCACCCCTAGAAGAGCGATAGCACGCAAACCCATGTACCTATCTCCCTTCGTAATTATAGTCAGCCCCAAGGCCCGACACCAATCTCCATAGCGCAATAACCCAGCGCAGTCCAGCCAGCCGCCCATCAGTCGGAAAGCTCCATCTTCCTTCTCCAAGGTCCCAGACAAGCTGGAAGCAATGATGAAAAAAAAAATACTGGTCATCACAGCTTGACAATGTTCCAAAAATTATTAAGTCCCGAAGGACTACCTGGTCATCACAGGCTTGACAAATGCCCCAGAGGATACAAGTTCCAAAAATTATAAGTCCCGAAGGACTACCTGGCCATTACAGGCTTGACAAATGCCCCAGAGGATACAAGTTCCAAAAATTAAAAGTCCCGAAGGACTACCTGGTCATTACAGGCTTGACAAAAGCCCCCGGAGGATACAAGTTCCAAAAATTATAAGTCCCAAAGGACTACCTGGTCATTACAGGCTTGACACCTGGTCACCACAGGCTTGACAAGTTCCAAAGATTGTGCTGGTCGTCACAGCTTGACAAGAAAGTGTACCTGTCACAAAAAGATCAGTAAGTTCTTCCACAAAGGGGATTGGGGGTACTTAGCTTGTTGTCCTGCAGTGGTAGGTGGATGTCGAAGCTATTGACCATTAGCAGCACCATGAGAGAGCGCCAGAGCCTGTAAGAGGCTCCAGCTAACTAACTATCTACCAAAGCAACGCCATAAGAAATAAGCGAGTGTGTCAGTAACAAGAACAAAGTAGGCCTTGAGCCCGAGATTTTGTCAGACTTTTTCTTGATCTTCAAATTTTTTTGGTGGGCAAGTATACCCTTTTCTTTCTTTTTCTTGAACCCAAGAGACCTTCCTGTCCTCCTCTTGTGTGCCAACCTCCAGTGACTATCCCAGAGTTGCTGAAAAGAGTGTGCAGTGAAAGCTGCAGTGCCAGCTCCACCAATCTTGTCATCCCATTGAATCCTGTGCCAGAGCCCCATAGCCTGAGCCCCACAGTGTGTGCTTGTCAGAATGACTCTTGAAATCTTGAACCAAGTCCCCAAGCCCCAGAAGTTGGATCCAGAGCCAAGAAGTCCAGTACCAAGATCCCAGACCAGAAAAGAAAGACCAGTCCTAGAAGCCAAGAGTCCAAGATCCAGAAGAAGACCACCACCACAGAAGTCCTCCACCAGATCAAAGACCACCAGCTCTTGAACCAAAACCAAAAACAAAAAGAATGAATGAAGGCAACTGCCTTCCACCAACCACACCCCAGCTCAGCCAAGAAGTCCAAATCTTGACCAAGACCAAAAGAATGTTGTCCTCCACCAGCATCCCAAGACCATTGACCATCTGCAAATCTTGACCAAAA
The DNA here is from genome assembly GCA_018902385.1 of Physcia stellaris. Taxonomy (NCBI): domain Eukaryota; kingdom Fungi; phylum Ascomycota; class Lecanoromycetes; order Caliciales; family Physciaceae; genus Physcia; species Physcia stellaris. Next base: position 219,151 of record JABSSW010000024.1, on the reverse strand, counting down.
TAAAAGAGAGTTGTCCAAAAGAATGTTGTCCAAGAGAATGTTGTCCAAAAGAATGTTGCCAAAAGAATGTTGTCCAATCCAGAACCAAGAGAGTGTGATGTCTACCAACCAGCGGACCATATAGGTTGCCACTCGCACACCCAGCTTGAAGAGTCGAACCCGTATGGTGTAATGACAGGATGGGATATCGGTTGTACTCAGGGTTGCCCCTTTGTACTTGGCGCCGATGAGATGAGCCCATTGCGAAGTCGTCTCGTCGATGGTGCCTGAGAGGTACTAGCCCTCAGCCCATATGAGTTGTCAGATGAGGTGCGACGAGGGCCGGTGTACCAGCGTACAGCCCGAACCAACTCCACGAGCGTCCATCTTCCCATGACCAGGAACCGGGTTCTGTGTGGGTGCGCAGCAGCAGAGGACCTATATGTAGACCAAACCAGTAACCAGAAGCTAGAAGAACTCCTCCTCCCCTTCCTGAACTTGACTGAAGTGTTGAGGTTCTTCGTGCTGGTCTTCCGGCGTGATCCACCGCTCAGTTGTGTAGACAGTGACCTTCACTGAATTCCACCTCCCTCTCGCATCAGGTTCCCATCTCAACCCTTTGACAGGGCGGACACTACCGGGCTTTCGAAGACAGGACTTCTTAGCTGGCGGAGGTAGTGTGGGAGCTGATGAAGGCTTGTCGAGAGTGGCGGAGGGGTCTTGGGGAAGGTCACGCCGCGCGATCGGTGGTCTGCTAGAGACTGGAAGAGGTCAGTGATGATGGAAGGAAGAATGGGATGGAAGGTAGAGAGGGTGGAAGGTAGTGAAGGACGGAAGGTGGAGGAGGCTGGAGGAGGGTGGAAAGGGTGGAGGAGGGTGTAGAGGATGGAGGAGGGTGGAGAGGGTGGAGGAGGGTGAAAGCTGGTGAAGGACGGAAGGTGGAGGAGAGTGGAAGGTAGTGGAGGGTGGAAGGTACTACGGGGTGGAAGGTACTACGGGGTGGAAGGTACTACAGGGTGGAAGGTACTACTGGGTGGAAGGAAAGACGGGATGGAAGGGAAGACAAGATGGAAGAGACATACCTGGCGTCCGATCGTCGGCGGCTGCTGCCATGCTTGCTTCTACCGCATTCCACTCTGCGCGAAGCCTGGCATGGACTTGTTCCTGTAGTGACAGTGATGCCGATGAAGATAGGCGTGTGGTGGTCGAAGACCGAAAAGAGTGTTGGCGGCAAGGGATGCGGCTGCCTTTGGCTCGGGGAATCCCAAGCGAGGCCTGCTGCTCGCCCTTGCTGATGTGCTCGGAGGTGGCCAAGCGTCCAGTAGTAGGTTGGTCGTCCTTGGTAAGAGAGAGTGATTCCAAGGATTGAGACAACCAGGTAGAGAGTGTAGTTGCTGCAGTGAAACAGCGATCCAGATCCAGATCCAGAGAGCCAGAGCCAGATCCAGAAGAACCAGAACCAGATCCAGAAGAACCAGAACCAGATCCAGAAGAACCAGAAGAACCAGAAAAGACAGTTGTTGCTGTAGAGCCAGCTGCTGAAGATGCTGAAGAGCCAGCTGCTGAAGATGCTGAAGAGCCAGCTGCTGAAGTTGTTGAAGATGCTGAAGAGCCAGCTGCTGAAGATGCTGAAGAGCATGTTGAAGAAGAGTCATCGTCGGAGGCCGAGGCAGAAAGAGTGATTGCCAGGGCGGACCGACCAGTCTCGGAACGCTTGTGACTATTGCGGGTAGAGACTGTAGAGGACAGAGAGCCTTGGCCGTTGGGCTGCGTGCGCTGCTGTCCTGAGAACTTGGCGACGGGAATACGAGAGAGTGGAGTATCCCCGGCCGATGTGCTGCTCCTCGAAGCACGAGTCCTCGAAGAAACCAAAGAATGTGGTGGTGGTGGTTTTGGAATGAGTGTAGGTGCAGCCGTTTGTGTGAGAGACGGACTGCGAGAGTTGCCCTGTGAAATTTGGGCCCATGGACGAGGGTAAGGTGCGCGAGCTATAGTAATCCAGGTCAGTATTGCCATAGCCGGATAAGCGTTGATGCACAAGGAGAATGACTTACCACGAGACCGCTCAGAGAGAACAGAGGACGCAACTGCCGGGCGAGACTTGACACTCCCTTGCGGAAGGCAAGCCTCTAGTGAGGCAGAAGCGGAAGAGTGAGATGAAGAGTGCTTGAATGTGTTTGACGACATTGTAGCTACCATGGTTAGCAGTGCCACTCAGGGGTTCAGGGGCAAAAAACCACATATACGTACCAGAGAGTATGAGATGTGAGGAGGACGAGAAAAGAGGAGGGCGAGGGAGAGAGGGAATATATGCTTGGGCAGTCTGGCAAGCGTGGCTCACACGGCGATTCGACGGACCTGCTCGGTCAATAAACAAAGTTTCAATTGGCATTTTTTGAGCACTCGGTCGATTCTGGGTATCTGGCGGACTTGGCATATCTGACTGAGTACACGGAAAGCCAGGGGAAGTACCAGAACACGCTTAGCGCGTGGTCCACATGGACATATACTTTGAGCCACGCGGAAAGTTCGGATGGAAAGGAGTCTTCGTTGGGGATACTGCACGCCTCAAACCTAACAAACATACTTTCAGGCAATAGTTGAGCACGGTCTCGGTCGATTGCTAGGTTTTGGCAGTCTTGGCTCGAGCTCCTTACCATGGGATGGCTAGGGATTGCTGAATAATGCCAATTTATCAGATCAATCGACTGGGAGCCTGCGAGGTAGGTTTGATGATACTCTCTTCGCCAACATACCTACTAGCCATGCCATATGATTTACTATACACGTTGCAAGAAGAACAAGTGAAAGCACCAGAGCATGGCCACGGCGACATGCAACTACCGGCCATCATGTTTGGTTGAGTACACGGAACGCAAAGGAAAGTACTAGAATACGGTTAGCGCCTTGTGTATCTACCGGCCGTCCCATATGTTTAACTTTCTGGGATGTAAACAAAGACACGTGAGCGTGCCAGAGTAGGATCAACGTAATACTTACTTTGGGCCACGCGGGAAGATCGGATGGTGATCCCCAGAACATGTTTCCCAGCCATGAGTTGCAATAACAAAGCTAGGGGGCACTTCTGTAAAATTCTGTGCATGGGAAATATGCGCTGAGTAATCTTGAGCTACTGCCGGGCATTGCACTACGTTCTGAGATAGTGAGCAGTTGCTGGGGCTCCAAATGGAATTACAGTGTGGAATATTTAGACACTGAACGTCAGAATAAGCTTATAATTTTGTACAACCATGGTCTCGTCAATCGGGGTAAACGTGGTTCAGATGGCACTCCACTGCAACGTGGATACCGTGAGCTTGGTTAGCTTTGAGTTTGCCCCGAGAGGCCACCACCCGCAGCGTACCATGGTTCCCGACATGTTTTGTTTGCCTTTGAAAATTTGAAGTGTATTGGTCATTCCACATGCTCCTGCCTATTCTATCAAATCCGCTCCTGGTAGGACACTGATCGTGGAACGACGGTTCTCGATGCAAACCTTGATCCGGTAACAGTTGGAGAACATCCATTGACCCGCGAGATTTTATTTGCTATGGCGCTGGGCATGTTATTTGGTAAGAAATGGAACAGTAAATTCTCTTGATCCTGAGTCGTCACAGCTAATCAGTAATGACTAATTCTAAGCAATCATTCCAGACGCCATGATCCAAGCTAAAGCCTGCCTCTGCCTTTCCACGTACGATAGCCCCGACGAACCACTTCGTGAATCCTTTTCGTCTCAAAGCGCCGTCTCAACCAGCCATATCCTACCTGTTTCATGATAGTACTTCCAATCATGAATCTTCTTCGGATGTCCGGAGATGAGCTGTCTTGAGAAATTGTTTAGTGGGAGAGCAAAAGGGGGAAAAACACCCTCCTAGTCACATACGGTCCCTTCGGCGTCTTACCCCACCCCCTCAAGCCTGTAATCACGGCAGTGTTACCTGGATATTCTCCGAATGTTCTATGTGAACCCACGGCTCTGTCCATCGGTGGCATCTCAATGCCATATATCTTCGGATGGTATGGGAATGTTGGTAGTCTGTTGACCCAGTGCGTTATGGAGGCGATGACTACATGCTCTATACCCTGTTTACTCTTACCTTAATGAATTGCTGAGGTATGTCTTAAGAAGGCACTCAATACTTTCAAAATCGTGGTTCCTAGAAACTTGCCGCAAGTTCTACGGTTCCTTCCGTTGCCTATCAATCCCTACTTCCTTTCAACTCCTGTGCGATCCAGTGTCTATTCATGTGGCAGGAATGCTCAATGCTTCAGCACCCCTGGATACTCCCTCAAGCACCGAAACGGCATGAGCACACGGGTACCCGACTTTGGAACGGCCTCAATTCCAAATATGCGTCACATAACATTAGTTCTTTTTAATCCCACACATGGCTAATGTATTTGCATCTCCAAGCACCTCCTTTCCAAGATCAATTTCGTCCAGGCCAGATCACCTAGAGGTGACATATAAGGGCAGCATCGATGAAGCGATGCTAGCTTAGACTTTAGATGTGAGAGGAGCGAGGAGACATCTAGAGCTAGAACGAGACCGATATAAAATCCCTTTGCGTTTTTGTAGGGTTAAGATATGATTAGAACACAAATTGTTGGTAGCGAAAAAAAAAATGCAAACCAACCATCAGATTATCACATTTTCGAGCTAACTTTGACCATGTATCTAGCATGAACACTGATCATTCGTATGTAGAAGATAATGAGGAGCCATTCTTCAAATAGAAAGCTTGGGCTTGAACATCACTAGCTAACAACCAAGTAATTTCGGATTTTGCGAGGATATTTCATAAACACCTGATTGTTGTAGCTGGGTTGGAGCTCATCAGATTACCATTATTAATAATAATAATAATAATAATAATAATAATCATTCAGAGTTAGGTGGATGGAATATCAAGTGTAAGTAATTCGGAGTGCTTTCTACGATCTCTTCAACCCTGATGATACACAACCCTGGTGACCGACGTGACAGGTGCACCTTCCAATTTATATTGCTGGAGCGCGAGTCTTGGTCATTCCAGAACAGGAGGGAGAGGAGACGACCAGATATTCTTGTCTGATGCATTTGAGACTGCAATCAACATAATTTGGCGGCTAGCTTGTATGCTTACTGAAGACACAGTGCTGTCCTCAATCTACGTTCTTGAATCGCTACAGCTGAAAATTATTAGCTAGCTTTCAGCATACCTCAGTGAAATCCATTGCCCAAAGATTCCTACAATATGCTTTACACAGATCGCACATATATTAGTCGACCGTACTACTTGTCATCACCAACCGTCGACTACACGCACTGCTACCACCCCTTTTTAACGACCTGTCCGCTTCAGGTCCAACACAAACCATCTCGAACCTGGAACGGCCGGTTAGTTGATGCTCACCATCTCTTCGTCTGGTCATGGGCTGACAAATTCACTGTAGCTGTCGTATCCTTCATATAATCAGTCTCAGCCTTCCTCGCTCGTCAGGTCTACAGCTCGCCCCTTCTGGCAAATGTTTACCACTCTTTCAGCAGGCCAGTGTTACACATTGAGTTCATCGTATCCGTCAACGCCAGCGGGTTCCGGAATTGGTTCTAGTCATAACGTGTTCTCCGTACCACTTCTCCAAAGCTTGCCTCAGAGCCTCAGAGGCAAAATCTGCCAGGCCGATAAAGTATGTTAGCATACTCCGAAAGACTTACAACTCCATCAGCCGCTGACAGAGAGTCACAGGTTGTCTATGATCCTCCAACCTGCCTTACCGGATGAGCGCGGAGCTCTTGGAAAGGGAATTTCAATCCATCGCAGCGCTTAGCAGACTGTTATTAAAGTAATGCCATACTTCCGTGGACTGGACGGCATTCTTGTATGGATATATTCTTACAAAATGCCGAATACCCGACTCAGGACGACCTCATGCAGTTATGGCTCCTTCATCACAATCACATGCTTTGTAAAAAAATGATACGTGTGTATCGACTTGGCGCCACACCAAATGGCGGGACATCAGTCAGGACCTGGGATGGCGCCGAAAGACCTAGAGAGTGACCTATATGCTTCCATTTGAGTCCATTTACAGCTTTGTGCCCCGCTGGTGCCGGGATATGCCTAGAAGCCTGTATTCGGCCAGGCACAAAGCCCAATGCCCCTGAGCGCTGGCAAAGTCCCAATGTATAGGCGGCAGCTTGAGATAGTATAGGGAGGGAGCAAAGCCAACCTCGAAAACCTGCGAGGCTGCGAAAGCTGAGGAAGAAGAGAAGAAGGAGAAGTCTGCCTTATATTTCCAGTTGACTCCTTACAAATGGCCACTAACTCCTAACGAATGTACGAGAATCTCGTGTCCATCTCAACCGAATCCCAATGCCGAAACTGCCACAGCAGTGGCCATCTACTCCACCACAGCTTCTGGTCATTGGCCCTTTTCATGCAAAGCCGAGAAAGCGAATTTCCTGTAAGACAAGAGGCTAATCTGAATAGTCTGAAATGATACCTTATAATGTTCGTATCTTTTGTGATAAGATTTAGGTGGAAAAAAGGGTTTTCTTTCACTTTCAGTCTCAATCGTGACCTGATGTTGTCCAATGCATCATTCAGGCAGAATCAATTCCGCGCTGGAGTCCTCATCGCTCGAAATGCTGGAAACACGTTCAACCGACTTCGGGCAAAGAGTCAGTTCGCCTTTCCTGCCTGTGTCATCTATTCACACCCTCACTTCACCTTCTCGTAACCTTGCACCTTCCATTCTTAATCACAGCGATCACTAGAGCATCGTGACGGGAATGAGTCAGATGACAGCATAGCCTACTGTTATGTAATGAATTGGCATGGGTTTTGCCCTGGAATATTGAATGGTCCTTGGCAGCTGCTATGCTCCTGCCCCATAGTATTTTGGTGGCGCCTTAACACTGGCGCTGCCTAAAGTACTCGTAGTTACATACTTTGCGCCCTTTTGCTCCATTACTCATCATCTAGCGTGTCCAATCATAGGCAGCGGTGAACTTGCCTGGGTGAATCATTTTAACACACTACAGTCCCCAATCTTTCACCAGCTCACTTCACCACCTCATCCCCCGCACGATCACACCAAGTTTCACTCCAGTGACCGAGATGTTCACTGCTCAGATTGCGTCATTCAGCTCCATTCACAACAAACAGCGACATGCTTGACTACTTAAACCCCCTCCACTCCCCAAAACCTCTATCCATTTTACATATCAGCAACCAGCACTCTTCTCTATATAACCAGCAACCAGCACTCTTCTATATATAACCTTATACTCCCTTGATCACAGATAAACCCAACTCCAATCCAGTATACTATTCACCATCAGTTACACCTACGCTATACCTCCTAACACTCCTAATCCAACTCTAACATCTTCACCGCGTCCGGAAAACGCGGACACATACTATTACAGCTGGACGGCCGAAGACAAAGGTCGCTCCGCTGTTTGTTGCCGCCATGGCAACGCTGAAGTGATGAAAGACCCCCACGTGCTCGTCACGACAGCTAATAATATGGGCTGCGATGTGGTGAAGCAGAACTTCGGGGACAAAGCCAAGTGCATCGTCATCATCCAAGACGAAGCAGCAATGATTCCAGAGCCTGACACGTGGATTGCTCTCACCAAATTACGACACCACGAGAAGGTTCGGGGACTCTGGATGATCGGCGACTTCGCGCAACTGGGTCCGCTGTACCTATCTCGTTTCGCCAACGTCAACCCCTTTGCAGCCCAGATGCAGCTCAGCCTCTTCGCCCGCCTGTATCTATCCCACTTCCCTCACTTCGAGCTGAGCCTTTGTAGCCGGATGCATCGCCACATCCTCTGCTTTCCGGTAAGTCCTGGCGGGTTCGCTGTATCGCCTTGCTAATTTTGTTACAGAACAAGCGGACATACATGTCTAAGCTTACAGCCACATCTGCCGCAAACCGTCGCTCGCTTCCTGCCGGGTATATTCCATGGTTCAAGACGTTTTTTAACCGGCCAGAGAAAAGCTGCCGCTTGTTCGCTGTGACAGTCGACGGAGATTGCGCGAGGAACAATAGTAAGTGTCCGAGTATGGTGTTTCATCTCAGTACTGACCGTGAGACAGGGTCCTTGTCGAGGTTCAACCTCGAGAGCGCCTCATATATCTGTCATATGGTGAATGATATGCGCAAGAATGCGGGGTTTCCCATGGAGGACGTCGTTATCCTCACGACCTATGGGCAACAGCGGGGATTGATCAATTCAATCCTTATGTGCATGGCAATAAAACAAGGTATCTCTCGTAATGCGCTGCCAAAGGTCTACACCGTGGACAGCTTCCAATCCATGGAAGCAAAGATGATAATTCTGGACACCGTGGTCACTAACGAGCTTGGATTTGTGGACAACGAGAACCGCATGAATGTTGCGTGCACCCGAGCTATGCTGGTCCTAATTATCATCGCGTCGAAGCTCACGAAGGGACTTAGCAAGGACTTAGAGTTTGCTGGGAAAAAGCAGGTCACCCACGACATCGACGACCTCACCAAAGTCTCTCGTCGGTTCTCCGTGGTAGATGGAGAGCGGTGAGTTATCATCGTATCCCAAACCTGACGCTCTCAAACTGACTCTCTACTAGATTTTTCCACTCCAGCCCGTACATCGCCGATTACCTCAATTGGCTCAGTCCCAAGGATCTCGTGTTCGAGGCACCTCTTGAGATCTGCTGGAAGGATGTGCAGAAGACATATGACGTGCCATTCACCATTCCCACGGACTATGTCATTCCCGATGAGCGCATTGTGATCACCCTAACTGAAGCTGAAGAAGGAACGGCATCGGATTGGAATGCGACCACAAGCTCTGGTGGTGCTGGTGGCTTCCAGGCTTCAGGCGGAGATGTCAGCGATGCGCTGTGGCCCAGTGCCAATGCCATTATCAATGATCCAGGCAACTACGAGGTGGATCAGCCCACATGGAACGCAGCAGCGGGTGAAGGATCGTCCAGTTCTGCACCTCGGTCAGGCTGGAACGACGACACTTTCGGGAGCACTGGCAAAGCTAAGCCAAAGTGGTGAATATGGCAGATCGACCGTCGACGCATGGTGTCGGCTTTCCATCAGACTAAAGTAGTATATAGTAAATAGCTAGCAGACCAAAACTCAATCGATGGACAAGAATTGACAGTAGATCATCTTCCCAATCGATCCTTCTCTGACTCTTCGATACTATCCAGTTTCTTGATTCCATCTCCTTGCATTCCAATCTTCAAGTACCCTGTAACGTGATTAGCGTCCCACTCGATGTCCTTAGATTTTAAGGCTTGGTAAGGCTCATACGATCTGATGAAAGCCACGTTGAGTAGTTTAAGCGACTGGGGAGGTTCGCTCCGCTTTCAGGATCTATCCCTCAAGATCTCGATTTCCATACAATGCGCACATATGAAGAAGATGTCTGTTATAATTTTGGATTTCAATTATGAGCGATAATCACTACTCGTAATGGCCGTGAAAGCTCGTGGATGAATCGTACTCCAGGAATCGAAACTTTTCACTTTCCGCCAGATTCTCTGGACTCTATCCGTCGAGATCTCGGTCTTCATTAACAGCTCACCTATGAACTAGTTCCCGTTGTTACATTATCGTCGAAGGTTTAGAGCACACCAATTCAAGCGTAGACTGAATGACCAGCTATGAGAGTAGATATTCAGATGGAAGCATTGAATAGTGACACATGTGAAATACGCGCCGTTGATGAACTCCCGACCACCTGGACCCTGGACTGCACGAGACAACTGAACCGTGGATATTCTGGATATCGCACACTCCGGCAAGACATTATAAGAAGCTGAAAGCTGAGCATTACATACCAAAATGCTTTTACCTTTCCTTTGATTTTGCCCGAAGCCCGAAAAAATCACAATGGTCAAAGCTTGAGGCTCAAGCGCGGAAGGGACGGAACGTCCCGTCGTTCGATCCCGTCCCGTTGGCCTGGCATCAAACATGCCGCAGAGCACCATTCGGTCATCTCGATTAAATGCTCAGAGAGTACCTTATGGCGTCTTCGCAAAGCGCGAGGTTCCTTTTGGCCTACGCTAGAGATATCTTCGCATCTAGAAGCTGAGATGGTATGTTCGGACATCTTATGCAACAGATTCAACGAAGAGCTTACGCGTTGCATAGAAATCCTTGGGACACCGCGAACATTGGACAGCCATCTATCCTAACAGCTAGATAAAATGTTTAATGCTCGACCTTCTTATTAGCGTGATCACCGCTTAAGGCGTTTACAAAGATCACCTCAGGCCAATCGATCCACCAACAAGCAAAATGGACTTCTACCCAATCCCGCTATCCCTGTGTCATACATTGACATTGAATACCCTTCCCATGATTCCATACGCCTCTAGCTCTACCCGCATAGTGAGAATTTAGTACGCAGGTTCACCCTATCGTCACTCGCTTAGCACGAGCCTCTGCGCTGGAACACTTTAGAAGGAGGACCTCGGATGCAGGACGTGGCACTATTGCGCCCACAAATCAGACCTATTTTGCGCTAATTAAATGGGTCCTGAATGATTTGCACAACCTGAACGGTGCAGCGCGGAAGGTTATACCTTGTTCAGCTTCTTTACACCATGAATCGATTATTTATTTGCGCGGAAGCGTGATTTACCCTTCAGCAATGATGGCCACGGAACCCACCAGTGACTCAAGTACCAGGCGGCTATCGGTCCAAGTCAACTCTAGCGTCTGTCGGGGAGCATGAGCTACGATCCTTCAAGCATTCTTACTGCCATCAGCTTTCAGGATATCTTAGTATTAATCTCCTGATATCACGGGGTTTGGGAACAGAAAGTTAATAAGCACGAGACATATCATGAGAGCACATTTCGTGTCAACAAATAACTGAACGTAATCTGAAGAAATGAAAGCAGTTTCGCAAATGCTTTCGTTCCGAACTCGGGTAACCACGTGCTCATATCGTTCTGGCGTCCAGTAATATCTGTCTAGGGTGAGTGGCAGATCATAGGCACAGGCGAACGACAACGGCAAATGGCAAACAGACTATGGGTAAAGAAATGAAAATTCCGCAACCCGTTTCGTTCCCAACTCGGGTAACCACGTGCTCATATCGCTCTGGCGTCCAGTATCGTCTATCTATGGTGAGTGGTAGAGCATAGGCACAGACAAACGAAAATGGGAAAAGGCAAACGGAGATGAGTTTTCACGAAGGCGCATGGGAGGTGCAAATATCAGACCATGAGGTTCGTGACGGAGCGAAACGGAACTATGGCTACGGAGTTACTAGTCGCTTTCAAAGCCAAGGATCTTTATTGATATTATAGGTTGAGTTTTTGGATGCCAGATGCATCTAATGACTACCTGATATATACGAAGAGATACCCAAAATCCTAACCCATCCTCCCAATGTTCGACACGCTCCATAGATCGCACGGCCGCAGCGGCGATCTTCTTGTCATCCGTATATATGTGGAAGTGCGCGTCCGCGAGGCTTTCCTCCGACTCTGCAACACCTTCAAACCTGCTCCTCCAAAAGCGCCACCATTGGAAGCTAAACCCGCTTCACCTGTCCAGTCGAAGAGATTGGCATAACTGGTGAGACCACTAGTGGTCGAGTCGGGCGATTGATTGGCCTGAGTTTCAGAGGCATCATCGAAGATCATGTTTAGGTTTTGTTGATGTGTAGGGCGGGACAGTTGATTGGCGTCATGGCCATCTTCTTGGTCGTAGGATCCAAAGACGTGCTGACCAGCGCCCCGAACTTGATGGTTTACTGGTCCAGGCGATAGCTGCTTTTATTGCTCGTCAAACGTTGGATAACGGTAATCGTCAAGCTTGCTGTATTTCTGAGCACGAGTTCGCGGCGATGGTATCAGAAAAAGGTAGAGGATACCTTAGGATGAAGGTGAACACTTTACTGATTCTCCAGCATTCTAATCAAGTCCTGGACTTGCTCGCTGGTGAAACTCTTTGGTACTACATTAGTCTCTCGCATCACTGCCTCCACCTTTGCGTTTGCCTGAGACGGCCGTGCTGGCCCCAGGCACTTCGAAGCCCAACACTCGATGCCAGTTTTCGCTCACGCGGCGGAACTTCTGCCGCGTGCTCGCCAGCATCCCATCTCCCTCCCGGATGCTTCGCGCGTACACGGCGCCGGCAACGTGTGAGCCGTGTCCCGCCTGCAAATCCTCCATCTCGTCGTCGTCCTCTTCGTGATCCCAGTCTTCCTCGCTCTCCCGAAACCGACCTTCTTCCTTGTGCATGTGTTTGCGGCTGACGGCGATGCTGACGTCTCGCCAGGATCGAAGTGTCAGTCCTTCCCCACATGCGTTCACTGCCTCCACCTCCGCCGTATTGAAGCCCCCCTTGTCTTTCATCAATTGTTCGAGCTTCTTGATCGTTGGTTTAACATCTCCATTGCCACCGTCATCCATCTTTGTGATGCAATGTGTCTTATGTTCGGAAGTAAGGTTATAAGAAGAGCTATAGTTGCCCTATGATAGCAGTCGTCGCCAATGATGTCGAACATCTTACTCTTCTCCTCAACAGGGAGAAGAGTATAGCGCCACACTTTTCAATCATAGTCTTCAATTCTGTCGAGTGATTCTGGATGACAACTTTTCGTCTGGCAACAGATGCTGTGGATCGTCGATGATAATCATCTGCTGAACGGTGTCGGAATTATGAATCCACGGTAGCAGAGATTCCAGCTCGGTTGCCTGACACCCTTCGTCGATAAGAATGACACTAGGTCTGACAAATCGACTGAGGTCTGTATCGGCAGCTTTGAATATGAGGTATGCCTGCCTCATGGTGTCCTCGAAAACTTCCTTCTCAAGCTTCTTGAACTCAGCCAGTTCTTCCCGAGTCTTGTCATGAAGCATGCTTGATTTCACCGCAGCACGGAAGGCAGCATACTTGTCCTCAGCCTTCTCGGTTGTATCCTTGGTTTCTTGACCAAGACTGTGGATAAGGCCTGCGGTCTCGAGGGAGCGGAGCCAGGTGCCCATGTGCTTGAACATCTCTCGAGACTTCTTGCTTCCTTGCCAGCCATAATCAGTCTCTAACATAGTCAAAAGGAGGTTATAGAAAAGCCGTGCTTCCTCGATAATTTGGGGATCGAGTCCGGCGTCGTTGAATTCTTGACGTTGCACTTCTTCACGTTGAGGGATCTCGTCAGGGTGCTCATCGTAGTACGCTTTGGCTTCGCCTTGCTTGAGACTTTTGTTCTCGAAGTATTTGGCGTGCCGACGGAGTGCGCGTGCTTCCGGATAAGCCTCATTGCACCCAGAGGCTAAATTGTCGGTAGCAACGTTGCTAGGTCCACAGCCCAGACAAGTCTCTCGCAATTTGTTCAAAATTTTAGTGACCTTGGTAGCTAGTTCAGTCTTGCCGGTACCTAGTGAAGCAGTAATGATTAGTGGGATTACTCTAGTCTCGCAAAGCGATAAGAGAAGGAATGATAGATTACTCACCTGGTGGTCCCTGGATAAGCACAATCCGATGCTTGGAATTGACTATGTGGAAGAATGCGTCACGCTGGGAGACAGACAAGGGCTGAAGAATTGCCTCCGTTTCTTCGTCATTGATGGCCTGATGCTTGGCGAAAGGACTCACGTAGTCGCAATCTTCCGATAAGTCGAGTGCTTCGACGAAACGCTGCAGTTCCTTTATCTCAGGATTGGGCTGCCGGATCAGATTCGCGGCGTTGACAAGACGTCGAGGTGAGACGTCGGAGACTGTTGGCCATAGGTATACGTCCATCGACATCATAGCGGGATGAGGATGGGATTCTGTAGGTACCTCGAAATCGTCACCCTTGCGACGGCGTACTTGAATAGTAAGATTCCCTGGCGCCTCGCAATTTGGCAGTGCCGGTCGCACAATGAAACGCCAACCGACAGGCTTGAAGTCCTTGTCCTCCGGCAGTTCGAAGATCATTTGACCAACGTCACCTTATTCCCTCAGATGTTCCTGGCTATCGCATTGGACAAACGCGATGTACTGTGATGGCTTGCCGTCAACTAGCACACAGCCGGGCAGAGGTATGAAGCAGGCTCTCATCTGATTACCCGAAGCATCTTGGCCGTACTGAAGTGACTGCGAAACGTCTCGCATGACCCCGTACGTATGAGTGAGACTGTGGTGGTTGAAGGTGTTATATATCTAATCTCCGTCAGCTAATCCCGGCTCTCCGCACGTCAAACCGGGCACATACCGATCAAGGGTTACGGCAATTGCACTACTTGCAAGGAGTATTTGAGCGCGTTGATGAGATGGTGGAATAGCGTGATAAGTGAAGTGAGAGGAAGATCGTATATATGGTGGAGGCTAAGGGTAAGACGCCAGAGACGGAGGAGATATGGCTGGCTATGTGTAGGCTATGGCTAGCGTGATAACACAGAGGCGTGAGAGGATATAGGAGTATTGGTATAGAGGAGATTTGGTAGAAGAAGTACTTGATATGAGGAGGTGTTTAGTATAGAGGAGTGCCGGTTGCTGAATATGTAAAACGGATGGAGGAGGTGGGAGGGAGAGGGCTTTAAGTACTCGAGCATGGTCGCTATTTGCGGTGATTGAAGGGATGACCAAGCAGTCACGGGACCGCTTCACGGTATGGCTAGTGAACAAACGCAGTGACATTGGCTGGGAATAGTTCGATTCACTACTGTGAATCGAGAGGTGACCAAGCAGTCACGCAACCGCTTGAATTAGAACAGTGAGCTCATAGCTGAACCACAAGTGAGAGAGCGAAGCTGGGCATTGAACTCATCCTTGTATCTAAACGCCAGCCTCCCTTCCTCCCTTCCTTCACTTTCACGACCTAACAGCACGTCAACTCTTCCTCATCCCTCCAAAGCTTGAACCCCCGGCACCAATCTTTGAAACACACCCGTACGATCATACTTCCTAGCCACCCTCCTCAGAAACTCTTGATTCCAGGCACCGTATGCAGCAATCGGATCCTGGGATTGGAGCGCATAATTCAGGTACAGGAACTCGTTGTATAGGTTCTCGGATCTAGCGTACGCGATGGACTGGCGGAGAAAGGATTCGGCGGCGGTGTTGATGGTAAGGTCGTCACGCGCAAGAGACCATTGGATCGTGAGATCGAGGACTAGGGTGTGAGAATGGGGTTAGCTGGGTTCTGTCTGAGCGGTGAAGGGGAGGTGTCGGTTTGAAATATGTAAGAGGTGAGGGGAGGGGGAATGGAAAAGGGGCAGAACTTACAGACCAGATCCTCGCTCCCATCGAGGCCTAAAACGTTACCGCCGTTCTCAGCGCCTTTGCTTGTGATTGTCCGAGGGATGGGTTGCAGCACGACGCTGGATTGGAAATCAGTCACGTTCTTGATCGGCCGAAAGACTTGTTCTGCAATTTCCAGAATCTTGGTGAAAATCGTGACGTTGTTGGCGACGGTTGCGGTCCCAAAAAGCTGGCTTAATGTTTCCTGTCTGTCAGTATCATGTCTTCATGCGAAACGATGTCAGGTGAATAAGCTTACCGATAGCCGTTCGGTGTCCCGGCGCCGACTTCATCCGTAATATTCAAGAGATCGGCAACTCGCATCGAATTTGAGATTTTTGGTTCGATATTGGTGAAGTCTAGAAGAATCTGTGGATAGGGTTCCGGCTTGGTGTAGGTATATTGATTGGCGATGACCTCAGGTCCAGTGGGACCAAAAATATAAGCGTTGATCACGGCGGCATACGGATCAGATCCCGCGCCAGAAGCCGATGTGAAGTCTTGCAAGGCTTGGACTTGGGATGGTAGTGTTTGGTACGGATGAAAGATGAAGCCTCCCCACACTTGACCTTGCTTGAATGTCCGAAAATCGAAGCGCGTGACTATTCCAAAATTGTTGTTGCCACCCTTGAGCGCCTTGAACAGATCGCGATTTGAATGGAGATTAACGTCAATGGTCTTGCCGGATGCTAGGACGACTTCGAAATTACCGATACCGTCGCAAGCGAACCCATAACGAGGCGCAAAGAACGAATTACCACCTAGAAAGATGTCAGCCTTAATACCTAGGCTTCGATACCTATTGAATGACTCGACCTCCAAGCGTAAGACCAGCTACTCCAACATCACTCACACGGCCGCCGACAACCGAAAGATCCATTGGAGCCAATTTGGAATAAACATCTGCCCATCTAGCGCCGGGACCGACTCGTGTGACTTTTTCGTCGTCATTGACAATGACGGTGTTCATTTGACTAAGGTCAATCGTCACGCCGTCCTGGATGTTCGCGGCTCCAGCCCAAGACATATGACCGCCTCCACGAATGGCAAATTGGCAGTTTGCCCGTGCAAGAGTTTTAATGGCGGAGGATACATCTTCTGTACACGTTGGTGTAATCCTACAACTAGGTACTAGGGAGGCCTCCTGCTGGGTCCAATATCCTAATTCCCCACTCTGCAGAGTCGTGAACTGGGTGGTATTACGCGATACAAGCACATCTCCAGCGTGAGAGCCAAATGAGTTTTTTAATGCTGAGCACTGAATAATTCCTAGATTAGCTACCCTCTAGTTCTGCAATTGTGCTCAACGTACACATCTTGGCCCAATTTCGATAGCCCTTTTCGGGAAGCCGTCATATTTACTCCTACCGGAGGCAAACGACGAGAGAGATAGGAGTAGAAGATGCCACATTGTGTAGGTGCTTTTCTGCGTATGGCATGGGCAGACAGCAGCGCTCAAACAGAATATGATGAGGGGAGCTGGAAGCTCTGACAACCCCCGCATTCCTTTGGAAACATACCAGGCCACGTGGGGGCCATGGCCTGTTATTAGATCTGTGCGCCATGACGATAAGACTTTCAAGAATCTTTCCGAGTATTGAGCAGGTCCGGAGGCCGGATCAGACCGAAAAACGCAGGTGACAGGATTGTAGTGTTACAATGGCAATAGACGATGGGGTATGCTTCGCCAATCTTACATATATGCAACGGGTAGTTGCACTGAGGAGGTCATGGCTGAGATTTTCCATGGTGCGCCTAGGGATCTTGAAGAGGTGGGACAGCGATACCTGATGTATGGTCTCCTTGAATCGGTTGGTCGGACGAGCAAATCCGCATCTGCACCTCCATGACGTACGAGCATCATGCACCTTGTTCAGAATTATTGCAGCTATAAGATTCAATGATGGAGCTGTTGTAAAGTGCAAACCACCCGCATTGAGCTGGACGTGAGTGAACATGTCGTTGGTTGTCGGACTGCTGATTAGGTATTCAAAGTGAACAGATGTCTTGACGACGTAACGGCTTATCATATGTAACGTTCTCCGTCCTCTCCTTCGCGGCTACCTGCAGATGTGTTACATGCAGGGATGTCGACCAAAGTCACATGACCACGAGATCTCCTTCGCCTGCATGCAAGGGCTGTAGAGGATCGGGAGACAATAGCAACGAGATCCTAAAGTTGCATCATGAAAGAAAACACGCCTCTTATTGAGTTCAAGAGGCACGAAAAATGTGTGTCAATCGTCAACGGGCCGCTTACTCACAAGCGCTGTCAATTTCCGTTTGCGTTTTGTCTGGCTTCTCCCATATCGTCCTTAGCGCAAGGGAGATCCTAACACCGCAAGGGAGCTATCACAAACAACACTCGCCTTACTTTTGACAATGTTTTCACCTCTCCGACCTTGAACTCCTCCGTTTCGCTTACTCGAGAGTGCAATGATGAAGCTCGTGAACTCGGTTGGAGGGTTGAGTCCTACTCTTCTCCTGGTTTGATATTCGGGAAACAGTGTTGACCAAGCTTGCTGACGTGCACTGTAGGCACTGATCTGGCTATCGGTTAGCATCGCCATTCTCTTCACCATTGTTAGGACAGGCATTCGAATTCATGTGTACCGGCGGCTTTTCCTCGACGATGCATGTGTGTACCTGGCCATTATCATACTCCTCTGCATGGCTGTGATGTACAACCAGATTACATACACCATGTTCGAGCTTGAGGCAGTGATAGCCGGCGCGCCCCCACCGCCTGGCTTCCTGGCGCGAGCGACACAATTCTTGAAATTACAATTCGCCATCATCTGCTGCTTCTGGACAACGCTTTGGGCCGTGAAGTTCTCGTTTCTGTTGTACTACAAGAATCTATTCGCGGGTCTTCCGAACCAATTGTTTTGGTGGAGGCTCGTGTCAGGCTTTGCACTGATCGCATATCTTGGCTGTTGGGCGACGCAATTAGCCTCGTGTAGCCCCATCTCGAATTATTTCATTCTCGGTACATTGAACTTGTCCCGCGTTGGACAAAGGATTACGGCTAACGGCTGTAGGGGCCTGCGAAACGAGGCGCGACATCTGGGTCTCCAATTTCAGCCTGTACTACTCAACGGCAGTAGACATTGTTTGCGATTTACTCATTATGGCTCTGCCACTCCGGCTCCTGTGGAACTTGCAAATCAATCGAAAGCAAAAATCGGCACTCGCCGGTATCTTCTCGCTAGGCTTGGTTATCATCATTTTCGCCATTGTCCGAGTTGTCGAGACAAGTGCTTCCATACACCATGTTGATCCAGTCTGGTTGGCATTGTGGTCCATGATCGAAGCAAGCATTGGTATGACGTTCTAGCAGAAATCATATTTAGATAAGCGATGGCTGACGATTCGTTTGATAGCTGTTGTAGTCTCGTGTCTTCCGTCCTTCCGTATTCTTATCAACACGCGGTCCAGCCGAGGAGCCTCTGCCTTCACCCGACGAAATAACTCGTCTGCCCAATCCAAACGCTCCAACAAGGCGTGGCCACTGAAACCAGTGACACACGGAGCCACATCTTTCGAAGCCGGCGGGCATGGCGGTAGCAACTCTGACCGGACACAACACTACGCTGGTGCAGAGCGCGTTACTCCGGATGAGGAAGACCCTTTCACCGACACGGACGGGATGATAAGAGGGAATGGCAGTAAGGAGTACATTCTGCCGAAGCTGCCAAAGGAGGGTGTATACGTAAGAAGAGATGTAATGGTGGACTTCAGCTGATTGACGACTTGAAAGTTGTGGATGGAGGATCTGTTAGCCATTGATCACTTGATGCCTAAAACAGACGATCGTGCACCAGCTTTCTCTGGGCAGGCGCTCAGGTAGCATACTTGTGTATTTCCCCATTGCTCTTGGTAGCTCGACATCACAATGTCATCCCAAGAACAACCTAATGTTCTAAGCTCTGCTTCCTATTTCCTGCCCAACGCCAATGCTGCCCAGTGTATTCGTTGCAGTGGTTGGTCGGCATTCTTGGGTCAGCGCTTGCTTCCATGTTGCTCATCTCTCCTAATCATCTAGCAGTGAGCGCAGAGCAGCTATTACGGCACACACTCAAATGGAATACATACTGATTGTTGTCGCTGCTGGGAGACTAGAGTGGAACCATTACTGCTGTTCCTGCGAATTGTGCCCTACCTTCCACGACAAAGCACGATAGGTCAGTGAGATTTGCAGCCTTTGCGCACGTCCGCTAAGGTAGGCCGCAGTTCGAAAGTGCCTAATCTGATCATGTAGTCTCTTGACATTGTAAAGGGCTTAGGACTCGGATCTGGTGACTCGTTCCGAAAGACTCAACACTGAGGGCTTCTAGAGGGGCCAGGTCGAATAGAGGTCCAGGCTCAGCGTCATATTGCTAGAATGCTTGCGGACTCGAATTGCCCCAGAGGACCGAAGGCATTTGACTAGACAATAGATAAGCTGTGATGGAGCCTGGGATCACGATGCTGTGCCCCAGACTGCGGGAAAATAGCCGCTAGGCGCAGCCGCTGGCATGGCTCGTCCCACGTACCTCGTAGGCTCACAGCTTACAACGCGTCTAATACTCAACGATTTGGAAATCAATGCTGGATCGAAGTCAACCTGAGCTGCTAAGGCAATGAGCCGAATAGACGGCTCTGCTACCATGAATCACAACAAACTTCTCAGTCTGGGCAGAATTGATCATTAAGACGACATGAAAATGTGGTAGCCCGACTGCGGAACCAAATCGTCATCGAATTTACTTTTATATCATATAGTGTTGTTGGTTGCCTTAAACGAGCTGTCATGATTTCATCCTTGTCCTCTTCCTCTGGATGCTCAGTTTCGGATGGGCCGAGTATGTCGAACTTCTTCGAGGCTTGTCTGCGGAGGCGCTTGACTCAGGAGAAGTTTAGAACGATTTTCATCGCATTTCAAAAGCAAAGCTCGTTACATGGTCAAAAGTTGGCCAACTCTATATTTACATCTAAGCCTGCCCTGACCAATGACCCTCGGCTTCCGCTTTATGTTCTAGAACTACTGTCGATGAAATTCTTCAGTGTTGCGGACGTCCTATCCTCGTTATTGCCACGTCCCCGAGATCTTGGCGGTCAGCCAACTTTCTATGACCAGAACTTACTGGATGCCAATAATATGCACAGGCCGACCATGACAGCGATGATAGTTCAATTGCTGATTTCAGAGATCTCTAAAGGATTACTCAAGACGGGTAGGGAAGTCTTTGCAATAATTCACTGCCTAATTCCCTGGATATCCATGTACCCTGGCTCGGAATCTCTAGGATACCTTCTTTCTGCTGTGCTAGGTACCAATGCTGCGCAGAAAGCGTTAGGCCATAACCACCGGGTTGAGAAAAAGAGCGTAAGGAAAGCTTTTGGCCGTTCATTGGGTGTTCTTATCAACCAAACAATGCAGACTAACATACAGCTTGGTACGTCTCTTCTGTCCTCTTTCCTCCCCTTTCTCATGGCAGCATAGAACATGTCCCAGTAATAGATTACTCGTGAGACTTGTCCTTATGCCCCAGCGCTTACCCAAGAGTGGAAGTACTGACTCTGATTCGTCCATCAGCCACAAATCTAGATTTTTGGCAAAAGCAGTATGGTCTAGTCGGCGATGAAGATATACATCCGCCCAACCCCGATATCGATGTGGATACCGTCAACCTTGGAGCCCTTACATTTCAGGTACGAGGTTTGGAAATTTTCTTTCTTTTTCCGACTCATTCGCCTTGGACAAAACTCAGTACCATTAAAAGAGGTGCACCGTCGTCAGACCAAGCTTTTACGTCTTGGGAATGGAGAACATAAACTGATATGAATGGAGCATTGGACCAGATGTTCTTCTCAATTTTTTTTGGGTTTGTAGGAAGTAATGTAGGGCTGCGATCGGCCCTCATTTTCGTCCCGGCCGTCGAGCAGTAAACTTATTACGGGAGCAACAAGCTCAGGAAATGTCTTGTAGCTCAACGGCTAACTGAGAGTGGAGATGCTGACTCCGATGAATAGCAAAGTGTACTCGACACATCGCCCGTCAACACACGCGCAGGAGCATACGTCTACCTTAACGCAATGATCTATGATCGACCATTGTTGGATGATAAAAGGGTAATGATTTACTTTGGGGCGCGATACAAGGGTGACGTGACTGCGCTTGTCGTTGACCTGATACTGGCGGCCTTTGACACCCTTGCAAACGCAATGTATCGATCAGAGCCGATTGAGACATTGACGCTGTTACGTTCATTCCTTGTCAACAAAATACCGAGCTTGTTGCTCATTTACGCGCCAATGCTCTTCGAGCCGATGACGGTCGAGTACTGTATTAGTCAAGCATTCTCCAAAATCGATCCAGCCGCTTTCCCATCATTCTCACAAATGTTCGACTCTGTTGGCAGGAACGGTATGCTTTCAGAAGCCAGAGTCGAATTTCTGATTGCCTGTGCCTTGCATCATCTAATACCAGAGACAAGCATTGAGACCCTCCTTGGCGAAGATCCCATGCAGAATCTGCCCACTGGTGGCCGTTATGTGAAGCATCTGCTAGTGGAACAATGCACTTCCAACCCTGCGAGAATAGAAGAGCTCGCCAAAGAGCTCGAGAACATGGAGGGTAATGCCGGCGAGATCGCGGCGGCGCTCGTGGACATCATGCAATCGCTTTGTGCAACCAAAGATACCATGACTCTCAAAATCGTATGCAACGGCTTATCCCGAAGACCGTTCACGCTAGATGTGCTGATGTTATTCACTTCAATCCATGATCTGTTGAAGCCTCTCTGCAACATGTTGGACTCCTGGCCAATGCATGAGGACCAGGGTGAACATCAACCTGTATACGACGAATTTGGGAGCATTTTGCTTTTAGTCATGCTCATTCAGCATCGTTTCGACCTGCAGCGCTACGAGCTGGGTGCTAGTTCGCTGGATTCATTTGTCATGCATTATATGGCCTACTCAGCCAGCGCCAAGAGCCTGGAGGATGTGAGCGAAAAAGAGAACAAGCTATTAGGGGCCTGGATACGGGGACTTTTCAATGAGAATGAAGGCATCAATGATGAGCTGATGGCTGCATCTAGCCCCAGTGACTTTCACATGATCATAGCCACTCTCCTGGATCAAAGTCTGAGGGCATGCCAAGCCGGATTTCTCGCAATGACTACACTGAAGGACGGTCTAGAATATTTGCTCGAGCCATTCCTGTTGCCCTCGCTGGTCGCAGGTCTGAATTGGTTCGCCCAAAGATTACTGGAGACCACCGAGCAGTCGACGAGCCTTGACTTTATCATGCCAGCTCTCACTACTCTGCTCAAGCCTCGCTCCATCTCGAGTGACTCTTCAGCTCTGCATTCTGCTGTACTCTCCATTGTTGCTAAATCGTTGGATGAAGCGCTAGCGTATGTCCACCGCAGACACCCACAACGAGCTGACATCAAGCCTCTAACTGAGATTTTGTCACGTCATGGGCAGAAACAACGCTACAAGGCTGCAGCTGTGACGGAAATGGAGACATGGTCGAATACTCCTGGCGGTGGTGTGCAGGCTGCGTTGAGACACACAGTCCAATCTTTGATCCTGTGGGATGGTGTCGCGTCGGTGCACGTGTCGCCACCTCGCTACACGCATCGCCAGATCGCACTCTCAGTGCTGATACTCGGTGCAAAAACCGTTCTCGACACATTAATCGACGAGATAATGGTTCACGTTACCCATGATGGGATGCTGGACACCGAGTCCGCCCTCGAAGTAGTCTCCGTGATGATCCTCGCACCGCAAGCCCAATTCCCCGACCCACCAGTCGGGGGCCATAAATGTCAACTTAGCCTCGGAGACGCCTTGAATGCCGAAATGGAGAATATCCTCGAGCTCTCGAAGAACGATCATAGCCGCGCTGTCATGGTCGTTCGATTGCACCGACGCATAGAATCTCTTACTGCACCGCAGTCGCATGAAGCTGAGAACGCTGCTGTTATGGATGATCCGATGGCTGGGGTTATGGCGCATAATCCGGAAGGATTGCCGGCGGAGGACATTGATGACGTTCTTGGGCAGGCTAATGAACAAGCTGCCGCTATGGATTTCATGGTTGGGGGGTCTGGTGATTTTATGAGCTTGACTTGAAGCGTCCGAATGGAATTATAGAGAATTTCATACATTACTTGGTTATCCCATGCTCTGGAGTGGTGGCCGTGATAAGACGAGTACCCCTTCGTGGTACAATGTAGACGAAAATGAGATAAAGGGGGCACCATCCTACGAGTTGGATAATCGTACATCTCTAAAGATGAATGCATGAAAATTTCTATCACTTCGTACCAGCCATAGGACATGTAATTCCTACTACTACCTAGAAACACTATCTCTAACCTCCAAATATAACACGCCACGCTGCTCATTCGCTACTCGTGCAAATCACGTATGGCTACCGACATCATTATCATCCTGGCAACTCTTGTACCTGTTCTCGACACAATGCAGATGAATCGGCGTTGGAAGATAGATGCACTGCGAGGGAGGGAGAAGTCTGTCGCTAATACTTATCAGGCTGATTGCATGTACTTCCATGCAGGTAATCGGGTTTTCTTTGTTGATTTATTTGGGATGGCAAACTCGAAAAGTGATTTAACAGATAGTTTCCCTCTCCTGCTGCATCATTCTAATGAGCTGGGGATTTGGACCTTTGGTCAGAGTTCTCTGGAGGTTATGAGCCTAGACGAAGACTTGAACTTCCGATCCCCTTGTATATATTTACTTTTCATATTTTGCTCCAACTCTCACGCTGAGGTCACTGATCTCTAGTCATCTATCCTTAGAGAAGGGCTATATGAGTGATGAACATATTACCTTGAGTATATTTGGACAAAGCTATCACATGAGATTGTTATCACTTATTGACAAAGAGAGGATAGGTTGTCACAACTTGGTGATATGGGAATACAAAGGGATTGTTATGATGTCTTAATTCACGAGGTATAGCCTATAAATGCCGGTCTTTTTTTTGACTTTGGTCTTTCTTTATATCACCGCGAAATTTTCCGTAGTAAGAATCCATTCTGTCTTGGAAATATCATACTTCCCCACACCGCATAGGAAGGTAAACACCGAAGCGCCTACTCTTTCTACCAGTCCGAGATTATTTCATATATTCCGACAGGCCAATAATGTCTTCACCTTTGGCTGTGGCCACTATAGGCGTCAATACCATCCCAGCGTCGTCATACAGCGCTACCCTCACCCACGCAATCCAGATCGCCGACCAAATCACCCGGCGTCACGCGGCAAGCACGAACTGGAGTTCATGGCACACATGGGATTACATCCGTCGCAACCCCAAACCATCCCCATCCGCGATTTGGGAAGCAATCCACCCCTTCGCCACCTGCGTCGGATTCTCCACCGCTGTAGCGGCTTCCCTCAGGGCATCCTACAGCTCTACACCCGGTCTGATCCATCTTGCGGACCAAGTCCACACGATGGCTAGCTGGGAGCTCGATCCTGCTTGTCCAGAGGAGGGCGAGAGACCTAGACATTGCGTCGCCGCAGTCCTGACAGCGGAAGCATGTCTGCTTGTCGATCTGGTTTACGAGCCGATTGTGATGGTCATCCCCGCTGGCGAGGCGCACGAGACCATGCCATACATCACGATGTCTGGCCGGTTGGGGAAGCGGATGCTTTTCTACGATGGCCATGAGCTCGAAATGGCTAATCTGAAGCGGGAGAATGCGAGGCGGGATCTTTTCCGGGTGATTGCGCCTGACGAAGCACTGAGGAGCATCAGTACTGTCACCTCTACAGCAATGAGACCAGGGACTCGTATTCCGACCAACAAGGTTGTGATTATCCGAGGAATGGTCGATGAGCCACCGGTGAAAATCCCAAGTACGCAGCTAGGTGATAGGGTGTGGATGATCACGACGTGTCGGCTGCAGGTTGATTTCTGGAAAAGGCAGTTGACGTTGCAAATCCCCCTTGAGGACTGGCTGCTAAAAGAGAGAAAGTAAGTATTTTCCTTTCGTCGAGGTCAACCAACTTGCTGAGTAAGGCTGTACTGACAAATTACGATAGTAGCCAGTATCATTGGATTAAGGGCCATCGTATGTTCCGGAAGATGAGCGACGCAGTTGCCAATTTGGTTATTGAACTCCCTGCGTGCCGTGCAGATCTGGAGGGTCAAGAGGATCTGAGGATTTTGACTGATGTCGCAAGCTGCCTCGGGTTGCCCGCTGGGGAGATGGGTAGGATTGTGGACTCGGTGTATGAGGTCTGGGAAGAATGCTAGATGGAAGGGTGGGAACCGGGGAGGAGAGAGTCATCAGAATCTCTTTTGTTTACTAGCACGGTGTATGGCGAAAAATTGGAGGCAGTACGAGAGTATCCGTACGGCGTAATTACGGATACGGTTCCAGGAAGCCAAGCCTCGGGATCCGGCCCGAGCCTTGCGGC
This sequence comes from Physcia stellaris, assembly GCA_018902385.1. Classification (NCBI taxonomy): domain Eukaryota; kingdom Fungi; phylum Ascomycota; class Lecanoromycetes; order Caliciales; family Physciaceae; genus Physcia; species Physcia stellaris. Next base: position 193,483 of record JABSSW010000024.1, on the reverse strand, counting down.
CCGTTGGGCAAGCTGTGACCCCTCGGACCTCGACTCCTCGAGTGCCAAGATACCTATTCTCACTTCTTTCGTGCATTTTTGCTATCTTCCATCTGCCTTCCGCATGACATGAAAATACCAACCAGTGGTAAGCCATACGATCGATGTCCGGCTCCTCGTTCAAGTAGTCAAGCAGTCGAGGAATGGATCCGTACAGTAGAGTGGGATGCGCGCTGGCATATCTCCAACTCAAGGTCGGAAAGATTCTGTTCCGAGTCACTAATGAATATGCGACTCCTCACTGCTGGTAACTATGTAGCGATAGCACCTTCTCATTTGTACACACGTAAGGTAAACCCTTCTCCGGCTTGTACTGCCTGTAAAATCGTAAGGGCAGTGCGCCTTCCTTGGCTCGCCACAGATAGGTACGGATGCAGAGATCTATAGCAAGGGGTGAGAACCCCACTCAGAAAGCGCAAACTCGCAGAGCCCATTTCATATTGACTCTTCAGGGAGTTCCGCACGACGGGTAACGTTGATCTGACAGTAGATCGGCTTTTGCGTCGTGGTAATCTTCTTCACGATGGTTATCTGAGGAGATATGATTCATGTGTATAGGATGCTCAAATCTCCCTGTACTCGATGGCAGTAGACGGCTTTGACTTGGCCGGTAGAGTCCTAGCTTTACCTGATGAAGAGCCAGCCTAGAAGGTGCCTTCCATTTACGAGGTGGGGGAATGTACCTGCTTTGGAAGAATAGATTCGTACCTACCGTTTATGGAAACCCCAGTCGCCATAGGATCAGTTTTCAAAACCCCATTTTCTCTTCTCTTCTCACCATTCTCCCCAAAGCAAAGCCCCCAACCTATTCACTACCACTTATCATCATGTCTCCTACCTCAAACCCCTTCTACTCGACTTGGGAGTTGTCAGACGATGAAGAGCGAATGATCGTCGAGACAAGCCCACCAAATCAACCGCTAAACACCGGCTTCCAAGAGTTCCTCGAATCGGCTCGTCAGAGGTTGACCGATGAGCTGGATTGCATGCAGAACGGATGGAGCGGTGCATCGCTCCATGATGTAATGACTTACATTGCTACTGAACGACTGGCCCGTCTGCCACGCAGCGGAAGCCAATGGGACATGGCTTTGAAGGATGCCGAGTCCTTTGCCGTCCACATCTCCCAATATCAGCATTTTATTGAGCCCTTCCTGCGGCAGAGTTCAATGGTTGCTGAGCTGATCTGGGACTGTTGCCGCGTTCTACTTGAGGTAAGTCCACAGTGCCTACAGGGTTGGTCATTGCTAACGACCATCCAGCTTACCTCCAGTCAAGCTCCAGCTCTGGAGAAAGCCTTCGGCGTGCTTTATGTCTTAAGCCTTGACCTGATAATGTTCCATCGCTTCAGCAATGTGCTCGGAGCCATGGACGAAGCAAAACGTGAATTGGGCCAGGCATACTCAGACATTCTATCGTTGCTCGTGGACATTACTATCTCTTATCAGCGAGGTGTCATTGGTATGGAACCTGCTTTGGCAGGCATGTAGACACTAAAAACCTGTATAGATGATCCTACAACCACCCTGGCCCCTAGCCCAGAGTCCCTCTTCCTACCGGTAGCTATTATTTTCCGTGCCCGAAAAGAACGACTTATGAGTTTGGTATGGGATCGTCAACTACAAGGTAAGCCTCTTAGACAGCTTCTATCACCGCTGTAACTAACGTCCTGTCTCTAAAGGCACCACAATCGATTATCAGATGATCAACAATTGGCTCATTTCCCAAGATTATCGGGTCCGAAGTACCAACCTCGACTCCTACGGTCTTGACCGCGTGTATCCCGGTCTCTCGTGCAGCTGGTTTCAAAAACAGCTTACAGGTTTCTTCAGGAGTCAAGACAAGGCTCTTGAGGTCACTGGGAACCCAGCCTGCGGCAAAACTTCGCTGTTCCTCTGGACGCTGGATATGTTGAAGCGACGAATGCTGGGCAAGGACTACACAACGTTGGCGTACTCGATAGGTCAGTTGGCTCTCTCTGATGTCCAGGTTATTTGGTAATGCTGATAATGCTTGTATAGATCCTGCTTTTGTCTTCGAGACTTCGTCAATTCGGCTATTGAAAAGCCTACTTTCACAGATCCTTGGACAAAGCGTTGGAGACGTCAAGATGATCAGCCTCATGTCCACTGCGTACGACAATGTCTCAGCTTCCAAAGATCTCTATGGCATGGAGAAAGCTTTATGGGAAGCCTTCATAGCTGCCATGCAAGCCTTTAGGACGTCGACCAATGCGGTCATAGTCGTTGACGGACTAGATGCTATAGAGGGTGGCGAGCCTAAAGCTCTGGATACTCTTGGACGCCTATACGATTCAATTGCAAGCGCTAACAACATCAGAGTACTGGTTTTCTCTCGTCCTTTCTCGAGGCCATCGGGGATACCCTCGGTAAAAGTATCTATCACAACGGATGATACGTATAGCGACATGCTCCACATGGTCGAGAACGGTCTTGCATCTTCCGCTCTATCCAATCAGCAGCAGGAAGATCAACTTACGGCAATCTGTGAACGCATCGCACGTAACGCCAATGGGTCATTTGTTTGGGCAGAGCTAGTCATGGGATTGCTCCAGAAAGAGAACAATTCAGACGGTATGCTGCTTACCCTTGAGAGGACCCCCAAGTCTGTGGCACATGTAGTCCAGCGGTCAGTCTCAGGTCTCGATGCGGATTCGACACCGACAAAGTATGCTCTTTCTTGGCTCACGATTGCCCTACGACCTTTGAGCCTTTACGAGTTTCAACTCCTTCTTAGCAGCCTTTCTCGGAAGCAACCTGCCGCGAACACTGGTACCAGCATTACCGACTCTGTCATCCTCTCCAGTGTAAACCTATTAGTCCAAGATCAAGGGGTCGTCCGTATCCGCCACAATGTCATAAGAGATACGCTACAACAGATGTCGAGCCAGGGCCGTGGGCTAATGCCACCAAATGAAGCCCATTCCGACATTACAATGAGACTCTTGACGTTGGCACGCTCAGACAACACCATTTACCAATTGCCTACAATGAGCGTTTCATCCTTTGATGGGCTTCAGGCGAGTGATAGCATTTTCGAGTACACGGCGGAGTCTTGGTTGATACACTTCTGCCGGTCTTCCATGTACAACACGGATAAAGACCTCATAGTCCCCTCGGCGATTAAGAAGACTTTCCCTGAGTCTTCACTACTCCCTGCTCTTGAGGCCAAAGTCTGGGTTATGACCGATCTCACACCTGATCCGCTCAACATGCACAGGTATGTCTTTTCGGAGACCTTCTCAATTATAAGTCAATGCTTGGCCAATCATGGAAGATACTAACGAAACCAACAGGATAGCGCTGCAGATACGCCGTGCAGCACTCGGCAGTGGTTCCCGGTCTGTGCTGCAGTCGACGATTAACCTCGCAACAAGACTCGCATGGAAGTCCGAATATGCGGAGGCCAGCCTTCACTTCTACGAAGCCGCCAAGCTTAGTCAGCATCTGTTAGGAATGTCTAGCGATGTAACCAGTGGCTGTGCTCGAAACTTTATGGACTGTGATCGATACACTGCAGGCGTTCGGTCCCCAAGTCAACCAGGCGATACATCTCTCAGTCGATCGGGCTACAAAGAAGATATGCTAAAACTCCTGGTCGATACATCGAGACACCAGTGTGGGGCCAAGAGTGATCATGTCATCAAGTACCAGGAAGCCTTGGGTGATTTCTACATTGCTAAGGTGAGTCATATGGTTCGAGCTTGTCGCCACCCGTGAACAGAAGATTACCCATCCCAGCATGGGCATTCGTCTTACGAAAAGTGAGCTCACTCTCTCGAAAAGCAAGACTGATTTTATGGATTATAGGGAGATGAGACTTCCGCGATTGGAATCTTCGACGAGTTGCATGACATGCTGGTCGAACGCTTTGGATCAGGCTCAGCCGAAGCTACCAATATGAACGCAAAGCTCGCAGCTGCTTTGCAGGCCGTTAGTGACAAGGGCGGTGATATCATGGTACCTGCCGAGAAACTCTGGCTACTATCTCAGCAAACAGTAAGTCTTTCGTATATTTCATTGATTTCCTACTTTCTCTTCAGATCTACAGGCATTCTTGTCCAATCATTGAGTTTGACAGCCATGTCTCACACCTATTGAAAGCCGAGCCTCTAGATTGGAGATTCGACACACACCAAAGACTGGAATGCTGACTGCGATGTTCTGATAGATGGACGAGGCCGATCCTCGTCGTGTCTCTGCCACGATACATATGGCCGAAGTATATCAGACTCGGGGCGACTTTGCTTCAGCAGAGGTCCTTCTTGTAGGTCTTTGGAAGGATGTTACCGACGCCACACATGATCGCTCTGGAGTGGACAGCCAGAAGCTGAGCTTCGACGTAGCCACCGCTTACATTAAGTTCCTTCAGCGGTGCGGTCGTAAAGCCGAAGCTACCAGTATGCTTCTTGGGTATGTCATTTTGTCTTGTGTCCCAACGCTTACCTGAGGTTGGTATGACACTGACGATGGTGATTAGCCTATGGACCGATTCCAACCAGCCTGAATACCTATCAGGGGTTGGCCCGGATCAACTAAGATCTTTGGAGGAGATCAACGCCGCCCTTAAAATATCAGAGCTGTACAGCAACCAAGGACAAATGGACAAGGCTCTTAAGATATCTCGGTTACTCTGGCAAACCGTCTACCAAGGTTGGGAAAATGAATTGAGTCCTGATATCCTACGATCACTCTATGAGCATCATCGGAGTGTGTTGGTACAAGCTGACAGGGGCGACTCTTCTGCACTCCGGAAATTAGCTACGCAGTATTACGAGACCTCTTCTAAACTTCTCAAAGCCCCAGGTGGTACTAAGACAAACGCAGCACTGGAACTTGCTGACATCAACGAGCGTGAAGAGGCCCACCAAGTCGAAGCAGTACGCCTCTATCAAGATATCATTGGGACGTCCGGAAGGATCACGGCGGCTGAGAATCCTGAGCTATCAGATTCCGTCGCTATAGCTAAGATTCGTCTGGAGGCTCTATACCGTACAATGAGCCTCAAACCCACCGCCTACTTCGCTGAAGTGATTGGAGACGCCATTGTATTCTTTAGGGCCCGATATGAGGCCGTAAAGGCTGAATTTGGATGCTCTGATGATCGTACTCTGGACACTTTGGCCGCTTTGGTCCGTCTATATGCACAGCAGGATAATGCTGCGAACGGCCGTAAAGCTGTTTCCGACCTCCTCCAGGGCGTTGCAGCCGAGATCATTTCGACCGAAACGTCACCCTTTCAACTGATGAAGGCTGCTGGCAAGTTGGCAAGCATCTATTCCAATGAAGGGTATCGTGAGCAAGGTGCCGATCTTGTTGAGATTCTTCGGCGGCAGTTCTTCCTGGAAGAGACCATTAATGGTATGTGCTTCTTGTGGCCCAACGCTTACCCCACAATGGGACGAAATTGCTGACTCCGGGGATGATTAGATGAGACGTCCAACGTCTTGCAACGTTCACTAGACCCCCAGCGGCAATTCTACCTGAATGGTGTGTGCTTGTCTCGTGGCCCAACGCTTACCCGACTATGACATGGAAATGCTGACTCCAGGAACGTATAGATGAGACGTCCAATGTCTTACACCGGTCGCTAGATCCCCAGTGTTATATCTTCATCGTCATGTTAGGAGACCTCAATAAGTCCGGAAAAAAAGGTTTCTCCCCAACAATGTCGGACCTCCTCTACGAGAATATGTGCTATAAGCGATGCGTTGAATCCGAGAGCCTCAAGGAGAAGCTGTACTGGGGCCTACGTCTACATGGAATCCTGCGCACCAGTAAGCGAATGAGGGAGGTCGACGCTTTGGAGAGGATGCTATTGAAAGCGCTTTTCGGAACCACAACTTTATCCGTCCAGCCAACGAAACAGACGATGTGGGCAATGCTTACTCAGGTGTTGGACCGGCTTAGAGAGAGCAACGATGCCTCCGTTAACGAGGCGATCTGCGCAGTTGGCAATGATCTCTTTAGAAACTTGATCAAGGAGAAGGCGTTCGGCGAGGCATATGCGGTTGCGAACTCAACCTTCAACATTGCTCAAGGCCTCAAAGCTTACGAGGACCCTCAGACCGTTGCGCTTGGTCTTAGCTTGTGTCTGGCATTGGCCAACAACGGGGTCGTTGGGGCTGTCACAGATATGGAATTGCGGGATCGCATGCAGCGTCTCTCTTCTGCCTTATTGAGCGATATCCTCAATGTTACAGATCACCTTACAGAAGGGATTAAGCTGATTGATCTTAATGGACTGAAGGAGATCGTAGGCTTGCTAAGCCAACAAAATGCCTTGCCCGAGCTGGAGGTAAGAAGCACCAACAACGAAGCTGGAGGAAAACTTGCTGATGATACACCCTAGAATCTCTTATCGGTTCTATGGTCCTCGCATGCTACTCAGAAGTCTTGGACGCATGACGATATTGTGTGGGTAAGTTTTTCCGATTCCTCTTCTTTCCCTCCATACATCATACGGATCAACGCTTGGCTCGGGCTTGGAAATGTAGCTGACTCCACGGCAATGGTAGTTTGGTAAACGCTTCGTCGAGGTCCAGTATGCACAAGGCAAGAAGGATGCCGCTATTGAGCTATGCGAGGCTATCATATACAATCTCACCACTCTTTTTGGACCCCTTGATCCGACAACTGTTGGTAAGTCTTTCCAATCTGCTCTACGAAAGAAACATGTCCATCACCTCAACAATCGCCCACTATGGAAAAATACTGACCAATCACCAACAGAAATGTCCTCGGTTCTATCCGGCCTGCAAGGATGACTTTGGGATCGTGACTTTAGCATTCTTACGGCATTGCTTTTGGGGCTTTCGCACTTCTATGTGCTATTCTTAATCCACTATCGTTAGCTAGCATTCGACAAAGAAAGTGAAATGAATGGCTTTGTCAGACCTACACACATGTAGGGCGCTTGTCTCTGAGCCTTAGTTCGCAATGTGAAGAGTAATGATGTATGAGCGTCGAGCGACCTATTCAAAAAGGGTTTCTGGCTCCATACTCATTTCAGCAGAAACCTGTCTTCGACTGGCCATCCATCTTTGTCCTTCGATCGACACACAGACTGCTAACGCCAACCTATCGACTCGACTCGGTGATTGACTGACAAGCTGCTGATTGTACCTTGTTACATCCGCTCGGCTTCAACATGTCAAACCGCCAGACCGCCCCCGCGGATCATGATCCGGAGGATTGCGTTATGTTAGACGCTGACCCAAACGCTGACGAGGCTTTGGGGGCGAATGACTCGTCCCCGGATTACACTCCATCAGGTAATGAATCGGAGGTCGATGACATGCCCGCTCCTCGCCGTCGAACTCCCCTAGCCGTCGAGCTCCCCTTACTCGTCCAGCTCCTCCCAATCGTCGGGCTCCCGCGGACCGTCGAGCTCGTACTAACCGTCGAGCTCCTGTGAACCGTCGAGCTATTGCGGACCGTCCAGCCCAGGTACCTCGGAATCTTCCAGCCGTACCAACTCTCCTCTACCGATTGACTCTTATACATACCGCAATAGGCCACGGGAATCTATATCGTCCAGCCCACAGCCTAGAGCCATGGGGGCTACCGACCCTAAGAACAGTCTATCCCGCCACTTTCCCCCAGAAACTCCGTGAATTGATCGGTTTAATCCCGTTTCAAGCGGGGCGACTCGGTCCGAACATCAGGCCTCTGATCCTCGAAACTTTCGTCACGAACTTCACCGACGATACCCTCGGCATGGTCGCAGCCGTGCTGTCTTTAGTGCCTCGACGAACGCTGAAAAGCTTTGCGCTCGTCATCGCACATGTTGCTCGGAGTTTGTTCACTGTTCGGCCAGGGGACCGGATCGCGCATGACGGGTCCGATATCCATGCTGCATCGCTCCTTGCTCGGAATTACTGGTTCCACGTCGTTGCCTGGCTGGCGAGTATGCGCGATTATCAAGTGCAGACGCTATTCGGGCTCCCCTTCACACTCGAAAGTCTTCCGCATCGATTCTTGCATCACACGACTTTCGTGTCTAGGCCGAGCGCGGAGCAGAGAATCGGGATTCTTTTCGCGGGCTGCGACTGTGCGACAGCAGTGGTGGCAGCGGTAACGGAAACTAGAACGGGTTTCCTCGACCACATTAACTTTGGAGCGCTAACTGCTGTGGCGCGAGAGCTGGGTGTTGTGGAAGTGCGGAGGACGGTGCAACATGTCGATGCCTTCATCGCGTCGCTGAGTGTCGTCCCTAAAGAGGAGCTCGTGGGGAATGAGGACTGCGGGATTTGCCTCGAGGCTTATTACCGGCCGAGGACGACCGGCGGGCTGGAGTTGAATGAGCTGCCGCTTAGGCTGCCATGTGGACATGTGTTTGGGAAGGAGTGTCTTGAGATTATGTTTGCGCTGAAGGAGAGAGATGCGGCGAGTGATTGATAAGATAACATGCCAAATTAAGTCCGAAAAGCCGAGCCGAGGTAGTTTGGGCTCGAGCATAACCCGCAGCAATCAATACACCTCTCATGGACAATAGGTCTGCTCCTTTAGAGCACAAGGAAATTGAATTAAGTCCTGCCCGAAATTCAATTCGTAACTAAATCTGTTCTTTACTAGGCTACACCGTCACGATGGGTAAGAGACAAAAGGAGCCGGCCTATGTGCTCGGCGTGGGGATGACAAAATTCATCAAGCCTCGAGGAAAAGTTGACTACACTGAGCTTGGGTTCGAGGTGCGTATTCTTTTCTAATGGTGCTGCACTAGTTGGTCTGGTAGCTTTCTCTCTCTCTATGCAGATACCAGAGAATCCGCTTGTTCGTCGTCTGTATCCATCAATTGTGTGCATCATCTTACAGATACATACCCTTCACAGAAGTGCTTTTAGACCTGTAAATACTGAGCAGGAGTTGCTGACGTTTTTGTGTGAGTCAAGGCCGGTATCAAAGCCCTTCTCGACGCACAGATCAACTACGATGATGTCGATCAGGGCGTGGCATGCTACTGCTATGGCGACTCTACCTGCGGACAACGCGTCTTCTATCAATTCGGCATGACCTCAATTCCTATCTATAACGTCAACAACAACTGCTCAACCGGCTCTACCGGTCTTCACATGGCACGCGAAGCGGTCTCCCACGGTGCAGCAGATTGCGTGATGGTAGTGGGATTCGAGAAAATGTTCCCAGGATCTCTACAATCTTTCTTCCAGGACCGCACAAATCCAACAGGCACAACGGTGGAGATGATGAAAGCAACGAGAGGGGTGACCAATTCACCAGGAGCAGCACAAATGTTCGGCAATGCAGGCAAAGAATACATGGAGAAATACGGTGCAGAAGCCAAAGACCTCGCAGAAATCGCAAGAGTGAACCATATGCACAGCGCCAAAAATCCTTATTCGCAATTCCAAGATGTATATTCCCTCGAACAAATCGAGTCGTCACCCGCTATCTTCCCGCCACTCACAAAACTCCAATGCTGCCCTACATCTGACGGCGCTGCGGCTGCAGTCGTTGTCTCAGAAGCCTTCCTTGACGAGCGACCCCACCTTCGCTCTCAAGCCATTCTCATCGCAGGGCAATGTCTAGCTACAGACTCTCCGTCCCTCTTCGACCGCTCCTCCATCAATCTCGTCGGCTTTGGCATGAGTGCCCACGCTGCCAAAACCGCAATGGCGGAAGCAAAGATCACACCAGACGAGGTGCGAGTGTGCGAGTTACATGATTGCTTTTCAGCGAACGAACTGGTGACATTGGATGCATTGGGGCTCTGTGAGAAAGGAAAGGCACACGAGATGGTCCGCAAGGGGGACATCACATACGGTGGCAAATGCGTTGTCAACCCATCTGGTGGACTGATCTCAAAGGGACATCCACTCGGTGCCAGTGGCCTAGCTCAATGCGCGGAACTGGTTTGGCAGCTCAGGGGCTGGGCTTCCAACCGTCTTGTGCCCAACACGAGGGTAGCTCTTCAACATAATCTCGGACTGGGTGGAGCGGTCGTTGTTACGGTGTACAAAAGGGCTGACAGCGGAGCTAATGAAGAGGTAGCTCTTGAGGCTATTAGCAAGGGGTGGCTGGGATACAATGCCGCTGTTGAGGCTAGAGGGTTCACGAAGGAGCAAGTGAACCGGGTAAGAAGCAAGAAGGCGAGGAGCGAGTGGGCCTTGCAGGATACTCAGAAAAAGGTAGAGGCAAGATTCTAAGGTATCCAGCGTTTGGATCCCAGGATTGGTGGATGTCTTTATGATCTATGGGTACGACAACATCTAACGCAGTGGAACTGACATTTGAAGCACAGCGAGGTCTACTCAAAATCATACTATGGCGTATGGTGCACCAAGAGAAGGTATCATTCGCGATTATTGCCAATTCTGTGCAGCAATCCATTGGATAAGCTGGCCGTTGTCCTGCATTAGTGCCGATTCTCCTTGATCACGTGACTCAGGCTGAACTTGCTTCTCTTTTGCATCCACGAGACTGCTCTTTCTCTAAGGATTGAGTGGAAGATACACTAATATTGTCTTCTTTGGCGAAGCTCTATGTGCCGTGGATCTCTCGTAGGTGCTCTCTAGTAACGGTGCCAAGTACACACTGTCGATTAGTCTACTGCATGGAGATATTGGCGCCAACTTGATCTCTGACAAGGCTAGCATGCGTCTCATAGACACATCAAAATTGGAATTTGGCGATTTTTCCGGCAGCCAGATACCAGAGTACGCCATATTATCCCATCGATGGGTCGGCAATGAAGTATCCTTCGAAGATTTCAACGATTGCAAACGCCAGCGGAGCCCAAGATTTTCGAAGATCAAAAGCTGCTGCACCTTTGCGAGAGAAAGGGGATTCAAGTGGGTGTGGATTGATACCTGCTGTATTGATAAGAAAAGCAGCGCCGAGCTTACCGAGGCAATCAACTCAATGTACAGCTGGTATCGTTTGGCTGAAGTATGCTATGCGTATCTGCACGATGTGCGACTTGTTGAGGACAAGCGTGGAAATTGGGACAAGTCCCGTCAAGAGTTCCTCAAAAGTAAATGGTTTAAACGGGGCTGGACGCTGCAGGAACTTTGGGCTCCCAGAAAGGTGGTATTCCTTGATCATTACTGGAAAGTCATCGGATCGTGCTCTTCTGGCACCAGTAGTGACCAGAGAAGGGATTTGACCGGAGAAGTCTCGCCAGCAAGTGGCATTTCCATCAATGATCTTTTGCACCGGTCGACATACACGGGTAATAGCGTGGCTAAAAAGATGAGTTGGCTTTCGAGGAGGAAAACCAGCCGAGTCGAGGACATGGCGTACTGCATGCTGGGCCTGTTTGGCGTGAACATGCCTCTGTTATACGGCGAGGGGAATCGAGCTTTCAAAAGACTCCAATTGGAGATCATCAAGGCCACAGACGACGAATCGGTTTTTGCTTGGTTCTCCAGCAGCAGGTCTCCTGGTATTTGCCGCTCTGGCATTCTTGCTACTTCGCCTAAGGATTTCGCCGGGTCGGGTAAAGTTGTAAAGTACCCGTCTATGTTAGGCAAACTACCGTACACGATGACGAATAAAGGTCTCCAGTATCAAGTTCCTCAACCCGGACGGCGGCGCGAAAACGAGATCCAGCACCGCTTCGGAGAAAAGTACACCCTTCTTCTCGACTGTGGATTGGAGAACGAAGAAGGCAAAACTGACCAGGACAGTTTCAGGGTCACGATAAATCTTTTCCTTGACGGGGAAGGCTGGTGGAGGACCGAATGCAACCAGATGGTGCTCATTAAGAAAACAGAATGGACTCATAGGGTTGCTGGGGGGTGCACGTTTGAAACCTTGTATATTCATGACGAAGGGGACGATCCTGATAATCTTCGGGATCATAGCCAGCTCAGTGCGCACGCCTCACGATGAAGAAATAGCAAGAGCTCCCTCGGAGCCCGGGAATGTCGGGTCCCAAGAGCCAATCTCTAGCCATGAGGCCTCATATTGACGATTGTTAGCTATATGGTATCCTCTGCTAATTCACCTACTTAATTAGCCATTGTTCCTTTTAGGATCGATATGGAAGTGGGGTTTCCTTGGTGGTGCTTGAGCGAAGTCATATGTAGCCTCGAGTGGCTGAGCTACATCTATCTACTTCTACGACGGAGTACCTGACCTAAGCAGCATCAGCACATGAACCGCGGCGATCCCAATCTATGCATTAATCTGCCATGGAATCTGGGCTAGTCGTACAGTATCATTGTCAAGGGTTGTGGGAAATGATGGATGATTATCCTGCTGCTTGGCGGAGACGTTTTGAAGCGACCTTACCGCCGGACAAGCCATATGATACTTCACTGCCGGTGCTCGTATGATGTCTTTCCGCATATAATTATCTGGCGCCGACACCGACTTGTATCCACCAAAAGTGCCCCCCAAAACTACAGCTACGATACCCTACTACGGTCGTAGGGCACGATTATCAGCAAGTCTTCGATGTGGAAGCTTTATTTCTTATACGCCGTATACTTCAAGCGTAGGACTAGATCGAACTACTCCCATCATATCTATATTTCCGACTGCTGGCCGACATCAGGCACTTGCCTTCGCCATGGTCTGGTCTGGTGCAATTATATCTCTCATGCATCGCTGATGATATCCTCATTATTGTTGTTATGGAAAGACATGAACTCAATCGTGGCAAAACATGTACGGATATGACATGAAGGTAGCATCAGCCTATGATTCAATCCCAAATCGGGTAAAAGCAGGGCTGTAAAGGTCTGTCTATGGAGAAATGCATCACTTGGTACCAGCCCGCAATACCTTGTTGGCAACATCCATGAAGGCCAGCTGCAGCCACCAATGATACAGCCAATAGTACGAGGAAGTGTCCAACGATCTCTTATCATGTGATCACTCGACAGTTTTTTCCTCCTTAAGTCGAGAAGCTCTCTGGAAACCTGACTCAAGACCTTCGATATGGTCAAAGACGAAGACAAGGAAATTCCAGTCCCTGACCTTCCTCCCTAGCAAATCTCACATACCGGACGCGTGAGCTATGTGCCGCACAGCGTCTTAGCATATGTGGAGCTTGCATGAATCGATAAGCCTGGCTTGTGGCTAAGTCATGCATTTGGCATACTTCGTGCTGGACTTATCCTACACGCCTCACAGGGAAGATCCATGATGTCCTCGGCTTCTCCATCATCGCCTGTGAGCTGCTCATGTCCCCAAATCTTCCTTGGAACAACACCAACGACGTACAATCCGATGGCAAAGTAGCTCGACCCAGACATCGAGGTGCCATATCCTTGTCAGCAGCTTTGATTTTCGATGCGACTCTTGCAGCCAGCTGTTCCCCATCCCCCTTGCTCGAATTTTGCACCCTTTGCGTTGTAGCGATAGCAACAAGCTGCCGCTTCAGAACACTGGACCGACTATCCGCAGGTCGTCTTACCGCTGGTTCTCTCGAGCGGGATGCAGCCGCCTGCGTGCGACTTCCAACCCTGCTAGGAACGATATCACTTGGCACCAGGCGATGCATATCACACGTCATGCCATCGCGGCTAGTTTCGCATCCGGTGTAGTCTGGGTCCTTGCTCTACAACTTCCAATCCGCGAATTGGAGACTAAAACCCTGACTCCATTCGTCGAGGGACCTCGGACGGCTTTTCTGCGGACCACCCTCCAGGCCTATTCTAAGTTGCATGGCAGACCTCTTCCTAGTCAGTGTCTTTAAGCGTAAGTCTGCGTTAGGGATCTAAGTAGCAATTTTTAAGTTCGCAGAGATGATGATTGTCTGCTTAGGGGCGTGGTGATGCTGATGCGAGACGCGAGAGAGGTGGGTTAGGAGTTTAGGAGGCGCCGAGTGGATGGTTGAGTGATCGATTGACGGAGTAGGGCTTAGGGAAATGCCTCTCTCAACTTATCAGACAACACGGTGTCAATGTCCGAATATTGACGCTGCTCATTCATTGTCAGTTTTTCATAGCCATGGTACCTAGAATGATGCAGGGACTCGGAGCTCCTGCTCGTTGTATTGCAGATGACCGCCTCTTGGGTTATCTTCCCCGCTGTTTTCGTTCTCCATCCTTCGATCTCCTCACCCGCTTGAGAGATCGCTCTCGGGGACATTATCAAACCCTTAGCCCGGCCGCGTCAGGGCCTGGGGCCTGGGGCGAGGAGGGAAAGTGGGTGGGTGGGACGATGCTACTGCCCATGTGCGTGGTTTTTTCCTGCGTAGGCGAAAGTCTCTTCGGGGGCGTTCGCGTTCGCGATTAGACGACTTGGGATGAGATCAGATGATGATACTATTTTCCCAAGACGGATACGCGTATGTCACAATGGGTTGTATTCGGTGGCAGGATCGAATCCGCTTCTCTCTTCTTTCCCATCATGAGGAAAAGGAGGGGGTTCCTGCATTATACTTTTGTCCTCTTATATCTTCTTGTCTTTCCCACTCTCCAACCTCCAATGTCAAATCTCGCACACAATCCGATATCCCCTTTCAAGACGGCAAGTCTCCACAAATCTCAACCCCGTGCCATTTCTTTTCATGGTTCCTCCATATGACTGTTACCATTGATATCCGCATGACCCTGATGCGAGGAAGGAGTGATAGCTGTAAGCTCAAGGTTGAGAGTGGGACCCGATCTGGGCTGTTTTGGGGGGTTTGTTAATAGGGTAGGGAGTGAAGAGAGAGGAGAGGGAGTGGATGGAGGAGAACGTAATTCTCCCACGGGTAGGTAGGTGTAAATGGATGAAGGATTGGAGATTTATGAGTCGGTACTGGTTATCTTACTGTGGAAGTGGAAGGGTGAGTACCTAGGTCCATGAGGTGTTTTTGCTGTCCGGAAACAGTAGAGCTCGCTGCTCGGTAGATAAGCGTACAACTGGCATTTTCGGGCTTTCGAAACCCTAAATCCCAGAAAGAGAAGATATCAGCAGCCAGGGTTTGCGGAATTAGGCTGATGCAAGAAATGTCATATTTCGTCTTTGACTCAATAATTTCTACGAGAGCCCTTCCAGGGCCAGGAATTCGAATTCAACTAATTGCTAAGATACAGCTCACCGATCAATCATAACACTCCGTCAAGTCTCAAGCGGCGGCGTATTCCCAAAAAGACTCGCCATCATCACCTCCGGATACCGCGACCCATGCACCTCCGCATTCTCAACCGCTTTCCGAATCTCCTGATCCTCCCCATCACTAAGCTTCACATCCAACGCGCCCAGGTTCTCCTCGAGGTACTTAATCTTCTTCGTCCCCGGGATGGGAATGATATCCTCGCCCTGCCTCATCAACCACGCCAGCGTCAGCTGCCCCGCCGTACACCCCTTCTTCTGGGCAATCGCGGCCAACTTATCCACCAGCTCGAGGTTCTTGGGGAAATTCTCGGCCGAGAAGCGAGGGGAGTATTTCCGGAAATCGCCGTCTTCGAAGTCATCCGGGGATTTATACTGCCCGGTCACGAATCCTCTCCCAAGCGGCGAATACGCTACCGTCGCGACGCCCAATTCGCGACAGGTTTGAAGCAGGGCGATGGCGGGGTCTTCGATGTCCATGCTGAAAGGCGAATACTCGATCTGCACGGCCGAGATGGGATGCACGGCGTGCGCGCGGCGCAGGGTCTCGGAGCTGACTTCGCTGAGGCCAAGATGGCGGATCTTGCCCTCGTCTTTCAGCTGCTTCATCGCTTGCACCGTCTTCTCGATCGGCGTCTTGCCGTCCACGCGGTGGCAGTAGTAGAGATCGATCGTCGTGACGCCGAGCCTCTTCAAGCTCTTCGCGCACGCTTGCTTCACGTATTCTGGGTCGTTGCGTACCTCGAAGCTGCCGTCGGCGTTAATGATGCCGGCGAACTTGGTGGCGAGGAAGATGTCCTTCCGGAAACCGGTGCGGGCGAACCATTTGGAGAGAAGGTCTTCGTTGTCTGCGTAGACGTCTGCGGAGTCCCAGAAGCGCTGGCCTAGCTCGTGCGCGCGGTCCAGGATTTTGAAGCGCTCTTCGTCGGATTCGGGAGTTCCGTAGCCGATTGAGAGGCCCATTGCGCCGAAGCCTAGGGCTGTGACTTGTGGACCGTTGCGGCCGAGTGGGCGTGTGGGTAGCGCCATTGTGTTAGTAGGGTAAGAGTTGATTTTAGGAAGAATGGATGGGCAATAGGATTTGCACTACTTATATCTGGAAGGATTACTCGTAACTAGAGAAAAGAGGATGCCTTCGGCAGAGACGGATTGCCTTCCTCCGACTCGGAGATAACGGTGATAATGGTGATGACAAATCCGGATGGTCGGGCTTTGCTCATCCGATATGGGACCGCAGTGAGAGGATGGCCACTAGAGATCGAACGAGGCTGATCCTCTGTCAAGCACGGTCAATTAGCGTCATTGTGAAGGTACTCAGACCCCCGTTCTTGAAGACATTTTGATGGCTCCGTCCTTGGAGGACTCACCTAAACAGAATCATTGAAAGGAAAGATGACCCGTGTAATTCCACTCACCCTGGACAAAATCTAGTGCCGAAACTTGGTGGACACACGGTTGGCCGAGTTGGGAGAATCATCAATTCCAAAGCCACATTCGTGGGTAGATCATTCTTTTCGGCTCAAAGTCGATCGAAGATCATCTCATTCCCACACTTGATTTTGTCTGGGACGAATGCTCTAGATAATGAAACCAAGTATATAGAAGCTGCGTAGAGAAAGAAATGATGTGTTAGCTCGAATGGAAATCAACAACAAGAGGGAAGCTGTCTACTTACTGGTGAGACTCCGTAGCAGATAGTAAGAGATCACGTCTAAGCCGCACAAGCTCTTGCAGGCACTGCAATCCAACGTCGCAAACCGTGGTGCAATCATACCCTTCATCCATCCCTTTGGGCCAAATGAGATGCTACGGAGATACTCTTGTTAAGCAAGAAGATAATGCTGCTCACCCGAGACTTTTCAGACTGATTGCGTCGACTCGGGAGAAAACAATGCACCGAGTTGCAGTCCAGAGTACCTTCGGCGCCCGTGGAGAGTTCTGGGAAAGGTAACTATCGTCTCCACAGTTGGAGTCTCCAAGGGGTGGGAATGAACACTGGCACGTCGGAGACAACTTGCACCTTTTCATCCAGATGATTTCATCTTCCCTGTTCGCCGTATGTAGCTCTTTCGAAAACAGCGGTTCTGAAGTCATGATGTACATATATCTTCCTAACAGACTCATCAAATACGCAAGTCATCCCGAAAGACGAATCTGTAAAGTGTCCGTGCCAAGCATCAACCAGGTTGTTAAACATAAATGTGCTGCACTTACCACAAGACTCTCAGGTACTCGCGTGGCACTGCAGAGAAATTGGTTGGACCAGGTTGTAGAGACGCGACACAGCGGAAGGTTCAAAAAACAAGGAGAAAATCCCATCGAGAAATTGTACATATGTACTGCATTAGGGGCCAGACCTAGCGCAAAGGAAACCATCATGCCACGGACACGCAAAGGAAAATCCTGACATGAAAACATGAGATTCAAGGTGCTTAGAAGAGATGTAGAGCAAAGATGGGTGGTAGAAAGTCACTCACATTATTGATGTAGTCAGCTTACTTTACCATGGTCATCGGCGTAGCGGATAACCCCCGGCTTCTTGATCGTGACGTCTCTCGATGGATGGCCACGTGAGATGGTCTCCGCCATAAAGTAACGTACCTAGTCTCCGAATGCTCCGAAGATAGCGCAAAGCAACAAGAAAGTAGTTCCGAGGCTCTGCTTAATCTTGAATTCAAAAGCAACGTGGCCCCCTCAAGGAAATGATCCTTCTAGGATAGGTCTTCATCGTCGCTCTTCTGGACACTCTCTTACCCTTGTATATATCTGATCATCATGGGTCTTCTATCCAAGCTCAAGAGGATGCGAACCTCGCATATCTCTAGTACAGATGGCATTGAGCAATTTTCTCCACCTAGGGACCAGAAAAGGGGTGTAGATGACTACCCTTTCATGACCGGGCGGGTGCTTGCAATGGTTATTCTCGTTTCCATGGGTGGACTCATCTTCGGTAGGGACTACCTTATCTACACATCTCAATTTTGGAGTTGTTCGCAGACTGTTGATTCAGATGTAGGGTATGACACCGGGCAGATCTCTGGCTTCCTTGAGATGGACGATTTTCTGCAACGCTTTGGCGAATGCGATGCGTCCGGTGCAAACTGTAAGTTCAGTAACGTCCGGCAAGGTTTGATCGTCGCAATGGTAAGCTGATGCATCTCATTAGTACTTACTTCTTGACATTGACACATTGCTGAGCACTGCCTAGTTGTCGATAGGCACATTGATCGGCGCGCTCATTGCAGCGCCGATAGCCAATCATTTTGGACGACGAATATCAATTTCTGGCTGGTGTGTTGTATTCTCCATAGGACTGATCGTCCAAATTGCCTCGGAGTACGCGTGGTATCAAGTTATGATTGGTCGCTTGATTGCAGGTTTCGGTGTAGGTGCTCTCAGTATCCTAGTGCCACTTTTCCAAAGTGAAACAGCACCTTCCCATATCCGAGGAGGAATAGTCTGTGCGTATCAGCTGTTCATTACATTAGGCATTCTCATTGCCTACATAATCAATTATGGCACAGAAGGTATACAGAATTCCGCGTCCTGGCGTATCACTATGGGCATCGGTTTTCTCTGGGCCATCATCTTAGGTTTTGGCATTCTCCTCTTCTCCGAGACCCCTAAACACAACTTCCGCAGGGGTCGAGAGGCGGAGGCGAAGAGGACGATGGTAAAGGTGCTCGGTGTACACAACGATCATCCCAAGGTTCACAAAGAACTTAGAGAAATGAGAGAAGCATTGGAGGCAGAGGAGGCCGGCGGTGAACAGCCATGGTGGGAGTGCTTTACCGGACCCCGAATGGCATATCGGACGACTTTAGGGGTAGTACTGCAGGCGTTTCAGCAACTCACGGGAGCCAACTTTTTCTTCTATTACGGGACCACGATTTTTGTCGCAACGGGTCTGGGTAACAGCTTCATAACCCAAATCATCCTTGGAGCCGTTAACGTCGCTTGCACTTTTCCAGGTTTGTGGTTCGTCGATCGCTTTGGTAGGCGGATCTGCATGATCATAGGAGGAGTTTGGATGTGTAGGCCTTTTCTAGTGATGAGATAAGAGGTAAGAGCATAAGCTGACTGCATATAGTTATGTGCTTCATGGTCTTCGCATCTGTGGGCCATTTTTCTCTTGACCAGGAGACACCACAGAACACGCCTACCGCGGGAACGGTGATGGTCGTGTTTGCATGCCTCTTCATAGCTGCCTATGCCAGCACTTGGGGTCCGATGGTTTGGACAGTAAGCTTCCCTCCATTGCTTGAAATGGCAATATATTATCGCTATTGCAGAAGTCAAGTAATCAATAATGCGGCTGACTCGTTCAGGTCACTGGTGAAATGTATCCGACTCGATACCGCGCGCAATGCATGTCGATCTCCACTGCATCCAATTGGGTCTGGAATTTCCTCATTGCTTTCTTCACCCCCTTTATCACCGGAGCGATTGACTTCCGGTACGGATATGTTTTTGCTGCATGCTGTCTCGCTGCAGCAGTCACAGTCTACCTTTTCCTTTTGGAGACTCAGAGGAAGACGCTCGAAGAGATCGACACCATGTATATTTTAGGAGTCAAACCATGGAAGAGCAGTAAGTATGTGCCGGAGGAGAGGCAGGATACGGATGCCACACCTAATGGTCGAAACATCGATAAAGGGAGAGAAAGGCAATTGGATGGGGTTGGGCAATAGGAGTATGATGTCTAGTACATGTAAGTCGCGGGGTCAAGTGCAGACGCTCAGAATATGAAGCGAGGGCGCATTTTCCTTTTTCCATATCTCGGCATATCTCTTATCTTGATTGATTGATTGATTGATTGATTGATTCATTAAGCACTCGAAATCGACCTTAAGAATTCGTTATGCGGCTAAAAACAATCGAGCCAATCATCTCCTAGAAGATTCTTGGCTCTATACAGAATTATTTGCCCTTGATGTTTTGTTTTTTTATTCGAGCAGATCACTTCAGACACCTTTACTCTCATGATCCCCTCTCATTTTCACTTTGTACGAAAATTTTCAATTCAATGCATTTCTTTTGCAGTCTTTATTTCTCGTCGTTCGTAATTGAGACTCGTAAATAGTCAATGAGCTCGAATTTCTCGATAAATTTTGTCGCCTTTGTCAAATTGATCGAATTGATCAGTACGTTCATCAATTTTATTTTTTTTCATTTCGCTTTTTTAATCTCGTCAATCCATAGGTTTTTGCGAAGCCTTTTCAGCTTTTTGCACTCGAAGAGCACGTGCTTGACCGTCTGTTTGCTACACATGCATGAGCACATGAAGTTTTCGACCTGCTTTCTGTTGTATAGAAACGTCCGTAAACCTATTTTGATCGTGCGGAGTTGTATTGCTATGACGTTGAGTTTCTTTGTGAGCTTTTCGTGTAATCGCAATATTGTTTTATTGAGTCTCGATGTAATCTTGTACAAATCTTTTTCTTTATTGCAGTTCTTTCATTCTTGATTTCATTGTTGTTTTATCGATTTATTCATCACGATTTTGACGACGCTTTTCAGCACTTGCACGCTCGTTTGTTGTGTTTTGTGATCGATGTTCATCTCTTTCTTTCTTTTATCTCGTTCCTTCAGTCTCCATTTCGTGATCTGTTTGGTCGCAACGTTTGCCTGTTCGTTGCTTTCGATATCGATGTGGGTCGAAATTCAGTGCAGTTTCATCTCAATATATTTGTTTCGCAGTTCGTTGATCAATCAAACTATTCACTTCATCAAATACTGATCGGAGCTGGCTTTTGAATTGAGCATCGCTTGAATTGTTGTCTGATTGTCGATGCATATGACGAGCTTCGATTTTCTTGCAGACTTCAGAAACGAATGCAGTCGCATATTCATTGCTAGAACGATGTCGTATAACTCAGCAGAGTAGATCGTGTATGACGTAGTGAGTTCCAAATACGTTCTCGTTGTAGTAGGTTTCGTTTCTGAGAATATCGCTGCTGCATTCATTTTGTCGTTAATGTCGTTCTCATCTGTGTATATGTAATTGGCCGAATTCGTTGCTAATTGTATTTTGTGATACTTTTCGACTTTCTTTTTGTTCTTCATGATACGTGCAGTTGGCGATGTTCATCATGACGATGCGACAAAGAGTAAAATTCTCTTCATATCGTGTGCTTTGATGCTCGTCTTTTTTTCGAATCTATTCATTAGCTTTTTCAGTGAATTGACGCTTCTCGATTTTCTGATGAAGCGATCGCGTATAATCGTGTCGTATGCTGAGTTTGTTATCAGTTTCACTGCGAATGCACTGATGAGTTTGTTCAGACGTAAATGCATGAACATTGAGTTGATTTCGATGTTGAACGTCTTCTTCGAGATCGTCTTGTATGTTTTCGTTATGATTCTTTCGATTTGATACTGAACGCTCGCTAATCTCTTCGCTATCTCTTTGCTGTGATCTTTTCTTCTCGTCGGCGTGTATCACATCGAACATGCGTATGTGAATTGTGAAACGAAGATCGTCTGCATCATTTGCCTCATTCTCGAGAGTTTAGCATTTCATGCAGTGTCGTCAAAGCTGCGTAATGCTTCTATTGACTTCAATGTCTTCGTTTTGTTTTGACTGATTTGTGCTTTTCAGTTGAGCTTTTCGTTCATTATGACGTTCAAGTATTTCATCTTCTTGCTTGCTCTGACTCTTTGATTAGATTCAAAAAATAGTATCGATTCGATGACGTCTGTTTTTCTTCTTCGGCTGAAGTAGATGAGTTGATACTTGAGAAATACAAACTTCATTTCATGCTTTAATGTTCACGATACGCAAATCTTTTCGTGTGCTTTGACTATGATATCGTTGCATTTTTCGAGAGTGTGATTTTTCGCCAGCATTTCTACATCGTCGACGAATTCGCTCGCTGAAATATCTCTTTTCTTCAGAACTTCCAGTAGAAATGCGTTGTAAAAGAAAAAAAGAATCGATGACATCGATGAGTCTTGTGAAATTTCTATGAATATTTCGAGTCATTCGATATCGTATTCGTTCGTCTTCAATATCGTCATTTTGTTGAACAGAAAGAAGTCAATATATCGTATCAGTTTCTCGTCTAGGCGTTTCATTTTGAAATTGTGTAGCAATCTTAAACGTGCTATATTGTCGAAGACGTTCATCACGTCGAAAAACATGATCACGATTATCAACTTTTTGCTTCATGTCGAGTGTATTCGCTTCATCATGTAGTGTAGTGCGTGTTTCGTAAACACGGCTTTTCTGATTTCGAAATGTGTGCGTGACAGCAAATCGTGCTTCTTCGTCAAAAAGTTGATTCGTTTGATCAATATGAATTTCATGAGCTTGCTTATAATATTGAATAGAATTATTGGTCTGTACGAGACCGTCATTGAGTAGATATTTTTGTTTGGCTTACGTAGTGCGATCGTGATCGATTTCCGAAAATGCTTCGAGCAATAACTCTCGTTCAGGCTGGCGTTGTATATACGTTGCAAATGTGATGCGATTATATCACTTATTCATTTTCATACTTTATTGATTATGTCGTCGTCGCCTGAGGTCTTGTTCGAGTTTTGCTTGATTATAACTTTCGTCATCTCGTGAAATTGTATGTTTTTCAGCTTCAGATTCTGATTGTATGTGACTTTCTGTATGTCGATTAAAACAATCGTAAACGGCGAAAAAAAGAACTTCTTCAACAATATGAGTGCTTTTTTGGCTGAGTCAGTTTCGGACAGCATGAATGAATGATCGTGTAAAGTCGACAGACAGACCTCTCTTGAAGTACGATTTCTTGCTCATTTGCATGTTTTTCACATGCTGTCTGATGTATCACATCTTTCTTCGATCTTCTTTCTGTATTGTGCTTTCATGGTTTTAGAGATTACGTGACTCAAGCGATTTCTCACTTTTTTGTACGACTTTCACAGATTTTCGATTTTGCCGTTGCTTTGATATTTTCTTTTGATCGATTTGGTCGTTTTCGATGTTTGCTTGCATTCTTCGATGAATTCTGATTTCGCGTAGACACTCGGTTTGCTGATCGAGATGGCTGTTTCGATGACTGCTTGAATGATTTCTATCAATTTCTTGACTTGATCGTCGATTTTCTTTGTCTGATTGTTGTACGTGTCGCTGCTGAAGGTGAGCGTTTCGTTATTCGTGACTTTCGTCTGCAGCTTCTCGCGTAGTATATCGATATTTGCTTTCGTTCAGGTTTTTGTGATTTTCGGCTCGGTCGTTCTCGTTCGCAAATTGAATATCGTCTTAATTGAACGATGATTCGAGTGATTGTTCATGCTTTCGTCGATGTCGATTTCGATCATGCTGTCTCGAAACAGCGATGTTGCGTATGTGAAATCGATTGTGCTTTCGCTCGTGTGTTTACTTCATGTAATTAACTCGACTGATGTGATTCTTTTCAGCTTATATTTTTTTATCGTGATTATGAGCTCGTATGCGTCCGCGTTTGCTTTCACATGTGATTCTTTTCAATTGAAATGATGTAGATTAAAATTTTTCACGACGACGTGTTTTTCGTTGACTCTTTCTTGCATCGCGTTTTTAAGACTGAGTATCGCGCTGAGGTTTTCGCTGCTTTTGCATGAATTATACATGTTGTGAATGTTGATAATTTTGTCGTTCGCGATCTGCATTTTTAACGAAATCAAATTTCTGTTGTGAAACGTGTGAAAGTACTCGATTTTCGCTATTTTCTTGTTGACGAACATGCACACTCTCGTGATTGCATCGAGCATGTACAGTAGCTCGAACTGTTGCGAGAGTTTGTTGTTTGTCGTGAGCTGAAATGAGTTTTTTCATGATTTCTGCATGGTCAATATATCGAATTTCTTTATGTTCTCTGTTTCGAACAGCGATATCATGATCTGGATTTTCGAGTTGTTGACGTTGTATTGTAATATCGATAATGTGTCGTTTTCTAACATTTTTTCATTGTTTTGAATTTCGTATTTCGATTCGTGACGTCAGCTAGAGATGTTTTGATGATCGTGAACGAGAAATTTTCTTTTTTTTCAAATTTCTCATATTTCTTTTTGATCACTGATGTCTTCTTATTCTTGATCGGTGACGCCGATTTATCATTTTTTTTGCCTCGAAATTCCTGTGAGTTTGAAGATAGTTGCGATGACATCATTGTTTCGATCGGCAAAATCATTTTCACGTGAAATTCATGCGCGTTCGTTTTTTTGCGTTTGCTGATTTCGTCTAAATAAATTTTTTTTCTTTGTGACTTCTCGATGTCTCGTCGTTGTAGTTTTCTTAGTTGATTGAATTTTTTCGCAACGACTGTCGTTTCTGAATCTTCGTGAGTTGTATTCATCGATTTCGAAATCGTTATCATCTTGTTGACGACGATGTATTGCTGTTTTTGAATTTCGAATTTCGCTGACGTAATCGAGCGTTGATACATGATTCTCTCGATCTTTTCTGTTTTTTTCTGCATTCTTTTTTTCATGAGTTATGTGCTTCTTCACATACACAGCATTTGATTTTGTAATCTTTTGCACATTTTTTTTTTTTTGTAGCATGCGCATTTGCGCAGTAATCGCATCGTTCTTTTTTTGTGCATTGAATTGTATTGTGCTCGTGATGATGACATTTATAGCATTGAATAATTTTGCATGTCTTGTTGAACACTGAGCAAGCTCTCAGCTTTTCTTCGATCATGATGTTGTTGTTCAGCATACTGTTATTCATTTCTGAGATAGTGACTTCAATAATCAAAAAATGATATTGCTGCATTGTCGTGAGCTTGTTTCTTCAGAACACGTACAGAATTTTCATTTCTTTTAACTTTTTCACGTTTTCGTTCTTCTTTCTGATTTTACGCATCGTCGTTTCTCTATCTTTTGTCGTTGTTAAGTCGAATTTTTTGATTTCTATTTCGCTGATCATGATCGCGTAAATCGAAACGATCGCTCTCGTTCTTTTATCGAGTATCGTCGTTCATGCATTGTTGTTTCGCAATTTTTCTGCTTTCTTTGCGTTTATCGCGTGTATCGCGAAATTATCACTCGAAAACTTCTTGATCGCTCGAATACTCTTGATCTGTATGTTTTTTTCCGTAATGCACGTGTTGATCTCATTGACGATACGTTTGATTTCGTATTGATTCAACTGTTGCTTCTTCTCGTTGTCGTTGAGACGTATTATGATTTCGGTGTTCTTGTTTGCGATGATTTTGAGCGCTGAAAGAGTCGCAACGACGACTGCTCAGTTGCGTGAGCTCGCCTTGATCGTGAAAAAAAAAAAAAATTTGAGAGAGATGATTATTTCTGTAATTTCATGACGAATCATGACATTGCTTTTTTTCATTTTCGCGTGCTTTCTGCTGAATTGAGCAGTTATTTTGTTCATTGCGTTCATCATATTTTTTTGAATGAGTGCAAATTGCGTGTCTTCAAAATATGTCACGACGATTGTAAGCCAGCCCTCAATGATTTTTGATGATGGTTTTTCTTTTGCTCGAACGAGTTCTCGGCATTTTTTGATGTTTTTCAACAGCATTGTTTCTTGCTCGTGAACGTTTTCGTTCGTTTGATCTAACAACGATCATGTTACTTTTCTCATCATCATCAATTGCTCACTGATCGATGCGCAAAGGTTCGACGGTTCGAATGACGCGTTAATCAGGTCAATATCACGTTTCGTTGTTGAGTTATTTCAAAAATTGGGTTTGTAGCATAAATTGTGTTTTTTTTTTCTCTCTTATCTTGATAGATGGCTGCACGTGCTACTTTACTTAGGCTTAGGGTCAAGATTTAGGTTGACGGCAAAAAGTGGGGTTGTGGAGAGGATGGTCACGTGGAGATGATCGGCGCGGGTCCAGACGTCATTAGGCCACATTCGACCCAAGCTGTCGTGGGAGCGTTGTCAGCATCCAATGAATCGTCAATTACCGTTGCAGTTCCCTCCTGTTCCCTAATCTCCATCTGGCATGGGAACACCAATTTGTTCGCTAGAGCACAAGTACAAGCAATCGCTTTTCGGCCCCTCGGCAGATAATCCACCATTCTTTGGACCATGTCTTCTCTTCACCACCAGACACCTCACCTCGCACTCCAACACACCGCCCCACCTCCCCTTCGCCGTCGCCATCCCCACCGAGTAGCCACACTCTGTACGAAACCAAAGGCTCTACTGGAACAAGCCTACGGTGATGGAATGCACGGACACGGGGTGTGCACCAGGGACACAGAGGTAGCAGCTCGGATTCGATGGCCGACTCCGCCGAATCCTTTCAGAACAGAGGTCCAGTGGTCCTCGCTGTCACCGTCGCCATCTGGGTTGTCGCCACCGCCTTCGTCGTGCTAAGGCTGATATCGCGTGTCGGCGTGGTCAAGAAAGTCACTCCGGACGACTACTTCATCGTCCTCGCCTGGGTCAGTGCAATAAGGAAGAGCGCCTGTGCATATACTGAAAACTGGTAGTTCATTGCCTTCGGCTTCTCCTTCTCCATCTGCTATGGAACTTCGATCGGGCTAGGAAGACATGAGGTCAACGTCGAACCCCATTGGCAGGAACCCCTCAAGAAGGCCGAATATGCATTCTCGGTACTATATGTACGTATCTCAGACGCCGCTTTGGGACATCCGCTGATTTGTTCAGAATCCTGCTCTGATGGCGACCAAGACATCGATCTGTCTCTTCTACCTTACACTTTCGAGGAATCAGCAAGTGTTCAAATGGGCGACGATAGCTACCTTGGTTGTGGTCAATGTGGCAGGAATAGCTCTGACATTCCTCAACATCTTCCAATGCCGTCCCGTTGGCGCTGCTTTTGAAGACCCAATACCACCCGGGGGCCATTGTACGGATATCGTTACACTTTACCTTTCCTCGGCACCGGTCAACATCATCACAGACCTGGCGCTCCTCTTCCTACCCATGCCCATACTTACAGCGATGCGCCTGCCAAGGAACGAAAAACTCATCTTAATAGTAACCTTCAGTTTTGGCGCATTTGTGGCAGTGGTGGACGTCGTACGGATCGCATACCTCGAGTCAGCTGCCTTGACACGTCTTCAAGATAACACAGGCTCAGCCCACGGAGATGACGAGGGTGATTTTTCCTGGATCGCAGCGCTGTCGTTTATGTGGTCCGCTGTCGAAGTTCATGTAGGTATTATCTGCGCATGCGTACCAGGAGTGAAACCATTAGCTGCCAAGATCTTCCCGAATCTCCTGGGAAGAATCACCAAGCATCACAGCCATTACCACGGGCAGGGCGATAGTCCACGAATAGAGACAAGTCCGCGGCATACGACAATGACTCCTCCCAATTCGCCCATGCACGCCAGACATGCCACCGCCCACAAAGATGGAGAAATGGACATTATGGACTTTCTATCAACGCCAGAAGGTAGATACCAGCCACCACCCAGGAGGAATGAGGAGGAGGCGGAATTTGATAATATGGACTTTCTCACCACCCCGGATTCGCCGGCAACCCAAACAACGACGCAGCAATCGTTCCGCATTAAACCCACAAACACTAATCTTACGATCGACACGATGAGGAGCACACGTTCGGCTAGTCTTACACCTTTTGATTTTGTGAATATGAATACAACCAAGAGTCTGGTCAGGATGAGCAATAGAGAATCGATTGCACCAATCTTGTTTGTCACAATACTGTTCTTCCTATGGGGTTTCGCCTACGGCTTACTGGATACGCTCAACTCGCAATTCCAGCTCATCGTGCATATGAGTAGAGGCCAATTTGTTGGTCTCCACGCAGCATACTACGGTGGTTATTTTGTTGCTCCGTTGACCTTTGGGCACTATGTTTTCAAAAGATGCGGATTCAAATTTACCTTCATTGTGGGTCTGTGTGTATACGGGTGTGGGACACTTGTCTTCTGGCCATCAGCCGTGCTCGCATCATTTCCAGCTTTCCTCATTTCGAATTTCATCGTCGGTCTTGGTGTGGCAACATTGGAGTTGGCAGGAAACCCATTCATCGCGCTTTGTGGTCCACCAAAGCACGCCGAAGTTCGCCTCAATTTCTCTCAGGGCGTGCAAGCTATTGGTACCGTTGTCTCGCCCGTACTGGCAAAGAAAGTCTTGTTCAAGACCGTGCTTGACGCACCTTCACTCATCGACGTTCAATGGACGTACCTTGGCATCGCTCTGTTTGTGGTTATTTTGGCATTGATTTTTTCTACGTTCCCCTTCCGGAAGCATCAGACGATGAATTGGAGCATCTGGCGCTCAAACATGTCGCAATTAATACTCGTAAAGTGTGCGGATTTCCCGTCATTTACCTCACGCTTGCGCTGGGCGTATTCTCACAGTTCTGCTACGTTGGCGGACAAGAGGCTGTGTCGGGACAATTCCAGAACTACGTTGCGGCAGTCAAATCAGAGTACGTCATCATGCCTGCCCATTCATTGTCCCACTGACCAAGACTTCTAGTTCTGACATTGGACCATTCAATTACCTTGTGGTCGGTCACACGGTCTTCGCCGTAGGCCGTTTCCTTTCCGCTTTTGCTGGTCTCATCATCAAACCTAGGCGGATACTGTTATTCCTCTTTATAGGCCTCATCATCTCGTCGGCCCTCTCCACCAGCTTGACGGGCTACAGCGGGGTTGCTATGATCGTTCTTGTTTTGTTCTTTGAATCGGGTATTTTCTCCCTCATCTACGCCATCTGCCTGCGCGGCTTAGGTGCGCAGACCAAGACGGGATCGGTGTGGTTAACGGTTGCTACGTCGGGAGGGGCGGTGATCCCCGCGATCATGAGTCCTGTGACGAGGAGTCGAGGCGTACGGTACTCGTATGTGGTGGTTGTGGCAGTGTTTTCCTTCGGCGTCATCCTACCTGCTTATCTTGCCGTCTCGCCCGCGGCGAAAGCGCAGGTGGACCCACATCACCGAAAGAAAGCGGTCGAATCAAGGGGTGGGGAACGACCTACTCCTGCGCGGATAAATAGAGCGTTCGGTGTGATGGCGCGGAGAAAGCGGACGTCATCAGACCTGCCGCGCTCGGAGCATGGGGACAATGAAAGAGAAAAGGAGCCTGGCTGAGTGAGCATGCATAGGTGGATATCATTGCGACGATACTCGAGCATGAGCATTTCCCGAGGCATTTAGCGAGGCGTTGGCGGCACTTTATGAGAAGATTTTGGACATGACTTAAGAGGTTCACGACAGATATAAGTGGGACAGGAATTTCGGCTGTAGATAGGTAGATGGAAAGTACATACACGGATGAATACTTTGATCCCATTTATCTCTCAGAAGGTAAGGGTTAAAGAATTGATCCTTCTACAGGTTTTATTGGGGGAAAGGAGGGAAAATGATAAATCGCAAAAGAAGAACCAGTGGCGCATCCGCACTTCATAGGAACGGATTAGACTCCTAGTCAGAACGATGAGTGATGTACGTCTGAAATTCTTGAAAACCTTTGCGTAGTTACAATATATATTCAACAAATTGCAGGGTAAAGTGTTTTCCATCAGCCTCGTTTGCCTCGGTCGAGCTTTAAAATTCCGATGATCGGCAATCGGTCAGCATCCGTCATCGGCCCCACCAGCTTGAGCCTCAGGGTAATTGAAGATCCTGCAATGCGCTTCCTTTGCAACAATCCGCATCCTCTTCAATCAATCGCATACCCTTTCTTCAACTTCGACTGCATCATTGAAGCTTTTCGCTTTTTCGCCAATTGGCCAATCGCGGCTTTCATAGCCCGAAACAATAAAAGCGAAGTGGCGTTAGCGTCCCCTCGGGTTCTTTGACGATTTCATTTCTAATCAACCCCCACCTTTTCGACAAGTGAGAGCATCCTCTGCCGCCCACACACCAACCTTCGGCAATACCTCCTACCTTGATCGGATCTTACCCACTCCACACCTGACAATCCTTCCTCTCCTCACATACCCATCCTCAACAACCAAACATCATTCATCCCGGCCTGCTCTCCGCCCTGAACCCAATAATTCAGTGGCGGCAATGGCCTTCGCCGGTCGACGCGCACCTAATGTGTCCCAATACCTTGCCAACCTGAACGTCATTCCCTCCGAGCATGATCAGCAGCAGGAAGAGGGCTTCAATCTCGACAACGATCTCGACATGTTCACCAATACCGATTTCATCAATTACGACGGCTCCGAGGGCCTGAATGTGACCAACACTGGCGCCACTGACTACGGCGTGGGCGAGAAGGACGGTTATGGCAACAACAATGGGAATGGCAATAGGCGCATGCGGAGGGAGGGGATAGACTTCTCGAGCGGTACGTAGCTCATTTTCCGAGATCATCCCCTCGAGGGCTCTCGAGCATTGGGTCCTTCCACTCGGGGCATTTGACGGCCTGCAACTCCGCTCCGAATGGAAACACGCAGAGGCTAACGCCATAATTGCATAGGGGATTATTCATTCGACCCAAACACCTTCGGCCCAGCATCCCACCACGGCCTCCCTCCCCAAACCACCTTCTCCCACGACCTCACCTCCCCAACCTACACCACCGCCCCACCCCTCGACCCGACCACCTACGCCTCTCCCCAAAGCCAGCCCTCGCCCTCCACCTCCTTCCCACCGACCCAACCCCCGGGTCAGCCGCCGACTCCACGGAAGAGCTCTCCCGCGTCGCCGCCGAAGAGGACAAACGCCGCCGCAACACGGCCGCCTCGGCGCGCTTCCGCGTCAAGAAGAAGCAGCGCGAGCAAGCGCTCGAGAAAACGGCCAAGGAGCTGACGGACAAAGTCGAGGCGCTGGAGGCCAAGGTGTCCTCGCTGCGGCAGGAGAATGGATGGCTGCGGAGCTTGGTGGTGGAGAAGAAGGGGGAGGAGGATCTGGCGGAGAAGTTCAGGGCGTTTCGGAAGGGGAGTGAGGGCGTTGAGGAGGGCGAGAGGAGTAGTGGGGGAAGAAGAAGGGGGTTGGGACTAAGGCTTGAGAAAAGGTTTATTTTTGCTGGGTTTTTGCGTGCTTACTATGTATCTCCTTGCGAGAGGGGCTTTGTGGGTGGGGGGATTGCGTACCTTTTCTCTAATTTGAGCGTGGATATGGGGGCCAGCACATAAGAGTTTGTGGTAGACGAGGGCAGGTTTCACAGAGCTTTACGTGAAGCTGCTTCTTTCTCTTGGCTCCCATATCCCCATATATCTTTCATCTTGCTTCTCATTAACCTTGCCAACCTTCCTTTGTTGCACGCTCTCACTGCTTTTCGGAAATTTTCGGTTCGATTAGGAATCCGGACTCTTTCCTTTCATTTGTCTATTTATATCCGGCAAAAGGTTAGGGAGGTCTCATTCCCGGAATTCAAAAATCAAAAACGGGAACGCGGGATAAGTATGTATGTAGCACATTCGCTGTTTTATCCGCGGGGGAGCAGAGAGGAAAGAAGAGAAGAGGTGGGGGGTGGGTATCGTGTTCCTCATCGATGTCTTGATGCGAGTGATGGGGGATGTTGACTGGAGAGGTGAGATTTTGGAGGGGTGGGATTTTGAGAGAGGAGGGCCGAAGGGGGAGGGTTTTCAGGTGACTCCCTCCCCTCTTCCTTTCCATCTTCTCATATTCCCAATTTCCCCGAAAGCCGCAAAGATCGTCGAGACCCTATTATCCTCATCACCCCCCGCCCCCCCGCCTTTTTTTTTTCATTCCGTGGTGTAGGTTTCCTTCCATTCCGAACTCCTTTCGAGACTTTTTGGGGGGCGTGGGGTCCACTCGATGCGAAACCCTCGAAGGAAGCATAGTATTTGTTTTGTTTTGGTTTGTTTTGGTTTGGTTTGGTGGGGTAGTTTCGGATCAAAGTAGGCGGGATGAGGTGGCTACCTAAGGATGGATGGGAGAATGGAGGGGAGAAGTGGATAGTGGGGAGAGGGGAGAGGAAAGACGAATGGAGCAAAACCACCGGGAATATACTACCTCGCCTTAGAGGTTTATATACCCTATACTAGGCGGGATGAGGTGGCTAGATGGTGAATGGAGGGAAAGGGATGGAGGGGAGAGGTGTGAAATGGGAGAGAATGGAGCAGAACCTCTGAAAATGATATCTTGCCTTGCCTTGGAAGTTTCTATACCCTGTATTAAGCGGGATGAGTGGCTACCGTGCTAGTAGACAGCAGAACCGCACCCCCACTCCCCCGCCTTCACTCTAGGAGTAAAATGGTATGGACGAACTCGGAAAGGCGGTGAAAACTTTTTTGTCAATTTAATCTAATTTAACCTAACCTATTCTCAAGTTGTTGATTCTGGGTCTAGGCGAGAGGGTGGTGCTTCCTCGCTTGTTCCTGTTTTTCATTTTTGGGGGTGTTTTATGATGGTGGAGGAGAGGGACAAATTGCGAGACTAGGTATTCTTTTCCCCAAGACCGAACATGCTGATTGAATTCCGCCATGCGCTGTTCGAGTACGGTCTGTTAGCTTTCGCTGGGTGATTGCGATATAGATGATGGGGAGGGCTAGGGGTGGATATCCAGAAAATCAAATGGGGGGGACTCACGCTTCGCAAACCTCCTCCACCCCCACGCCCTTCACGCTCGCAACGGCATGCGCCACGTGGCTGATCGTAGCCGGCTCGTTCCTCCCCTTGACCGTCATCCCGCGCGTCCATTTTTCTTTCTTGACTGCTTTTGGGAGAGGGGGTGCGGTGGTGGTGTGGTGTGAGGAGGCGTGCGAGGGGCGGATTTCGCACTATTATCAAGATCACGGATGAGCTATGGAGGCAGATAAAGGAAAAAGCATTTCCAACTGGTGATGAGAAGGCGGAAAGCAGAGAGGCTTTGTTAGGGAGGAAGAGGGAGAAAGAAGACTCACCCAAGGCCCATCCGTCTCAATCTGCAACCTATCCAACGGAATCGCCCTCACAACCTCCAAGTTCTCCTCCGTCTTCATACTACACCCATTAACACCCACATGCAGCCCCAACCCCACAAGCTCCCTCATCTCCTCCACCGTCCCCGTAAAGCTATGCACCAAGCCCCCCTTCCCTATCCTCTCCAGTTCCTCCCCCAGCACGCTCTTCAGCAACCGCACGAAATCAGCATGCGCGGCGCGCGAGTGCAGGAAGAGGGGTAATTGCACGCGCACGGCGATCTGCAGCTGGGCTTCGAAATACTGTAACTGGATATCTTTGGGGCAGAGGAATAGTCGATCGTAGTCGAGGCCAATTTCTCCGAAGGCGGTGCCGGTGCCGGCGGCTTTGGAGGTGAGGGCTAGCTGCTCGAGGGAGGAGAGGAGGGCGCTGGGGCCGGTGGGGTGGGTGGTGAATTTTTGGGCGGAGCAGGGGTGGACGCCGATGGTGGCGTAGCAGAGACCGGCTGGTGTAGACAAGTTAGTTGGCGTGAATCTGTATGGTGAAGCCGGCATGGGAAAGTACAACTCGCGGTGGCTGGTTAGTGTGCATTGATACAGGCTCTTGGTGGTGGGGATCGAATCAAGATTGTGATGCAGATGGAACACTAAGCGTGTAATTAAGTGATAGGACGTACGATATTCTTCTGCTAAGCTGACGGCTTTTCTTGACTCGTCGAGATCAGAGCCTGTCACCATGAACTTGATACAGCCTGCGTCTACCCCTCTCTGAATAACATCGCTTAGATCGTCTTCGTGGGCGCTTTTGCCGTGATAAATACCTCGGAAGACGGGGTCGCCGAGGTTGATGCCGACCTAGATATATGATCACTGTCAGCGGCAGCAACTGAGGATTTTTTTGTGAGGCGTGATATAGTTGCCTTCAAGTATACTGTTTGATGGGGTTCATCGTAGCCATTCCTTCCATTTGAGTTCTACAATTGATAGACATGATACAACAGGAAGGGGACAAGAGAATTACAGAGGCAAAGCTAACCTACGTCAGCGTATCTCAGTTTACTACTCGCCAAAGTCACCGCCTGTCCATTGACCGCAGGAACAGGCGATGGAGCTCGCACAGCAGTGGTCTCGTCACTGCTGGTGGCCATGGTTCTGACTGGTGCCGCTTATCAGTTCAAATACTCCCACATTCGTGTTAGAAAGCATGAGCACTCAGGAGTGGAAAGCTAGATGTGGTAAATAGTGGACAGTGAGCGAGAAGAGTACGTGTTCGACGGAGCGATGAACTCCTTGGAAGGGACATGTATCATGATCTCAAAAGGACTTTCCCAGGATATGTAGAGAAGTGGAGGTAAAATGGCAAAATGCAGGAAGGCACGGTAGCTACCTAGTACATGAGTGAGCTCTAGCGGAGACAAGCCTAACATGCCCAAGGAGTTTGGGAGCCTCAGGCATCAAGTCCGCCTGGAAATGTGCCTAGCTAGCTTGACACCTCGGCGCAATTTCTGTGCTCGTTGGGACAAGGGTTATACGAGGGTTATGATAGATTACGACCTAAGCTCTCTAGCGCTGTTTCGACTTATCTCTAGCCGTATTCCGTACCTTAGCGGGCGGAGGGGGTCCTAGGAAATTAACCCTGGATAATTAACTAGTTATCGTTAGTCAGCAATCGTCGGAACTTCATCCGAATAGCATTCACAGTTTAACATAATATCGATATCGAACTCTTGAAATTTCACATTTGATTTTATCAGTCGATTTCGTGTCGGCAATCGAAATACAATCATCGACGATTGTCAATCGTAATGCAATCGAGAAGATGAATCAGTGATTGATGAACTCGACGATGATTGCAGATTCTCGATGTCGTGATTTAAACAATATTGCAAAGATGATTGTTTCTTGTCAATTCAACGAAAGATATTTGACTTGAAATAAGCGAATGATAGAAAAATCAAATGTACGTAGAGTTGATGCTTTCATCATTTGTGTGAAATAAATAATTTTTCACACTCAATGATTGAATTTTTGAAAAAATTGTTTAGAAATAAATCATTGTTCGATTATTCATTTGTGAAGAGAATATTGAATATCTCTCGATAAAGAAAAAAAGAATGATTCATTGAAAAATAATCATTTTCAAATCATGTGTTTTTGCGCATGATTTTTGCTGATCAACGATGAGTTGTCACGAATCATGTTACGATTATTTCATAGCAAGAATGATATCCGATTGATTCATTTGTCTTCGAGAATTCAGTGCAGACGAGAAAGTTCAGAACAAGCGAGCAAGAAAAACGAGAAAGAGAAACGAGAAAATTCAAAAAAGAAGAAAAAAGAGAAACCGAAGAGAAAAAAGACGAAGAGAGAAAGACGAAGAAAAAAACGACGAGAAAAGAACGATATTTCGCAACAGTTTGAAAAGCTTGTATAAAGTTCGAAAAAATTTCATATTCACAATCTGAAAGTTTGTTAATCGATCGAGCGAGACAATCGATAATGATTCAATTGTAAACTCAGAAATTATATTGCTGTATCATATAAGATTTCTCGTTTTTCGTAGCGTTCTTGAAGAATTTCAAACTGTATGATGAATCGAAAATTGAAAAAATGATCATGCAGTTCGCTATCAATTGCAAAAATTTTCACTCGTTTCATTTTCGAAATTTCAATTCTTTTCATTTTCATTTCTTGATTTTGAGCAAAGGTATTTTCGAAGATGAAATTAAATGAAAAGAAAATCGTCGTGCACATTGTTTATGTCATGAGCGAATAATCAAAGAAATTTCGAAACAATTAGAGTTTTCATCAATTCAATATAGATAGCGCAATGCACAGCTTAAAAATATCGAAAACTAAATGAAAAAAAGCGTCAATAAATGTCAGTCACACAACTTTTCAAGCGTCATGTCAAATCTGATAGAAATTTCAAGCGTTATGTTAAAATTGACAGCGCAAAGTGAATATTTTATGATCGCATAAATAGCAAGTAAATGAAATAAACAAAAACAAGAATCGAGACGAACACAGCAGCGTTTGACTGAAATAACGCAACATGAACAATAAATAAAAATGAATTAATTTTCGACAGCGTTTGTCGGAGAGAATCAGTAAATAAAGATTTCGAATAAAAGATAAGATATTGAATACTTATCAAGTTTTGATAATTCTAGTTGAACAAATGAATGAAATCAGAATCATTTTTGAAAAGAAGAGCGAACGTTTTTTTCA
Organism: Physcia stellaris; assembly: GCA_018902385.1. NCBI lineage: Eukaryota > Fungi > Ascomycota > Lecanoromycetes > Caliciales > Physciaceae > Physcia > Physcia stellaris. The sequence continues at coordinate 157,432 of JABSSW010000024.1, read as the reverse complement.
TTTTTTTTTTTTTCTGTACATCGCGCAGGCGCACGAATTCATTCGACTTAAGATTTTCGTATTTATTCTGTTTAGTCATCGTGTCGTAAAATTTCACGATTCAGATGTTTTATAAATACTTGAGTTCGACAGGATTTTTCAGTCAGTCGAAATGTATTTTTATACGAACGATCAAGTTCAGATATATGATTACAAAGAAAATGAGATGAAGAATGTTTTCAGAGAAATGCGAATAACTCATTTTTCATAAAGTTCATCATTTTCGAGAAGCATTTGGATCAATCGATCAGCTTAAAAATAAATTGTCAGTTATTTTCGATTATTTGAATAACGTGTTTGTTTCATATATTCGAAAAAAATTTTTTAAGCAGATTGAGTTCGCTGATGTTATCATAAATCTCGTCATTTTTCTTGTTCAACGAGATAGCATTTTTCACATGATTTTAAGTTCAAATGAATCAACAAAAAAATCAGCAGTGAGTTGAGAACACATATCTTGAAATTTTTCAAATGTTCACATTTTCAATTAGTCATCAGATGCTTGTATTTGTTCTTGACTTCTCGATATGTTTCATCATTTTCGTTCATTTTTTCGAAAATTTTCTCTATTTCGTAGTCAAAGTTCTCATGAATGTAATATCGAATCATGTTGTAACGATTGTTTTTTTCTAATTTGTTGCACAAATTAAGAAACTTTTTCTCTTTTTTTGATTTTTTTTTCGTCGCTAATTGCTGTATCGCAGTAGATTTTTTTCTTTTTCGTTTTTGAGAAAATGCATGATTTGACGTAATGATGTTCGAGCGATGAAAAGAACGAAAAGAAAACAAGCTGTTTTCATCTCGTGCGATCTGCGCATTTCAAACTATTAATATAGATTGTAACGAGTGACTCGAAAGATATTCACATCGTTGTTTGAAAAAGAATTCGTGATGTCATCACGACTCAGTGTGAAGTTGTCATCGTTTTTTTTTGAGAAAATCATGCTTAGCTTAAACAAATGATTTAGAAATTATGTAAAGAAATCTAAACGACAGGCTCGCAACAGAATACTGATCAATACAATGCACAAATGAATTTTGAAGATGAACAATAATTGCTCGAAAAGTGAAATCGAGACGAACGAGACGAGAAACTTTTGAATTTGCGATTAAAATTCAGTTCGTTTAAATTTTGACGTTTATCTTCGCATCACAATCTTGCGTCATTTTTCAATTCAGATTCTTTTAATTCTTTCAATAGATTTCGCTCTTTATTATTTTTTAAGATGTTTCGACAGATTTTTTTCGATTTATTCGCAAAGTCATGTTTTGAGTATTCATCATTTTTCGCAATTTTGCATTTAAACACATGCGTTCATTGATTCTGTTTTTTTCATCAATTCGCATTTCTAAAGTCAAGTCGCGACATTCAACACATTCATTTTCGCTTGTTTCGAGAACTCAGGTCGATGCGCTGAGAACTTTAAAGTTCAAAATTTTTCTCGTTTGTCGTTAAATCGTTTGTTCATCGTATTGGCGAAAAAGCATTGTCGTTCTCATCATTTTTTCCGAAAATTACAACATTTCTTGATTTCGAAACTTTGTCTCGAGTTGAATTTCACGATTCGTCGTTTTTAAAATTGCGTTCTCATTTTGAATCATTCTTTTTTTTTCGACATCAGTGTTTGATGTTTCTCATTTTTATTATTTTCAAGAACACAGACACGACTATTCTTCAGTTCAAATTCAATATTGAAGTTTTTTCTCGATACTTTTACAGAAATTCTAATTAAAGTATCACGATTGACTCATTCATATGTCGTAAAGATATGAAAGAATTCGTACGATTTGTTATTGAATCAAAATTCATGTTAAATCTTGTCATGATTCTGAATTTAAAATTACAATTAACATTTTAGTATTCAACAGGATTTTATATTTTGTCAGTTCGATTGTATTTTTACTGTCTATGATGTGTTTTCACTTGAATTGATGAGTGAAAAGCTTGATGAGAAGTTTTGAAAATGACAGAAAATCATTAAGAGATTCGTGAAAAGAGCTTAAAAAAGAAATGAATATACAGAAAGAAAGTGAAAACGCAACGTTGAAATAAGTTATCTGTAGATTTCGTCTGTCGTGTATATGACGCGATATTTTCGTGCAAATCGTGAAGCAATTCGAGTTTTTGTTTTGTGTTTGAGACGATTTCAACATTTGAACGTTTATTTCTATTAAGTTATCGTGATTTGTTGATGTCGTTTTTTTCTTGAAATCATTGTAAAATGTGATCAATTGTTCAAGAATACAACGCTATTTCGATTTTTTCAATTTCAGTTTTTTTCGTAACGATTTCAATTGTCATTTTCAATTAACGCAATTCTTGTCTTGCATTAGAGACGCGAAGTTCAAGATTTTTCGTTCTTTACTAGTGTCGGAAGTCATTTTCGTCTATCTCGAAATACTGAATTTGTGATGATTGAGCGAAAGTTGCTATGACACGCAGAATGTTTCGAAGCGCAATATTTCATCGTCGTTCTGCTTTTAATTCTCAATCTTTCGCAAGATTCTCATCGAAAAGCGAAGAAGTTCAAGATAATGTAAAAAATGAGATGTCATCAATTATTGTTTCAAGATTTGACAGACTCACGAATCTATTAGAAGTCGAGAAAAACTTTAGTGTTGCAAATGACAATGAGAATCATGAAAAAACGCGCTTGAGCGACGAAAACATAAAAAAATTGTTTTCACGTTTTCGACAAAAAACGCATATATCAAAAAACGCAATGAGTGTTGTTTCGAGTCGCGAAAATATTAGAATTAACGATGAATTTAGAATGCGAACAAAATTTTTTCGATTTTTGCGACGATCATGAAATCAAAACTCGAAATTGCGAAAACATTTTTCAACTCGTCGCATCAACAACATTTGAAGAAAATGTCGACTTTCGTTATTTCGAAAAACTCATTGCTTGTTCAATCTCAACAGTTTGTGAATGTCTTGAAAAGACTACAATCTGAAATCGTTGACGTATATGACGAAGAGAAAAGAATTCCGAAAATGATAAATTCTAGCCCGATAGCAAACATTTCGTTCACAATGCTTTTTTCGTCATCTCGTCGCGCGTTCGTTTCTGATCGCGCGTTCGTTTTTGATATTTTTGAAACGCTATTTCATCAGCGAGCTGATCTGTTATTGAGCGATTTCGTCATGACTTTCGCAATTTGAACGAAGACAGCGAACTTTACTCGCGTCATTTACAGTTCTTTTCTTGAAGTTTTTCGACTGTTTTCAAGTCTAGATACTTTGAACGAATTATTTGAAATTTTTGACATTTTCAAAATTCGATCTCGCGCTCAATTCTTTTTACTATTTTTACGATTTCAGAAAGTCAAGATTGAACGAAAACAACAATTCAGTCTGTCAATTACATCTCGTGAAAAATCAAGAAAGAACATTCGAAACTTGATTTTTTTTGACTTTATATTTCTGATGTCGCGTTTGCTTTTTTCGCAAATTCTTTCATCGAAACAGCATCGTGATATGACAAAAATCGTTGATAAATTTACAAAGTTTTATCATTTTCTCAGTTGAAATTTTTTTATCCGTTTCACTTTCGATGTTTTCGTTCTTTATTTCGATAAATTTCTCATTTTTTTTTCGGATTTTCTGAATTTTGAGCTGAGCGACATTTTGCGTTTAAATCGCTTGACATTTGTGAACAAAAACATGCGAAATTCGATTGCGATCAAGAACAAAATGACGATGTACGTTCAAAAAATAGTTCAAATCAAAAGTTGACAAAATTTCTGAACAATTTCTGCGAATGACACGACGTCTAATGACATTTCGTCTGAGACAAATGAGTTGTTGCTGTTCGAAGATCGAATTCATTACATTTTTGAAAAACATGTTCGTCGCTGAAAAGATGACGTTTACAGTGATTGAATTTTCGACGATTTCAGTGAAAGTTTTCATCTCTTTGACATGTTCAGAAAACGCTATTTTGTTAGAAGAATTTTCAATGTTGATCAGCAGAAAATTCGAGTTTTTAATCTATTCGCATCAGTTCGAGATGAATTAGAAATCGCAGCATTTGATCGTCAATATTTTACAATAACTTTTTTTCATCGCAAAACAAATATGATTGAAATAGTTGATCAATTCGCACGAGAATGTGTGTCGATGTCATTTCTTATGTTTTTGAACGAATTTGGATTTTTTAGAAACGCTTATCGATCGATGATGAACGTTTACATTATTTCAACAATTTTGAGTTATCGAGAACGCAATCGACGAACGAATTGCTTGATTTTGATTTTGAAATTTCACGAAATCAAATTCGCTGATGTTGTCGAAGTTTTCATCGAAGCATTCGCAAAGCTTGACAAGAATTTGTTGATGAATATTCAAAAAAAAAAGAAAATTGTGTGCGTTTACATCAAAGTTTTCATAAAAAATATGTTTCAAAGAACATCACAACAAGAAGTTCATGATTTTCGCGATCATTTATGATTGCAATTTTTGTTTCATAACTTTCAAGAAACGCGCAAATTTGAGTTTTGATATTTACTTTCGAAAGCGTTATCATTTTTCAATCTTGAATTATCGCGAGAAAGTTGATCGTCGCAATGCGATCGCAACGATCAAAAAGAAATTTCTCAACGTCGTTGACATGTTCGAGTATTAAACGTCGCTCATTCAATTTATTTTTGCTTTTGATATCATACGTTCTCGATCAGCGAATATGACACATTCTGAGTTTCGCGATCTGGATAAGATGACGCAAAAATTACTATTCACAGTTATTCTGTTCGAGAAATCTCAGTTCGTTTATTTTTTCGAGTTTCAGGTTTTTTCTTTTTTTCTCTCATGATTCAAAATACAGTTTTCAAAAAAACATTTGAAAATATGATCAATGTCGAAAGCGAATCGCGTCATCATAATTATTTTTGTATTATTGCGATGTTGATTTCGAGAAAAACATTTTGATACACGATATCGTCGAGCAGCACAACGCGTATTTTTTCATGATATGACTGAACACAACATTACGATAATTGACGCTATTGTCAAATGCTATGTTTGTTTCGCTGAAAATAATGTTATTATCATCGCATTCGTCATTCGTGTTCGAACAAATACAATTATGTTCGAAACGCGTTCGATCATACAAAAGCTACTCGAAACAACGCGACAAGCAAAATCGACATCAACGATCAAAAATTCTTCGCGCAGTCGAATCACATCGATGAGCTCAATGATCAATGTAGTTACTGATCATCGTAATAGATCGAGTAGTATAGAAGACGATTTTAGGACAAAATCTGTCGAAGACGATTTGTTGCGAAAAAACTGAAATGATGAAGATATCAGCAAACAGACACAGTTTTTTCAAAGATTTAAAAAGCGATTTAATATGCATGTGAAATTGCATTATGAAAATGTAATGAAAGAATTCGCTTCTCCAAGTAATTGTGACATTTTTTTTGATGAAGATAGACATCGATATGTTTATTTTCAAGAAGATTGATTGTTTTAACTATTGTAATTTTTTTAAAAGCATAGCGTCGCACATCAACGTCGTCAATGTCGAGATCACGTTTATGATTCGTGAGAATTTTCAACAGATTATTCGTTTCGTTTTCATCAACGTTTTCGTCGACACTGAAGTTTTTTTGACTATTCAATTGCAAGAATTTGAGAAAAAATGTTTCGAGTTGATGCGAACTATTTTATCAGTTTTTGAGCAACGTTTGGCGATCGAATCAAAAATCATCATCACAATTATGAACGAAGATGATCAGACTCGCGCTTTGATGTTTGAAAGAATAAAGTCAACATTTGCTCAAAACATCTTGAAATTACTTATCTTTACGCGTTTTTTCGAAGTATTGAATTTCTTTTCACTTAAGTTACGCAAAGTTTACGAAATTAGTTACGAAGAAATCAGTTCAGCACGATTTGATATTAGTACTTTGCGATGATATTTGAAAATTTCGTTCACAAACAAGTAAAAAGTGATTTTATTTTGCAATTTTCATTTTTTTCCATCCGAACAAAGATTGGAATCATTTTCGAATCAATGATTATTTGAACATTGTTGTTGACGTATCAATAAATTTCTTCAAAAGCGTTTTATTTTCAAGATCGGAAATTTCATTCGCTGTCGCATTCACGATTTTTGTCAAATCGATCGCATTTTTGTTCACGAGTTTCGTTCGAAGCAGCGACGAACTTTTCTGATGATGATTGTAATGAAAAAAAAAAAGAAACAAGAGACGAATTCGATTTTTCGCATGTCTTTGATGCATTTTTTCGATACTCAATTGATTGTGAAATTTCCAAACGTAATGATTCAAAGCATTTGAATATTATTCGTGAAACGAGAAAACAATCGTCTTGAAAGAGAGTTACAGTCTCAAAAAAACACATTTCTGTTACGTTGCTTTTGGAATATTCGTTTTCTATAATAGTTATTCAATACGAACTTTGAAAAACAATATACAGCGAAACATTGTCGATGATCGCAAAAAAATGTGTCTAATGACAAATAAAAAATCGACAATTGCCAATTTTCATTTTAATTGTGAGAACATTAATTAGATAAAATTGCTATCTATAGTAAGAATCTATTCTCAAAGTATTTTATCTTGTATTTCTCGGTTGATTTTCGTCGTGATAACGTGATTCGCTAAAAACACGTGATTCTTTTTTCGCATTTTCTCGACATTTTTTTTTTCGTTCGCTCGAATTCATCGTTTTCATTTTCGTTTTTGCGATGTATTTTCATTTCATTTTGAAATCAAGTTCTTGAAATCATTGTTTTTGTCTTCATTATCGTCAACTTTTTCAAAAAAACCCGCTGAGCAATTCTGAAGCTCAATGAATGCATCGTCGTCGTTTCAGAGTGATCGCAATATTCAGCTTTAAAGCTTTTTCATTTATGTTTTTCATTCTTCGCAGCTTTGTCATTTCTGCGGAAAGTACACAGCGAATCTTGAAACATCACACACTTTTTTCGTTAGAGCGAGCTTCTTAATTAACTTCACGAATTATTTAATTGAACATGTCGCTATTGTCGCTACAGACGAATTTGATCTTTCAATTTGTTTTCATTTTTTTCTTTTGACATGTCATTGTTAATTGTATTTTTTCAAATCTTCAATTCACAGTTTACGTTATTTTGAACACACGTTTTTGTTCAAAGACAATCAACATGTTTTTTCATTCTTTTTTATCAACATCACAAATTATACGAAAGCTGTTTTTGCATTCTAGATCTGTTATCTCATGAAAGAATTTGTGTGTATAATTATATTCGTCAAGCTGAATCATGAAAGTTGTTTTCGTATGAGCATACACATCATAATTCATATTTATGTTGTACACAGCTTTTTATACGTTTTTCACGTTCTTGTTTTGAACACGTTTTCGTCTGTCCTGATATCATGATTTTTATGACATACTGAATGAGAAATTTTAAAATTGCAAAAATTGATTGTGAAAAAAATTTGAGAAAGAAATGAGAACAACGAGCGACACATCGACAACTCACGAGAAAAACGTCTCGATGAAATGTTGAATTCGGCATGTTTTTCGGAATGCTTGTGCTTGCGCATGAGACTTAAAGAAAATTCGATATTGCATTTGATTTCGAACATATTTCAAAGAGTAATTGTGTTGCGCAATATTGATTTTGAATTTCTGATGATTCGAAATGAAATGAAAACTGTATACATCGAAAATCGCTGACATTGATTTTAGATTTACTCGCAATATCTAATGTTGACATTTTTCGCTTATTTTATATTTTGCAATGTTTGCTCGTTCAGCGCTCAATTGCTATCTTGTTTTTGAATTTATCTCGATCTCAACATTTGAGATTGAAGAAGCGAAATGACTCGCAATTTGTTTTTACGAAAGTTGTTTTTTAGCCGATCATAACGTTATTTTCATTTTTTTTTTTTTCATAAATCGTTCAAACTGTCGCGATGAGCATAGCAAATGAAATTGCGTATGTCAATTAACAATTGTCAGTGCGTTTTCATGATTTAAAATTGAAATTAAAAAAATCAAAAGTTTGAAAAAGCTTGAACGAGTGCGAAATACACAGACAAGTTTTCATTGTTTTGTCAAAGTGTTTTTTGAGTCAAAACAGTTGTTTCGAGATTTGCAACTCAGCAAAAACAATTTTGTGAATAAAATGAAAGATGAATTTTCGAATTTTTTTGAATTTCAGATTTTAATATATCGAGCGTCGATTCTTTTCAATGTTTATACATTTTTGAAATAATTTTTGCTTTTTTCGTTTCAGTCATTCAAATTACAGTTAGTTTGTTCAGCATTTTCGATGCGCTTTACTATATTTGAAACTAAAGTGATCAATGAGAAAACAAACACGAGTTTCACACATATTCGAATTTTTCAGTCTCAACTGTTCACTGTCACATTGAAGTTTTGTTCTCGATAAAGTATGATTTGAAGTTTCGATCAAATCATATTTTGTGATGTAGAAATCGAAATTATGAAAATTCGAAACGTGAAATGATTTTTCTTTTTTGAAATGTTTTTTTTTTTTTTTTTTCAATTCATTCGATGTCGTTTCGATATCGATTTCAATTTTAGTTTCATCAATTGTCAGGTTTTTTACGATACATTTTTCGTTTCGAACAATCAAGACTGTTTGAAAATTTCAGTTCAGTCATTTTCAAGAATTTAAATCTGATAAATTTGCAAGTTTTGAGTTTACAATTTTTGAGTTTCATATTTTCGAATTGAACGTTTGCTCGTCGCAAATTCGAATTTTTCGCGAATATGTCAATTTTTACAAAATAATGTTTACACAATCATTTTACTTTCAATAATTTCAAGACATCAGCGCTTTTTTCCATGAAGTATGTGAGAATTTTTTTTTCGTTGAGCTTTGCATCTCTTTTTTTTTATGACAGATCTTCGTCTGCGACAAATTTCCGTCTAGAACACATTCTTCTTTACGACAAAATTCCCTGCGACACACTTTCTTCTGCGGCACATTTCCTTTTACGGCAGATCTTCTTCTACGACAGATCTTCTTCTACGGCAAATCTTCTCCTACGGCGTACTTTATCAGTGCGCATCAGTCATGATAACTCAACAGACAACGAAAAATTGTCTGTTTGATGTAACAAGATGTATTAATAGAAGCGACGAAATAAACGACAATATGTAATCAATGAAATTCAGTTTTTTTCACTTTTGATTGTCAACGATTGATATCAAAACATGATTCGATTATTTCAAAACGATTTCTGATCATTATAATTGATCTAATCATAGTTGATGATTGTTGATGAAAATAATTATATGCAAACTCAAAACTATTCGAAGATGATTTCAACATGATTGAGTTTCGCCAATATAGAGACATCAAAATTATTCGAACATGATACTGATTTACTCAGTGATTTGAAAAAAAGCTAGCATTATCAAATCATTGATTGTTCAGAAATATTTGCAAGATCAAATAAGATTCAATTGATTTGTTCTCGCATGTTACCCTCCGTACACTATGATTGTGTAACGATTGGATTGAGCATATGATTGATTTACGTCAATCAGCTCTAGCTCATTGTCTGCGCTAAACTACTTTTGGCGTCCGGTCATGCCTTTACCGTAGTCCCAATCGCAACCATAAGTTCTATCTAGTAATTATAAATCAAATTAATCATTGGTAAGTCCAAATATTGGCCAAAGTCAATGTCTGCAACTGCATCCTAAAAAAACCAATGATATGTTCAAGGATATTAATCTATGATAATCCTAGGATGATTCCCCAGGACCCCCTCCGCCCGCTAAGGTACAGACGCCTCAACCGCGTCGTCAAATTGCCATCAAAACCCGTCAACCCCTCCACCAGAACTCAATATCTGCTCCCGAAACCTACAGACTCAACGTCGAAAAAGCATCTACTACTTCTTGCTCTCCGTCCCTCTTGAAAACTTCTCTGTCTGGACCTCGGACAGAACATCCAAACATACGCCTACTATCATCACTATGGACATAGATCGTCTGAAGATGATTTTACCCTCATCTACGTCTACATGGATTTGATCGAGCCCAACCCCTTCCAGAACATTTTCGTCTTCGATGGGTATCACTACCTATTAACGGCTCACTATTAGACTGTTGCCTTGCTCTTGTTTTTTGGAATCGCACACTTCGTATAGGATACTCAGGCATACTTAGATCATCGAAATCCTCCTCGCAACATGGACCCGGAAAACCGCTTCAGCATGCCTGAAGAGGCCGAGCAGGAAATCATCAAGCTCCACGCCGCTCACATCTCTAACCCACATGCGCCTCATCTCGAAATCCGTCCCAAGCTCGGCACCTCAACCTTCGAGCCAACTGGTCCTCCAACTCCGCACGCAGGCCAGGTCATCAACTTTGGGACCGTTGCTACAGGCATCTACAGGAGCAGCTTTCCTCAGCCGTGCAATCTGGACCATCTGCAGTCCTTGAAGCTGAAAACTATCATGTATGTCCCCATCCGATGACCTCTGACTGAAGCGGCTCACGAGATACAGCACCCTCGTCGAAGAGACTTACGCTGAAGAAACCACTAATTATGTCAAGTCGAACGGCATTGTGCACCTTCGGATCCCGATCATTGCTCACAAGTCTTGGGATCGCGTCAATGCGCTCGATAAGATCGCCGAGGTTCAGATGGTCCTGAAGGATACATCTCGTCATCCAGTGTTGATTCATTGCAATAAAGGCAAGGTACGTCGCTCCTCCCAACATGTGGATCTACTTCGGGGGCTGATCTGTCTCAAGCACCGAACTGGATGCATGACCGCCGCCTTCCGCAAGCTCAATGGCGAGACCGAGGAGAACATCATCAATGAGTACGCAGTCTCCTGCAGTCTTCCCTCGCGTCAAACACCTCGAGTATCCCGGATGCCTTGATCCGCTTCTTTCCCTTATCCTCCACGCCAAATCCAATCCTTTCTTGCCCGAACCTCTTCCTCCCTTTCCTCATACCAACCCCTTAATCTGACACCTTTCAACAGATACCGCCACTACGCCGGTCTCAAACGCCGCGCCTGGGACGAACACTTCATCCGCACTCTCGACACTACCGCCCTACTCGAAACAATGCGCGTCGGCCCTTCTTCCCTCGCCGGCTCCCTCGTCGCCAAAGACTACTTTGAGCGGACCTTCAAAGCGAACAAGCAGGCACACGAAGCGTCGGAATATGCCACTCCGCCCATCAGTCGCGGTGGGAGCCCCGATTATGCTGAGGGAGAGGGCGATGATGAGCCGTGGCCGCCGGCCGATCTGAAGTGGGTTTGCGATGATGGGACGACGGAGGATATGAACCCTTCCTAGATTATGGACTGCTGTGGATGTAATTAGATTAGGATGATTATGGGTTGTTGGAGAAGACCGACGCCGAGTTGGGCGCGAAAAGTTGGTGGCTAGATTGTTTGCGCGGTTTTGAGTCGATTCTGAAATGCAAGGCTTTTTTTTCATGGGACCGATCTTGGCCCTTAACCTTATATCTACCTTGTACCGTATGGGTAGGGGTTGGTGGTTTTCTCTCTCCTCCCACCTCCCTTTCTTATCCCGCCGGTACACATCCCCCCCCCCTATTCTTTGGGAGTCGCTATTTGCACACCCCCTTTTACTGCGTGCAATCTCCCCTCTGGGGTTAGGGTTTTCGGAAGGCGGAAGCAAAACCTCCGAGTACCAAGAAGATGAGGAGGAAATCACATTTGGGTGCGTTTCACACCAAAACTTCATCATGTACTCAACAAATCAATTCGCATGCTAGATACATTGTCGCTTTCGACCAATGAGGTCGAAGCTATTACAAAGGAGTCAATTCGTTCGAATCCGAGATCTTTGCAACAGTGTATGGCCGCGATATTGGTTTCGCAGGACTCGAGGCCGTCAAGGCCGTCAAGGCCTTCGAGATCCCTCCCCTACCTCCTAATTCGTTTTGTGTTTCCTCCGCCTGTTTCTCCGCTCTGACTTCGCTTTGTTCCCGTTGTCGTTGAGTTGTTCTGAGTCGAAATGGGCTGACTGTACACCTGACTGAATCACTGGCTGTACACGTGGTCTGGAAGCGATTGAGCCGAAACCGGAGAAAGGGAGGCGGCGCCTTGATCTCATCGGTCGATTCGAACTCGTTGATGATGAATCGACGTCTTACAAAGGTATTCGCCGTCATATTGAGTGAAACAGCACGTTGCTGAAGGTGTAAAGGTGATACATGGAGCTTGATGTGACATATATCTCAAAGGTGTTGCGAAGGCAACTCCCGGTGTTTGGAGATTAACCCTAGATAACCCTTATCGATAGCTTATCGATAGGGCCGGAATCATTCCGGGGGATTGCACGCAGTAAAAGGGGGTGTGCAAATAGCGGCTCCCTATTCTTTCTCCCCCAATCTCGTAATCTGATTCCAGCGCAATATACACCCAAGCCACAAACTTTTCTTAAATCATTCCATCTCCCTTCAAAATCCGTATCTTGCCATGAATACTTCGCTTCCCTTATGTACATAAGAAAGACGATTGATCACGATAACTGAGTTCTCGTCGACTGAAAACACATTGGTGTCAGCAGGTTGCGGTTTCTATTTGATTTTGAGGCTTGCCAAGGAATTCAAAAATTCAAAAACCAAAAAGCAAATTCAAGCCCCGGAAAAATATCCAAAAGATGCCGGGTTTTGCACGGAGTCTGTTTAGAAGACGTTGGGAGGACAAGACTTTTTTGCTGGATGTCAAAACCCCTTTGTGGAATACTCGAAATCTTTTTACCTGTCATTCTGCTGATTTCACCATCTGTGTTCTTGGTCCTATACTGCTGAAAAAGGAAGGACCTTTCCAGATAGCTTTTGAGAGTACTTCTTTTTTGCTCTTGTTTGCTGCTGTTTGCGAGGTTAGGGAAGAAAGCTTATAGGGGGTTGAATGCAATGACCAGCTCCCTAGATTGCACGATCTCATTTTTTCTTGTTCTTTTGGTTCATTTTCTGCAAGGTTTTTTTTTTTTGGGTAATGAATGTAATATTTGTAGAGTATGTCTGCGGAAGTCATGAAAACGGCGCAATCATTTTGCTTTGACGGTCATAGCTCTTCTGCTTCTGCGTTCTTGCCTTTTCTTAGTTCTTTCGCCTTTTTCACCTTTCCTTCCATCCAGCATCGCCGCACTTATCCTAAATAGCCCACTACGCTTAGGTAGCTGGACCATAACCATCGCTGCGAAAGCTGACCATTTGGGATCTCTAAGTCTTAAAGTTGAATATCGCAATTTATCAGTTCGGGGATAGGGGTTTGAACGGGAAGCGTAGTGGGGCTGCGCGGAGGTGCTGCGCAGGGAGGAGGGACCGGGCGGGGGGGGAAGGGATGGGCTCTGCTCCGAGGGGGAAGGGAGGAGAAGGGCCTTGGGAGGAGCATAGGGATGGGATTAGAAAACGGGGTGATTATGGAGGAGCTACTTTTTTATTGCTCATCCCTCATCTCTGGCTAAAATTCAGCATAGAAATCAGGCTAGCTGATTTTGAAACTAGGAGGATGGCTGGGAGAACTCTGGTTTCACTGCCCGTACCCATATTCTCGAACTCGCAGATCCGCTCTTCGGTACATGAGGGCACAGTTCTTGGATGGGATCTCAATTCACTTTTTCCGATCAACGAAAATAGACATGAAGCATGAGTAATTGATGTCGGACTCACAAGCAGGATTGATTTCATAAAATACTAAGGTAAGTAGATATCTAAGTCACGCATCCAACTTATCTACTCCTCATAAAAATCTCACTCCTCAACCCCTGAAACTCCCCATCTCAAACAAAGCCTTATCCCATAATCCAATAGCCGGCGGTGCTTCCACATCTGCTTTCTGTACAATTTATAGTCCGTAAGCGGACCGACGTGCTGAGTTGGTCAGTATGGCGCGTTGGGTCTAGTTGGCTATGATACATCTTGTGGGATTCGCACCTGAGGGCGAGCTGCAGGAAGAGGGCGAGCCGGAGGGAAATATTTTTGGTTGCTTTGACGGTAATTGGAGTTTCAAGGCTAGCTTGTTGCTGCCTACTCTTCAAGCTCCATGCAGTCCATCACGCCCTGCTAGTGATTTTGTTAGATCAGGTTGGATAAGCGCTCGTTGAATTGCCCATCCTCGTCACATTTTTTTTTTGCCGAGGATGTGCTGCATTTTTGTTTGAGAAAATAGAATTTTATGAGAGAGTTTTGAGAGATGAGGTTCTGATCAAGCTAGAGGAAAGAAAGAAATCAAAGGAACGGGCTCAATTTTGTGAGATGGATTATTGATAGTGCTCATCATCTGGAAACAGACCCTCTTTTCACATTTCTCTGAGCTATGACTCTAGCGCATACCGTCAGAGATACGACATCTGGATGATGAAGCAGTGATGGAAAAGACCTTATCGTCTGTCCGAAAATCCAGTAGATCCAATTCGAACTTAGATCCCAATTGCATCGATAAAAGCTCATTGACAACCACGCTCTAGCTCAAGAGAAGCGAAGAACCTCAGTTCCGGCTTGAGTTCCTTTCAGCAACCGCGTCTCAAGGTGTGATTGGTTCGAGCGCTATTGGTGTGCCTTGTACTATTGCTGCATGGAGTGAGTTGTTGATAATGTCTGGTTATGTAGGTGAGAGATATTTCATGTCAGGTTTGAGAGTATGCCAATTCCACGTCTCGCACACAAGGACGTTTGATTGAATCCTTGATCGACGTTTCTCTGAGAAATCAATTCAGTTGTCTGGTAAAGTTGATGTATCAAATTCTTCTCGTGCCCAGCCAATCTGTAGGTCCGCAATTTTTCTGCTCTCGTCATCCTTCTTCAAATTGCTCTACCATGACACAGGCCGGTCTAGATGGATACTCAGTAATAATGTATCGGTTGACCGTGATATCCCAGTCCATTCATCCTCACTGCTATCCACAGAATCTCTCTCCATATTTCGTCCTTGCCTGAACAGCATGCTTGAGATTCTCGCCTTCCGAATCCGACGCGGTCGATTTGTAAAGCTTCGTCAGTTTGGCCACAGCCGTGGCTTCATCGTCGTGTAAATCAAACTCGAAGAAATATCTCTTGCAATCTACTAACTTCAGAACGCTGCTGAGTCGTGCGACTGTGAAGGCTTTGTAACAATCTGATCCTTTCGATGTCCATGTCTCCCGAAGTCCCAGGTTGTGGAGGCGTAGCGAACATTCCGAGAAAAGTCTCATGGTCAGGGATCGGGTTGTTGGACACGAAAGCTACAAGATCGGATAGGTCCTGCAATTTGTTGTGAGTGAGGGTTCCAGAAAGCATTATGCTCTCTCCACAGCCCAGTATGCAAGGCCGATATCGGCCATATCGGTGGAGGGCCGACAGTAGAAAGCGACGGAGATCGCTGTTTGGCCGAAGAGAAATTTGTCACATTTTTCAGCGATGACAGCTGCTGTGTGCGGGTGATAATAGCAAAAAACTTAGTATCGCTACTGGATTTTCTCTTCAGCGGCACTATGACGAAAAAGGAGATGAACCGAATGCTGAATATCCCGTTGGCGGAGCCTGGCTGAAGGTGTCTACGGAGGTCTCCCAGCTTTGCGGTGGCCTCCGCCTTCTTGAGCCTCAACTATCAAGAACCGGAATCTAGTACCAGTGAAAGAATCGACACCCTTGATTTGTAACAGCTTATCTCTCACAGCCTGGACCTGGGTCTGCTCTCTCCTCCGTGAAATGCAGCAATGCGCTCTCGGTAAGGTCTTTTGGGCGTATTGGTTTATGGGTGAAACTAACCAAGAGATTGAACAGACTGAAAAGTGACCGAGCTAAATCCTTGCCGATGCACGAAGTTGTAGGTGACAAATGAGTCAAGAAGACTCAAGAGTGTAACAAATACGAGCCAAAGCTATGGGCCCGAATGATCGTTTCTATTGATTTCGATCGAAGATGATAATTGACCGCGTATGTCATCGGACGTTTGTCGACGTTTGAATGTCTGCCTTCGGGATGCAGGGGATGAAAGGGTAGCAGGAAAGCAAAAGATGGATCTAGTAGGAGTGCATCGAGTGCCGAGTCTATTGCTCTGATGGTTTCTATGCTTGTGATAGCCTGAAACCTAATGCAGGGAATGATAATTGTGATGTGATTTCGACTCGTAGCTACTTCTGAGTAATTGCTCTGAGCTCTAGCTCCATCAGTCAAAGCAGCTTGACTCATCCCCGATCACTAATGAACATCTCCGTTCGGCGACTAACAGGCTCTTGAGCTCTTTGTAGACTCTTTCGCGTCTCAGCTCATAGCGCTGATACTCGAGAGGAAATTGCTTCCAGGGTGCGGGATAACCACCGGATGCAGCACTATAGGTATCGATAATTCAGCTTCCGCTACTGAACAACATTGATCATATGGGCTACTTACCACCTTCTTCAAGCTCAATCTGCCAATAGAAATGCGGCTGTAGAAGATCTACACGCAATAGCACTGCAAAATCAGCGGGTTAGCGTATTAATTTCCGGGGACGGAGACATGATAATTCACACTCAGGAGTGAGCTTGATGTCCAGCTAGCTCTTCCGTTTCGTGTTGGAGCAGCGGTGTTGTTCCACATTACTGGGGCAGTTCAGAGCTCTGAGTCCGCTCTATTTGACTGCGGTAGACTTAATGGGGTTGTGAGATTTGTTCTTGTGATGATAATTTGTATAAGGAATGTATGTAAAAGCACATTGAGTTTGGATGGTGTTTATGTAAATGTAGTGAAAGATCCTCGAATTACCTAAGTGGATGGGTCTTCGTCATCTGTATCCACAAGCATGGTCTCCTCAGCGCCGTGTTCGTTGTCATCGTCTGTGAGCGCCCGAGATATTTGACAATGACTCGCCAATGATCCCCGTTTCCAAGGCTTTCATGAGGTAAAGGCGCCCTTCTAACGGATGGCCAGGAGATGCAAAGTACGTGATAGTGTTCATCATTGCCAGAAGAAGAGGTTAGAAGGAAGAATGGATATTCGCTGGCCAGAAACATCATTTTGTAGCTGAGAATATAGAAACGAGATCCAGAGACCTGGCTTTCATCCGCAGAGGTGACTAGGGGTACTCGAAACTGCAGTGACGATTCCAATTGCAATTGTAACAGTGGATAGCTCGTTATCTAGCATCGCGTTCTGCTCCTATGTCGACTCCGTATTGTTCGCTTGATACGAATTTCAAACCGTCGTGCTCAAATGAGCAGCAAAAGCAATCGAAAATATATGACTTTGGTTTTGGGAAATTCGTTGAAGATAGCCTGAAGGTAGTAATTGGTTTTGCGATTTTTCTTCCGATGGATACCAGCTTCGCCAGAGCTCATGAAGTCGAGAAGCTTCTGAGATCCCGCAAATGGCGAGCAATCACAGCACTCGTCGCCTGCGCTCAAGAGTGAATCTCTTCCAGGTTTATATCATTATCTAACTCATTTGCCAGATCGCAGATAACCTTCCTGGAATATTCTTTGAGGCGGGAGGTGAATCTCTTTGCCTTAGTGGACGGTAAGCCTAGCTGTCCCCGTGAGTGTATCTCTTGTTGCAGCTCCTTGCACAGTCCCATTAGCTTTGGCGGTTTGGATGAGAAGTTCTGAAATTTTTCAGTTGTGTCAGTTCGTCGTCGACTTTTTATATGCCGTCTATAACCTTTGTTTCCATTGCACCTTTCTTTCCTCTTCTGTCAGACCGATATTTTCGTAGGATCCGATGTCACTATAGTGGACTGAGGTTTTTACTTGATCATGAATGCCTGCCGTCTTGTTCCAAGCTATAAGCTATCTAGATCACAGAAGAAGATGAAGATAAAGGATTTGATCTGTATATTAGATCCGAAATCCAGCGATGGATAATTCCATATAAAACGATCAGATCGCCCATCAGCGACGCTGTGTTTCCTCTTCCCGAGGGACGCACTTGATTCCAGTGCAGTTCTGACTCTCACGGACGGAGATGAGGAGTTCGGTGACTGCAAGCTGGACATTTTATGGCCCTCGATGAAATCGTATAGAATAGTGTTCAAGGAAATACTCTCCTAGAAAATTGAGAGCAAAATGTTGACTTCCAGCTTCTACTTCGATCACTAACAACAAGATCTTCAGCGAAAATCTGAAATGGTGACAATGGTGACGAAATATAGCGGATGTCTTGAGGGTAGAAGCAAGTTTTTTGAAGGGTTTGGTGTATATAATATGGCCCATTACGGCATCTCATGCGCCCAGCAGGAAATACAGGATTATAACCGGGTTTGGCTCGGCTCTCCGTCGTCGAGGTTCTCTGTCACTCGGCTCAGAAGAGCTGCAGCTCGAGATGAGCAGCTCAATAGATATAGGGGAAAGGACAATACCGTGTTGGAATGACAATAGGGGTAGGACGTGTCACAATGATAGGAACAGGTGAGGAGTATCGAAAAGCGTGGCAACGAAATTGAGAATTAGCAACTAGCGAGGTGGCACAATCCTCGGGGTAGTAGCTAGCTATGTTAGGAGCTGTCAGCTGGTTCTATTTGCTCTGGAAGATACTCTGGCAGCCAAACAGCATGGTGGTCCATCTCGTCGTTCGGTGCGATCTCCTCTCTCAAATGCACAAATAGGGATTGTATGAGCTGGGCTGTATTCTCGGTACGATCCTTTGTACGGACAGTTTCTGTTACAGAGATATAGATTTGTTTTAGGCTTCTTGTGTCGTTGTAATCGAATGTGGGCTTTTCGATGACAGGCTCGCTAATTGGCTGTGCAAGTTGACTTCAATTATGTATTTTGTTGTCAAAATCATGAACTCTTCATCTAGTCGTTTCTGTAAAGAAAGGAGATTGCGAGTTCGACTGATACTGCTTGAATTCGATATCTGATTGTTCGTACGTTTCGTCTGATTTATCATATCAACTAATTGTCGAATGAGTGATTCATTCAATATTTCTGCAGATTCGAATCGACGTTTATACTCGAGTTTCCTCTTAACCGTAACGCTAGACATTTCTTCGGATCTGATGGCGAGGCGAGGTGAGATGAGAAAATGAAATAAGATGAAGTGTGATGCGATCGAATCGACAACTTCGATTTGAATCAGCAAGAGCTGAAGTGTTGAGAACTGAGGGACAGATCAACCGTCAGCGACCGAAGCCGTATGGCGCGTGGGATCGCTTCTACCTGACCCGATAAACCGCACAGGAGGGGCATTCAGAAATGTGTCTGCGAAAACGAGAATTAACAACCAGGGAGCTATGATATCCTTTTATCTCAAAAATAAGCGATTTATTGCGTATTGATGAACCTCATCGCTGTCTTTATACACTTCATTGATGGTGGGTAGTCGACCTAAACGGTTGGTGTGAGCTATTGACTCCTGAAGAACAAGCGGAGTAGTTTGCTTGACTGAACATTCGCAAACAGGACACAAAGCACAGGCAGGGCGAGATATTCGTCCTGGGTCAGTACTCAATCAGTCGTGCGCAGGATATTGATGGTAGTGGCGCGGTATCGTTTGGTGAGAATGGTAGGTGGATGCCAGGCGTCGAGGCCGGCGTGTGAGGTCGCCACTAGGGGATCTTGAACGAGAAAGGAGCGTCGGCGTGCCAGTGGTCGAAAAGTGTCAATGATGTCTATCAAAGATTTAAAATCAGCCAAAGGAGAAGATTAAATGACTTATTGCCCCTTTTGAACACGACAAAGTAGACAAAGAGGTCGTGAACAGCGTCGGAGCCCACATCGTCACTATCATACATCATCAGTCTTTCTTTCTCCCGATCCGCAGCGTTGTGGGACAATATCGTACCCATTGGATTCGTCATATCCGGGAAGACAGCTGGCGGCCGTGACAACACATTTCTCTGACCGAGTAGGTCTACCGCTGCCTTAAGTTGGGCATCGGTAAAGATGGCATCCATCCAGTTCATGTCTTGCATCTCGATTGCTTGATTCGTGAGTAACACAGCTAACGTGTGTAAGATATACTGATGATGAACTAAGAATCGCAAGTATTGCGAGAAGACTACAATCCTCTCGTCGGAAGCCTTAATTTGATAAAACCACGTGAGCACCTTCGAAAAGTGGGTGAGTTTTGAAGATTCAACGCAAAGATCTTTGCGTTCTGAAACTCTCTTCAGCCAATCTTGGTGGCTCTTTGCCTTCTTGATAGTATTTTCGATATCCTGTACCTCGTCATGTTGTAAGGACTCAATACTCTCCGTGTTAATATTAGCATCCAGCATGGGATGCATGGACCGCATTAGTGCTTTGATGGCCCATTTAAGATAAACCTTGCTCTCTGAGTTCGAACGGGTGGCTGTCCGAACTCGTTGAACGTATTTATCGGTCATCTCAACAACGGTAGCTTCCTCAACCTCAGTGAGGTTGAAAGTGGAAGACTTTCGATGACATTTAGTCAACAGGAGCACACTAGATGGTCGAGCGGTTGTAAACCTCATCGGCTATACCAACTCATCTATTGCGTTCTTGAATCTCTTGCTTCAGCCTGTCAACCCAATCCTCTTGTAATTGACGTATCTGTTTCTTGACTTCTCGATCTCGATACAGTAGAGCTATTGTGGCCGCAAGGGCTATTATATCGAGAGTAACCCCAACACCAGCTCCTGTTGCAATGTTGCGAGAGTCTGTGGGATGCACCAGAGGCACTTCGTCTTTGTAGAGGCCTGCGATGTCAAGCTTGGTCAAGTATGGGAGAGCCTTTTTCTTCTCTTTGCGTTCAGTCTTGATTAGGAGTTGGGAGGTTCGACAGTTTTGGTTAATGATGGAATTATGATCTCTTCCTTGTCTACAAAGTTGATTGTTAATTCCAACTTTGCTATGGGATCCCTCTGCGGTTGTGTTCGCTTCCTGACAAACTCCAACAGGGTAGTGGTGCAACGAGTCCCGAAGACATTGGTATTGTATATAACATTCCGCTAAGATTCTCACTGCTGTCATTGCTGTCACTGAGGTCTTCGCTTTCAGAAATCTTCGGAAGAAACGCCAGTATGTTCTGCAGGCCCAGGGTACATAGTCTCAGCTTCGGAGGTAAGAATGCAGTTGAATTTAGAAAAGGCTTCCCAGCTTGGCAATCAAGCTCGAGCATTTTCAAGTTCGCTTTTGAACACTGAGAGCAGGTGCTTTCCTGCTTCTGACATGTCGCTCGCTGGGTTGGTGAACGTATTTCTGACTTTTTGAGAAGACCTTTTCCAGCTCACATATTGCCTCACCGTGGCGACGGGATACCTCGCTAGGACCTTCCTCATGCCTCTCCCGGCGAGCTTTCTGGTTTACCCGGCGACGTAAGCCCCTGGTCGCGGTGTACAGTGGGTTGAACTGCTTATCATGCGGACGACAAAAGAGCTTGCGGTAGCGTGGGCACTGGATCATGCCCTGGTCCTCTCTGCGCCTTGTGAAAAGTTAGAAGATGATAGCATTGAGTCGAAAGAATGATTTGGAAGAATACATAATTGCCACAAATCGAACAACGTAATCCTTTCGCAAACCTTACATCGATGTAAGGACGATCTACATGATGATTGCACTTGCGTCGACCATCTATAGAATGTCAACAATCTATCGCTTGACTTGCTCGGAAAAGCTCACAGAAAAGTCATGACTTACATGGCAGCTACTTTTGTTCTCGTGGCGTCCTTGATAAATCCAATTGAGACCTTTTTGAGCTTATTAGCCAAGACAAGATCGTTGAAGGTACATGCTCGTTCTCGTCCTTGAACAGCATCAGCGGTGATAACATCAACGTAATATCACCCGAGGCGACGGAAGAGCATTCTGGATCTCTGACTTTGGCGACGAGACATCTTTCTGAGGGCGTCGACATCGCGGGTGGTCTTTTTCTTTTCACTGTCAACTCTAGTTCCTTGGTCAGTGGCTTGGTGAGCTTAGAGGTGATAATAATGAGGACCAGCGTAGTCCGCTTGCCGAACCTTGCTTCTGTTGTTTGCGCAATTAGATGGTAAAGATCGGTGGTGAATCTGAAGACTTCCTGAATCTGAAGACTTCCTGATATATATAAACTTGCATAAGGGGGTATATATAGCGAAGACTTCCTCCCCATTTATGCCCTCACTCATGGTTGCAGGCATATCAAAGTTTATCATACTTCTCTCTTCGCGGCAGAACAAATTGAATGTCAGCAATTTCATACGAGGATTGACCAAGACGAGCTGTATCTCATCGAGGCGGTTCGGTAGAAAATGATCCTTTGATGAGTATTTATCCGCTAGACGTACTGATAGAGGCTATTGTAAATACGTAGTGATAGTCAGATCATCTTCATCGTCCTCAGAAGATATCGACTCGACCATGATCGAAGCATAAATCGTCCTTTTACAGTCTGCGGATGCATGCCCCTCGCAGTACTGGCCAGCAAATAGTGAACCCAGGCAAATTTTCCGCCTACTGCATATCAGCATTGTCACGCCGACTTGCCAATTCACTCACTGAAGTAATTGGAGACGTTGAGCTGCTACGATCAGAAGCAGGACGTTCAATTCACTTCAAAGCTGTGTCGATCATCGAAATATTGTTGAACAAGATCGTAGAGAATTGCCATACGTTCTGAGCGTTGTAATGTTCATAGCTTTGTCTGTCTTGTATGGTTCCGCGAATTGCAACCTCTTGCTGGCTTCGAGCAGGCACGGATACAGTTGTGGAGCTAAGCGTTCGACTAGCTCTTGCGCACACCGGGTGTTTCGGTGCTGGTAAAGTTCAGAGAGTCGTAGACGACGTTCCATTCCTTCCAGTTTACCCCACGAACGGGAACTGATTCTTCGTCTAGGCGGCGGCGGCTGAAAGGGGTGGAGCTCAACCAGTCAATTATATCGGACATGCAAATAGCAAATGAGAAGGTACTTATTCCCGTGTGAACTGAGAATTGTTATGGTTAGCAAGAAGAAAGGAAAGTCGATCTGTAGAACTTCCACGGAGATTTAAGTATGTCGCGCCTACATGTACTAGGCCGTCGTGATGATGAGGGTGATTGCAGCTGGGCTTGTTGCTGTTGAATGCACGGCAGGCCTTTGTGCCTTGTACAAAACTTTGCTCTGGGAGGAAGGCCTCCGAGATCATCTGCACAAGTGCCGCGCAAGATATCCATCGATAATTCATG
The DNA here is from genome assembly GCA_018902385.1 of Physcia stellaris. Lineage (NCBI taxonomy): Eukaryota > Fungi > Ascomycota > Lecanoromycetes > Caliciales > Physciaceae > Physcia > Physcia stellaris. The sequence continues at coordinate 134,339 of JABSSW010000024.1, read as the reverse complement.
ATCGTCGCCGCGTCAAGCCGATTGCCCGTCAGATGATCCTTGGCAGCAGAATAAGGGCCAATCGCATAGTCGCCGTCAGGGAACTGGGTATTCAACCACGAGAGAATCCACATGACTGCCAAGCTGCCCAGCATGTCATCGCGTATCTGTGAGCAGGGTGCGTCTAGCAGCGGCGTACTTCTGGATCAGTCGGCTGATATGCGTAGACACATTCTTAACCTTTTGGGCCTCATCAATCACCATTCTGTGGAATCCGCCGACCGCGTGAAAGTTGTATTTGGTCATTTCATCTTCATCAAGAGGATTTACCACATGACTATCAGTCATCATATCGTCATCATCTTCGAACCCGGGTTGCACTTGAAAAAGCCCATCAGTCTTGGAGTGTAGATGGCAAGATCATTGCAGCCTGCCTCAAGAACATACTTGTTCTGAGACTACTTCACGCGTACGGGATTCTGCAGCTAGCTGTCCATGCGTTGAAAATAGGCTCAAGAGGATGTCATCCTTGAAGAAGTTTAAAGATAGAGGCGATCATCAGAATGAAGACAAGATGGATGATGATGAGATTAAGGGGGAAATTCCCACACCGGCGCAGATGCGATCACTAATAGTCTTGAACAATAAGGTGAGTTCAGTCGGCTAAGCAGACAACGATAGAGAAAGAAAGGACAGAGACCTCATATCTTCCACGGGAACGGGATCTCCTGTCAAACTATACAAGAAGATGCGATCCAAAGCGTTTGGGAGATCAACTAGAGAAATTCTATGGACAGCAGGCACTTCAACACATTCCTCGTGATGATAGAGATATGAAGGCGCAGATGTTTTCTGATGCCAATGTTGAACAAAGAGACAAACTGATCTTGATTCATATTTGGGGTGAGGTTGACCATGTTCAGAATTTGTCCACCGATCTGAGTAATTTTGCCGTTGTGATTCAGCGACTCGTCCTCATGTCTGGAGACGCTCTCAATGTCCATAAGGCCGAATCGAACCTTGAACCAAGATTCAAATATCTGGACGACCAAAAGAAGCAGTCAAGTCCATGATGGGTTTCCAATGATACCTTCGAGTCTCTATTCAGTCGATCTCCTTTTGAGACATTGGGAGATTACTAGTCGTCAACATCCACTGGGTCGAATCTTCCCGAGTCGAAGCTTGGACAGGATCCGCGCGAGTGAGGCAGATTGCTCAAAGTTGTGACGAAGTAGAACTCTCCAAGGATCCTCGCATCATGCACGGCAGCTGCATAGCGCAGGTGCAAGCAACGTTCACACGGTTCTCATTGTCGACGAATCCAAGCTCGACCGTGTCGAGAATTATCATCTTTGCTTCCCTGAACTGAAAGCTGTCCACGGTGAATACCTTTGAAAGCGCATTGGCATTGCGAGGAATACCCAATTCAATTGTCATGCTCATGAGTATTGAGTCGAGTAATCCTCATTGTTGACCATAGGTCCTCGCAGACCACCGCACGTAAACTGCTTTTAGTTCAACTTTCCGAGTCTCCTAATGACGCGGAAGAGTGCTCCACTTCAGGTCCGGACAGATCATCAATCATCTGCCCTATTGCGATTATACGGACAACGTCATTCGACATCCCGAATCGCTCTCCTCTGCCGTGTCCGGAAAACTCTCAGGGGCATCCTCCTTCTTGCTTCTTCCCCACATTTTTGACCTCCATCTCTCTGCTCCTCTTTCCTCAGCCACGCCAGCCACTCATCAATCCACGCTAATATCATCTCTTTCGTGATCCACCCTTGATTCTCACGCCTCCACCTATTTCATCAAAGAGCTTGGGCGCGCCTCCGCGCTGATGTTTTGTTTCTTACTGGTGCCATCTCTTCGCGCGTGCATTCTCGCCAATAGTACCTCAGAATGCGCGGTACCAGTCCTCGGGCGTGAGACCGAAATAGTGAACACCGTCTTCTGGTACAGATCCCTTCGCCGCTGGTCAGAAGCTGATACATGGAGCACTGCAAATAATTCTTGTCCTTCGCAATTGTCAGCTTGACGTCAATACCGCTTGGCTTTTCAGTCCCTCCGATAGTTGCGTCATCTACATGCTGTGAGATGAATCGAAAATATGTTGACTCTGATGAGTGAGAGGTATCGAGGAAAGTAAAAGTCTCGTCTGATTCTCTCAATGAACACAAACGTTATATAAGAGTGCTTCCTTTCCTATTCTTTCTTCTCTGTTGTGAGAGGCATAAGATCTAAATTTTCTGTACTTCGGAGAAAAGATGATTTGAAAAACCCCACTCATTATATAAGTCTCATCCCGATAAGCATGACCCAGCAAGCTCTGATAATTCACGACGGCAATGACCGATTTGTAGTGAAATGGACAACGGGACAACCCCTCGAGATAGATCAGATCTGCCGCTCCATGGACAATCATGATGACGGGTTGATATCCCGAGTTGGATAGGCTTCTTTGAAAAGGGGATCGTGCGTTTGACGAATTTCTGAAAGTAAGCCATGTCGGCGAACTGGTTGTTCAATCCAGAGGCAAAGAACAGGGCGCACTACTAACTCCACGTGTTTACGTGCCAGATGAGATGATACATATACCAGATGGAGAACAGGTTTCCTAGTCTGGGTGGTTGAGTCATGTGTAGATGTGGAGGAGCTGTAGGTAGTCTAATAGTATAGAGAAGTACCAATAGAGAGGAGTGTTTGAATATGTAAAAGAGATGGAGAGAGGGAGGGGGACGGGGGTTTAAGTAGTTCACCGATGTCCCTGTTCGCCGTGATTCGAGACGTGACCCAGGAGTCACCACATCTCATCACGGTTTGGATAGTGAACGTTCCAGTGGATTAGCTGTGAAAGTTTCATCCTGTTGGCTGTGATCGTTCCAGTCACCCACTGTGAACTAAGGAGGTGAACATGCGTTTGTTGTGCTATCTTATTCTCCAGGATTACCACAGCGCGCAAACTCGATTAGACAAGACGAACCCAGTACGATCACCCAGAACGCCTGAAGTATCCAGATATGCATTCCCTCAACAACTGCAATGCACCGCTCTTAACCAGAACACATCACACACGCCTCCTTGTTCTCGATGCTGCCTATGTTGTTTTACCGTTAGCCAATTTCTAATCTCTTCGACAATCAATCAACAACGTTCAAGGAGCACTCACAAGCCAAAACCTTCTGTGCATAGATATCGCCCTCTCTTCCCTCCGACTCTCCCTCGACATCCTCATCCTGCTTCTTTACCGTCTCACTATTTATTTTAGTCAACGGCTCCACGTTCTCTTTACCTGGTGTATCTAGTGGATCAGTAGCCAGTTGCTTAGGGCTCTCTCCCTCCTCGGCATCAGCCTTGAAGGTGGGCAGGACTTTACTCTCTTTCTTCGAAGGCGGCGAGAGCTTTTCCGGCGGTGGTGTAGCGGTGGGCGTGGGCATACCATTGGTCGACGAAAGCTCGGTGGCGGCCCCCATAGACGGCTTACGAACATACATAGGGCGAGGGACCGAGGAATGAGCGTTAGAGTTATAGGCTCCTCGTGCACCAGATTGCTTCTTCGCGCTACCGTTTGTGCGTGCGATGTTGGTGTCTGCCACTTTGAGCTGTTCTTGGTCGACGGTAAATTGGATGGGAGCTGAGGCTGCCATGGTGCGCAGGTAGTACATTCCGGTCTTGAGGCCGAGTTTCCAGCCTGCGAAATGCATGCTTGTGATTTTCCCCATCGTTGGTTCCTTCAAGTGAATATTTAGAGATTGAGATTGGTCGATGAAGGCGCCTCGATCAGCGGCCATCTGGACGATGGTCCGTTGTGAGATTTCCCATACCGTCTTGTAGAGCGCTTTGATATCAGCGGGGATGTTAGGAATGTTCTGAATAGAACCTCCGTCAGCAATTATGCGGTTTTTCATGTTGTCTGACCATAAGCCCATATCTACTAAATCTTTCAGGAGCCATGGGTTGACAATCTGGAACTCGCCGGCAAGAACACGACGCGAATAGATATTGGAGGTGTAAGGCTCGAAGCATTCGTTGTTGCCAAGAATTTGACTTGTGCTTGCTGTGGGCATGGGTGCGACGAGTAAACTGTTGCGAACCCCATGTTTCGCAATATCCTTCTTCAGTGAATCCCAGTCCCATAAGTTGGTAGGAGTGACGTTCCACATATCGTATTGCAGAATACCTTGGGAAACAGGTGACCCTTCGTAAGTGGAATATGGACCCAAATCTTTTGCTATAGCGCAAGAAGCTGTTAGTGCAGCGTGGTAGATAGTCTCAAAGATCTGTTTGTTTAAGTGTCTTGCTTCAGGGGAGTCAAAAGGTAGGCGAAGCGCAAGGAAAGCATCCGCAAGACCCTGAACGCCGAGTCCAATCGGTCTATGTCTGAAGTTGCTTCGCTTCGCCTCCTCGACAGGATAGTGATTGATCTCGATGATCTTGTTGAGGTTGCGGACGACCACTTGGGTGACTTCATGAAGTCTACCGAAATCATATTCGCCTCGAGACACGTCGACATATGTAGGTAGGGCCAAAGATGCTAGGTTACAGACGGCAACCTCGTCTGGCGCAGTATACTCAATGATCTCGGTGCACAGATTCGAGCTTCGGATAGTGCCAAGGTTCTTCTGGTTGCTCTTGCGGTTACAAGCGTCCTTGTAGAGCATGTATGGATTGCCGGTTTCGGTTTGAGCTTCCAGTATTGAATACCACAACTTCTGAGCCTTGATCGTCTTACGACCGCGACCTTCTTTCTCATATCTAATGACGTTAGCGCATATGCAAGAAAGAGGGAGGTTGTTCTACGTCTCATAGAGAGCCTCAAACTCATCGCCATAAACATCGGCCAGACCAGGACATTCGTTCGGGCACATCAATGTCCAGTCTTTGTTTGCCTCGACTCGCTTCATGAACAGATCAGGTACCCAAAGGGCAAAGAAGAGATCACGTGCCCGGACTTCTTCTTTGCCGTGGTTTTTACGAAGGTCCAGAAACTCAAAAACATCTGCGTGCCAAGGTTCTAAATAGATGGCGAATGCTCCAGGGCGCTTGTTGCCTCCTTGATCAACGTATCGAGCAGTGTTGTTGAACACACGGAGCATAGGTACAATGCCGTTTGAGGACCCATTTGTGCCACCAATGTAAGATCCAGTAGCACGAATTCGGTGAATATTGACACCAATGCCGCCAGCGGTCTTCGATATGAGAGCACACGTCTTGAGTGTATCATATATACCCTCAATGCTATCGTCTTTGATGTCGATCAAGAAACAGGATGAAAGTTGTGGTTGAGGAGTGCCGGCGTTGAAGAGAGTAGGAGATGCATGGGTGAAGCATTTCTGCGACATAAGATTATACGTCTCGATAGCCTTCTCAATGTCTGAGCCATGGATGCCCACAGCCACACGCATAATCATATGCTGTGGCCGTTCGGCAATCTTCCCATTGAGTCGCAGTAGGTATGAGCGTTCCAAAGTCTTAAAGCCAAAATATTGGTAGTTGAAGTCTCGATCGTAAACAATGGCTGAATTCAGTTCCTCCGCATGCTTCATGATCACATCATGTGTCTCTTGTGATATCAATGGCGCTAATTTGTGATTGATGGGATTAACGTAGTGGAAGAGATCGTCGACAACCGAGGAGAATTGCTTCTTTGTCTGTTTGTGGAGGTTCGAAACTGCGATGCGAGCGGCAAGGATGGCATAATCAGGATGCGTGACGGTCATGTAGGCAGCTGTTTCGGCGGCCTGAAGAGACAACATCAGTATTCCATTGCTTACTTATTTTGGAAAGGGGCAGCGTCTCACCAGATTGTCGAGCTCTATCGTCGTGACGCCTTGGTACACACCAGAGATGACCTTTTGTGTGATTGCAGCGGCATCGACATGCTCCGCATCAAGGCCGTAACATAGTCTTGAGACACGGGCGGTGATTTTGTCGAATTGCACCCGCTCTTTGCGGCCATCTGTAGTTGTTTGTCAGCAACAGACTGGACTTGACCTGAACCGAGCGACGCTCGGATAGCGATCGTCTCAGGTTCCCTCCAAAGTCGACTGCGAGGATGCGTATGGGCTGACCTCGCTTGTACACGAACATGGTGGGGGTTGGGGATTTTCCACTGATGATGAGCGTGATGAGAATGGTAGGATAGGATGGTGAGCAAATAAGCAGCAGAGGGTCGACTCTTCTTCAGCCTTTGTGCATAAGTCTAAGGTATGAGTAGTTGAGGCCGCTTGAAAGGTCAAAGAGCTGCAGCTTGTTGACGTGGAGGAAGTGGGGAGCTGTGTAGATATTTAGGAGATGGGAAACGCGTCCATTTAGCGCGTTAAGTGTTTTCGCGAGTCAACGCCACTAATGCTAGTCCACATGCAGCACTAGGCAGAAAGTACGCTAGTTATGTAATGTTGGGAGTGAGGTAAGGTAAGGAACCCCTATCTCACCTCTACGCCGATGGTAAGCACAAACTCGGCAAATAACTAGCAAGACGGTGTGGCAAAAGACTAAGAGCTCAAGGTTCTATTCAATCTGTGATCCAAACATACTGCATCATAGTACTATCCTCCAATTCCCAATGATCCCATGCCGTTTTCGTCAGATCCTAGTTGCTATTGGAGTTGGACATACCATTGGTGTTACCATTGGTGTTGGGCATGCCATTGGTGTTGGGTATGCCATTGGTATCAGGTATGCCATTGGTATGAGGTATGCCATTAGTGTTGGGTATGCCATTCGTAACAGGTATACCATTGGTAACAGGTATGCCATTGGTATTGGGTCTGCCATTGGTGTTGGGTATGCCATTGGTGTTGGGCATGCCATTGGTAACAGGTATACCATTGGTAACAGGTATGCCATTGGTAAAGCCATTGATATTGGCCATGCCATTGGTGTTGAGTATGCCATCGGTGTTGGACATGCCATTGGCATTAGGTGTGCCATTAGCGTTGGCTATGCCACAGGTACAATTGACAGGATCTCTGGACTGGGGGCCAAACGAGACCCAATCGTGGTCACTGATCCCTAATCTCTCTCGCTCATCATTTGTCAACGCCTGATCTTCCTCCGGCCGGGAACGGTCCACTTCCTTGGCTATCAGAATAACGTAGTAAGGAGCACCACCAAAGCCGTTACCGGTACATAACACCCCAACCTGGAGGAAACATCCATTATCGTCATCCACCTGTTTCATCACGCGTATGTCGATTGGGCAACGGTACATATAAGTATACATATATCTGCCAAAAACCTGCCGGTCCCGAACCTGCTCAGGTGGCAGTGCCACTTCCAATACTCTCCGGTACTCCATTGATTTAGCGAAGCTCCGCCGTAAGTTTTGGTTTGAGCACCTTATACGGTGAACTCGGATATAGTCGTGATCGTCGTCGTACACGTAGTCACAGTTGAACGCTGCATACCAACCATTATATTGAAATTCAATGATGTGAGTGTGAGTCTCAGCGGACGACAGCAAGTCTACGAGTCTTAAGTAATCGTCCTCTGTGCCAGGTCCGATTCGTCCATTTGGGTTCCTTGGGTCCCAAGAGTGCCAAGCGATACGATAATCGGCATACGCGAATCGTGGCATCTTGGAGTATACGTTTGATATAAGTAGCTGCGGAAACATCAGCATGCATCGGTGCTTATGCGTTGGTAGAGGGCATATTACCTGCTATCTTCCTAATACTTGAAAGAATGCTTCAGCTAATCACACCCTACCTGAGTTGAGCGATGAGTTGTTCAACAGTGGTTGACTGCTGATTTGTTGTTTTCGGGTCGCACGCTTGCACCTTCCTGGTGACAAGTATATCGATACAAGGCAGGAGCAAGCTAGGAGCAAGGTGTGAGGCTAGAAAGTATCGTTACAATTGTGGCCAAGGAGGCCTCCCCGTATCATCAGGACTTTCAAGGAGTGCGTCATGAAACCGGAATTTTTCATCTGTTGCGTTTAGACGCTTTTCTTTGGAGGAAAACACTATCATTTACTTCCTACTTGTAGGACATAATCCATGTGTCAATCCCGAACAGTCATTTCTTCAAAGCCTTCTCGGGATCCTCTGCAAACTTTTTGCACCATTTATCCCACTCTCGTGCGCCCTTGCTCATCACGTTCTTTAGATCGTCCTTGACCTCGTTGGTCTCCCACTGCTCGTCCTCCCAGTTCTTCTCGCCTCCAGTCTGCGACGGCGCCCATCCGATAGACTCCAGAACCTCCGACTCCGTCGTAGCCGTTCCCCTACTGGGAAACAATTGTGAATCGCGCGCCGTACATTTGCTGCATAAATACCGATACAAGACCTCAATCCGAGGGTCTTGTTGAAACTGTAGATGAAGCTTGTCGCCTTGCATTTCCTGTTCTTCGGTCTCGTGATCCGTCACGCCGGTCTTGGTGGAAGACGTGAGTCTTTTTGTAACAGATCTGGCAGTCTTTGCACCACGAATCGAGGAGTATGCCCACACTCCATCCACCTCCAGCAACCCGCCAAACGGCCAAATCACGGTGGCTAGTATATCGATAGCAGCTGTGACAGGTAGCAGACCAGTGGCGATGACAGAGTCCCGTTGTGCCTTTGATTTTGCTCTCATCATGGTGTTGATAAATTCGACCTTGACTTGTTCAGGCGTTGAACCGTACGAGGCAGGATAGACCAACACCATCTCCTGTAGTCCGACCGTTTTGTGCGTACTGTCATCTTCATGTACTCCATCATCAGCGTGCCGACCGTCTGGAGAGCTCTGACGGCTTGAGCTTCCCTTTCCGTCAGGAACCCGATTCAGGAAATCCAGATTCGCCGTAGTTGTGAGACCAACAGCCTTGCTGATTCCACGCGTAGCTTTACTTTTGACACCCTTCCAGCTCGTAGTCTTGGCCGTGCTTGTCTTAGCTGCGCGAACCTCCTCTTGCCATTTTCTTTGAACCTTCTGGAGCTTTGGTTCTTTTGAGCCTTCGGCGGGTTTGGGGATTGGAGGTGCCGGAGGAGTATAGATGAGGAAGCGATCAGGTATCCCAGATGCAGGTGTATTCTTGAGCTGTGGCTTTGGGAAGGGAATTAGATAAGCTGTGAGCCTATGGGGATCGCGAGTGTAATGGATTGGGTCAATGTCGGAGGACCGCTCAATTGAATGGCGAGGCGGCAATGGCGGCCTAAATGATAGATCCTCCGAGGTATGTGTTTTTCGTCCGCTGAGAGGTGCGGCTTCAGACGGTTGGGACTGTTGTTGATCGACGAAGTTCGTAGGTGGAGGGTAGTGAGCTTCTTGATAATTAGAAGGAGGCGGCGGAAAGTACGGCACAGCTCCTTGAGCTTCATTTCGTGGGGTCAAGGCACCTGGAACTTGATTGACACCAACTCCACCGTGTACATGAGACTGCTCGGCCGGGAGGGGAATGGGAACACTCTGCTGCGGCTGTTGTCCGCTTGTCTGCTCATCCCGAAGTTGATGACTCGGCTGGTCGTGCCCTTGAGGATCGTAGCTTGAGTGCGGGTGGTATGCTTGATACTGTCCAGTGGGAATGTCTGGGGCTTGAGGGTTATAGTCTGGTGCTGGTGGAGGTGCAAAAGTTGTGGAATGCTGCTGTTGCTGCGATGGATGGTCTGGGCTTGTACCAGAGCCTACTTGATAAGATTGAAGGTACTGCTGGTTCAGAGGAACGCCTGAACCAATCTGGTATTGCGGATGCTGGTCTGACATATTTTCGGGCTTGGAGCAGGAGGTGGGTATGATTGAAGACAACGGCCAAGGTATTTGAGTAGGTAAGAGATGAGGACGTTCAGGACAGTGATACTGAAGGGAACTATGCTTTTAAGTCGTGGCGTCTTCAATTGATGCAAATGATCATTGATGGCTCAGTGAATTTGTAGGTTTCTATTTCTCGACGCAAGGGCTGACGTCCTCTCGGTCGTCATTGAACCTCAGCCACCGCTGTTATCGATAAGCACCGCCATAGAAACGAGCGAGCCAATAAGAAGTCGTCGATCATGTGCTTTCGCGTGACGCGTTAAGGAGACTACCTACAGGTCCCTCCTCTGCTGCGGCATCGACGCTCTACTTTGATGAATTAAAATAGCTAACACTTCTGGCTTTGAGACAGCGGTCTAAGGCAGCCAAGTTATTGCTGACGTGAAAGATCTAGCTCATGCGAACACATGAATCTCCTCGCTTACTACTAGCATATGATCACACTCCAACCAAGATGCTAATCCCCGGAACAGATTCCCAGCATACCTCTACCACACTCCGCCGGCATCGAGATCCACCATCTCTCAACCTTGCTCTTGTCCTCCTGTCCAGCACCTGTACCTCACGACCGTAGCAAGGCAAGCTGGACTTTCACTGCCTCAACTGATAGGCTTCCTTCGATACTTGGTCGGACTCTATCCAACAATGCGTTTACGGTTATGCTGGAGATGCGAGTTGAGGCGATCCCTGGTCATCTCTTTTGTGTTATGCTAGGCCCGATTGACTGTTGAATGATCCGTGGTCCGTCGATAGGATGAGGCTGTTACTGAGGGGTGGAAGATACGAGCCTGCTTGAAGCTAATTTAAAACCTACCATACGCAGATTGGTCCCATGGAGTATTTATACGTCCGGCATGCGTAGAGACTGAAATGGACTTCTGGCAATTATCTGCACATTGCGTACGTGTCCGATTGCTGGCAGAATGCTAGGCTCAGCTCGGCGAACCATCCCAAACCTACGTATACATTACCTCAATGCCGGAAAAAACAGGCTTCGGAGCGATCACGAAGTTGTCTCCCAATTCTGCGGTGGAGAATGCCATTGACGCACAAACCCATGAGATAAGCTTGAGTAGTCGCTTCAACCAGCATAGAGGACCACTTTGGAAGAGCGGTAAATCGAGGTCCACGTTCCTTTGTGTATTGGCAGGATAGTGGCGATCCTGGCTTCAACACGGCAGCAGACGAGATGGCGGACCTGTTCAGATCCGAGCTCTTATACTCTTAAGCCAAACCCAATTTCATCGGAGAAGAGTAAGCTGGCGTTGGAGCATGCGTCGTTGGCTTCTTGTTACAACATGAATAATCTACTGATCGTCCACTGAGGTAATTATGGCGACGCGGAGGATGATGCTGGGCTTGGTAAACAACAGTGGGCTACAGTGGCAGCGTATGTCTACCTCTACTATCCAGACTTAATCTTGCGCCTCTGGTCTTAATCGAGGCAGGCTGATATCAATGTACCTGAACAGCTGCCGATCCGACGGACCAAAGGTCGGTTGGTTTGAGCTCCAACTACGACTCTAGGAAGTAAATGCAGACAATATAGTGATCCCTGGATGCTGCTATATTTCACAGGCCGCTCGAGGAGATCTTTTTGATCGTTCGGTATTGGAGCAGAGACGATCCGGCCAATTCCTTGGATAAACCGAGATCTCGGTAAAATATGCAGCACTGTCGAGCTTTCTGCGGCTTTCAACTTTTGGTGGCACTTCTTTCGAGGTTGGTCTGATATGGGTACCTCTATCTATCTTCTCTGTGCGCAATGTTATTCTCTCTCTCCTTCTGTCTAGGTGGCTTCGTCCGCTCCGCAGCAGCCAACAACTGCTTTTACAGCCTCTGCCCACTACAATTGGGATCTGACTGCCGGCCCCGTTGCCTCAGGACTCCGCTCTAGTTCTACCACCTTGAACGGTATTCTCTCTTTCGTGAAATAGATTTGGCGTGCGAAACCCTTGGAATGAGGACCCAACTAAAAAGGTTAGCGCAAGGGGGCAGAGTCATCACCAGTGCTGCAAGTATTCAAACCATCGGCACCAACTTTACCTCCGGGCCTGCCATTGTGCTGTATTCTGATACCTCTACCTGTAGGAGCAACCTCCTATTTGAGTCGAAATGCGCACTTCATCACCTGATAGTATGTGCAGAATTTTAGAGCACAAAGCTAGACTCTATCCAGAGCGCACTAATTATCATAAATAGTCAATTGAAGAGGGGTGCACTTAAGATTCGCGCCTAGGGATCCCGGCAGCATAGCGCTCTAAGGGTACTTCCGGGCCAGGCTCTCATTAATCCTCAGTTAAGTGCCGCCTAGAACCGAAGTGCCATAGGTACCAGTGCACGAGATAGGTAGCTAAGGTATATATGCGGTGATGTGACGCGCATCAAAAGTCAATACATGTATCGCACGTGGTCCGCTGATAGGTGAATACTTTAGCACCTCAGCCGCAGGTAAACCCAACCACAGTCATTCCGCTAACACAATTCTACCTTAATCGACAATCTCACGAATTCAATCTTGATATCTTCATGGACAGACTTCTCCCCTCCCGTGCTTCCTTTCTCTGGCTACTTGCCGTGACACTAGCAGCCTATTATGTGTTAACACGATACTTCGAATTAGCAACCGGCTTCTTGACTGTCTCAAGCTTGTCTGTCATCCAGGCTGCAAACATGAATATATCGGTAGATCTAAGCTGGCATGCGCCAATTTCATCAAGTATCAACAGCCTCAGTTCAGCGATCAACGGTACAGGAACCTATGGCTTTGTTTACAATTCTTCTGCACTACCAGAAGACACCCCATATGGTATCTTGTTTTGAATCCTATCTCCATTTTAGTAGCTCAGATCTAATTAGGAGCGTACAACTGGTGCAATATGCCGCATGCTCGGCGCCCCGAATATCCAGAGGTGAACTCTTCGTATGTTCTCGAATACGTCGAAGTAATCCACCGACACCATAAGCGTACCCCCTACGCCGCCAATGCCTTTCCAGTCGAAGGTTACCCATGGTACTGCGACGACGAAGCTCTCTTCTACTACGGCGCCCCCTTACCGACTCCCGGTGCCAATCATTCCGCTAACACCTATTGGAGCGTATACACTTCCTCATCTAATCCTCTAGCACCGCGGGGATTCAACGGTACTTGTCAGTTTCCACAGATCACTCGCGGGGGCTTGACGACAGCTGGCAGCATGGCAGTGATCTGTACGGCGTCTACCATGACCTACTCGGGTTGCTGCCTGACAAATACGATCCAAACCTTGTTACTTTCCGCGTTACGAACAATATAATTACTTCCCAGGTCGCCAGCATGGTTACGTCAGGAATGTTTGGCGGTGAAGCGCAGCAGAACCTACCCTTGCTTGTTCAGCCTGCCAGCATTGACAGTCTCGAGCCCGCTTACACTTGCCTAGCGGCGACTAAAAGTTTCTCAGCGTACGGCCCCGGTAGCAATGATTCAGGCTGGACTTCGCATTTGAAGGCTGCCTCCGACCTATACGCAAAACTTGATAGCATTTCTGGTGTTTCGCCTATCGATTCAGGCTTCCACATGTCCTTTGACCATTACTTCGATAATCTCTCAGCGCGGCTCTGCCATGCAAAGCCACTGCCCTGCAATACCAGCAACCCGTCGCTCTGCGTTACGCAGGCGATGGCGGATGAGGTTTTCCGTTTAGGACAGTACGAGTACAGCTACTTTTACCGAGACGCCGGGCCACGCACGCTTGAGTATAGCACTGCCAAGTACGGCATATGGGTCGCGGAGTTGGCGGAAAATCTACGACAGGCGATGCTTGCCAATTACTCAGCCAGTGCCGGTGACAGGACAAATGGTGGCATTAGATATCGTCATAACATCGCCCATGACGGAAGCATTAGTCTTATATTGAGCATTTTGCAGATCGAAAAGATGGTATGGCCAGGTATGGGGAGTGAGGTGGTGTTCGAGCTGTACAAAAGGAAACAAAATCAGCAATACTACATCAGAGTGTTGTGGGGTGGACAGGTGCTGAGGAGTAGCAGCCCGACACTTGGTATCTTGGATATGCTTCCGGTCGAGATACTTATTGCCTATTTCGACGGGCTTGTAGGTCGAAAAGCAGAAAAGATACCCAGTCTGTGTAACCCGTGAGGTTTGGACAAGGACGTATTCTATTGTTGCTATTATTAGCGAACAAAGCCACAGTACATACACCAACTGCATCTCCCATTCAGTCTCAAGCAACTCGGTATTTCCTACACCAAATGAACCCGCAAATCTTACTCCGAACGAGTCCGCACTATTTACGCCAAAAGCAGGGTACACACCGCCTGCAGCCTCCCCTGCATCCAAAGTGGTACCCGCAATGCCTATCGTCTTCAACTCCACCAAGTGAGCGAGCATTGATGCTCCCGCCCCCTCCTAGCCCTCATGAAGAAACGACCCCCGAGAGTTCATTTCCTGATTGTCCAACTATACTAGGATCAATCACCATGCTAGAAGGGCCTGTAATACTAAAAAGTCGATATAGCGATACGCCAAAGCCGTTGGGTCTCCGGATTGCCACACCGAATCTTGTGCCAAATCTCGTGGAGACTACATGATTCCTTTACCCATCTACTCCGCCATCTACTCGGCCAAAGCCAAAAGCAGAAAGTTAGAAGCCTTACCTTACGACTTAAGGCTATCCGAGATGTACGCTGGGAAGTCCAGAATAGTAGGCTTCCTACTCACTCTACACCGCACATCAAGCAGAGCGAGTCTCCTTTAAAGCTCTCCTATCAAGCTTAAGTTACCTCGTGGTTCACACCCGAGGCCAGTCAGTACACGCCGGTGGGGAAGGACTCGGATCCGAAGATTTCTAGGGATAGTCTGAGAGGCAACCGAGACTAGCAACAGCCCTTTCCATGATCCCAGTACTAAGTGTGGCCTAGAAATCTTGTCAGTGTGCTTGAAGTCTTAATATCCACGCTCATTCCCCTTGCTGCCGAGATTCCCGTGATACCATATTTTCTTGCACTGGTATCTATGCCGCTGTTCACTTCTCCCTTTCTCATCTCCCACTCTCTTGACCCCTTTGGTGCCTAACATCCGGCCCATAAACGCTGTTCACCTCCCAGCTACGCACTACGAGGGCTAGCGATGCCGAGCCGGACAAAAGCACGTTAAGCAGGAGGGAGAAGTAGAATATCAGTTTCCTTGCTTGTCTATTCATTTCACCAAATCTTCGTCTTAAGCTTACTAATCCAGGGCAGGGGAGATCCGGCTCCTCCTACGCAACACTGCTCAGGACTACTGTAGTAGGTGAGGACATCGAATCAGTGGCTAACGCGTGGTTTCGAATACTGTTGACTATCTACGCTGCTCCCCCGCTTGTGGTATACCTCCTGCGCTGATTATTACTAGAAAAATGCACGCGGATTACCCTTTGGATTTTGCTTTTGGGAGGGGGGGTGTATTTCAATATTCTTATCCTTATTACGATGATGGGTTTTGAAATGAAGAAATGAAGAGCTGGGGACTATCTCTGTTAGTCTACTCGATGATTCCATGTTCTCTTGGAATGACAAGTACCTGTCGCGCATCTCTTTACTTATGTTTATCAAGACAGCATTTTCCGGACTTCCCTCCCCCCTTTCCCCGAACCAAATGAAAAAAACGAATGTGGATAGCAAATACCATCCATATATCCCTCGAGCCCATCAACTACACAAATCCCGTATACCCGAAAGCCTTCCCCCTCCCCCTTAGCCCCACGTCAACTGGTCCTTGGTCATTGTCGAACATCGAGGTCGTGATAGTCTAGTGCTCTACGCCGGAAGCTTCATTATTTTTTGGGGCAATATATCAATCGCTGATTTCTTTGTTTTTGTCCTTTTTTGTTTGCAGTCTCGGGCTTTGATACGCAATGCCTGCGGAGCTTTCCGGAACGGAGAAGATTGTCGATATCAGCACCAGCACCAGCACCAAGCATGAGTACAAGGGTCTGGAAGTAACAGTAGGAGAAGGAGAAGGAGGAGGCAAACCCTTATCCCCTCCCCTCCCTTCCCCCAAATCTCGAACCCACACCCAGCCTACATCCTCATCACCGCCCACTCCCTCCTTTTCCGTAAATCAGCTATCATTATCTCAGTAACCTAACCCAACCCAACCCAACCTTTCCAGCATCCTAATCCCGAACTCTCTGTCCGAAACGACCAAAACTGACGATGCCACCTTCTTCTGGAACACATATCCCACGCACTGGTGGGGCTCATTTTTTGCCAAGGCAATACCTAAAAGTGAGCCCACACCACCAGTGCGTGGGATACCCGTCGTAAGCACGAGTCAAATGATTTCCTGTTTCTTGTTTAACATGCTATGCTATGCTATCTATCTATCGCTTCTTTGGAAAGGGGGAAGGGGGAAGGGGGAGGGGGAGAGGGGAATATACATGCGTTGCGGAATGGAAATGGAAAATGCGAGATTGTGGTGGTTTAGCTGTGTCTTTGCAATGCCATCCCCGCCTCTCCCCTCCCCCTTGCAGATATGATGGTCCCCGAGAGTTATTATCGTATTGTGCACTTCTATCACGTAATCTTTCCGCATCGAGGCTATCTACTCAATCCCATATGTAGACCCACCACGTCTGATCGTAAGATAGCCACCTCTTCCCCTGTTCTGGGTTCGGAACATTCGCTTTCGCATGCGCTTGATAACGTACCCTCCCCAAGAGGGTTGCTGATCCTGCACAATGGATGGTATAGTATGCTTCGAGCCGAGGATAGACAGTAGGCGATTATATTTCATCTGTCAGCTTTTATCTTATCGCCGGAGAAGGGGGGAATATTATTACATCGCAGATATAGATTTCTTTGGCTGCAGCCTCATCATTTGTGTGTATTCTAGATTTTTAGAGGTAATCCCCCGGGGCTCTCGCTCCAATCTTTGGATCTCGGTCAACGGTAGAGGAGTATCGGACGCTGAAGGATTCAGTGTCTTACCCCCGGGGTTCGTGGATGCGGAATGCAGCGGCTGTTGTAGGTGATCGAGCAAGCATTCTCGGGCGTTGGGAAGTGGAAGCTGACTTTTACGTCTTTCTATGTGGTTTGGGTGGGAGTTAGGGGTTGGAAAATCGCCTTAGGAATGCTTCAAATTATTCGACTGGGCAGAGAGAGACAGCGGACTGGTTTTTGTGGGCTTGGGGAATGTTGGGAGCGCTTGGACTTCGTTTTCTGTAGTGCAAGGGGAAACGGAGAGTGCGCTCACAGATGGCGGGGGAGGGGGGATATTCGTCTGTTTGGTGTCTTGTTCAAGGAATGGTGTTGGAATCGGGATGCTAGAACTCGCATTTACTACTCTGTTTTTGAATGGACATGATTAGCAGGATCAAAGCGTCCCAGAGTGATTTGCAGCAGGGTTTGTTCAGCGGCCTCTTTTGGGAGTAGATTACTGAGTCGAAAAGACTCTGGTAGAGATAGGTTACGGAGTACAATTCTGGCTAGAGTGGAGATCGGAACAATGGAATAAAAACGCCCCCGGAAAGATTGTAATGCTAATGGTTGAAAATAAGCGTACAACCAACTTGTAGCGACGAGAGCTAGCCTTTCGGAACAGGTGAAGGACAACCGAACTCCATCAATGTTGTGTACGTGCACCCGGCTCCACAACCAGGACAGCCGAGTGCTCTAATTTTCCAACCCGTCTTTCGCCGACCTAAATATGTATCCAAAGCCACCATCCAACGATCTTCACATTTCATCACCGATGAGCTCTAGTATGGTTAGGATCCTGCGCCTGTCCCTGCCCTTCCATACTCTCCGGCGCTCTCGGCCCCACCATCCAATCCTCCATCGCAAGCCACTCGCTCCAGCTCTTCTCCGCGGCCTCAATCTCCGCAATGACCGGCCCCTGCAACGGTCTCATGAAGGGTACCGTTTCCAGTGGCAACATATCGTAGTCCCTCTTCACGCTGGCCCAGCCGCCGCTCTTCGCAGCGAAGAGATAGTTTCTCCGCTCTTGCTCGTGTAAGGGACCTACTCCCGCGGCCCAATCGTCGCCGAAGAAGCCGTGTAGAACGCCGGGAAAGTCGAGACCTGTGACGACGAGCCGGCGCAGGTAGGGGATCAGGGAGACGGAGGTGAATGAGGGTGGCGTGGGTGTAGGGGATGGACGGGGGCCGAAGATGTTGGGAGTGGATGGCGGACGAGGGTTGGATGAAGGTACCGCTCCCACGTGCTGGAAGGGGAGGTGGATGTTCACGAAGGCGGCGACGGCTTGGACGGGGCCCGATTGCTGCGCGTGTTCGACGAAGTAGCGCTGGCAGGATTGGTACTTGGGATACCAGTCGAAGCTATTGTGTTCCCATCAGCCTTTGTTGACAGATATGAAACCCCAGGAAGTGGATTTTACATGTCGAATTGAGGGTCGTCGGCGCGGTTGGCGGCGGAATCGGAGTTGGCAGGCGTGTCAAGGCCTGCGAAGCCAGCGTATCCGAACTGGTCGGTCGCATTGACGCTGTAGGAGTCGATTGGATTGTCCATCTCCTGTAGCAAGACCGTTAGTACTGTTACTCTCTGCGGAGGTGGCGGAACAGAAAGGGTATACCTTGGCCGACCAGAGCTCCTTGTAATTGTTATCAAACTTTTTGTGGCGCGTGTCTCGGTGAGCTTATAACTGTAGCCTCAATGCAACTTTCTGGTATGTCGAAGCGCCACAGGAGATGCTCGCTGTGAACGAGGCGGGTGTACATGGAGACGATAGTCGTTGACGTCGACAGTCGACCCTTGGGCGGTAGATTGGTTGAGTAACACGAGCCGCGTAATTTGCCCCCGGAATATACAGGAGCAGAGACATGGTGGAAGAAGGTTCTGGGTTGATTTAGACTCGATAAAGTGGGCTACTATAGCTGGATTATCCATTGGGAGTTGATGTTCATCAGGAAGACGGCGACTTGGGGCGCTCAGGGGGCTTGGCAACGCCACTGGTCTCCATCCAGCCACCTGAAACATTCCGCTCTCGCCGTTTTGCCGCCATACTCTCATTCGGCTCTTCATCCTCTATGGAGTTCAAACTCGTACTCACATCACTCTCTCTGTGACGGTGGAGTTGTAACATTCCACCATCATGGGATTCAGCCTCATTTGATGCACAGCAATGCATGCTTGCTTCTAGTCTTGTCTGATTGGATCCTCATATCTCTCGACATTATGATAGGTCGATGCAGATGTTCTCCATTAATCGACCGTTAGGGCATACATGTACGGTATAGGCTATAGCTGATCATTCTGCGGCTTCGGATGATCGTCCGTCGCCCTGGACTTGTTCGGTTAAACCGAAGATCAGCGCCAAGCTACAATTGTACCTCGTATTTGATAACGGCAACAATCTTCATCGCATGCTCATGATGAGAGTCGTGAGTACAAGGAACTTTTTCTAGGTAATCGTGTTGCACCATTTCGCGAAACAAGGCCACGACACTGCATGTACGACTTACTGCTTGTCTCAGAAGCATTGTTTCTGTTCCTCTATGCTTGTGCCAGGAATCATTATTGGTTCACTTAATCCATTCTCATGTCTCATTCCAGGCTTAAATGCACGCTTGATAAAAATGCATCATTGCTAGTACTCCGTACTCTCTTTTTTCTTTTAATGAATGAGACCCCGATAGGGCTGACGCCAAGGACCGACGTCGTCATGGTCTTTCTTCAGTAATCGGATTGTTCGACGAGACATTCAAGCAATGTCAACGATAACAAGGTCCAATTAATTCAGTTGAACAAGACAAGAAAGCAACTGTCATTCAGCTAGAGTCAAGGCATGTGTCACAGGATGATGAAAATCTTGAAGATTAACATCGTTTTATCTCCTGACGCGTGCAATGAGCTTTTCAATGAACTCGGCATGTCTTGTACACATTTGGGACTATATCTGTCAAACGGGCACTTGAAATATCCTACAATTCCTTTTTAAACGACTGTCCTTGCCGTCAGATCTTTTCGTCATATTGCTCATGCTCATGCCATGACTCGTTGAGTCGCCTGCTCATCAGATTTTCCTTCAGACTTGACGGTCAGCAAGAGCATCCTCACTATCCTCGCTGCAAAGCTAGTCGAAAGCGTCAAGCAAGTCTTCAACCGCATCTTTCGTACATTCTTGCCTGTTCCCGTATTACAATTACCCTCATAATGATCGCTCCCAAGCCGACTCATTCTGCAAGAGTCCACCATATCCGACAGAGGCAGCGGTATCAACAGCAACACCGGTGCACTGCCACTCCGCATCAGCATCACCTACAGGCTTGAGTAGCACCACCGATTGCATTGGCTTCTCATCAAGCGCCAAAATGTCCAGCTTCGCACCGTTTTGCGGGTGCCAGCACTGGCATCAGCGCGCTCTTCGGCTCATCACCCACTTGTTATTCTGATAACAGCCGCCTCCACAGTCGAACACCGTTGTGACACGGAATGATCCTGCTATAGGGCCTACATCACAGGTGGCATAGATGGTGTTGCCGCCACGGACGACCTGTTGCATATTGCACCAGTTTTCAAGGTCCTTGTAGTCCCAGCCATGCTGGTCCGGCTCACCGGCGGGCTTCTGCTGGCAATACTGGCAATTGTAGCCCGCCCAGTTGCAGCTGGTCAGACACGAGTCATCGGAGATGTAGTGGCATTATTGATTGCTTGCCCCCTCCTGGATACCTTAGGTACTTACTGAGAACTCGGTAGGGCTGAGACCGAGGACCGACGTCATCATTCACTCGAATCTTTTCAGACACATAAAGATTGTAAATTAAGGGTGACAAGGTCTAATTCTTCCTTTTGAAAATGAGCAAGCATTTTTCTCTCAGCTCGAGAGTCGATGTATGTATCACAGAATAGTTCTAACAAAGCCTTCGAATACCAAGGTCAAGTTCGCTGACGCGTGCAACAAGCTCTCCAATGGCCTTAGCATGCCTTGTATACATCTGGGAGTATATCTGACTTCAGGTCGCGAGACATCCAACGCAGTTAAATGGGCACTTGAGGTACCTTTGCGATAATTGTAATCCAAAGAGAGCCAGCTAATCAAGATTCAGGCGGGCTATCGAGCGTAGGGCCATCACGCTCTCCGCTCCGACCATTGTAGCTAATCTACTCGTAGCATCGACTCGGCGCAGATGTATCACAACGAAAAAGAGGTCGGACGTTCCATTCTGTCATTTCTTTCCAGCAATAGCAACACCACAGGGCTCAAGCGCGAAGACATCCATTTCACATCCAAGCTGGCCAGCAATACCAGCTACGAGGCAGCGCGTAGGTCTATCAAGCAGTCGGTGAAGCAGTGTGGCTTGGGCTACATCGACCTTTTCCTGCTTCATAGCCCATACGGAGGCAAGTCCCAAAGGCTGGACTGTTGGCGAGCAGTCGAAGATGCCATTGACGATGGCGAGATCAAGACTGGAGGTATCAGCAATTTCGGAGTAAAGCATGTAAGATCTTTCTTTTTCGGCACGAAGGTGCAGCATTCCTGATATCCGTAGATGGAGGAGCTCCTGGCTTCCAAACCAAGGATCCTTCCCGCGGTCAATCAGGTGGAGGTTCACCCTTTCAACACCAGAGCGGAGATCACGTCCTTCTGTCATGCTCACAACATCCTGGTGGAAGCATATGCCCCACTTGCACGAGCTCTTCGGATGAAACATCCCACCATCGCCTCGCTCTCGCAGAAGTATTCGGTGACACCAGCGCAGTTGATGATCCGGTGGAGCCTGCAGCACGGCTATGTACCACTTCCCAAGAGTGTCTCTAAATCGCGCATCGAGGCGAACGGTGCCATCGAGGGTTTCGAGATCCAGGCTGAGGACATGAAGACGATGGACGGTCTGGATGAGTACTTGGTGACCGACTGGGACCCGGTGGACTGTGACTAATGCCAACCCGCGAATGTGGTGGCAAGGAGGGTACTCGTCCAGAGTCAAAGCCCATCGCAGCGATCTTGGGCCAATATTTCTCAGGCGATGCCAAAGGGTTCTGAGCAAACCTTTTTAATAAATTCATGATCCACCCACGCGATGACAGACGGCATCTCAAGCCGGCGCCCTAACCCTCGGACTAGTCATGAGAAACAAGGCTGGCGGGCTGTCTTGGCAGGGCTGGACCAATAGCAGGACAGCGATAAGGAAGAGCGGGGTGGAATTAGTGCTCCATCAACGTCACCCGTGCCCCTGCCACCCCACATCAATATCAATCGCCCTCCTCCAAGCGACTAAACAGCCTTTCCACCCACCACTAATGCCCGAAACCTCAAGCTTCACTGGGGTCCAGATCAAGCATCTCCGCTGCATGATCAGACACGGCCACAAAAGGCAAATGGCAATTGTCATTTTTGTGACGCCCGGATCATCCCCAGCTTCTCCACACCCCCTTGCCAAAGCTCCTGCTCCTTCGTCGATTGGTCGAAGCTGTCGAAGCTCTGTCATAGCTTGCCGTTCCTAGTCTTTCTTTTGTTGATCGATCAACATGTGCTTTTGACATTTTCTTTCGACACTCCGTTCCTGTTCTCTTGCTCTTCATTCCCCCTTCATAACTACATTGTGACCTTAACATATACCTCGTAGCCCCATTCTCAATAGTTGAAGTAGAATTCTCAAAGTAAACAACATGTCTAATCTCCCGTCAGAACCCGAGTTCGAGCAAGCCTACAAAGGTAGAGCACGAGCGCTCGCCGATATCGGCCAAATGGGCAAAGCTTGCTAACACCATCACAGAACTTGTTTCCACGCTCGAAAACTCGTCACTGTTCAAAAAGCACCCAGAATACAAGACCGCCCTCAAAGTTGCCGCCATTCCCGAACGTGTGATCCAATTCCGTGTTGTCTGGGAAGATGACAAGAACCAGCTGCAAGTCAACCGCGGCTACCGTGTTCAGTTCAATTCCGCTCTGGGTCCATACAAGGGCGGTCTACGCTTCCACCCCACTGTCAATCTATCCATCTTGAAATTTTTGGGATTTGAGCAAATCTTCAAGAATGCCTTGACCGGACGTAAGTGCCTTCACTTCTATGGACTTTCGCAGTAACGCCCGTCAGTTCTGGTAAGGCTGACAAGAGCTCCTATAGTAAATATTGGCGGTGGTAAGGGCGGAGCAGATTTCGACCCCAAGGGCAAGACGGACAATGAGATCCGCAGATTCTGTGTATCTTTCATGACGCAATTGAGCAAACATATTGGAGCTGATACCGATGTGCCTGCCGGTGACATTGGTGTCTCACCTCGTGAAATCGGCTGGCTGTTTGGCGCCTACAAAGCACAGAAGAACGTATGGGAGGGCTGCTTGACCGGCAAAGGTGGAACATGGGGTGGGAGTTTGATCCGACCTGAAGCTACCGGCTACGGTCTTGTTTACGTAGGTCCCCATCAATGTCTTATGGGTATTGTCTCTCTGCCAATAGGAAGCTAATCTGGCTGTGAAGTACGTCCAGCATATGATCCAATATGCCTCGGGCGGCAAAGAATCTTTTGAAGGGAAAAAGGTTGCCATCTCTGGCTCTGGAAACGTAGCCCAATACGCTGCTCTAAAAGCCATCGAACTAGGAGCTACGATTGTCTCCTTATCCGACAGCAAAGGCACCATTATTGCCACCGACGAAAAGGGCATTCAGCCCGAGGAAGTACATTACATCGCCCAGCTAAAGGTCGAGCGCAAGCAACTCACCGAGTTGACGACATCAGAGACTTACAAAAGCCGCTTCAAGTACGTCGAAGGGTCTCGGCCATGGACTATTGTAGGGAAAGTAGATGTTGCTCTACCATCGGCGACACAGAATGAGGTTTCCGGCGACGAGGCCAAGGCGCTAGTTGAAGCCGGTGCGAAATTCATTGCTGAGGGCAGCAACATGGGCTGCTCGCAGGATGCGATTGACGTCTTCGAAGAAGACCGTAAGAGCAAGAAGGGTGATGCCATTTGGTATGCTCCTGGTAAGTGCAATACTTCAAGCAATTTCTTTACCGCCTCTACGATTCTCTCCTCTGACGTCAATGTAGGTAAGGCAGCCAATGCCGGTGGGGTCGCTGTCTCGGGGCTCGAGATGGCCCAAAACTCCTCTCGAGTTGCGTGGACTGCGGAAGAAGTCGATAACAAGCTCAAAGGTATCATGGAGTCATGCTTCAAGAATGGCCTCGAGACTGCCAAGGAATACGTTGAGCCCGCTGAGGGCGAGTTCCCGAGCTTGGTTGCTGGAAGCAATATTGCCGGATTCAGCAAAGTGGCCGCTGCTATGTTGGCTCAAGGTGATTGGTGGTAGACCAAGTGCGAGATGATTGGGATGGAAGTGCCTGGGATTGGGAATGATCTTGATGGATAGCGGGTCACGAAGAGAATTGCCAGATGTTGGAAGTAGTGTGCAAGCCGTATTGATAGTGTGGGATTGTAAATAGAACAAAAGCAGTGGCAAGATATCATCTTCTTCTCGCTTTTCTCATGCTTTGTGAAAACCAATCACATAATAATCACAGCTTATTCGTGGGATCCCCAGAATGGCTTTTAACAAGTTCCTCCCTAGTGGTAGGTAGGCCAAATAATCACCGTCAATTCTAGATATTCTGCTTATAGCATTCATCTAGCGCTCATACATTATCAATAATTAAATTATTCCGCAGATTGGATCCGATCAAACTGAACAGCTCAGCTCGATAAATCTTCGGCGGTGGCTGAAGAAGGCAATAGGGTTGTGAGATGCTCGCGGATGGTTAATTAGGGTTATGATCGACGTCACATGCTTGCCTTTCTTCCGACAGCTCCGCTTCGGTGATCTCGTCTATCGTAGAGCTTCAAATTCTTTGGCACCCGTACCTTATCTTATATGTTTATTTGCTTTTGCTTGTGACACCTGAGATGCGTCAATTGTCCCTCCTCCCAGCAGCCGCGTACGCAGGTGTCTGGTAAAGCCGCTCCAAGAGTTGGTCCAAACACTCGAGTACCGCTAACATCATTCTGTCTTCCCTTTTGCACTGGGTGTACTACACCATCTTGGAAATGGCCGCCCGCCCGTCAAGTCGACGACTCCTTCGCCCTCTTCTATACGCCTCCGCCGCAACTGCTGTAGGAGCAGGCGGTCTTTACATCTCCTACCGTCCTCGAAATATTCCTGGCCAAGAGGGCGCCGCGGTTCCTCCCCCAAAGTATGGCGAGGGTGGACAAATTTCTGTACCTAGGTTTCCGCTGGTAAAAAGCCGAGAAGAGCAGATTGCCGATTTGAAGAAGAGCTCGGGCATACGGGATACCGTACAAAAGACCAAGAGTGTCCTGAGCAATCTGGCAGGCAAGGGAGATGCTACTTTACAAGAGGCTGCAGGAGATCAATCAGAGCCTTATGATCTGCTCATAATTGGTGGTGGTGCCACGGGTGCTGGCGTTGCGCTTGACGCAGTCACCCGGGGGCTAAAGGTCGCAATGGTCGAAAGAGACGATTTTGCGTGTGGCACAAGCAGCAAGAGCACGAAATTGGTTCATGGAGGCGTACGATACTTGGAAAAAGCAGTCTGGGAACTTGATTATAACCAGTCAGTGGCTTCTAATACGGAATATCTCGCGGGCGAGGTTGACAAGGTCTAGATACAAGCTCGTTAGGGAAGCGCTGCGAGAACGGAAATACTTTTTGGACACCGCACCACATTTGTCTAGTTGGCTACCCATCATGATACCTATTCAGAAATGGTGGCAAGCCCCTTACTTTTGGGCTGGTACCAAATTTTACGATTTCTTGGCTGGATCCGAAGGCATCGAAGGTTCATATTTCTTGACGAAAAGTAGGGCAATGGATGCTTTTCCCATGCTTCGGAAGGATAATCTGTTTGGCGCACTGGTATACTATGGTGAGGGATTGCCGAGAAAATGCAAGAAATCAGGAGACACTGACTTTCTGTAGATGGTGCACACAATGATTCCAGGATGAACGTCTCCATAGCAATGACAGCGGCTCTGTATGGCGCAACAGTGGTAAATCACGTCGAAGTCACTGATCTCATCAAAGATGCAAATGGAAAACTCTGCGGGGCACGGGTAAAGGACAAGATTCAAGAACGGAACGGGAAGAAAGGGCAGGAGTTCACGATCAGAGCGAAGGGTATCGTCAATGCTACAGGGCCTTTCACCGATTCGATACGAAAAATGGATGATCAATCAGTCCAAGAAATTGTCGCCCCTAGCTCTGGTGTTCATGTCATTCTCCCCGGCTTCTATAGTCCTTCCAAAATGGGTCTCATCGACCCTAAAACATCCGACGGACGTGTGATATTCTTCCTACCCTGGCAAGGCAATACTATTGCTGGCACGACAGATGCCCCTACTAATATTACCCCAAATCCAATAGCCGGCGAAGAGGAGATCAGGTGGATATTGTCAGAGATCCGTAGCTACCTCGATCCCAGCCTCAACGTAAGACGTGGTGACGTCCTTGCTGCGTGGTCCGGCATCAGACCCCTAGTTAAAGACCCTAAATCGAAGAATACCGAGTCTCTCGTCCGCAATCACCTCATCACAACCTCTGAATCCGGACTCTTGACCATTGCTGGAGGAAAATGGACGACATACAGACAAATGGCCGAAGAAACAGTTGACGAAGCTCTTAAACTCTACAACCTCCAGCCCAAGCCCTTGGCTCAAGCACCCCGTATCAGTGGGTCAGAACTAATCGACGACAGCGCCCCGCTAGACGGCACTTGCCAAACCCACCAAGTTCGACTCATCGGCGCACACGGCTTCTCGAAAACCCTCTTCATCAACCTAGTTCAGCACTTTGGCGTCGAAACCCACGTAGCACAGCATCTCGTCGAGTCTTATGGGGACAGAGCCTGGACCGTCGCCGCCCTCTCATCGCCTACCGAGAAGCGCTTTCCTGTTCGCGGGATCAAGATATCCCAGCTTTATCCCTTCATCGATGGCGAGGTACGGTACTCAATCCGACACGAGTACGCGCAAACCGCCATCGATGTGTTAGCACGCAGAACGCGGCTTGCCTTCCTCAACGCACAAGCCGCGCTGGAGGCGTTGCCGCAGGTCATTGATCTCATGGCTGAAGAGCTTAAGTGGGATGGTAAGCGCAAGGACACGGAATGGAAGGACGCGGTGCAATTTCTGGCGAGTATGGGGTTGGCGAAAAGCAAATTGAGTGTGACGAGGAAGGATGTGGAGGCTGGAAGGGCGGGCGAGTACGATGAGCATGAGCGCAAGCTGTATTCGAGACATGGTAAGATAATCTCTTTTGTGATTGGACCTATTTGTCGGACGGCAGGCTAATTCGGATTACCTTAGATGCGCCCGCGGATACCCTGGAGAGTGACTCGAAGCTTCAGCCTGGCGAGAAACCTATCATCAAGGCTGATTCGCCGCTTAATAAATAGTTCGGAACATCAAGCTGTGTACAGTTATTTATCGTTAGCGTTCTGGGATATAGGTATAGGGAAATTTCTGGTCTAACTCAGCAACGCATGTATGTATCTTTTCTTCTGCACATAAAATCCAAATTGAGATCTGAACACTTTTCACATTCGAGGTTATTACGGCGACACAGGAGAAGGATTTTTATCATGCCCCCATTATACGCAGCTTATGGAAAGCAAGGTTCCCGTCCATATCGTGTCAGTCATGGGCAACATACCTCAAGACTACACCCCAACACTACAATTCCATATTTCAATTTCTGCCCAAGGCTTTGCGTTCTCGTGGCATATGTCTTACCTCCCTTGCCGAGTCTCACGCCATTTGCTCCACCGAGTCCGCGCGGGTTCTTAGATGAATAGCATGAACTTCATAAAAAGAACCACGAAAGGATTGAGGGTCTTCATGCTGACTGTTAAAGCTACCGTACCCCTGAATATTATGGAAATGACCCCATTTGCTCTTCATCTTGCTACGATTAGTTGGACACCTCTCCCGCCTTACCGTGAATTTTGAACAGTTTGTCGATCAACAAGGATCGATTGGTAAATTTCCTCCAGTGATGAAATACCGACAACAAGTGGCCATTTCGTGTGGCTGGATCGACAATAATACGAAGAGTAAATGTCATGTAAAAGATTATCGTCCGATCTTGACGGTGCTTTTTGGAATTTCGTCCCATACTGGGTTTTGGAGGAGGCGTTGAATGCCCTTTCGGGGTGTGTGTCATCCGCGAGCTCCCGAGCATTTCCCAACTATAAGTACCTGTCCTCACCCACTTCTTCACTCCCTACTGAACCAAAAGTTCTTCATCGTTGTAATGCAACGTACCATTTCCGAACGCAAGATCATACGCCAACTTGTCGCTTTCCGTTCATAGAATTTCAGGGTACGATCCATGCTGGCGAGTGTCCCCAAAATATTCGCTTACTTCAGACCAGCAAATCGCTCGAATTACAAGAGCAGTACCAAGAATCTAACTCACCATGGCATCAATCGAAGAACAAGATTTCTCAGCAGCCGCCCTAGGCTCCGCTGACGCCTCCCTCACAACCCCAACTCAAGCCTCTTCCCTCCGCAAAGGCGGCTTCGTCCTCTTAAAGGGCCACCCATGCAAGATATCCGCCATGTCAACTTCCGCACCGGGCAAGCACGGCCACGCCAAAGTATGCATCGAAGCCTACGATATCTTCACTCACAAGAAATACGAAGACATCAGTCCTGCGCACGCGAATGTCGACGTCCCCGTTGTGGTGCGTCGAGAATATTTGCTTTTGTATGTTGATGGAGGATACTTGAGTTTGTTTAATAACGATAGCGGGGAGACGAAGGACGATGTCAAGTTGCCTGAGGGAGAGGTTGGAGAGAAGATTGTGAAGCTGTTTGGGAGGGGGAGGGGAGGGAAGGATATCTTTGTGGTGATCGTGGGAGCTATGGGTATGGAAATGGCGATGGAGTGCAAGGAGGTTGATCGTGCTTGATGGCATACTGGGTAGAGGTTTCTCATCTCGTGAATGTCTTGCAAGGAAGGCATTCGGATATTCGGCAGTAGACTTAGAAGAATAGTCTCGAAGACAAAACTTTTGGACTGTATTGTTTGTAGGAGAGCGAGACAGATTTTGCTTCGGTGAAAAGTCTTGGGATGTGTCTCAGAGAAAGGCTACTAAGGGGAAGGCCGGGAAACTATATATAGAAACAGCATAAGCATAGCCGACGAAACATACTGAAAATGTTTCTTCAATCTTCCGCTCGCGAAAGCTAGGCGCAACTCAGCATCTCGGATATCTGCATCTGATCTTGGAAACTTCCTCTCTGGGTATGAGTGAGTACATCTCCACAGCTGTGATCTGACATGAACCTAGGGCGTTAATCCTACTCGGAACTCTTCGCCATCAAGATATCCGCCCCGCCACGTCAGCGTCCAAATGTGCCATCGCGCGTATTGTTTTTGCCGCGGGGCTCTCACGCTCCTCTCTTTGTCTTCAGAATGCTTTATGCGGTTCTTCCGATGTATCGTTCCGGGGCCGAGCCTCACAAATGCGACCCGTCTGAGCATACGCGGTTTCTTCCCGGTACGTTGTATCTATTAAATGCAGTAACTTCTTCCAAATTGTCATCCCAGTCACCTCATCTCTCCTTACAGTGGTCGTTATTCTTCTGGGATCTTTTGCTATCCATTGCTTTTTTCGATAGATTTCTTTATCATCAGGACAACATCCAAAAAGCTGCCCATCCTCCACAATGTCCCTCTCTCTGTTTCTTCTCCCCACTCTGCTCCTTGCCCTCGGAGCTCACAGCTATGCGCTGCCAAACCCTCAAGCTGCAACTATAACCCGCGCCCCTGCCACCGGAGCCACACCTGCAAAGCTACCAGCAAGCACCTCCGGCACAGACTATGTGGATTACTCGGCTTACCTGGCGTCGGAAAGCAGAGCATACGCTTCCGTGACAGCGGAATGGTACAGAACGGCCAAATCTTCCGATATAGCGGCTCACGTGTCCGAGGTGAAAGCGGAGAGCGCGGACTGGGCTGCTTTCACTTCGGATCTGTATAGGACGCTAAATTCTGCGGAGCTGGCAGAGGAAAGCAGACAATACGCTTCCGTGACAGCGAAATTCTACAGGACAGCCAAAGCTTCCGATTTAGCGGCTTTAACCGCGGATCCGTATGAGACGGTAAATCCTGTGGCGGAAAGCAGACGATACGCTTCCAGGACAGCGGAATTCTACAGGACGGCCAAATCTTCCGATATAGCGGAGCTCAATTCCGAGCGCGCGGCGTGGGCTGCTTTGACCTCGGATTCATATGAGACAGTGGATCCTGCGGAGGTAAGCAAACAATACGCTTCCGCCACAGCGGCATTCTACGCAACAGCCAAAGCTTCCGATATAGCGCGTCTCGCGTCTCAACGGAAGGAGGCAAGCGCGGAGTTGGCAGCTTGGACCTCGGACCTGTACAGGACGCCAACTCCTGAGGAGGCTTCTTCCCTCTCCGCCGAATGGAGACAGTATACCAGTCAGGCAGGTGTCTTGGAAACCTATACCGGCACCGGTAGTCCATTTCCATTCATCGCCTCCAACGCCACCGGTAGCCCATTCATCGCCTCCGACGCCACCGCAGGGGGAACTACGGCAACAGTCCCCGCTCAGGCAGCCGCGAGCACGACGGGTGCAGCTTCTGCTGCCTTCTCTCAGGGGGCCTTTCCGCCTTTGCAGCGCAGCCAGTCCGCCCCTGCGGCCGACGCGCTCACCTGCCTCGATTCCTCCGCGTCCGACATGAGCGACCATACCCTGCAGTTCGACGACTGCACCGCAACCATCCAAGCCATCTGCGACAACCTGACGGGCGACGTCGCGAACCGCGTCGCGGGACAGTGGACCTGGAGCGCCAAGGGCGGGAAATGCGCCATGGGGTACTGGTTGCCTGCGATCGGGGATGCGGTTCCTTCGGCAACGGCATGTCAGGCCAATATCTTCGATCGCATGCGGAGGACTTGTGTTTCTGGCACTGGCCAGGGGGCAAGGTGGAATGCGGCGAGTGTGAATATTGCTGTGGTGCCGGATGCGCAAAATTCGGGGCAGCAGGTGGATGCGACGAAGCTGAGCTTTTTGATGGCGGGCAGCCCGTATCCGTGTGGTTCGGGGGGATGTAAGATGCTGGATCAGTAGGGTTCGAGATGGGCATAGACGGGTGGTAGGGAGGTGTAGATATCAGGGAGGTTTTTGCGGGTTCACTTCGGACAACAATACTTAAGACCCCCTTCCAGTCTATATGATGCAAAATTCTAAGGACGTTGGTTTGGATCAGGTTTTGGAGAACGGGGGGCTAGGTCAAGAGCTGAAAGGTTCAATATACCTCGCTTATCTTCTTTCCATCATTCCATCACGTTCTCAACCTTCTTCCTCATCATTCCATCTCGTGTCTGTAGACGGGATACTTAGATCACCACCACGAATCTCACATCTCGCCTGCCCTCTTCTCTCCACCGCCCCATCTCATGCTAACCGTTCTTCACTACTCCACTTCGCTTATCTTCCTCTCTTCACCTCTACACACTACATCGTCCCCTTCCTCCCCCATCCTCCTAAAATCAACTATTCCGCCGCGACCAATCCCTCGCTCTTCCCAACTAATTCCGCCCACTATTCGGAATTGAGTCATTTCTCATACCATTCTCATTTTTCTCCATCGTTCGAACAAATCACCCTTTCTCGTCCCAACTAATTTCTTCTTGTTTTTTCAGCCAATCCCCCCTCCCTCTTCCCGTTCTTTGCCATACCATTCTCAACTAAATTTTCTCCCTCTTCTCAACTGAACCTCTTCTTTTTTTTTGCCTAATTTCCTCAATTCTCCCTTCCATCTTCTCAAACAATTTTACATTCTTTTTTCCATTTCCTCCTCATTTTTCCCAGCTGTATCATTCCATCTCATCCCATTGCATCCCATCCCCAATCCTATCTCACTTCATCCTTTCACCCCTATACCCCGTCCTCCATCTCTCTTCATTCTAGATCATGTGAAATATGATCAGTATCATCATTTCTGTCTCAAATCTCAAAGCACGTCTCGTTTTCGTTGCAATGATAGATAATCATTGCGCTAGTCACGAGACTGGAAAAATCATTCTTTTGCGGATTGCAAAAGAGAAAAGTGATATTTTCATTTTTTTCTTCTTGCTTTTGTGATTTTCTCTATCTTTCTTTTTCTATTTTACTTTCTGGTTTGAGAATTTGTCGATTATTCATCATCGAATGAAATTTCTGTTAAAACGCATGTCATATTTTCATCTCAAAATTCGTCTCGAACGAAGTTATTCTTCATTCTTGAGTTTTTGCGTTTTACAAAATTTTTTCGTTTTTTTTTTTTTTTTTTTTTCTTTTTCTTTTTTTCTTTTTACTTGGAGAAATCTCGTCGTCGTTTCAACATCGAATTTTTCTTGAGAAACGCATATCATTTTCTCATTTCACAATTCATCTCGATCAATATTCATCTCGTCGTCATTTTTCATTTTGATGATGTTTTTCTTATTCATTTCATATTTATTTTTTCATCATCATTTCACGACACTAATTTTCTCATCTTTTTTCATTTTCTTTTTCTTTTTTTTTTTTTTTTTTCTTCATTTTTTTTCATTTTTTTCTTTCTTTTCACAAACGCTTTCGAAAACAATCGTTCAGAGTTTTTCTTTCTTTTTAGTTTCAAAGAATATCTCAAACTCGAAATTTGCTCGTAGCTGAATATCATTTCTTTCATGATAATGTTGTTGGGACTTTGAGTCGCGCTGAGAAGAGAGAGTGAGAAATGAGATAGAAGAGATGAGAAAAATAGAATCTGTGTTAGAAGAAAAGAAGCGGAGAAGGAAGGGAGAAAGGAAAAGAAATAAGAGAATTTTGAGATTTTGAGACAAGAAAGAGAAAGAGAAGAGGAGAGAGTGCCGAACCTTGCGACATTCCCTTGAGGCTTCGAGCATCGAGAGGAGAGATCTTGCTGCATACTTTCATCTCGAAAATTCTTCGCATTGTTATATTTTCTTTTCTTTTTTTTGCTCAATATCCACCTCCCTCTGCCATCCCAACGAGTATCGAGAACGTCGTCGTCGATCTGTAGCACAACACCCCTCTCCATACCTTTCTTACACCCATCCCATCCCATCCCATCCTATCTCCTTAAACTCAGCATTTCATAGCTCCTGCGTCTCATCCCGAACTGCTGATCGAGTCTGCGTGGCGCAATAAATACCCGTTGCAGATTGGAAGCTACGATTTGAGAGAAACGCGACTGGTGAAAATCTATTGAACGCATGAATCTGCGGTCGAGGGGATAGACACTTGAAGTCCTTATGGAATGAAAGTCAAGAGAGTGAGCTTATTTCTTTCCGTTTCTATGGAAATCGAAATTCATACCTGGCTTACATCCATCTCATGCCATCTCATAAAAACCAGCAATTCGTTAATTTTACGTTTGATCCCGAAGTGGTGATTGAGTCTGCGTGGCGCAATATATACAGATATTGGAAATGGAAGCTACGATTTGAGGTAATTGGTACTGGACGTTGCTGATTGGAAGTTGATGAAGGGTGGAACGTGAAGTGCGAAGCGGACGGGGACTGGTTGATCGATCCTGAGGAAAGAGGGATTGTTCGTTATTTTGCAAAAGGGGGATGGACACTTGAGATTTTGGTTGGATGTGTGACGGATTGAGGTTGGTTTCACGCGGGGGTTTGGCTGTTAGGGAGCTGAGGTAGATGAGAGAGGGAATGGATGGTCGTTTCAGGAGCGCATGGGAAGACCAGAAAATGGGGGGAATTTCAAAGTTTTGGGTTCGTTTTCAAGGAAAGGAAATAGGCACCTGGAATCCTTGTTGGAGGGGGGTTGAGGGTTTGAGGTCGGTTTTACGTAAGGGCTTGCTGGTAGGGTGAGCTAAGTCGCTGAGGGGGGATGGGGTTTAGGAGCGCATGGGAGGAGAAGAGAAGGAATTTTGCTACGGCTGAGACTCTTTGATCTGAGTCATGTAAGGATCTAAAGGGGTTGGAAATTCCATGTATGTGCTACACAGAAAGCATACCAAAGCCGACGTTACGTCCCATACCAATACAGCTGAAAACTTTTCGATAACGTACCATCGATAACACACCCTAAGCCTTTCATCAATCGTTGATACTCCTCGAACCAGACTCCTCTTTTCAACACGTTACACCCAAACCCTTACATCAGGAGACCTCCCCACCTCGATAGATACTCCTGTCAAACACCCCGAAAGTCTCTGACCCACCGTAAACTTCTCAAACCAAACTCCTTTCCAGACGGTACACCCAGACCTTTGCAATAGGAACCACCCCCTCCTCCTCCTCATCCCCCATCCCCCCCTTAATACTGCCCCCGCACCCACGCCCCCGCACTCACATAAACCTCCCTCAAATAATTCCCCTCAGCAGCCACATACCCGACCCTAACCGGCCCCTTCTGGCCCCTGGGATCACCCAACGCATAAAGCAGATTCGACGTCTCGGAAGCGCAAACCTGCTCCGCGTTCAGCGAGCCGGTGGTCCATTTCCCGGATGCGCCCGGGTTGCCGTACATGCATAGTTGGTGGATGTAGTTCCCGCTCCCCGAGGTGCAGGGCGTGGCGCTGTGGTAGAAGATGTGGGCCTGCGGGGGGGAGGGGGGGTTAGTGGGTGAGATTGGGGAGGATGGGGGTTTGAGGGGATAAGGAAGGGGAGGGAAGACATACAGTATTCCACGGCGCCTCGCCCGGAGGGTTCCCATAATCCACCGCGACCGCAAGCGGGGTATCGTTCCTGGCCAGCTGGGCGGCCAGAATGACGCGATCGGAATAGGTTGAGGAAGTTGTTGGGGGCCCGTTTCCGGAGAGGAGATGGATGGAGGTGTCGTTTGCTTGGTAGGCGATGAAGGTGTAGTCGTCTGCTCCGTAGAAGGCGGCGGCGCCCATCTTGTCGCCGCCGATGGAGAGGGAGTCTACTGTCGTGGTGGTGAGGGAGGTGCCGACTGTTGCGATCCTTGGGGCTGCGTTGGTGGGGGTGATGAGTACTAGGAGGAGGGGGAGGAGGGTTGGGGGATGCATGGTTCTTGATGAGGGGTGGTGGGAGGCTTCTCAATGACCTAAGATGAAGGTTGGTGACAGGCTGCTCACAGGTCGAAGCTAATGACTGCCAGTTGACTCTCGAGGTGAAATTGCTCCTGAGCGACGGAAAAATGAAAAGAAGCTGGGCCTCTTCGTCCGTTTTATACACAGCGGCGCCATAGTGTATTCCTGTTAGCGCTTATATTTGATATTCCTACCGTAAGCTTTGGAATGAAGCTATTGATGGACTGCTGGTAAGGAGGTCTTCACAGCCATAATAGAGCGACACCAAGCGCGCATCCATGCATGGCTTTGACACAGAGGAAAGCAACACTCTGCAAGTCAAAAGCACTAAATTTTCGCTCGAATGCCCGATGAAAACACTGCTGGTGGCTTGAAGCATCTACACACCAAAAGTCTGCACGACTACTTTCCAGCACGCAATGCAGCCGACATGGCGTTCAACTTGAAAGTAGTTCATTGCCAAGGATTTGCTGCTCGAAGCTTTCCAGGGCATAAAAGCGACCAAACGCGGCGAAGGCTGACTGGATAGCATTTCGCGAATAACAAAAATGCGACACCTAACTATCGGGCTTCAGTGACACCCGACCTGTAGCATAATTAAGTTGAAGCCACATGCTGACCATAGCATCGATGGCTATAATAGTAGAATTTTCTGAACGCTGGCCCCCAGACTCTCTCTCAAAGAAGGTCACGAGGTCGAAAGCCACAAAACATAGATCGCGCATCGGTCTGTAATCCTGGTTTTAGCGATAGAATTCGAGAAAGGGAGGTCGGTTGGTCAATCAACTCGACCTTAGCTAACAGCTCACAACCATACAGATACAATTGACGTGTAGACGGCTTAAGTATGAAGTTCGAAGAGCCTTGTTGAGCATCGTACCTAATGTATCAACGCGACGCTGCCGAATCCGACTTGATCACATATAAAGACCAACGTACATAACTGAAACGCTTCGAGATGTTGATTTCCAGGTTGTTATGTGAGGGTACGTATCTCTCAAAAGTGCGTGAGGCGGTGAGGTGCTGAAAATGGTAAGTGCTAATTATACCATATTATATCAACGGCGTACTGAAGTCAGAATCGCTACTATGGTCAGCCATGATTTCAGAGCTATTTCTTCGTATATATCGATAGATGCATAACTTTTCGAACACAGCACTGGCTTCTTCGAAGCTTGAACGTGATCTCTGTATGTATATTAAATGGCCAAATATTTGTCGACGGTCGTTATCTAGTGTTGTCGTTAATGTGAGTGACATGACATGGCAGCCATCGCCGCAATCCTGGCACAAAGCCTTGTAGCCGTCAGGGAGTTTTATATACCGCCTCGAGGATACTAACATCACCAATCAATACGAGCCCAATCCTCGAAAACGAAGCGCTCCCTTAGCATCTGATCTCGTGGAATAGAGCGCGTATGCACCAGCACTACACCCTCATATCGAAAAGTCACACTTCTCTCGCTTCCACTTATCATAGCATCTTTCTCCTCCTTCGAGTGGAGGTGAGAGGTCAAATTCATCCGGCCAAATTTCCCTAGTGTCCGGATGCTGGATAGCGTAACCTGTTGTAGAGATGGCATGGTGCAGAGATGCGAGAAGATGGGTTCCCAGCTGCCAGATACGAGAATTACTTCACAAAGCTCAAGGGTATCGAGCGCGTTCTGTTGGCGGAGAAATTTCAAGAGGGACGCTTCATCGCAGGGGAGGCCGCGTAGGGTACAGTGTCGGAGAGAAGGTAACACAACGCTGTTGGCGATGCACGATAAGACTTGACCGTACTTTCTTGTACTGTTCTCCAGCGGAGCATACAGATGTAAGTCCAAATGCTCAAGGTTGGGCATTTGTTTGAGAAGACGGGCGACGCCGGGGTAGTTCTCCGCAGACAAAACGGTTGGGTCGGTTTCGTAAATCCAGTCTAACTGTAAACCCATCCCGGCTTTGACCATCTTTTCATGATTGGTAATCAGTTTGGTGGAAACACTTAAAGTGAGACTTTTGATATGCTGGGCTGCTCGACCAAAGGTTTTAGATTCCAAGGCGGGCATGTGCTGATTGATGTCCAATGTTGGCAGGCTGCATTTATTTGAGCCTTTGTATATCTGGAGGGTCTCAACTGCGACTCCACTGTGCGCGAGGGCTAATGTCACTATGCGGTAAACCTGAGTTGCTCGAACCCAAACAGAAGACGATTCCTTCTTCGTGGGCGCCGCCGATACGCCTGTGCCAAAACCTTGATCTATAATGATCTCCACTGATAGTGTCTTTAGCTTGCCCAAGCGGCGTAAGGCATCCGCCAGAAGCTGCACGTCTGACCCATTCTCCATCATCCACTCTTGCTTCGCTTGCTGAGCGAGAAGCTGTTCACGAGCTCGCCATGCTTCATCGAGCTCAGCGTTTGTAGCGTTATGTTCAGTCATCCTAGAAATACCGCCTCTATTCTCTAAGACGCGTCGTTTCTTTTTTTTGAGTATGCGATCAAGCTCTGAGGTATCGTAGATGACCGCTAAAACAACTAAAGACTGAACAGAGTGTCTAATCTGTAGACGACTCGCGATGTTACATATTCGCTGAAGGCTTCGTAGCGATAAATCGGTTCGTTGATGCGAGAAGAAGGACATGAAGTGTGGGCCAGAGCTAAGCTGGCTAAGCGTTCTGCATGTAAGCCGAAGGCTGCATTTGGTGGCGAGATCAAGAGACTCTGCGATCATTTCTATGAGTTCTGCGCAAAGTGCGGGTAGAGACGGCTTATGAAGGCTGAAGAGAGCCATGGTAGTTGTATGGAAGAACAGAATCCACAGTGGATGGTGATTAGAAGAAAATTCGTCGCTTGTGTCGTTACTACTGCCTAAAGTGACCCGCAACGTTCAGATGCCACAAGAGGTAGAGCGGCTACTTGTTGTATCAATAACAAAGTTGATACTGGCATTGTATTTGGAGGATCTTGAGTCTCGATGGCCCCGCTCGTCTACTCTCGTAAGGTATTGCAGATGGGGTGTAGTGTTCTCAACTTGTAACCAAAAAACCCCGTAGACCAGCGCAAGTAGCGAGCTTGCAAGAACTTATTAGTTGTCTTTTTAGGCAGCCTCTTCTAGATCATCATCAAAGTGGACCTCAACTCAAAGGACGTTGGAATGTAATCTCGGCTGGATGAATTGGAGACGTGGGTTGAATGACTTGGCAGCGCCGTGTGCCAAGAAACGAAGATGGCTTGGCAGTGCTGTGCCGCTTACGTAATCATTTAATATTCCATCCCGTGTCCAGCCACTGTACTCTCTATTACTCCGCAGTTTGCATACTTGCAGTACGATTGCTATCACAAATTTCGTGGAGAATAGGAATCTTATTAATGTGTGGTGTTTAGGCCCCAAACAAATTGACTACTCAGTGATGAATCATGAAAATGGCCTGACGCTCTCTTAATGTCATCATGGACCATATTCCTCTTCCTCATGGTTGCTCTTTCGCGCCTATCCATGTTCCCCTTTACGATGCCTTTGCCTTCGATAACGGAAATTGGTATGACTATCCCCAGAGACATGGCTGGCAAGTGGAGTTCAACAGGGAGAGAACTTTACTTCTCCACGGTGGAGTGGAGCCTCCCACACCCAAGACTGCCTCATTCGTACAGTCATGGCTCTATTTTGGGCTTTTGAGGGAGATACTTGGTGACTGCTCAGATACTGACCTGTTCATTCGATGTGAAGCCAACGGAAAGAGAAGAATTAGCACAGAGCATCTTGAAACCTTGCTGCAAGCTTGGACATCTCGTTTTGTAGCCCAAGTTGATAATACGGATGATCCAAGCAGGTTGGATAAACTCTACAAAGTTCTTATCGACCACCGGACTATGTGTTTAAGGATATGTTCGAAAGGCCCAAACCTTGGAGACCCGTCAATCATGATATCCCTCGCAGTACTTAGTGAGCGCCTAATGGCAGCTTTGATTGACATGTACGCTTTTCTTAAACTGGAAACACCTGTTGAGCAGACATGGAGATTGGATGAGGAAAGTTTAAGAGGCATAAGCCGTCCGATACTCAATCATATGCAGACCAGGGGTTGGTGTCCGTACGATATCAGCGGATTGGATATTGAGATCAGAGAGATCTCAATTTTGTACTTCTACAGCATGTTGTACGCTCCAAGGTCGTCCAAGAGTCATAGTCCTTGTTCACAAAGACGCTGTCTGGCTATGATGACAGACCCTTCAACCTACAGTCCTTCTCATCGCTTTGAGGGCTGCATGTGCCCTATGCTGTTTGCCAATCAGGAAAAGGTAGCAAGCATACTAGCTGTGGGCTCGTTACCGCTTATTCTGCTCACAAATGACCCTTCAACACAATGGTCGACGATTGCCGTTGAAGAGGCCGTCCAGGAACAAGAGTTTGCGGCCATCTCTCATGTCTGGGCAGAGGGTTCTGGAAACGTTTCTGATAATGCTTTGCATGCATGTCTTCTCCAGGACATATCCGATCTGGTAGCAAAATCACCATGGGAAACAGAGCGGAGGCATTATCCTTTCTGGATAGATACGCTCTGTGTGCCAGTGAGGCCTCCCGAGTTGCAGATACTTGCCTTGAATATGATGAGGGTGCCTTACGAACGAGCGAAGCACGTCCTCGTCCTAGACTCTCACCTTCGTTCTCTCAACTCTACAAGGCTATCCTCGACCGAAGTGTTCGCTCAAGTATCCTGCTCAAGCTGGATGCGCCGGCTTTGGACTTTGCAAGAGGGAAGACTGGCAAAACGTGTATGGTTTCAATTTGCCGATAAGGCTGTGGATGTTCAAACTATCTTCTTGGCTATTGACCACAGACGTATCCCCTCCAGGATCGAGCATTGGATCGATGGTGCACTCTACACCAAATTGTGGATGCAAATTTGGTATCGTGGTCACTACATTAACAAAACAAGTGCGGTGACCAGTATGCTCTCAACAACAAGCCTCGCATTGAGCTCAAGGTCCGTTAGCGTTCCCACGGACGAAGCATTGTGCCTAGTCACTTTGATGGGCAAAGATCCCAGGCAGGTCACAGCCGCCTCTCCAATGCAAAGAATGGAAGTATTCTGGCGAACTTTCGATAAAGTCCCCAAAGCGTTCTTATTCTCCAAGGCACCGCACAAGATGACCGCTAAAGGACTTCACTGGGCACCATCATCATTCATGAATTTCCAATCCGAGAAAGACTGGATGGGTCCAAAAGAGCTCAGTAGTCCTGGAGAAGCAGACGTGCATGCGCAACCAATAAGCAGAGGGCTCTTGCTTGCGCTGCCAAGCTTTGCTCTCCACAAAGACTTGATCCAGCGAATGAAAGAATTCGATTTTACGTGGAAGTTCGATCTGATAATTGAAGATCAAGCCGGGATGTGGTACTCGTTGCAGCTAGAACAGCCATGGAGACATGGATCGGACCTCACTAACATCTCCTTGACAACACAGCGTCTGGCCGTTTTGCTGGCGCATGAGTTACAGGGTGTCAATGCTGACAACAAGTACAGCCATCGAAAATCGGATGAGATCTTTTTCCTTCAAGATAGTTCAGTCGGGGTAATCGTTTCAATCAGCGAAAGTGAAGACGATATCATGTACGCCCATGCACATAACCATGTGAGCATAGAGCTTCTCAGCGAAGGCCTTCAGGCATATTTCTCAAGTGTAAAAGCATGCGCCCAAGCGGTCGAGATTCCTCATGCGACAATGTTGAAGGAGTCCCACGATACTCTAAAGACGATGTATAAGATAGCCGCGGAGAAACTTCTCAGTAACACAATTACTCGGCATAACCTTGCAACTAAAGCTCGGCACTTTGGGCAAGAGGAAGATTATGAGAGTATACTTGATGACTTTTTGGATGCAACAGTTGTTGCTGCTCGCTTTGGTGGTTGTGCTCAAGTACAGAAACTGAAAGACAGCCAGCTTTGGTGTGTGGATTAGTGAACTACAGGATCTGAGCTCCACGCAAGAAGCCCAGGGCCTCCAGAGATCGCTCATCTCGAGACTATGAGGTTTGGCTTGAAGAGAAGCGTGGCGGTGGCTTTTCCACCTGTGACAACGATATCGCAAGCTCTGTCGCTTCGCTTTGGCAATGGAACTGTCAGACACGTATCGTACCTGATTGATCCTAGTCCCGCATACTCGGCAACCCGCAAGACCAGACAGCGAAGAAAACCATAGCAGTGCCAGCTCGGTGTTCGGACAACAGCGAAATGCGACAATTTCCACTGGCCTTATGCAGCTCCGGGAAGGTTTGGTACGCGAGCTCGTGCGTGCATTCCTCCAATAATTTCTGCAGGATGAACGCATCATCGATTTTCGTGTAACGTCTGGGACTACACAATGCACAAATTTTCCTTATGCAACTAAACCATGCATCTGCAACACCGAATGAGTGTGCCAAGCCTGCAGGGACAGCTGCGTGTTTCCAATCTCCCACGCTTCTTATCAATCAACGTCGGCGCTCTTCATGTGCTCTGAAATTGCTATTTTCCATCCATAGCTTCGAAACACCCATTTGACCGAGATTGGAGCGCTTGATTTGTGGATTCGATACACGCAGCATGGAGTAATTTGTCAAGACGCAATGACAGCGAACAACTTTGCGAAATGTCCTCCATCGCCCCTGTCCCATATTCCGGTGTAGTGCGATCTTACCTCCCATGGATCACCACCTACACACCCAGTATGACAAGAGCGTACCCATGTTTGGTACAAATCGTATGAAGACGACATGAAAAGAACATGAAGAAGATATCGTCTTTTGATTCCATCCTAAGTCGGGTAATCGTAGATCTGTCGGTGTATCCAAAGATTTAGCACCACTTACCACCAGCTAATATCTGACTAGGGCGAATGGCACATGATCTGCTTGAGCTATCAAAGTTTGACTTTCAAGTCGAAAGAGGCCAATGACGCTCAGATCAATACGTTGCACCTTTGTGACCTTAGCGATAGCTGCGAAGGATCTCGCATCGTTAATCGAGCGATCCTTGAGCCACCGAATGAAGCCTCCACCGAACGCCTTCGCGGAAATGACCTCTTCACGTTGCGTCAGTGGATCAATAACATGCCGCATCGGCCTTGCGCTGCCAATGCGCCTTACTGGATGTCCATCTCCAGTATCTGCGACTTGCCAACAAGAAGCTTATTAAAAGGTCGCTGGCCGTCCACCTTCTAAACAAATACTCCAGAAACCAAGACACCCAATCCTACAAACATCCTCACACCAAACCTTCAAACCTCCGAACAAAAACTCCCAGTATCATCCTCATCATCATGCACCTCCAAGCAACCCTCCCCCTCCTCACCCTCAGCATCCTCACAGCCGCCGCTCCCGCCCCGCTCCACCCAAGAACCGGCTCCTGCAACAACGGCCAAAGCCTAGCATGCTGCGACTCCGTCATCGAGGGCGCCGGCGCAGGTTGTGTTTTTGGATGTTCGTCCCCCTTTCCCCCTTCCCCCTTCCCCCCACCCCAATTCTAGACTAACCACACTCACACAGTCTTGAACGCGCTCGATCCTTCGTGCCCGGCGTCTCAGTCCTCGGCTTGCTGTAGTGGGAATGCGGTGAGTTTCTTTCTTGGGGGTGGGGGTGAGGGGTGAGGGGTGTGCTGATGAGAGATGATAGTCGGGGCTTGTGGTTATTCAGTGCAGTCCTTTGAATTTGTGAGGGGGCTGGGCGGTATGTTGGGAGGGGGGATGGGAGTGGGATTGTTTGGAGATTAGGGCGCTGGATGGAAGGGGGTGGGACCGTGGAGCTTTGGATATTTTTGAGGGGGGAGATCGAGCCTAGGGGTTCGTGGTGAGGGTTGGAGTTTTTGTCAGGTGTCTGTTACTCGTGATGCTGTAAATTGGAGGTCCTGGTTCTTCAGTAGACGAGATGTACGAGTACAGTTCCTTTACTTTCCCCAACCTCTACCTCCTCTTCAGACCCACGACTCATCCTCTACACCACTTTCAAATCAACTCCCAATATCTATCGTCGACGATCAAATCACCAGCACAGTCTACGCGAGATCATTATCGTCATCAAACCCCCAAAAGTTACCTATACTCAAACTGGAGGGATTATTAGGGGACGTCCATTCAACTCGGGCACTCCCATTACGAGTTTTAGTTGAGGCCCTGACCCACGATTACGAGCAAAGCAGTCTTTGAGTCGTGATTTTGATTCCGAACAGGAACTGGGACATCTAGTGCAGGAGCACGAAGTTCGGATCAAGCCTTACGGGGTCTTCAGAATGGGTATGATGAGGGACGATCAGTTGGTGAAATTTGCTTACCTTAATGCCATACCCAAAGCCTGAGTACATAATGTAAG
Source organism: Physcia stellaris (assembly GCA_018902385.1). NCBI lineage: Eukaryota > Fungi > Ascomycota > Lecanoromycetes > Caliciales > Physciaceae > Physcia > Physcia stellaris. Next base: position 91,315 of record JABSSW010000024.1, on the reverse strand, counting down.
CAAGCTCTGATTGGCTTCCCATTTCGTGTTACATCAGATACGCTATGCTTTCCTCGGCTAGCGTGCTTGGCGGAAAGCAAAACTCTGTCTTACAGGTGTTCCTCGTCAGGCAATAATAAGAACGTGGAGAAACCTATGGCTTCTATCAATGACGTGTCCAGTGTTTGTCTCTTCCTCTCGCAGGTAGATTGGTACCTTTCGCGTCTTTGACAGAAGACGAAGAGCTAATCAAGTTGCATCACTGCTTCTATGCAGTATGAAACCTGCGATGATGCGAGTCGATACTCTCTACATTGTTGGACTCATATCGCTCCTCTCATCGTTCAAGAATGCCATCATCCCAAATAGCTAGTCTCCGGGGTCCAGAAACTCGGATGAAGCTGATCGAGGCGAACTTTCCTCCCTCGACGAGGCCTGAATGAGATCGAGAACAGGAAGGATTTGTGATAATCCTTTGGGGGGATGGTGAAGCGGTAAATTGGTGGTAGATAATGATGTGACTACTTGGAAAATGCGTTTCTTTCGACAGTTGGGCCTTAGAGTGGCGAACTTCAAGGTTGGGAACTTCATGGAGGTATATTGAAACTTCTCTCCTATCGATTCTCTACGTGTCCAATCTTTTGCTTTCTTTATGCTGTTACTTAGGATGCTCGTGCGACCACCCGTTCGTTTCTGGGTGCTTCATTCACACGATACCGAGCGCATTGCTCGTAATGCTCTCGGCTGGCCATAGGTAGTTTATCACGCCTGGCGACGTTCAGGGAGAAAATATTTCGGCGGACTAAGAATCCCATCGGACTCTGGGGTATGAAATCGCGAGTAGACTCGAATTTGATTCAGAAGCCACTGTGCTGCGCACCATACTTGAAGAGTCGTGGCGTACTCTGTATTTCGTACATACGTATACCTTAACCCTCATGGTGTAGGAGCAAGTGAGAGACCGCTTCCCTTTGCTTGGGTGCTAGTCCTTAACAGGATATCCAGGTACATGGATTACCCTTCGCGACCGAAGGGATATTTATCCAATTCAGAAGCCAATCCTAAGGCTACTGTTGGGGTCGTTGTAAGAGAGCCTGCTACACAGTCCTGGCAACTTAAGTCTAAATGGATCACAGAGTCAGCACTCGAGAGGCGCAAACATCTAGACGGAAGACGCATCTGATCTTCATTGTCATCGGTGCTCACTGGAGCCTCGTTATAACCGCAATAATGGCGCACGCTCGTACGACCTATCTTCTTGACTGGTACATCAAACACCACAAATTGTGTCCATCTCAGGGTATCGCTAACAAAGATCCCCAAAAAAGGAAGTCAATATCCCTTGACTGGCCAGAGCGTCTCGTCCAAGAATGGAGCATTGAGACAAGTTGATGTAGCACGATGTACTTGTCCCTACCGAAAGGAGAGACCTACAATATGGTCGTGTTCATAGATCCATCAAGAGAAAAGCCTAACATAGTGTCACTGTTTCACGTCTTCTGATTTCTCCAATTGGGCCTTTTCTGCTGATTTGAGATACATTTGCCGAGGTCTTAGTTTGACACAGCTCTGGCAGGGAGCCGGGAAGAACAGTGAGAAAGAATTATGCCCGACGTTATTGCGGGGAGGACAAGGGTCGGTGATTCTGCAGGGTCTGGTCCTCGAAGTGAGCGGTGAAGCCAAGGCACCTTAAGATTAAAACGGTGGATGATGGAACTTCCCGCTTCGTGCCCCACGTCAACCCCTCGTTTCCACGGATTCTTTGGTGTCAACTAATGTAGGTACATTACTCAAGATTACATATAGGATCTCTTTGTCATTCAGACCCATGACGAGCTTCTAGCAGGGATCTTTATCCTCTTCAATAACACCCGATGAGTGACTTTGGTCGTACAACTACTTATCATTCCGGCCTTTAATCTCAATCTGCTAAGCCCACCTGCGGTACTTTCTCCTCCTCCATTTCTAGCTCAATAACTCGACTCCGCTGCCTCCAATCCAAGGAGTCTCAGCTCACCGACCTCTACTGGATTAAACTCCAATCACTAAGCCCATTGGGGACGAAAGTTCGTCCAGTGAGGGATTTTGATATGCGATCCCTAATTCATGAGTGTACGCTGGCTGCGGTGGGCCTGTTAGCCTACGTAGTCAATGGTCAGTGTAGGTAGCAGCTCCTCCCCGGGCAATGTACTGGCTAAAACACTCTTTCAGCTCGGTTGGATTATATCTATCCGTCCCAACCTGTAGCATTCCATCCATTCCAGTCACTTTCCGCAACTTCTAACGTCAGCTTGGCCGCTCGTGACGATGTTGCCCCCGGTATCGAATTACGCATTCTCCCATTGGGGGATAGTATCGCCTACGGCACCCAGAGCGATGACGGGAACGGGTGGCGCTTGAATCTTCTCAAGCACCTCTCAGGCACTAAAGTCGAATACATTGGATCTGTGCGCAACGGGGAAATGGCCGACAACTACAACGAGGGTCATCCTGGCTACTTCATCGAGTGAGTCTGCAAAGAATGCGTTATATCGTAGACTACCTTCGATTTTGCGCTGACAAAAAGTAGACAGATTAATGACCAGGCGAAGAAGTCGCTACCGCAGCGACCGAATCTCGTCTTAATTCATGAAGGTAAGTACAATGACGGGTAAACATTGACCATCTATGCTGAGATCCGAAAGGCACCAACAACCTGAATCGGAATCCCGCATATAACGATCCGAAGGAAGCACTAGCACCAGGTTATCTTGGGGATCAGATCGACTTGATCGTTGATTCCTGTCCCGACGCGACAGTCATCGTCGCACAAATCATTCAGGCAGCCGATCCAAGGGTTACAGCCAAGATAAAGAAATTCAACTCTGCTATACCAGATATCGTAAAACAGCGAAGAGATGCAGGGAAGCACGTGCTGATGGTGGACATGGGAGGAATCGATGCTGAGCTTCTTGTACAAGATGGCGTCCATCCAAACGCATTTGGCTATCAGAAGATGGCAGACATATGGTATCAAGGTATCAAAGATATCCCTGATGGTTGGCTGAAGGCTCCAGGTAAGGCAACCTTTCTATCATCTGTCTTCAATCGTCAAAGTCCAAGGATCTGTGGGACGATTCTTCCTCCTAAGTCTTAACACACAAGCACGATATGCTAACAACGAGGGTAGTCGCTCCGGATCCACACCCTTATATCCCTGATGATGCACCTGGCCATCCTGGCTGCCTTGCTGGACGAGATCTGCCCCCTACCGAACCGAAAAGTAGCAAGCAAGGGCATCATTGTCTTGGACTTCCGGCTTGGGCCCCGCTGGGTAGGATATCTGGTGGCGTAGGTCTTACTCCCTCGTCAATAGTAACATTCACTGAGATCTTACTAGACCGGGTCCAACGGAGATGCTGTCTTCCATCAGAACTGGAACGATAGAGGGTGGATGGCACTTGGCGTAGGCCATGATGGATTCAACTTGTTATTCGCCGACCTCCGCGGTACCGGAAAATCGGACTACATCTGGATAAATCCCGAAAACCACGAGATGAACGCCTGGCTTTCGGACGGGGTTGATCCGGTATTCAAATTCACCGAGGCGGCGAACCCAATCTCCAAAGCTGGCTGCCATATCGATCGCCTACGGCTACCTGATCTCACAGGCTCTGGTCGGGCAGATTATGTCTGTATAGACCCTGACACCGGTAACACCAACGTATGGTGGAATCAGTGGAGCCAAGGTGGCGGGTTCAAGTGGGATGGTCCACATCTGCTTGCTGGACCGGTAGGAGGAGGCAACCAAAACTCCATCTTTTATATCGACATCAACGGCGACTCTCGAGATGATTTAGTAGTCAAGAATGAGTTAGGTGGCCTCCATGGCTGGCTCAACATCGGCAAGAAATACTCCACTAATGTCTTTTGGGTAGACGTTGGAGAAATAGCATCAGCATCTAGAACACCTTCCGGAGATCCAACCCCCAATATCACTTTTGCAGACATGAACAACGATGGCCGAGACGATATTTTGGTTTGGAACAACTTCGGCGGCCTAAGTGGATATCTCAACGTACGTGGGCTTGAAGAGGGAAGGCCGATCTGGGTACATCAAGACAACTTCGCCAATGGTCAAGGCATCTTGCCTCATGATCTCCGTATAGCCGATGTCACTGGAGATGGCTGGGCCGATTACATTTTGGTTGACTACAGGAATGGAGCGTGTAAACTGTTTGCTAACAACGGAAAGGTCGATGTAAGTATTGCCTATGTTCTTGTGGTTCTGTGGTGTTGGGAAGGAGCTGTACGCTCTATGAGCGGACCTAACTAATCTGAAGGAGCACCGCTAACAGGGTTTCATGCTTTAGGTCATGCGTGTCGGTGAAGCCACATGGGTTGCGGACATGAATAATGACGGTTTGGACGACAAGATACTCATCGATGAATGGGGAAAGACCAACGTATGGATAAACGGCCAATCGAATCCGAAAGAACAGTACGGCTGGAATTGGTACGATCAACATGGGCCCATCGCCCTGGGGGTTGGGGCACTGCGAGAAAACATTCGACTCGCAGATGGTAAGTGACCAATATCGCGTTGATACATCACAAAATCTCTTCGCGGCCTCCCTTTTTGACAACGCCGCTTTGGATCAGACCCTACCATGGGTTTCCAGCGTTCCCACTATACTAAGCGTACTGGCTAACTTTTTTGTTAGTGGACGGAGACGGTAGAGCGGATTATCTCACAATTAATCCGCAGTCTGGAGCTATTAGCTGTTGGATCAATAACGGACCAGACAGAGCCTGGAGTTGGAATGAAATTGGGGAGATCTCACCCGGGCGAGGCGACTCAGAGGGCGTTCGTTTCGCAGACGTAACTGGGGATGGCAAAGCCGACCTCATTTATCTGGATATCAACTCTCTTATGACAATCTGGCGTAATGATTATGGTGGCGGTAACAATTGGGCATGGACTAAGCTCAACGCCGAACCTATCGACTTAGACGCTGGTTTCCGTAGAGATATGCGTTTCGCCGACATTGACGGTGATCAGAAAGCAGACGCTATCTGGCTACACCCGCAAGACGCCTCCGGAGTTATATGGATAAATAAAGATCCTTCGAACCGAGATGGATGGCAGCGCCAAAGCAAATACCCACTCAACCAAATCCCCGGAGTCCGAGTAGCTGCCGCCAACATTCAGTTCGGGCGCATCAACACCGCCTATGGACGCGCTGATTACATTGAGACAGATCCATCCGATGGATCTTGGACACTCTGGAGGAATGATTGCGAAAACCTAGAGGGAGGTGGAATTAATGCTGGCTCGGATACGGGAAGCAGTCCTGGCTCGAATGCGGGTTCGAATGCGCCTGAGTCGAACAGCGCTTCGAGCAAAGGAGCTGGAAGTGCTAGTTCTGGTGCCGCTGTAAGTTATCGTCCAGTTCATACTATCCTTAAGCTTTGACCCTTCACTGGGTGCTTATACAAGCTTCGCCTTATGAAGTCACGGCCCATAGCTGTATCTCTGGGCTTCGATTCTTCTCTGAAGAAGCTGGTCTTACTGATATCTAATGTAGGTTTGTGGGTCAGTCGGCGCAGGTGCAACAGGATCCCCGAGCTCTTCAGGAGTTTCAGGGAACTCTGGACAAAGCTCTAAAGGCTCCCCCACAGCTACTGCAGGCCCATCTGTTGCTACCGGAGAAGTCATCATCTTTGGTGGCTCTGCATACACCGAAGATTCCAACTCCCAATTCATCATCGCTGGTCAAACTCTCAAACCTGGCAATGAGATTACAGTCTCAGGTACCCCGATCTCACTTGCGCCTGGCGCTACTGTCGCTGTCATTGCAGGGAGTACGCAAATGCTTAGTCCTACAAATTCTGTCGGTACAGGCAATAATGCAGGGACTACTCAAATTATTACTGTCGCCGGCTCAACGTATACTGGTAGCTCCGGATCTGGTTTCGTCATCAATGGCCAGACTCTCACGCCTGGAGGACAGGTCACCATCGACAATACTGTTGTGTCGCTCTTATCTGGAGGGACGATCGCCGTAGTCGGTGGCAGTACAGAGAACTTAGGTCCTATGGTAACTGGAAATCCTGGAGGAAGCGGTGCAACGCCTACCTTCGTGCTAGGTGGTACCACATATACCGAGTCTAATTCCCAATTCGTCATTGCAGGGCAAACCCTTGCGCCTGGTGGTCAGATTACCGTCGGAAGCACACCGATCTCATTCCCACCAGATGGCAGCGTGACTGTGAAACCTCCAGTTGGCGGCCCAATTGTTGGCCCATCTACCAGCACCTCTACTAACCCAGTGCGTGGGCCCACATTCAGCACTACCTCTACTAATCCTGTGCATGGCCCCACATTCAGCACTACCTCTAGCGATGGGTCTGGTGACGGGTATGGTATTACAGTAGGTCTCCCGCCTCAATGCGTAATTCAATTATTAACTGATAGAGTAGATTCCTGATTTCACCACTGTGGCAACTGCTACTAAAATCCCCGGCTCGGATAGTAACGATTTTGTAAACGCCATAAATGCTATTCAATCCGACGCTAAAGGCGGTCTGGGTCTGTTTAAATACGGCTTGAAAGGTCTACAGGGCTTATTCGGAGGTGGAGGAGGAGGTGGCGGTGGTGGTGGAGGTGGTTTCCCCAGCCTCGATGCCCTTCGAGGACCATTAGGGGACCTATCGGACGCTGCTCGGGCATTTGGAAGCGTCGATCAAGCTTTGAACTCATTCGAAATGCAGCCTCTTGGACCTGGCGGACCCCCAGCTCCCCCACCCGAAATAGCTGATGCACTTCGTACTATCAGCAACAACCTTAGACCCTTCCGGAATCAGCTCAACGGTTATATCGCGTCAATATGGAGGAACCCTAAAAACGCTGCCACGTTTGTAGGCTCATTAGGGACGGCCGCTTTGATCAAACCTATTAACGATCTCATCAATTTTGACGCGAAGCAGTTCCCTTCAAGTACGCCAGCCTCACAAAGGGCTACAACAACAACGTCGAGCACATCAAGCTCATCTGGATGCTCGTCTCGTACTGTTACAGACTTATGGGTTTCCTGCGATAGAGTCAGCGGCAGTTCGCTAAGCTGCTCCACTACAAGCTCCTCACTTGTCAGTGGATGCAGTGTTTCTCCAACAACGACAACAACGACAAACGCTTGCCCCTTAATAACAGACGACCCGGATGCCGACCAAGGAGAAGACGGCGACCCAAGTAGTACCCCAACGCCAACTTCCTCGAAGTCTGCAAGTCGTACTCCACCACCTCCACCACCTCCATCATCACCAAACCCTCCGCCAGCTCCCTCATCATCAAAGCCTCCACCACCAGCTCCCTCCCCAGCTCCACCGCTTTCTACCCCAGATCCAACAATAGCAACAACTTTCTGGGTCGGCTATTACCGACTGAATGCAGCAGGGGAGCGCGGTGTCAAGTCTGCATCTCGCTGGGCCATTTTCGCGGAGCCATACGAAAAAGTACCCGACAACTGGTGCCGCGATCCGACATTCGAAGAGAGCAGCCCGTCGGGTAGCGGCCCGAAAATAGTGGACCATTTCCCGTTGCACTTGGGCCCGCTCAATGCTGCGGGCACGACGTGCACTTATCTCCTGGAGAGCGAGGGCGGGACGGAGAGAGGCGTGCTGCAGTGCGGGTCAAATAAAGTGAATTGTGTCAAGGGCAATGCTCAAGGTCCGTGCGATCCCAATGGGATGTGGGAACTATATGACGTTTGTCCACTTCCTCTGCCCTGAAAGGCAGGAGGGTTGTGAAATGGAGGAAAGATTAAGGTTGGGAAGGGAGACGGGAATGGATAAGCGGTGCTTGATCTAACATTGAATGATGGGTTTAATTATGATCAGCGAGCTAAGTTGCTGCGTATCGAACCTGGAGCACAGGTGCTGAAGGTTTCTTTCCATAGATTCAGTGGCTTATGCTGCTTGGTTGAAAGATAATTGACTAAGCGATTCCATGGCTCTAAATTCTTCTACAATCCCCTTGTACATCCTTGAAAGTTCGCCTAGTAATCTCTATGCTTGACAGAATATACTCCCGTCTTCTTACTATAATCTAGTAGAGATGTATGAGCTTGTGAGACGGATAAACGAACCATTGACCGATTCAATCTATCTAGGATTGCGAAGGACCCGACTTCGAACCAGGTGCAAATAATAAACGCTTTTATGCCCGCGGTCTCGATGTCGGGCCTGTCTTTCTCCGAATGAAAATTACATGGAGAGAAATGGGTCTTCTTCCGAGTCTGCAGATCGTGCTATGTCGCATCGTTTTCCAGCATTGACATGTCACGGCTCCCACACCCATTCGCATCGCCTGAGGAGCCATCACTTACATAGTTCAACGGAGAAGCGCAGTCCGTAACCGCATCCTCGACTTTGACATCTCACGTACAGATCTGTGCCGCGCTCACACAATCCAGCGTACCGCCGAAAATCATGATTATCGAGATCCATTAGTGAAGAGGATGCTCATGGTGTCGTGCGTCTATTTGCCCATGGAGACGTAGTTATCTAAGGAGTAGATGACCTTTGGGGGGGCGTCAAACCAATACGAACTGCAGACGTTCGTAGCCCTGGTCGCAGCCTGCGTTGAAGGAGAGCAAGTCGGTGGAGTTATTCTACAGCTCCTTGATGTTGTTTGCCTCGAGCTATTTGCTGATGGTGAACGTTTAAAGGGCCTTGAAAAGGGGGATCGCTTTGCTCGCTGAGGTCTGGGAGCGGGTTGACCGAGAAATCGCTTGTAGCTGCGAAGGCCAGGAATTGATGATTGCGGGGATCTTGTCTGCGGTGCTGCTCTGGTAAGTATTCTGGACTGTGATTACTCGGTCCGCGATGGAGGCTCGTTGGTCTACGACTGTATTCACTGTGTCTGTCAGGAAAAGATACTGGACTACCCCTAGAGCAGGCGAGAATCACTTGGGGGATTTCACCCTCCGCGCCAGAGATTATACCTGGCCGGCACCGAGGGAAGTGAGGAGGTTGTTGAGGAAAAGGCTCGTCTGCTTTGGCGGGTTGAGAAGAGTGACATTCGCGCCGATAGATTCCAATGCCAGGGTGTTGGCGTTGCCCATCGCAAGATACAGTCAGAGTAGCATCTCTCTTAAAGCAATAAATCTTCAAATGCATCCTGGGATTTTGCTAAAGAGCCCATATAGGATAGGTATCTCGACAAAGTGGGCTGCTCAAGAAGACGTCCTACGTTAAGACTACTAGTCGCTTGTCAAGCGTAATGTACAATTCGCTCCCTTCACAGGGGTCATTATGCCCAGCTTTGGGGAAAGATGGTCAATCATTGGCGGTGGTCGCCGCCCCTTCTCTTGCTGCCCCCATTCGCACCTCGATATCAAAGCTGTGGAGTACCGTGGCGACAAAAACCAAAACCTCTCGTTTCGCAAGGAATCGCCCTGGACAGTGCGTTACGCCACCAGCAAAAGGCTTACGACTCATGCTTTTCTTCTAGCTTGGCTCCTTGAGGAATCTTTCGGGGTCAAATTGGCTTGCATTGGCGCCGAAAGCGCCTTCGCTATAGTGAAGTTGCCGAATCGGGATCATAACCGGATTGCCAGGTTCTAGTATCTTCGTCCCGACGACTGTTGGCACGGCATCTTTCCGGACAGATACAGATCCATAGGTTAGGCGGAGGGTCTCTTCAAGAGTCGGGGCCAAGCCTGGACAGTCATCATGTATATGGCGATTTTCAACAGCGTCGCCTATGAGGGCTGGATTTATCTCTACTCTGATCGCCTCGAGAAGATTCTTGTCACATAGAATGTAGCTTAGAACCCAAAATTTTAGGCCCATACGCTTTCAAATTCGCTCTAGGCAAAGGTTAGCATGTCCTGAGCAATGCAAGTCCTTGCAAATTTTGCACACATACGCCCAAAAGAGCATGAAGACGACCGATGCTGTGTTTTTATCACCAACGTTGGCCATCTGTTGCTCCTCCAAGATCTTCCTCATCACCCGGATTCGCCGGTGTTTTTGTCCGCAGGATGTTTTACGTACTTGGTCAAAGATCATTTCCCTTCTGCTGTACAGGCGCTGGACAGCAAACTTCGGTTACGGAAACAAGAGCATCTTCCACGCTTCTTCTGTAAAGTAAATCGCTGTCCGTGTCAAGTCAGGTTCAAATCTCATATAGGAGATCGTCAAAAAAAGAGCGTGTGGTCGGGTTGACCAAGAGCTCCGCACAAACCTCTATGAGCGGTAAAGAAGTGCCACCGACATACCGACCCGATAGACGACCTCAAGGCAGTGACCCCTGGACGAGCCTTGAGAGCTTATCGCGGATCCAGGTAGGAGTTGCCTTCTGTAGAAATCTTTCGACAGATGAATGATTGATTTGCATTGCGGATTCGAGAGAGTGGCATATCTCGCCTCACAGATCTTGCATAAAGCAACAGGCTCTACTACGAACTCGAGTAAAAACTCGACAACGAAGTCATCCCGAGAAAAATTGCTCGTTTTGTTGTAGACGTCAGCAGCATGCTTAGCGGACTGCACAAGTAGAGCGTCTGGTCACCCAGGGTGATTGCGTAGAGTTCATCATCGCTGTGCAGTGATCTCGGTATTTATTAGATAGCTGCGACGAATCACGCCGACCCTAACAAGATGTCACCTTCCTCGCGATACGAGTTCATGAGATTTTTTGATGATTGACCCAAGACAGGTGTCCAGTAGGGTATGTCCTCTGATTCGTCCGGATGCGAGAGAGGACGAATGATAAAGCTCGACACGCCAAAGAATGAGCGCAAGGCTCAAGAGCCACCACAATCAGTGATATTAGCGGCACGTGATACCTATAATTGTACTTGTCAAGACTTATCAAATTCCCTGTCAGCATTATTCAACCAAGAAGACTGGATCTTCACGCAAAACTCGTTCAGCTGTGCTGCGCATTGACCGTGGGAATTCGAAAGCCTCATTACGATGACGCCATGAGTAAACGCGCAAGAGTCTGGCCCATTTTGATGTGTTAAGAAAAAGTTCGGTTTTCTTTGCATTAGTCGGTCTGCAGAAAATCGTGTATCAAAGCAGATTGTGTGGTAGCTTCGATACCACGCCTATCGGATGCATCACCGAGCGAGCAATCCCGAAGCAAGCTGATATGCACGTTGTGTTATAGCAAATCACAATACGCATATCGACGTAAATATGCTCAAGCGTTAGTGGATTACGTGGTGAAACCGCAGTATCTAAAGGTTGTGTGAACTGTGCCAATCCCACATTCACCAGGCGTGCCACGACTGGGAAATAGGAGGGTTTGGTGTTTATCGGTAGATAATGTATCTCGTCTGACTCCATCCATTTTCCTGCTTCCACTCAGTGATGTTGCTAAAGGAGATCTTCGAATCGCCCTCGTAAAAAGTGTAGCACTTGGCGGGTTTTTTTGCGACAAGAAACTCTTTGACATGTTTGTTGACGACTTGATAAGTAAGATCTGCCGCGTTATGCAGGATTCCACCCCTTTCAATAATAGTGAAGTAATCTCGCCACTCACATCGGCAAACCGGGTGGGGGGTGAGGGTCAGGGGGGGTTTGGAACTCACGTGAGCATGGGTGCTGACTACTTGACACTAACTACATAAAGCTTAGAGGCTGAGGCAAGCCGAGGTCTACATGGAGCACCGAGCAAGCCGAACTTTTAGCGTAAGGCAAGCCGGACTACATACGTCTGGATTGGGATGATCATCATGGCCTAGGCCTCACATCCACTCGTTGAGCGTCTGATGTGGCAATCCCGCATGGATCTCCTTCTTCCCTGTCCGTGCCCTGGGGAGCATTCTGACTCGAACGTCCGTGTTTGGTTTGCAGACTCCAGCCGCACTGATATGACCGGGTACCTTCCAGCTGGTGCCTGCAGGCTCGATCTCCCAATGATGTAATATGCCAGCCACCAAATGCAGACATATCCTTTCGGCAATCACTCTTCCTTTGCACATGGAAAAGCCGGCTCCGTATGGACGCAAAGTCCCCTGGCTGACTTCCACAGAGCCACCTTGCCGAACTAGAAATCTCTCCGGCTTGAAAGTCTCCGGCTCCTCAAAATATTCGGGATCGTTATGATGAAGATAGTGAAAGGCGTGAAGATAGTCCCCCGATTTGAGCTTGAAGGTAGCTGTGGACGCCGTTTCGTGCCTGGGAACGAGATTATCTTTTCTTATCTTACGAGCTGAGCGGATCTCACCGTCCAGCCGCAGAGTCTCAAAGTAGCAAGCCTTCAGTAGTGGGCACCATCTTCCCATATCCCCCTTTCCGCTGGTCTCAAGATATGGCTGTTTCGAGTCATGCTGAGAGATTTCGACTGGAAAAAATCGTTTTGTCTCATCGCGAATTCTATCGCTTAAACCCGGTGTGGCCAGAATCCGGAGAAGCAGCCAGAAGACTAGATTGTTGGCATTGATGGTAATTCTTAAAGAAGTCAGTGAGTATACCCGTAGCGTCTCCAAACCAGCTTCGGCCATAGCCCGCGCAGCGAGAAATTACAGTATCGCTCATTTCGCGACATTCCCTGTGCGGAATCCTTGCCAAGCTAAGAACAAGATGCACTTACGCCCACGGCATACTAATCCCTGCTGCCGCTCGAGCATGCACGGAGAACCCTATACGTTTCCAGATCCCATCATAGGATCTGATCAAATCACTCACATCAGAGAAATCTCCGGAGATTGTCGTATGCTGCCCTTCTGCTTCATTATCCAGCGCTTGATAAAAGGATTCAAATCCTTTGTGCAGGCGATCTCGTGCGTTGTACGCTTTTCTTACCAGAGGAAACCAACGTGGTAGTTTTGCTGCTAGCCCAAGAAAGCTGTCGTCCAGGATATCGATATCTTCGAGTGTGGTGGGCGAATTTGCTACATATTCTTGGCCCATCAGTACAGGAAGGGTCATGTGCCCCAGGAAGCTTGTCAAGAGGGGAAAGAGACTGATTTCGACGCTGGGATATGGGCTCTCAATCTTTTTCACGGACGCGTGCTGCTCCCAAGGTGCGAGATTTGGTGTTGTGTTTTGGTCGACACCACGATTCTCTTTCGCCCTAGGCATGGTTTTCCAAGTAACCAGGCCTTTAAGATGCGCATCCGTGTGAGAGATTACGGAGTGTGACATTTTGCTCATGTAAGGCTCCTGAAGTAGATGCTTGGCCACGCAGGCGTCTAATTCATCGGATGCCGCAATGTAAGTGTCTCGGTACCTTGCATGGACACCGAAAGTTCCGTGGAAAATTGCCCACTTGATCGATGTGTAGTCGACGACCGACGGGCGGAGGTGAGCAAAGGTTTGAATCAATGCAGGTGTGTAGACAATGTTATGGCTCGATCCCCAAAAGTACAAATGGAATAGTGCGCTGGACTTGCTCCTGCATAGTTCCAATCAGCATGTAATCAGATCAGCCATTACAGTCTTATGATACCGAATTCTCTGCAAAGATAAGCCATTGACGAGGAGGCCTTTCCAGCCGTTCTTGGGTGGACGAAGAAAAACACTACTGAGGAAGAAAAGGGTAGCAACAGTTGCCAAAATTTCCAGGATCATGGTTCTCTCCACCGTGTTCAAGAGGACGCCGTAGGACAACATTGTGATGTTCGATTTGAAAGTGCTCGATGTCCACAGTACGGTCGGGGTTTTCCATGGGAAATGGCATGGGAGCTGGCATGGGAAATGGAGAACAAGAGGCAGGCCGAGAGGCAGACGATTTCCGCGATGACGATATCAAGAAGGTGGTGGTGGGGGACAGGCCTGCCAAATTCCATTACCCTAGAAGCTGCAGAATGCACAAGTCCACTTACAGCACGGCGGAGAAAGATATGACCATCTGAACTTGATTCTCACGCGTTTCGTTGGCTGGCTGGTCTCAAGGTAATTCTTACAGAAGGTCTGGATATCCTCGGACCCGAAAATCTCCTCACGAGCGCCGTCCGCTGTGGGGTACAGTCTCTCGTCCTCAAATGCATCATCTTAGCGGCCCTCGGAGAAGGCGCATCATTGAACGTATTCTATTATTATGTTTCAATCGTTCAATCGTGGTTGCAATGGCAGCGAATCAACAACAGAATCAGTAGGTCATAGCTCATAACAAGCTCTTATCGATTTCCTAGTTAGGCAGTTTCACCCCAAGGAAATTCATAGGAGCCTATCGTGGAGAATTTCTGTTAACGGAAGAGGTATCAATACAACGTAGCATCATCCGAACTTCTCCACACACGCGTCGATCGATATGGCTTATGATCTCATCTCCCGCACACAACAGACGCATTTTATTAAACGTATGTTGTGACTTGTTTCAATTTTCCAAGCTTGACTGAAATAACAGCGAAACAAAATACAACGAAGATAATAATTTCAAGCATGGAGCAACACAGCTTGAGAGTGGCTTTCATCGCTTCCAAGATCAAGCAGTTTCACAGTGATAAGACACCATGGCGAGTGTATCACGGAGGAACGCATTCGACGCGAAAGACAATACCACAACGTAGTGCATGCGTCGATACCAGTGACCTATCTCAAATCTTAGAAATAAATACAACCAAAATGACTGCAATTGTCGAACCCAACGTCTCCATGGATGCTCTTGTTCGCAGAAGTCTTCGGTACGGCTTAATTCCGCCTGTTGTGCCAGAGTTCCCCGATATCACTGTGGGAGGTGGGTTTGCAGGAACGGCTGCTGAAAGTAGCTCGTTCAAATACGGATTCCTGGAGAATACAGTGAACTGGATCGAGATCATACTTGCCGATGGTAGTGTAACATTGGCCTCAAGAGATTTCAAATCGGATCTTTACCATGGCGCAGCGGGGACGTTTGGGACACTGGGCGTGATCACTCTACTGGAAATTCAATTAGTCAACGCAGAAGCTTTCGTGCAGCTCACCTATCACCCTGTGAACAGTATGCGCGAAGTGGTTGCTCAAGTACAGAAAGCCACCGAGGACCACGACAACGATTTTGTTGACGGCATTCTGTTCAAGCGGGATCGTGGGGCTGTGATAACAGGACGCTTTATCAAAGAGCCCTGCCCAAGCCTTCCCGTTAGAAGTTTCACTCAAGCCCGGGATGAGTGGTACTACCTGCATGTCGAGCAAGTTCTTGCCGATACCAACACTCTCAAGGCCGAAGTAGTGCCCATACGGGATTACCTCTTCCGTTACGACCGAGGTGCTTTTTGGGCTGCTCGTTATGCTTTCACTTACTTTGCAGTCCCCTTTACTCATTTCTGGCGCTGGGCTCTCAACTCCCTGATGAGCACGAAGATACTTTATCACGGCCTGCACGAAAATGGAATGGCACAGCACAACATTATCCAAGACATTGTGCTACCAATTTCCAGGGTCGAGGAATTTCTCGAATGGATCGACGAAAACTATGCTATATACCCCTTGTGGCTTTGTCCTATTAGGCAAAGTGACGAGGAATCATTCTACCCTCTCATGGACGGCATGATGGATGAGAAGAAGAACGAACGACTTTCATGGGAAGAAAAGCAGCCAATGCCAATCCGTTCTGCAAAACCAAAAGACCATGAGCAGGACGATTTATTGCAAGAACAAGCCATCGTACCAACCCACGAAAAAGAACTGCTCATGAGTCTCGGCGTCTGGGGTCCACAGCTTCCCGACCCGGACGACTTCCTGGCCGAAAATCGAAAGCTGGAGCATAAGGTGCACGAGCTGGGCGGGATCAAGTGGCTGTACGCGCACTGCCATTACACGCAAGAGGAATTCTGGACCATCTACAACAAGCAGTGGTATGACGAGCTGCGGGCCAAGTACCACGCCACGGGCCTCCCGTCCGTGTACGACAAGACGCGGTTTGACTGGGATTCCGAGCGGAGGGCGATTCAGGGGTCTTGGCTCCGTTGGCTGTTCAGCTTCTATTGGTGGATATGGCCCGTTCCGGGCATTTACGGCGTGTTGTGTGTTCTGATGAATAGCGACTATTTGGCTTTCTAGCCCAGTAGTCGACTCTCTGCTTTTCTGTTACCTTCTCTCTTACGATTTCACATGCTAGTATCATCAAAACTGCTTTGCGAGCCCCAATAAGGATGGAGCAGGATATTCTTAGTAGCACATATAATTAAAAGGCAACAGACTGAACACCCAAATGCTTTACATATAGAAATAGCCTACATCACAAATCTCCTTAGAGCTAGATTTTGCTTCCTTCAAAGTAGGTAGCATTGCAGCACAGATATAAAGCCAGGGACTACTCAACTTCCTGCCCAGGCCGATTCAGATGCACACCCATGCCGTCGGTCTTCAGGTCAGATACTCAGTATGGATTTGAAGAAGAATTGCCTGGCTACGTACCCATATATGACCGGTTATCACTGGCTACAACGCGAAATGCGCTAAGGCCATTTTGAGCACAAGAAGTGATCAATGTCACTAAGTCACTGACACTCTTGATATCCCATGTTTGGCAAATGCAACTATGCAGCGTTTGATTTTTGAGAACGCTGCTGTTGCTGTATATGAGTATCAACATCGGAGAGCGCTGAAAATTCTTCGTACTTAGAGAACGTCTAAAAATTAGAGACCCAAAATTGTCGGTGTCAAACCATCTTAAGGAGGTGCATGAGACCAAGGATTTACCAAGAGGAATGGGCGAGCAGGACAAAGAATACGGAAGGTGGTTAAGGAAAGATTGGCGAAAGAACTCTTTTCTGCTCAAAGCCCATCTCATTTCAGCATCCCTTTGTTAGCACCCTTGCCTTGCATGGATGAATCTGCTATTCTAGCCTAAATGGCCAGAGCACTACTTGATTTTAAAATTTGATGTTGTTGAATTCGGTGAGTGAACATGATTGCTCTAGGAGTTGACCATGATGATGGTATAGAGTTGGCACAATGTGAGAGTATGGAGGTTGCCAAGAAAGATTGACGATCAAAGCAATAGATCTCGAAGTAGAGGTCAAACTATTGATGTTTTCTCTGTCTTTCTTGGTTCGTCGTTGGGTGTGATAGTTGGGAGACGCGATGGCTTGGGTGATATCATTCTGGTGTTAGAGTCAAGAGGGATCGGAAGGCTTCCAAGGGCGATCCCGGGGGCTATCCCCGGCTGGGAATCCATTTACTGAATTCGAGATGTCTTTTTACCATGATGGGGGGTCCGTATACTGCCAAACTACCAAATCGCATCTTACATGTTGCGAGCCATCTGCCGGAGGCGTCGGTTACTCATAAAGTCTTGGGTTCATGGGAAAAGCAACAAAATCAACGAATCTGCAACAAACTAATTCTGCATTCAGCAAGTTTCTGCCCTGTCTTTGCTACCCAGCATCATTTTGCCTTTCCGCCGAAGAATCCTCTTATGACACCCACAGATGTCCCCATACAGCACGCAAATGTCATCCACCGAAGAGCACTACTCCTCGCGACGCGCAACCAATTTCCCATCCCCATACATGTACAAATCAGCACGCCACACGATGCTCTCCTGCCCGAACGCAACCACAGCGTCCAGCAAGTCTTTCAAATTCTCGTCGGTGAACCCCTCCTCCTTGCACTTCCCCAACACGGGTTCCAGCTTCGCCCATTTCTCGCGCACTATGGATTCAGTAGTGTTGAGGTCGTTGACATAATTGTGCTCGAGCACAGTGCTGGTGTAGGTTTGTAGCGAGGTATCGAGGGAGTTTTCGGGATTGGGTAGGGCGCTCATGGGCGTTATGTTGTGGAGTTTGCAGTGGATGGTGAAGGAGAATTGGCGGAGGAGGGGAGTGAGAGGGGTGGGGTTGGTGTTTGACATTTTGGGCGTGGTATCTTTGGGTGCTTTGTTTAGTTGAAGTTTGTAGAATTAAGAGCTTTTGGTTCCTTTTTGGTATCTGGATAAGTTTTATGGTTTTTGCTTGACTGTTGAGGGTATTCTCGAAGAACCAGGTAGCGATATGGAGTTGATTGCGGTGCTCCTTACGTTGCTTCGAAGATTTAAAGAGTGGGGAGAATGTGAGGGAACAACTCTTTTAAACGCACGAAGCAGTTACTGATGCGTCTAACTGAACACATATCACCCATGTGTTGACTCTTATTCTCTTCATTTTACCACAGTCGGGTGCTAGGACGCTCTTTCCGTGTTTGAATGACTCTCAGTGTCGAGTCATCTGTCACTTGGTACATTTGACAGATCTGATGGCGGGACCATTTCTCCGCAGTGCTTGCGCCCCAATGTTTTGTTTGCGTTTTCGTATTCTTTCACGGTTAACATTAGCGTCTTCGAATATCATATTGGCTTGAGCGTTCCTTCTGATTATCATCTTATAATCATACACCATGGATATCCCCAGCGAGGAAAGATCTCCTTCCTACAACGGCACACTGGAGAAGGTTCCAGTAGAGATCAGAATCAAGATCCTATCATACATCACAGATCTCCGGACACTCAGCAATCTCATCCACGCCACACCTGTTTATCATCAAGCCTACTCATCAGTGCGCAACAAAGTCCTCACGAACGTCACGATCCACGACTTAGCAGCTCGATCCATCGACATCCTACACCCAGCCCCAGTCTGCGAGCTAGCTCTCAAATTCAGCACGGGGCATGGACCAAGCTCAGGAAGGCAATTGGCACTACGAGGGCGCTTCATCAACATAGAAGACACCACTTTCCGGGAACAGATCCTCAAAGATATCGCAGAGGCTATGCATAGAATCTACATCCACGAGCTTGCCGCAAGCGCTAACACCACAACCTCAATCCCTAGAGAGCTTGTATTAGCCATCAAACACAGTCTAGCGCTCCGCAAGATTATGAGTGTTGAACCGTGGCAGCTCACATATGAAGCAGCGCTTTCGATTGCTCGGAAGCCGGGTACTGGACTGATCAATGGTCATGAACGGTACTGTTTCCATTGGGCGTGCTCGCATCTGGTGCGTATCTCTATGGATAGGGAGCATGCCATTACGAAGATCAAGAGCGATTGGATTTGGCCTGAACGGAGCCCGTTTGCTGTTGAGAATGGATGCCTAGTCCATTGCAGTCAACCCCGGCGGGTAATCGAGCTTTGAAAATTGGGAGGGGTCACTGTCTAAGTCAAAGTCACTCAGTGACTGGCAAGCGCCAGATATCTAGGTCTTGGAATGCGTACGGGTTGCATTGGTATATTCATGTAGTGTCCTGGTTTATCAACCTGGACTCAAGTCAAGGCACCAAGTATCTCACGCCTCTGTGGCTTGAATAGACAGCTCCCATTTCCCTCGGCTGAAGATTGATCATTCTCCGATGGCGAGGTGGTGATTTCTTTCGGTTTCTCTTGCAGCATAGGAGACATGCACGCCACAGACTGTATGGTTTCTACATTCCAAGACGGATTTTCGCGAAGCTAGTAAGATTAAGGAAGAGAGAATAGGGTCATCGAACTCATCTCCAGTCCTGCCCCTTTCCATGTCCTATTTTACGGCTTGAACCTCTTGCGGCAATGACTCGGCAGACCGTCTAGGCAGCGGCTGCATTGCCGCAGATTCTGCAGTAGGCCATGTCTCATATGCAGCTACAGATAAGCTTAGTAGGCTACTGCACAAATAGCCAACCTGAAGCTTGTTGTTCCATGAAGCCACTCAACTACACAGACATCGTGCAACCTAAGGGCTTCACATAGAGTTCCTTCGAGAGATACCACACCTTCGCTATACAGATCTCGTTTAGACTTCACGCCAACTACTCTCCGAGCATACGATACGCCTTGCGTTCAACAGTTACAGGTAATGGCAGACTAGTATCCATAATCTGCCAGCCCTTACCATCACATGCCCGCCGCTTCTGTTTCCAATAGGCTGCCTATCCAAGCTGAAATTTCGCTTCTTCGTGTCACCGACTTGACCAGATTATTTTGAGAAGACTCGTCTCTTCCAGGTGCTGCCGCTGCTAATTAAATAAAAGAGGGTTGATTTTAGAAGAGGAGTAGTCTTGCTAAGGCGAGACTGGATACATCACTCAAGTTCCAGGGCCAGTCCGTTCAGAGACATATAAATGCCACATTATCCTCCAAGTTTGTAATCAGCGATCATACTCAAGCCTCCTTGGAGCCTGGGCAACCCTAGGCATCGGCATCATCATGATGGTCTTCAATCCTCTCAGAGCCATTGCCCCCCTCACCATCATCCCATCCACGCTTTCTCACCTCGAAGATCTTTCCCCCTCTCCCCTCACCACGTGACGGGGCACAATCTGCTGTCCCACGGACGCGACTGACTTGGCAGGCGTCCAATATTACTGGCACGACGCATCGAAGAACCTATGCTGCAAGGGCATTGACACCGAATCCAACGGCATCTACTGCGCCAACCAGCCTCCTTGCGCTCTATTCCATAGTCTGGTGTGGTGCTATCCTGCCTCCCATGCATCGCCCCCAATACACCCAATATGATAATACGCTTACCTGTCTTTGGCACAAAGCATATGAGGACCGTATGAAAATGACATGAAGAAAACATCATCTTCTACCTCCGCCCCAAGTCAGGTACTCGTAGATCCGTCGGTGTACCGTTAAGAAGATAGCACCACTTTTTACCAGAGCATGGGATACATTAACTGCGGCAGGTCGTCGTGCTGTGAAGGGGACTGTAATTCCTCGGTAACTGGAAACGGGCTCAATCAGCGCAGTACCTGTTGCTGCGCCTCCACGCCCGTGCTGCAGTGTTCGAGGAAGCCCGGTCTGGGTTGTGTTGCGGCGGGAGATTGCTAGAAGATTACGGGGCCGACGAGAATTTGCGAGAATGGGTGTTGCGAGAATGGGTGTTGCGAGAATGGGTGTTGCGAGAGGGTATCTTGTGAATCAGCACAATACGAAAGCTAGGTCTTCTGAGGCTGGGAGAAGCATTGGGATTCTGTCTGGAACGGTAAGGGACATACCAGGAAATCTGTTCAGATCTGAACATTCATTCTAGTACGGTTTCCTCACGAAAAGGTAAGCAAGGGTGAGAGGTGACTGATGAAGGGGGCGACGTTTACTATCATTGATGTAGTATATCAGAGATGGCAGAGATAGCATCTAGTAGCCGTGATTGAGGAACCTGAGCTTGTGATGAATGTGAGGCGTAATTTGTTCGCCCTGTGACACGAAGAGTCAATCTCCTCAGTCAGGCTAGGAGACTCGGCTTTAAGAGTAGCGGGCAAGCTGCAATTATGCCATATAAGCTAAAGCAGTCTCAATACTACTTTCTTCCGTGAGCCCGGGCCCAATTGGATGAGCGGCTCGCATCATGACGGTGTAGTAGGCCGGGCGCAGAATAGATAACTCGGCGTAGAGTCGAATGACGCGACGGAAGATGCTGGCTTCGCATCGTAAAGAGGGTAACAGGTTTTTCTCCAGATTGGGTAGACTGTCAGCACAGCTGGCCAAGATATTTTGAGGCCAACCCCTCACAAAGTCTGATGCCTTCCCAAATGAAGGTGCGCCAACGTCAAAAAGTTTACTGATGGCTTTTGCCACAAAGCGATCCATCCAATCATGGAATTGACGACTTGGTATTCTTTCTTGGAGGCCTGCATTGACTAAGATTGACATCAGTACACAAAGGTGGCAATCCATTGTCCGAAGAAACCCCGAAAGCATTGCAGGTGGACAATATAAGCTTGGATCTTGTCTGTCGTGCTCAAGGGTCCACTCCCACTTCGTCGAGAGCTGCGTTTGATTCGAGAAGTCAAGGGGTAGCAGCAGGGAACCGTTAGCCAGCTCTCGAAGCAATTCCGAAGTACTAGATTCCACACTTGGGGATGGCTGCGAATAATCGTAGGGAGAGGAGAACCCGGTCTCTTCGAATTGTATATGCTGCCAATTGGGGACCTGCAAGATTGAAGCGCCTTCGCTTAGTCGTTTCATGCTGTTCACATGATGTGCTTTGACAATAGTCTCTGCAAAATGAGCACTCCACGGTCTTACAACCGACGGTGGGACAGTGTCGCAGGCGTCGACGTGCCCAAATGCCATGAAACAGGCTGCACCGCCTATCGTGTCGGTATTACTGACACCATCTTTGTCCTCGGGCCATCCTTGATGTCGCAAGACTTTTATTTTCCTTGCCTGAAGTTCCCTAAGTGTGACCATCTCTGGACGATACAGTCTGTCTCGAAAACGTCCGAACACCGCATTAGCCCAGATACCTTCTTTTCCAACAAGTGCTCGTCCGTGACGCTGGACAGCTTCCAAACCTATAGTTGGTTCATCGGCGAACACGCTGTAGTGAAGCAAGCCTCCCAGAACTGGATGTATTGATGAGGAGATACTGCCCACACCACCTCCAAGGGTGATCTCGCCTGTCGTAGGAGAGTATTTGAAGACTTGCATGCCCATCGCAATGCAACTCAAGAGCACGGTCATACAGTCCACACGGCCTGGAGCCACGGTGAGGTCGTCAGGAATTCGATCTCCACTCTCCTCTCTTATGCAGACATCATTCTCACTTAGACAGTGTGAGTGGGCCAAATCCTGCAGGAGTGAGATCCAGCATGCTTGACTCGAGGATCGATGCGGCCTTGTCTTCAAGGCTCGTTTCCATATTTCCTTCGACGGTGGGACCACTTGGATGGTGGAGCTTATACCTAGACTCTGGTATACTGATGGCGGCAAGGCGAAAACCAATGCTTGGTAGTTGACAGTAAAACGGAACTGGCGCCAATGCCACTGCCGCGTACCACCTTTCGTCAAGCCTCCAGTCACGATCCTGTCACACTTACGGATCACGTACGCAGTGGCTAGGAGCTGCTGCGTGAGCTGCGCCAAAGCCACTACCAGCGCGACAGCAGCGACTATGACGGCAGCCAAGGCAGATACATCAACCATATTTGATCACGCGCGACGTGGATCGAGTAGTTGAAGGAAGAGTGGGCAAGAATATGTGCGAGTGAGCCATCAGTCTCGGTGCAGTCGACAAAGCATCATGTTCAATGCCGCTGACCCCTCACAGTGGGCGGGTAAGGCTACTTGCTATCTCCAAGTATACTGAGCCTTGAGTGGATGAAGAACCTCGACTTAGGCCTGATATCTGGCCTGATACCTGCTACATTTTAGGTTGTTATGTTCGGTGACTCGGATCGTAAGGCCAAGGGGCACCAAAGAAAATAACGCCAAGCGCGTCACGAAGCGCGTTTAGTACCCTGCAAGGGTCCGATTGGATGAAACAGGCGCCGATGGCATCATCAGTATCTTCTGCTTAGTAACGATGTGCGTATTCTTCCTTTGGTGTCTTCCACAGCAGCTTGTCATTATGGCTTAACATGCAATCTGGCACCGTCAAAGAGCATCTCAATGGACGGATCCGCTGATATTCTCACGAACTACAAGGGTCCTGGCCTCAGCTAACATCACAGCCGCTCCTGAAACCCTGCCACTGCAAGATCCTTCTTCGGCTCTAGAGGCAGCATGGTTGTATGCTGCCTGAAACTCTCGACTGGGTTGCGCCTGCGGATAATGAGGGAGCTGAGACTAGATGCTGAGTTTAGATATCGTCTTTATGGCTGCTGTCATCAACACTAAAGTAACGTACAGGAGCAAGCCCAACGCCACCATTAAACCCTCTCGTACCTTCTCCCGATCTACCTCTTGTAGCCTTCCTTCAAGTCCTGGGTAGCTTCGCCGAAGCAACAGCAAGCGGCATATCACCAACCAGCCTCCGCTGGGGTGAGACCATGAACGCGGTGATCAATCAGCGAGGCCGTCCAAAGAAACACAATGGTCGATGTGGAATCAGAACTCAAAAGTGGGTGCTTCTGGTCGGCAATGAGTTGCGAGACAATAAAGTACCTGGTATATCGATACGCTGCAGCAACTTAGTTCCTGCTGGCACCTCATGCATACCGTATTCATAGACTAAAAAGTGGGGAACTCGGAAGATTCGGAAACGTATCCACAACTCACGGCAGAGGGATGCCTCTATGAAGACAGGCACAAGAAACATGTCGTTGAACAATTGCTGCTGGGATGCTCATCAATACCCGTAAGACTTGGTTGGTATGGTGTCAAATAGCGTTGACAGTCACACTCTCAGAACAAGACCTGAGCAGTAATCGAAGACAACGCGATTGACGCTGGCCTGACTACATCTAAACCTGTGAAAAGAACGGACTTGATGGCCTTTAAGTACCTCACATTTGCAGCCTCAAGCAAAGATGACCTGAGTAGACGAGAGCCACGCAGGTTCATTCTACTCTAAGTACGCTTCGGGTACACCATAACCTCACGAGTGCGCAGTCAAAAAAGAACTTCTATTGAAAACCATTCGGTCCAATGGCTCCTCCTCGGCAGCTTCTTCTTTGCTGAACTCGAACTTCTTTTTCTTCGTCGCAGTCGGATACTTGTTGTTTCGGAGCCTATGAGAAGTCATGACAGTATCATCGTCGCATTATTGACATCTTGGGGCAGATTTGCTGGACCTGTTTCATCCATCGCTGCACTGCCCGACGATGCCGCTGATGGTCTGGAGAGAAGGATTGCAAAACTTTCTGCGGATGCTGCTAGTGCTCCCTTTGCAACTGTCCCCTTCGCTGTAGATACTGTTGATATAAGTGTCACAGAAACTGCCCGTGTTGCCATAGTGCGAATTCCTTAGTTGACATGAATTTTCTCTGTGGGTCTTCATCATCTCCTGCTCGCGCCGCAATTGTCTGTCCAGAGGTTGTCATAGTAAATGTCGTAGACATTGGAGGTGTCGGACTTTGAGTATTTCTCCTTCTGCTATGCCTGCAGCTTCTTCGTCACGGGTTCGACAGTCTGGTAGCTATCCTAAAGCCTCATTTACCTGATTGCTAGAACAACGATACAATGTATCAGTGTGTGGGCGAGTGTTTCTAGCAAGCAGTATGCCCACGGGGATCCTACAAAATGGGCCAGACTGGAGCTGCCACTATGCCGAAACACACTCCCAAAACAACCCCAAGACCCAAGCCGCAGAATGCAGAGTCCATAAGCGGCGCCAGCGTCGTCCAAGAGACATAGAAAGGCAACCCAGAGAGACGCCGAGCGAAAGAGCAAGATAGTATGTGGTCTAAAAAAAGAAAGAAGAGACGAAAGATGCAGAGACCAGAAGCTCAGAAGGGAAGCTCGCCTCTATAGGCGTGCCAAGCCTCAGCCGCTGCAATTTCGTCTCATTACTTCAGCACCCTGGTTGAGGGTTCAGCAAGTCGACTTCGGATTAGCGATTGCTCATGACAAGCCACCAGTCGTTGGATCTTCCCACCCTTCGCGTCTCATCGTACTCTTGTCTGACATCATCGGTAATAATGCCACTCTCTGTGTCAACATCATAGTCAGTACCACTGTTATCATCGGTGGCCAAATCACTGGACAAACATGCTTGAGAAAGAGTACACGTGTCTTTGACACGTTCTTCAGGTCGTGACTCTGTCTACCTTCGGACGCATTTATGATGAGAGAACTGGGACGCACTTTCGGCTTTTGGTCATATCATTCTCATGTTGATATGAAACACGATAAATAACATTCAACTCTACATCCTGTTTCTGTTCCGTACTTCTTTGTGGCTAATGTTTAGACACGGGATTTTTGTCGATGAATGTATTGGGCACATGATGTGCTCTTGCTTAAGGGTTGTCATCACCAGCTGCAACATACAACTCTTAGACGACGAGTATATATACGCTAACGAAGATCCGAGCCTTCTCTGCTACAATGCTTTTGACAACAGCGATCCAGCTTCGGTAGCACAGTAGCGTCTCTCTTTCGACTATGCTGAGATGTACCTTACAGTTACCCATTCGACGACACGGCTGGTTCTAGATGTGATGCTAAGTTCATCATCCATTGTGCGCGTAGGGTATGTTCTGCAGTGAAATGATAAGAGATATTTGCCTGAGGGCCACAAGCAGATAATCCTAAAGATCAGTTCGCATATTTTTCTTGAGAAAACTTCCGGGCAAACTTGTAGCAGATGAAATTAATCAACCCGATGTTAGAGCCCTTGGACTGTCTCACGCCATGTAGACTTGAACATCGTGGACAAGGATATCCGTAAGCCCTGAAGTATCAGAACCGCGAGCTACACAAAGCGCCACTTTTGCCGTCCGAAGAAGCGCAACTGTTGTAAACAATTGCTCAGGACTTGATAGACCTTGTTCCACGAACAATTGCAAGAGACTATCTGCAATCGTCTGGATTATACGAAGTCCTCCATCGCTGGAAGTTCGGTCAAGACTCGAAAATTCAAGATTAAACTCAGTCATTATCCGCTGTACGAGTGTCGGCAGGGTTCGCAGAAGGTTGGTAGGGCCACCAGAGATTTCTGACAACCGGCCACAGATGGAGAGCCAGCTGTCGAGTCCCATGAGTTCGCCCAGATTCTCTCTCACAATCTCGGTACTGTGAAAGTAGGCACGGTCAACCTGATGGTTGTATGAATGCATTAGTTCTATGGGTGGGATCTGTGTCTCGAGCGAAACAAATTTGACCGGCTTGTAGATCCCAGAAACGACCACACCGCCGTTTGCGTTATGAGCATAACTAGGATATGTGGATCTCCCGGCGTCTATCCAAGCTTGGCAACGTTCTTGAATATCTACGTATCCAAAATTTGATGAATCTGTGAATCGTTCCAGAATACACAGTGTCACAGAAACAGCGCCGATACAGATATCCTCCGAGAACACGGCTTTCCACGGCGTTGCTAGGAACCCGGGGATCACATCGGCTTGACAGATCCAAAGCCAATTCATTTCACCAGTAGGGCTTGCCTTTGGCTCTGCCAGTGTTGAGTCTGTAGATATTGGGTCACTACCATATGTGGAGGAATCCGATTCAGAACCGCCAGGAAGATTGTTGTGGTCTCGACTCCAATTTGTACCACCTCTTACTGGCCTTTTTCTGTACAGCTTGGCCTGCCGAGGCTTACGGAAACCGGTACGATGTTTCATGGATCGCCCGGAATGTTCGTTATTCTCTGGAATCTCCCGTGGAAATTGAGTGGATAGTGATGGTGAATGAACGAAAGAGGTTGTTCTAGAGTTATCTGGGGACAGAAAATGTGAACGTGACGTTGGCGAAGGAGGGTCTGGTGAGGACTTCGAGAATTTGGCAATTTGAGCAAGACGCGACCTTAGAAGATTGCTCTCAGGGGATGAAAGAATACCAGCATTCAGATTTGCGACGATCTCTTTACCATAACGACAGCTTACACTCAAGTATTCGAGCAAAGAGCACGAATATTGGTCAGCAAAGGCTGAAAGAAGGTCATTCCACGCTCGGTGTCGCTCATCAAAATGCAAGGAGGTAATCTCGAAGAGGCCGAACATCCTGTCGAACATGTTGAAACTCACCCGTAGACCCCGTACTAGTACATCGACTTCAGACCTTACGAATTCATTCACCCTCTTTCGATTGTGTATCGGCTCGACGATCATCAGACAGCGTTTAAGCAGAGAGTTCAACGCCTGTACATATTGGCAGATCTCGTTAACCTCTGTATCAACGGAAGGTTGGTTGTCTCTGAAGAATCTAAGTGTGACGATTATGTCTTTGCACTGCTCAGTACTTTCGCGCGCTCGCTTCAGTACGCCTTCAGTCTTTATGATGACCAATTCTTCTTCATAGCTGAGTGGTTGGTCATCCAGCTTAACATGTTCCGCAGAATCTCGCTCATCGTCCAAAGGGCCATTATCCACAGGAGCTGGTTTTCTGTCAACGTTTGCAGTCTTGATCTCTAGCCGATCACTGAAAGGTTCGTTGGAATGACGCTCTCTGCTTTTTGACCGTTGTGGGGAAGTCGATCCTTTGATCTGATCGGTAGTTTTCTGTAGAAAGGCGCCACCCTCCGAATGTCCGTTCATCTCTCTGCTCAGTCCGACTATTTCATCAATTTTGTCCTTTGCCAACGCTTTATGCACAATGACTATGTCTCCCTGCACTCATGTTAGGATTGGTTATAGTCTTCTGCAAAACCCCGTTACCTTTTCCTCGAAAGGGTACCCAAGCTCAAAAAGCGCTCGCTTGTTCACTAGCCGTTTGGGCAACTTGGTCATACCTCTCTTCAGCAATTGTTTCTCAATCTCTTCGTCTAGGGGACCCTCATAAGGTCGCCTTTCAAAGGAAACCCCGGAGCTATCAGAGCCTCCAGATGATCTTCTCTCGTGGCCGAATCGAGGGTTTTCTGTACTCGATGATGAGGACGTTGCCTCATTGTCGATCTTGATCCCTCTGAGACCTAGTCCAATCAAAATATTAGCTTGCCACACGTCCAAGAAACGCCAATTAACCCCCCACGATCTAGCCTAGACACACTTCCTGGTCCGAAGCAGACCAGGACTTTGACAGCATCACTCAATCAACAAAAAGAAACTTTGGCTTCAGATACAAATTCAATGGCGGAAATAAGGGCCCCCCCAGAACACTGTGAGTTTCCCGGTATACTTTCTTCTCAGGCTAAATCCCGCAAGGTCTAGTAATTGTATTTAGTTTTTGAGCGCCGTTATCTCAGATCATGGAAGTTTGGCAGATGGTTGTCATACGGTGGATGACATCCTGGCAATATGAGCCTCCATCTTTTCCAAGACCACAATCCGGATGAATAATCTGCTTTGTTAGACTCTTCAACGTAATAGGTGCCATCCTGAGGTAGAGAGAATTGTGAGGAGGCGAGACGACGAGGGAGCTCCGGTCATGCTATGGGCAATCTGAGTGCGACACGCTCAAATTGAAACCACCTTCTGCTTGACCAGGAGATAGTCTCATTCCCGGAGTACGCTGGCTCAAATATTCATGGCGGAGGATATGCGAATAACATACCTCTAATTTCTTGGGTCTTAAGTGCGAATTGCTCGATTTCATCCTTGGACAGGACACGCAAAACAATCACACAATCGGTCCGCTCCACGTAACGCTCATTTCCAAGCTCTAGCGATTCTGGATTGACAAGCCTGCGATCGATTCTGGTCCACCTGGCACCTTCAGGCACCCCGTGCGCACCATGGTCTCGGGGTGCAACACCCTCTCGAATAGGGTGAGTCTCTTCTGGAAACTTTTCTGTGGGCTGGCGGAGGATACCCTTGGGCTCTGGAATCCTTTGAGATGAAGTCGCTGGCGGATATATCCCAGCATCCATTCTTTGGGGTGACTCTGAGAGCGCATCCGTGCTGATGCCCATCTTGAGAGGTGATTCGGTTGGGGCAATTATCCCAGGGTCAATCGACTCTGGATCATCCGGGGAGACAAAACGCAATTTCCTGGCGGGTGTTCTTTGTACGCGCGAGCCTGCTCTCACGCGTTGGGGTAATTCATCGGCATGGGTGGGCTCGCTATTGGTTTCAATGGGTCCATGTCCATACGCAAGGAGCTTCGATCTTTTGGGTTCTTTGGCAAGACTGGAATTGCGCCGACGGCCCCTCCTAGGACTGCTAGCTGCAACATGAGGGGCTGAGGCAGAAACTTTGGCATTCGGCCTCACGCTTTGCCCTACAGACCCAGAGTAGTCTTGCTGTCTGAATGTCGAACTGCTACTATCCAGCTCTTGATCACTATCACTACTCGTTTCGGGGCCCCTTTCTTTGATGCGAAGTTGGCGGCTTTTGATTGAGCTTTTCGACTGTGTTAATGCGACAGGGCCCCCGGACAAATCTATATTACTCCGCCCACGTGACTTCCTAGATTGGAAAAGCGCCGTACGCTCGCCCTGAGATCTTCCTCGAGATCTGTTCCTTCGACGTCGCTCAAAGATATTTTGCCATTTATATACGACGTAATCAATTCGGGCATTGTCGCGATTATTGTTTGGCCCTGCCAGACCATGGTTGACCGTGTCGGGCGAGCTTGATCCGCGTGGATCGGAATTACCCCTACCTTCTAAGAGCATTTGATGTGTATTAGGCTGGTTATCTCTCTCATGGTAAGGCCTTTCCGGCTCCAGTCGAGGTCCATCTGCAGCGTATGCCGTGAGGTTTTCTCCGCGAACGCGAGTCTGTGCAGGCTGCCATGACTCATTGTTGATGACAAGATCATTTCCATCTTGACTACGTAGCTCAATGAGGGGCTGGTCGTTGATTCTATGCGTCTCCTTTACTTGCGAGTGCTTAATCTTGGGCTCTGATGTTGGCAAAACGGTATTAAGAGTTGGACTTCGGTATGAGGTCGCTCCACGCAGAGATTGCCTTAAGGAGGATTTCATGCGGTCAATCCAATTCACTGGTAGTTCTAGAAGTTTGCCTGACTGGCGCTTTTGCATATTGCTAGGCTTCGCCAGCCTCTTGCCTGCTACTTCGATGAACGACCATTCTCCATCCTGCGGTCTGTGATACTCAGGTGTGAACGACCATTCTCCATCCTGCGGTCTGTGATACTCAGGTGTGATTCGAGCGCCAAAAGCGTCAACAGTGGTGTTTCGATCTGCTGGAGTAGAGATCGCAGCGCGCGAGTTTCGACGTCGTCTTAGCGTACTGGAACTTGGTAAGACCATGTGTCCTTTGCTCTTCACAACAGTCTGAATACTAGTGGATTGGATCCAGGAGCTCTCATCTTCCTCGAAATGCCTTCTGTCACGCAGACCATATCTACAGCCCGCTACAGTTATTGAGCCTATCATGCGAGCTACCCATTGAGGGTCAACGGTACCATTCTTTGCGCGAATGCCATGGTTTCCCAGCGGTTCCTTTGGTGCAAAGTGGATTAGAGATCCCAGGACAGGGTGCCGCGAACTAGTGATCGTACCAGCTTCGCCTTGCATCGAGAGCGCCTGAGACTGGAATGAGACATCCGTACAATGCATACCTGCCATAATGGCCGCAACCACCACGTCTCTCATCGAAAGCTGCATGGGAACGACGGGTAGATCGGCAGGGCATCTATCCGCGTCACCTTCGACCATTGTATAGCGCAAAGATCGATCACATGAGTGCTGAATTGTCCGTGTGAAGGACACCCACGAGGCCTCTCCCGCAAGAGCGGACTGGGTTGTCCGTGAGCTCGATACGCTGAGACTGGGCAACTGCTCGGCTACATTCTTCGAGGCTCGCACATTGGATGAGATGCCAAGCCAGAGAGATGGTGACAGGCCAATTTGTGGGATTGAATAAACAACGCGGAAGCGAAATTGGGAAAATTGCCAAATGCGGTGACCTTGCCCTGGCAGGTTGCCGTAGACTACTGAATCACAGATTCGAATTAGTTGACCCGAGACGAGATACTGCTGCAGAGCTTGTGCGAAAGCTGTCAGTAAAGCAACGAAAGCCACTGCTAGCGCTGCCACGGCAGCAACAGTGCTCGCGTCTGTTCCCATTATCGGCAGCCAGCGAGTGACCAAGCTCACGATGGCAGAATTATCACATATTTGATGCTGGGAAGGATGAAGCTAGAATCCAGGTGGCGAGGTTCAGGAAATCCGATTTGAAATGGGCATCTCAGCCGCACTTGACCGCGCCGCCATGGCACATTAGCTTGCTGACAGATCCGCATAAGTCTTTACCACGTTCAGTATTGTGTAGGGAGACCTGTGAGAAAAGAGGATAATTAGTGCAATGGTAGAAGGTCAAAACCGAGGCCCGAACGGCCTCTTGGGGTCATAATTTTGGTAAGCTATGGGTGCAGAATCGGTAGAAAAACAAAAAGCCTGATGCCAAGCCCAAAGACCGATTATATAAGCGAGCTCTGACTACTACTGACCAATCTCGTGTTCCTGCCCTCCAACTTTCTGGCCACCCCGATGCTAACTCCACGCGGGTGGTGTCTCTACCAATCGCAGAAAATCGTTCTCGCAACCTCTTATTCCTTTTACTCGCCATCAGGATCCCAGCTAAAGACAGTCAGCTGACGAGATCGATTGGACTCCAAGAGCAGGCTCCACAGTCTGGGATTAATGCCGCACCCAATACAGCAACGACCAAATCTAGCTCAATCGCGAATATAATTGGTAGTACATCGGCCAGTATGAAAGGAGAAAAATGTGCATCGATAATCGTTCCAGGCTGTGTGTTCGATATGTTCGATCCCTCACGAGAGCCAGCGCTACCCAATTGTTCTCACCATCGGCATTGAAGATGGAGGGGCTAAGTACCAACACGATTCCATCATGGCCGCGAAAATTTAAGACTGATGGGGCTAATTTTATCAGGTGCGCTGTAACATCCTGAAACATTGAAGCTAAGAAAATGTGCCAGACCAAGAGGCTTGGAATTCAACAAGGCCAAAGGTCTCCATGCGCATTCCGTGAAGGACCTTCCACTCGACTCCTCATCTCCAAGCAGACCCCATGAAAGTCATAAAACCAGCTTCCTTGGTGACCTAAAATATGTATAAATCGATTCCTTTAGATGTACATTATATCCAGCCATCCTGTTTGGTGAAATGGGAGCCCAACAACAACGTCTCAATACTCGAAAGGGCCAATTGTATGGGTCTGTACTAGGCCAATGGAATTTTTGGCACTGTTTCCTACAAAGATTTGAGAAGCGTTTCGATGAACCCAATGCCGACGTGGAATGCTTTCTTAAAAAAGTATGAACAAGCCTCACGCGGTCATATACAGGCGCATGCGATTACATCGTATACGTATGCTCAACCCTACAGTCCTCTTTATCAGAAGCGTTCAGGTCTTGGATGAAAGCCTGTATAACCCCCATCTAATCCCTTTCAGTAATCCTTGCTTTTCAAACATCCAATCAAGAAGATCAGCACCGCATACGAGAGACCAAAGCCAACCGAACAGCCAGCAGTGGGATACGAGGATATGATTGATTGCGCTGTTGAATATATAATGGGGAACAAATCATGTTTCTACATGATTAGGTAGTACATGTGCAAGGTTGCGGGCATATTACGTGCATATCCGTGTGAGGTGTCATGAGGATCTTGTCATTACATGGTATGCTTGACTGTAGTGGTTGAGTGCCAAGAGCGCCTGGGGACTAACACGATGATCTGCAGAGCATTTCCTCCGCATCTGGGACAAACTAATTTGGGAAAATCATTGCTCTCTTCTAAGCATCTAGATGGAACGGATGAGATCGGCAAGAGAAATTGGAATGAGGTTCACAATCAAAGGCTGCCGGCGGATGCCGCGTTACGGATCTTTCTTGAAACTAACTTATGCCTTACGATTTAGTCCGCGTTATAAGTGGCACAATGCCGACAGATCTCAGGCAAAGTACCATACGCTTCCAATGGTCATATAGTACAAAAAACCCTAGAAGACGTATTAGCGCTTCGCACAACTCCCTACTATGACATCTCGCTCACTTCATTACTTATCACTTTTTGACTCTATTGTTCGCAAACCCTTCTGTGTCACCAGCCCTTGTGCGTTAACGACTCGTCTTGCCCTTTCCCTTTTTGCTCTCTTTCTGAGACTCCGGCTTGACTTCCGCGCAATCCCCAAGTCCAGTCCTTCTCAATCGACTCAGAAATCGTTCATCTTGCAGCTCCTTTCGATCAATCCCAAAGACTTCCTCGTAGACCGGTGCCATGTCGTGGGGCCCGCATGGCCGTGCATCACCGCTGGCCCGCCGCTTTTCGAAGAAGTTCGCCAGTCGGTCTTGAATGGCCTTTTCGACTGTTTGAGGTTTCGCAAGGACATCGGCGCTCTGTCTCACGGTGTTGTTGCTGCTCTCGGAGGTTTCCTGCCCCTCAACTATGGCTCCTTTTACGAGATCGGCCTGCCAAGGGGTGAAGTAAGGCGCGGAGAGGTAAAGTTCATTGGTGGTGCTTAGTGTCCTCTTTTCAGCGGCGTGGTCGTTGGCAATGTTGCGAAGATCGTAGAGTAGCACCTGGATTTTGTAAAGAAGAATAGGGTCCGATTTGAGATCAGATACTGATGTCGCCTGTACCTGATTGAGTGCATCCATTTTCTTAGTAGAGGGCGACTTCTTAGTAATTTTGGCCATATCACTTCGTTGATGGTGTTCAGTCTTGCGGATTCGTGGAAATCTCGAGCCTTGTGTCAGAATGTAGGTTCCAACATGTTTAGTCATACACGAATTTGTTGAGCCAGCGGTTGAGAGTACTGCACGCCACAAACCTAATAAAAGGCCCCCAGGCTCGATGGATCGGCGGCTTTTATAGTCGAAGCTGAAGCAATTATGAATTAGAGGCGAGAATTCAAGATCGAGAGTTGCAGTGTTCGGGGGACTTATATAAGTACGCTATGCCTCACTAATCGTTTTGCTTAGCAGGATGTTAGAGCGAAAGAATAAGACAACTGTTATGAAATCGGTTCAAAACCGAATCATCATGTGAACAGCTTTAAAGTTTGGCACTAATCGTGGGTTGAAGCCTTACTACAACTCGAGTTAAAAGGAGGGTCCTATTGAGATCTTGACCCGCAATTGGACTATATTAGACTTTGTGGATCCTGGTCGCTATCCCGACAGTGATTACGCATAGTCATGGACCCCATTTCGTAAGGTGGTGGATATTAGATATGTGTGCCTGTATTGCTGTTATTGTGTGTAAGTGTACAGGAGCAGAGGGTCTGCGTGCAGAGTTCCATTCTGTGAAACCCTCTACCATGCATACTAATTGATGGGGGCATAGCGCATTGCCATAAGTGAACCGATCACACGGACACGCAAGCTTTCAGATCTTGTACTCTATCCTTATACGCAACGACAACGACTAAACACCTTTCCTATCCTTTACCTCGTCCGTCTGGCAGCACCCCGGGAATGCGCCATAATTTCGCTTATACTGAGGGGCAGATATAACCAATAGTTTGGAGGACTTCCGGGGTGCTGCCAGACGGACAAGGTAAGGGATATATTAACGCCGGCATTGTGGTGCCACGACCTCCGTCAAAGCTTGCTTTGTTCGCCGCAATCCCACCTGTACGCGACTCGGCGTCTGCTAAACATGGCCCAAACCTATGGCAAAACAATGTTTTGCCAGAGGCCCGCTAGAAAAGCTTGCATGTGAACTAAGCACTTTGCCAAACTTCTCATATTGTTACGGGATTGTGGAGAGAACGATTCGATTCGATACGAGTCTTGAGTTGCTGACTTTCTATTGCTCGAAAGACTCCCTATTTGCGCACTGCCATTTGCTACGTGCAATCCTTTTGGTTCGGGTAAAGAATCGTTTCGTTGTTCTCTGCCTGGGTCTCGACTTTTACCTTAGTCGTGGTCTAGGACCTCATTGAAACTCCGAATCTCCCTCTGGACATTGATCGCCCCGACGCATAACTTATGGACTTGTGAAATAAAGCTCTGGCGAAGGAAACCGAGCGTACAACCCTCTGAACAAGGTCGCTCATCCGATTATTATGATTCTCGGACATCTCTAGTCTTGTTTGAGAAGAATGCCAATCCTGACGGTTAAAGTGGATGATACATCCATAGATTTCGGCTCAACATAGGTTCAGACTTACTCTTGTGGATACATCTTCAGCGGTACTAGCCCGCCAGTAATAGAATACTCAACGTACCTCCTCTGTTTCTCAGTCTCCATCCTTCAGATCCTTCGTCTAGATTTGCTGCAGAAGAGTGTAGATATCGATTTCGGTTCAAGACTGCCATTTCTGCAAAGCTTCCATGCACCACCATACTACAAGGCGCAATTTTTGGCTATCCGACCCCTATCTGGATGTGGTTTCTCAGCCAAGGATCGAATAGGACTCCACACATGGTTTTGGATTCCGACGTTTGCTGTTGGGACTGTTTTCCTTGCCTCATACAGTCGTTGAACATCAGTGTGACGGTTTCATAGATGTCCAGCACAGATGGCTCTCCATCTTCACTCAAGGGAATTCTGACTTTCTCGTAGGTCACAGGGGAGTAACGAGAGTTCGCATAGACTCGTCCCGGGCCGTTTGCCCCATTTCATCGATCAGCATCTCCGCCAGCCAAGCGTGCGTCGGTCCTTTCTACCCCTGATTGAAACGACAGATAGTGCAGTCGGTTCAGCTGTTTCCGAACATTCCGCACTCTGTCATGTTCCTGGTCTTCGTAAAAGACGAGGTGGGCAGGCCTTCTTGTATCAAGTACTGCCGCATGCTGCGCAAGACAGTCGTGTAGTATCTTCCATAGGCAAGACTTTGCAGAACATCAGAATTAGGTGCTAGGTCACAGATAGATGTGGCTTTCTCGAGTTCTGACTGAAAAAGGGGGACTGATCGAGTGTCAAGCTCAACCATCTCAACCGGGCTTAGACACTTTAGATCCAGACCTTGACAACTCCTTCTTTTCGCTCGGCGGTGACTCTATCGCAGCCGCCGAAGCTGCATGGTTGTGCTCGAAAGCCGGTTTACACCTCACCTTAGCGCTGCAGGCTGCTCTCGTGGCTGGGCAAGTGCAGCGACCACAAAGGGAGAAGCCGGGGTTGAGCTTCGGTAAAGATTGGAAGTATGCCTAGGTTAACGGGGGAGATCGAGACAATCATGGGGAAGGTGAAAGGAGTCGGGTTGCTTATTGCCAAGGAGAGAGGAGAATGCTGTTGAAAGTATTTTCTCGTTGTGATAATTGACGGCACCCGAGTTGAGACTTGTTAGTCTTTTTTTCTGCTTCTATATCCTAGTTTTATACGTACTTTGCTAACTCATTTGAAAAGGAGAATCGACTGGAACGTTCATTCACCACAAGCATTGCTGTCGTCGCGCATCGAAGATCCCGAAATTTGACAAGACACGCTATCCCGTAACAGGACCATCGTATTATCCGTACTACGAATCCAGCATTTTCTATCCTAGTGTGCCAAAGTCGCATGGGTCCCTCAGATCTACACCCTCTTCACGCAGCTTCCATAGTCACTTCGCATACTAATTTGTATGACAGGATACCTTCACATTCAACAAAGGTAACAGAAATGGAGAAGCAGTGTTGCTGATTACAAGCCCTGCAGGTGGGAGACAGAGATTTTTGAGCAATAACTCTGATTCAGCTGCACAAATTGTATGGTGATTTGTAGCCAGGCAATTAGCTCGGGGACCCCTCCTGGGTTTCTCGTCTATCTCAGGGTCCTTTCTACCCCCTGCAGGCTTGGCACACTAGGATATTATGCTGGATACGTTGATCATGAGCGTCTGCAATGCGGCGCAGCTCCACCCGAATGACTCTGCCAGAAGCGTATGATTTGTCGAACAGCTGGCCTGACAGTGGATTTGATGACCAGTGCAGTAATGCAATGCGTGGCTCAAAATCTAGGCCCCGATTAGTAATGACCAGAGACTCAGACACGAGTTCTCGGACCCTCGGTCTATTAGCTGCGTAAGTTCCGCAGAAGTACGTGGAGT
The DNA here is from genome assembly GCA_018902385.1 of Physcia stellaris. Lineage (NCBI taxonomy): Eukaryota > Fungi > Ascomycota > Lecanoromycetes > Caliciales > Physciaceae > Physcia > Physcia stellaris. The sequence continues at coordinate 54,163 of JABSSW010000024.1, read as the reverse complement.
TATCCGCTCGCTTCCCGTCCATTGAAATAATCGTGCTGCACTAATCGCGGGTCTAATAAGGTAGATGCGTAAGCTCCGCATAAGTACGCGGAGCTCCTCGCTCGCGAAGCTTGAAAAACTTGGATCGATGACAGGAATAAAATCGTGTTGCAGGAGCCAGAAAATGATGCCACCAGTGATCGAGCCATCTGCCACCGGCTACCAAAGCTGATTAAACGCACGTATCATGAGAGTGCGGTGCCCTGTTTCCTCGACCGTTTCCTCGAGGTGCATATAACGCCACAATGCACGATCTCACCATCGACCACCCTCTGACGTTGACGTCGGACCTCCTCATGGCTTTAATCTCCCGGACTACGTTATTTTCCCACAGCTGGCTTAGAAGGTTGTTGCCATGTCCTACCGCTCCTTTCGATCCTCAAAGGGCTTTATAACCTTCGTAGTCTCTTTCGCCATTTTTACAGATACCCTCTTGCAGAATCTCCTCGTACCCGTGCTACCGTACGCTCTTCATTCAGTAACCGGATTGGAAGAGGGACCAGAGATTCAGAAATGGGTTTCGATTCTCTCCTCTGCGTTTAGCGGCGCCTTCACGTTGGGATCCTGTATGTTGTATCACCCTGTCACGACTGTGCTCTTAGCTAAAATTTCTTCGTACAGTGGTTTTTGGCTACCTAGGTGATGTCATCTCTTCTCGCCGCGCACTTTTCATCTCCGGTCTGCTTCTTATCATCCTCTCGACCATCGCCCTCGCCCTCGCCACGAAGCTCTGGATTTTACTCGCAGCACGCCTCCTGCAAGGCTTTTCGACGGCTGTCGTAGTCACCGTTGGTTATGTCCTTCTGGCTGAGGTGGTGGGGCCGGCGGCCCTAGGGACAGCGATGGGGTATACGGCTATGGCGCAGAGCTTGGCGTTAATGGTTGGGCCCCTGATTGGGGGGTTCCTCTACGAGTACTGCGGGTACTTAGCTGTGTTTTACCCCATGTTTGGGCTCTTTGCCTTGGAGCTGGCGCTACGGCTCCTAATCGTCGAGAAGAAGGCCGAAGACGAGGACTCTGCGAAATGTCCTCCAACAGAGCCAACAGCGGCTGCCCTGAAAGTGTCGTCGAATGAGGATCCCAACGGGCACATGGAATCGCAACCGCTGTTGAACCAAAGGACGAAGACCAGCTCCCACCCCTTCTTGGACGGATACAAGGCTCTCCTCACGTCTCCCCGCTTCCTTGTGGCTCTCTTCGGCTACATCATTATTGAAGTCATCTACGGCGGTTTTAGTGTCATATTGACCCCCTATCTGCGAGACACCTTCAACGTCGGCGCCTCCTCCGCAGCATCGCTCTACCTCGCCATGGCAGTGCCCATGCTTTTCGCACCAATAGTTGGCTCCCTCACTGACCGTTTCGGCACACGCCTCCCCATCGCAGTCGGCTTAGCGATCGGGGTCCTTGGGCACATTCTCCTTTCGTTGATTAAGTCCACCACGGTCTCTCCGCTGCCCAAACTAGCAGCTATGCTTGTCCTGCTGGGCCTGAGCTTGGCGCTCTCCATACCGCCGCTGGAGGTCGAAGTCAGCCTCGTGATTGAGCAGCTGAAGGATATGCGCCCCGGCCTATTCGGCCCCAAGGGTGCGTACGGGCGGGCGTATGGATTGATCAATTTTGGATCTGGAGTTTCCGGGTTTGTGGGGCCGCTGTTTTCGGGCGCCGTGAGGGTCGCTGCTGGGTGGCGGGTGCTGGCGTGGGTAAATGCGGGCTTAAGCGTAGTGGTGCTGGTGTTTGTTGTTTTGGTTACGGGGGATAGACGGAAGAGCTATAAGGCTAGCGAGGAGGCTGGAGGGTAGATGGTCGTAAGCTGTTACTGGAGGACAAAGGCTTGGCGATGTGAACCACAGAGAATGGTGTGGAGGAAGGTCTAGATTACGCGCTTGCTGCAAGACGAACAATGTGGGTTCCAATACCTGGGCAACGTCAAAAGGTCATATTTTAGCTGGATCTAAGATTTCGACTATACTAGGTAATCTCATGGAAGTTTAGAATATACCCAGTCCCTTACTCAGTGTCATGTGAACACGATCATATGACTCAACCCATAGGTCCAACATACAGATGAGGACATCTCCAGCCATATTGATATTTGACCTCATGAATTGTTGAACCTGACTGAAAGTAGTTGAGGAGCTCCTTAGATGGAATGCTTGATAGCTTCCATGATACTCAAATTAACAATGTCACCGAGATACGCCTTCCAGAGATACATGTGGCTAAGCTGTCGAGGCATCATTCAATAGATGTGGCCGAGGGGTCCGTTCAATCTTGAGTTGACCGCGGCCTACAAGAGCACCATCGACCTTGACCTCAATGTCAGTCTCACTAAGCCGACCTTTATTGAGCATGAAGGCTGGCAGGATGGCTGTCGCCTTGATGACATGTTGCGCCTCAAAAAACGGTGGGCTCCGGCGAAATTCGTTTCGGTACCTTATCGCGGTTGTTCCAATCCTAAAACGGGTTTCAAGACTTCTAACATGCCTTCTTGAATCAAATACTGCCATGTGGCTGATCATCTCCACTACAGGTCTAAACACGTCGAAAGGCTCGAGGTCGTATCCGTGTAATCTACAGAAGACCTCGAGACCCGCAGCTTTCAGCCAAGGAGTATCAACATAGGGCATCCCTGGAGCTTCAAGGAGTCCAGTTGAAGTCTTGGCTGCTGCTGGAGCTGTGGTGTTGGCGACGAATAGCGATCTTGATTGATTGTCATGTCCACTTGATCCATATTGGTTGCCAGCTAGCTCGGTGAACTCAATTGTACCCACCCATTCCCCGCGCCTAACGATCTTGAAGCCAACAGACCCAAAACGGTCAAGGTCCATCATACACGACAGGCTTTCAGCAAGGCCCCATACCACTGCCGCTCTCTTGATAGTGGGTACCGCCGAATGTGGAAGCACGGAGATGTAGATCTTCGAGTAGCGAGAATCTCGGGACCGCCAAAAGACACGTTGCATCTCACCATTGATGTCTTCCAGTGCTTCTCGCGCCAGAAGCTGCACCGCTGACATCAGGAGGCTATTCTGGTCCAAGTCTGGTCCACTAAACGTTGGGATGACACCGTAGCCGTGGGCACCCACGAGATCTGAGGAGTCATTTGTCGCTGCATTGCTGGCTCCGAGCGAAAGACCGGACTCTTGAGGTAAAGGGTGTGGAACGGTGGCGGCCAGAATACTTACGATAAGTGCACTGTGCGCCAGCAATATGGCTACGAGCATGCTGGGGTATCCCAGGTATAGGTACTTGATGAAGCGCGGTAACTCATGGAAGCTGCAAATGCCGATACACGAAGTGTGTTCGTCCAGAAGTACAGCGATCGTTCCTTATCGTACTACTCGTTGGTGCATGGATAGGATGTAGTACGAGGACTTTCCACACAATCTTAAGACACTCAGAGGAATACGTTCATTGAAAGGTTGAGGTCGCATGTCTAGGAGGGCAACTTCGCGTCCAATAGCTTCGCGGCAGAAGCATGCAGTGCCGAACGACAAGCGATACGCGGCGGCATCTCCATACGCTATGGAGCTAATGCCGCGTACTTCCTTTATTACTATGCACAATTTTCTTGGTGTTTTGGGCAAAGAGCTTTACAAACAATTGAACAACCGTAAATTGAATAGACAGCAGCCCCCTCGCAGGCAAGGTCATCGTAAAAGTCGCATCCGCCTCGACGACCGGCAGAGCAAAATGGCCCAGCAGAGCAACTTTCAAAATCTGGCTATTTCCTGTGTCTCTGCGAAAAAAGGCGAAATATCAAAAACCAAAATCAAAAACGAAAATGAATGAACGAAACGAAAAGAGAAGAAAAAAAAAGAAAAAAAAAAGGATAAAAATTAGAAGAAATGAAAAATTAACTTCTTATTTCTCTAACAATCAAATTTTCTAAGTCTCTTCCATTTCGTCGTTTCGGCACTACCTAGGTAGCACTCATCCCTAAGATACTGTTTGGGAGAATTATATTTAGCATGACATCTCGCTAAAAGATCATAGAGAATCTTGCTGGACGCTTCATCGCTAGATTAGGCTTCAGATACGCAACCCATGCAGCCTCGAGTGATTAGGTGAGTGTGCCATCAAAGCAGTTGTGGTCTAGATAAACACCGAAAAGCTACGATATTACATAATTGTCTCGTGGGTGTGTCTCCCCCGTATCCAAGGTGATGGGTTTCAAAGGCCTAGTAGAGAGTACTGTAGGTCAGAAGAGCGTCTGCGTGCAGACCTTGTAGGCATATGCAACTCGATGATGCTCTGAATATGACAATAGACCTGAGATACAAAGCATAGCATTCGATTGTGGGTCACTTCTGTGCTCGACAGAGTCGAGACTCGACGAAGCAGTCCTGCGGGCAGCGTTGTAAGTCAGAAGCAGTGCATTCAACGTAAAAGGCGTTTCAAATCCGTCCTTTTTAAATGGACATTTCGAGGAGCGAATCATATCAAGCGTATCCTATGTGACTGCATAAGAGGCTGTTGCGAAGTCGCTCAATTATTTTGGTCGGCTTGCTCATCGCCATTCCGAAGCTACTCGCCTTTCAGCTCCTCTCACTCTGACTGTGCTCACTCAAATTGAGAGTATGAACTCATACAGTTCCCCTGGAGATGATTAGCAAGACTGATACCCCAAACTATTCACTGATTAGTGAGATAATTGTATCAACTTCTTGGCAGATAAGCTGCCAGCTTGAATCTTAAGGGTGGCAGAAAAGACCCAAGACAAAGACAGCGTACGAAACAGATAACACTCGCTCAGTCCAATTCCTTGAGACCCTGTTAGGCTATTATTTGAGGGCGAAATGAGTACGGGGCGGTTTTGGAGGGCTTGTATGGAGGTGAAAAGGGCAAAAACCGTACACTAGCAAAGATCGAGATAATCGATTGATCAGGGTATGTGCAAGCAAAGTGAATCACCTCTGGTAAGGTCCAATAATATTCTCGTTGTTGGAAGGGGAGTTACAAATAGTCAACGAGGATTTGTTGCTGTTGAGTCATACTGCACGCCACATCCCTTATAATTAGACGCGGAGTTACGAGTACAGGAGATTGTGAGGCGGACCAATGAGGGAGTGCTTATGTAAACAGCCCTCGGGCTTGGCAGTATCTTTGGCTCTTTTACACTTCAGTAGATGTGGACCTTTTAGACAATCAATAGTATCCTTCCCAGAACTCAGATACCAGATCTCCTACCTGAGCCCTACAAGATCTTAATCCACACGTCTGCGCATTGTTCGAATTCGCCATGTTTTCGCTTCACCCAAACGCGTGACGTCATAACTTTATGTGCTGGTGCCTGGATGACAACCTGGACACGCGACACAACATCCGACTGGTTGATGTATATATCCATCTAGTTACTGCAATCAGATTCTGCAACTCTCTTCATGTTCCAGCTCTGGCACCATCTTCTACCTTTAAAGACTCGTGAAAGCAGCCATCGTAGACCTAGCGGTTTTACTACGTATTCCAGAAGGAAATAGGCACTTCCTCCGTTGCTTTTGGCAGGAGCCTAGCAGTCATGGCAGACAACGTTATGAATAAGAAGGAGTTTGCTGTGAGAGAGCTCGCGGCGCAGCTCATCACCTTTTACCCGTTCAGAGCGCATGTCGTCCGATCTATCAAAGATCTGACTCTTCAGGTGTGCTGTCTCTCTGTGTACTGGCTGCTTCAACCACTGACAGAACATAGCCGGGCTCGAACGAGATTACCGTATATGGCATTACACATACCGCGGATGAAAGCTCGATCAAAGTCGAAGGGACTGGCGCTGGGATAATAACTGATATGACTATTAACCTTGTGGATAACCCCGAGCAGTTTGAGGATGTATATCCCTCTGATTCTGAGAGTACGGCTTCATCCCGATACTGGATGCCATCGGAGCCGGATGAAGAATCGCTGGCACTTCAAGATGTGAGTTCACAGCTACGAAGGCTCGCTTGGTCCGTTAAGGAAGCAGCAGAGCAACGCAACTCAGCTCAGGGTCGCTTGAATATGCTCGAAAACTACGCACAGAGCTTGACAAGGTCACCTCCAAACAATATCGAGGCTTGTGTAGAAGCCTACCAGCTTCTGCGCGCGAAAGCCTTTGACAGCTACAAAAGTGGTGAGCTCAAGATTGAAGATCACGAAGAACAAATCAAGAAACTCAATGCAAAGAGATTCAAAATTCAGTGTGAAGAGAAGGAGAGCAAACGCGAAGCGGAAGAGTCCAAAGCCAAGGCCAAGAAGACAGAGGATCGTGAGAGGCAGCGCGTAAGGAATGAAATGGACCGACTCAAGCGCGAGCGCACCAGTTTCTGGCCGAAGAAGGTCTACAAGGTTGTCATATGTATTGATACAAAGACGGATATGACCCCTGTCTCCTCTCGCAGGACATCCATCGATAGCCTCCAAAAACCAACAGAATCCTCACAACATAGCGGAAAGGGTGACTCTGATACTAGGACGGCCGATGTAAGCACGATCGACCTATCGCTCTCTTACATTACAAGTTCGGCTTCGTGGTCCCCTCGCTACGAGCTTGCCATGAATACAATCTCAAAATCAGGATCAATCACATACCGGGCCGAATTTCGCAACGCAACTTCAGAGACCTGGAACGATGCGAAAGTAGTTCTTTCAACCTCTCAGACGTCTTTCCAGGGGCTTGGAGAAGCAATTCCGCAAATTCAACCATGGCACATCCGACTTAAAAAAGGTTTCGGTGAGAATGCGACAGATGACGGGTTGTTCAGTCGGGGTGAGCAGGACAATCCGTATAGGAATAAAGGCTTGTTTGGTCAGAAACCACGAGCGGCACACGAGCTGTTTGGGAAGAGCACAAGTAACACCAACTCATTCGCTGTGCCGCTTGGTGCTTCGGTACAGCCTGCTGGAGGACTCTTTGGTGCATCCAACAATGCGGCCAGTGGTGGAGGGGTTTTTGGGTCATCAACTAGAAGCCCACAACATTCACTGTTCGGGGCTACACCTCAAGCAAGCACTGCTGCATCGGGTTTTGGAGCGTTGCAAGCCCAGCCAAACGTTATTGTGCCACCACGTCAACAAGCGCCAGACGTTCTAGCCGATGAAGAGGACATCGATCTTGACAATGAGACAATCACACCCCACCTAGCTGCACTTGCTTTTGAGGAATCGACGTGGTATGTCTTTGACATTTATTTCCCATTGTAGGGGTACTCTAAGTTGTTACCACTCCAGAGACATGATTTTCGATTTCGTACTCACTCTATATTAGAAAGGCTGACTCGGAATCTTACAGGGAAGAAACCGGGCTGACGGCAGCCTACGCCTTGCCTGGCACCAAGACCCTCGCACCGAGCAATACCACGCGGTGGCACAAGATCACCTCTATTCCTCTTGAGTCCATCGCGCTCTCACACATCATTATACCTAAGCTCCGAAAGACAGCTTTTCTCAAGGCTCGTTTGCGAAATACATCGTCCACAACGCTGCTGCGAGGCCCCGTAGGACTAAGCCTCGATGAGACTTTCCTTGGCAACACAACGCTTCCACGCAGCAGCCCGGGTGAAGCGTTCGTGCTCAATCTAGGCGTTGATCCCGCACTCAACGTTGTTTACACTAAACCAGTCGTGCGTCGCAGCGAAAGCGGTGTTTTCCAAAAAGAAGGCAGTCGTATCTATACGCGCTCTTGCACGCTTACAAATACCAAGAACAATACTACGATCGAAGCTAAAGTATTGGATCAGATCCCTGTCAGCGAGGATGATAAGTTGAAAGTTGAGATTCTAACACCGAAGGGTCTTCGTAAAGAGGATGATCAAGCTGTTAAAGCTGGGCTAGGACTGATTAACGAAGGTACTGGAAAGAAAGGTAGCACTTATCCGGAAAAGAGTGTGGGAACGGATAAAAGCAAATGGGGCAAGGCGACGGCTAAGATGAAGAAAGAAGGGGAAATTGAGTGGGATGTCAGGCTAAACCCTGGTCAGGGTGTAAAATTGGAATTGGAGTATGAAGCCAGATTCCCCAGTGGAGAGGGTATAGTAGGCGTCTAAGGCATCTTGTGTAAGCCAAAGCCGCGCTCGGGCAAGCTGGCTTCGCCATCTGGACTCTCTGGCACGCTTCAGCTACGGCTCACGCTTCCTGCACCTCAGCTAGAGCGACGTCGGCTGAAGTTATCAAAGCTGTGTGGACGTATGGGATACTATTGTCGGGTGAAAATACTGGGAGTCCGGGACAGTAATCAAGAGTCGAGACTAAGGATTGCTAAGCGAATCAATAACGCACTTCTTATGGTTTTCAGTGTATGCTTTTCAAAGTGCTATGACTTCTTGTCTTAGGAAACACTGAGGCTCTCAATCTCGCCACTATGCGTTAGCTCACATACGCGCCGCTCGCCCTCAAAACAAATATGAAAGATTTCAGGGCCGAAGATCCTTTCCTATACCTCCCTCCGTGGCATCTACTTCTGTACAGTCCTGGTGCTGCAAATGTTTCGGCAGTCTCTATCACCACTTGCGCGCTACATGTATGTTTGGAATTATCGAACCATTGACACCCTTCATGACAATTCTTATTGTGCTAGGCCTACACGACCACACATATCCCCCCACAGTCGGCGTCGCCAGGATTGCCACAGTCATCGCGAGGGTCGTCGATGCAGGTTTCGTTCTCGCCCTCGCATTCAATGCCAGCAATTCCGCCGCAGAAAGAAGGCTCGGGGCAGTAGCCGATGTTGGGCTCCAGGGTGGGCAGGCCAGGTGGAGTGCAGCTCTGGCCGAAGGGGCAGGCGTCCTTGGGGTTGTCTAGACGGCAGGAGAGCTGGCAGGTGCCGGGGCACCTGTCTGGTATTGATGGATCACAGCGGACATTTGGCGCGGGTTTGACGCAGACCTCTGGTTTCTGACACGGAGCTATTTTTCCGACTCCACAGAGTGCATTACTCTAATGATGGTGTTGTTAGCTTTTCGCTGAGCATGGGACAAAATTTGTGAGGACTGACTGATTGAGCTGACACTGAAAATGATGATGAGGCAAGGAAAAAAGCAAGAGAGACAAGGCTGGTGAGATACATCGTGCTGAGGTTGAGAAGTTACGCTTGATCCAAGATACTGTGCTGTAAGTTTTGGGCGCAGCAGTCCCTGATATTGGCACTTACGTTGTACTTATAGTTACTCAATTCGGGTGAGCTCAAAAAAAGGAAGTATGTCCGTTCACGCCGAAGGAGAATCTTATGCCAAGATCTCACCTCATCAATGCAACGTAATCGCCGGTAAAGCTCCGCGCCGAGTCTCGTTATAGCCAATTGCAAAGGCTCGAGCCCACTGGTCCTTTCAAACTTCACGTAGCTACGAAAGTTGCATGAACTCAAGGCATTGATGTTTTCAGTCAAGTCAGGCTCTCACCGCCATGTGTTCCATGTGCACGTTGCAATCTCGACAACGTCAAGGACGGCAGCCAGCGGTGGATGATCTTTTGATTCAAGAACACCAGTCAAGGTGGAGTGGAGAGCGTAAGCTGATCGTTCTTGGCACCAGCTTGGGTAAGCTTCCTTCACGTCTTATCTGACTGCACCGGAACGAGGAAAAGAGAAGAGGAAGGTAACCTGAATGGATAGTGAGCCAGCGAGAATGCAAGCCAAGATATGCAGCGTTGCAAGGTGCCCACTTCGGTGATCCTGTTGTTTCGAATTGGGCCTGCGTCGCCGACCACCGTCTGACATATTAAGTCAGATGCTCGGCGCAGCCGAGGCTTTTCTGATACTTGCAAAGGTATAAGAATGATCAGAAGCAGCTGTCTCCAACCATAAGAAAATCAACAGCTGTTACGATCGTATATATTGAGAACAGGAATTAGCAACATTTATACTTCCCAAACTCACGTTCAAAGAAATTACTATGTTTCTCAAATTCAATCTCGCAGCGATCGCTTTCGCAATAGTAGCTTCAACATCTGCCCTACCCCAAAATGTAACCAATCCTTCTGGTGACCTGCTTGTGATATCTCACTAACAGATACAAAGGCCCCATCGCCCACTGCTAGCGCAGTCACCATTATTGAGCCTAAAGGGCCAGCGTGCAACACCTCAATCAGAGTAGATAATCCTATCTGTGGCGATGGATTCGTCTGCCTTCAGGATCCTGATATTTTCTGTACACTGCCGGTGCCGAATCCTTGCTTGAACGGCAAGTGCGTGCCATACAAAAGAGACTAGTGTCATAGCGGACACAACGTTGAGCTTGGGTCATGAGATGGGAATTAAGAGATTTTGTGAACCATGGGATGAAATCTGCGCCGAGTGGGGTGGTTCTTATGCTTGGAAGGATGGTGGGGATGTGCAGACTAAATTGCTTTTGGAAATATGAGCTACGCAGCTTCACTTGTTGCTGTCGACGTTGCAATCTTGAGGCGGAGAACTTAAACAGCGAATCCCGTTTGTGACTCAATGTGCATGCATTTTGTCTGTCTCATTTTGGAGTTCACTTTTCTGTAATCTCCACGAACGAAAGATGTTGGCCAAATTGGACCTATCATTTATTCTCAATTTATTTCCAAGTCAACCATTAGTATCCTTGAAATGGTATCCATGCACTGATGAAGGGTCGCACTCTTTTTTCAGCGTCCGGAAGCAACCCTTATGGCAGTGCCCGGGGAACTCGTCCAGCACAGTCTAAAGTAACCGGAGAGCGTTTCAGGGGCTGCCTCGGGCCTCAGCTCACCCCAACCAATACCTGTAATAAAGCCAATGCACAAGTTGTCAAAATAGAAATCTGTTTACTATCTGCAATAATCAAGTCCTCCTCGTCTCAATGTTTCTCCGCTCATCATTTAACCCTTGTTGCTCAGACACCAAAGTTTACACAGACCCAACTTTTCCAGTCTCTACATCATAAACCCATCCACTGATGTTCACACTCTTCGGAATCGCCTTGCTCGTTCTCAAAAATGCCACATCGTCTCTGACCGCCTGTTCTAGATCTGCAAATTCCCGCCAGTTCAGCCCTTTAAGTTCACTCAAGGCCGCCGTTCCCAGATTCTTGGCAATAATTGCATTGATCGACTCGTTTGTCAGACCCATCATTCCACAGTGCGTATGTTTGATCACAAAAATCTCAGTGGTTCCGAGTAACTGCTCGGAGATGACGAGCGAGCGAAGTTCCTCTCGGGCGCTACCTCCAGCATTGCGAATGACGTGGGCGTCGCCGAGGTCAATGCCGAAGGCAGTGGAGGGATCGATGCGGCAGTCCATGCAGGTTACTGTTGTACGCATTAGCTCAGTTCGTGGTTCCAGCCTATACTTGTGTAGTGTAGGCAAAGGTGAAAATTTACCGACTGCGTATTTTTTCGCTGGAAGGTGTGAGAGATCGCCGTCATCGAAGCATTTGGCATACTTTCGGTTTCTTCTAACGAGGTTTTCTTGGTTTGGAGTTGTCATTTCGATTCTATTGTCTTATGTAAATCCAGGACTTGTTCTGAACAGTGAATATGGGCTGGGAATCTGTTGATAGGAGTGACTGTTCTGCGTAATGCTTAATGATGGTGACTGTTTATTGTGAAGCGCAGGGCCCTTTTATAAGTTCGAAGGACAAAGTCATCATTGGTAAGGCTCTGAGAAGAATCATCGTAACCTTCCCCGAAAAAAGGTCAGCCCAGGATCCTACATTATGGGGCTGGGGCTTACCACCGGTAAAGTACAGTCAGAATCTCGCATTTCAACAAACTTTACTAGGCGACGACCAGGAGCCAAATCATTCAATGCGATCTATTTTTGCCATCATATTCCGTGCTCCGTTTCTTGCCCGAAAGTACTTACGAGTGTAAGCTAGGTCACTGTGAATCTGTGCGCATAGTCTAATGCCGCTTTACACTGTGGCAGCGCGTCTAGTTGCCTTGTTGAGTATCCAATCTAAGCCACCTAAGCCACCCTGCTTCTCATTCGCACCCGCTAATGCAACCACATCATACCACAATCCCATCAGCACGATCAAGTTACCCGAGCACACCGGTCACGTTGCATCAAATGGTGTCGCTCACTCCCACAGTTCCTCTGATGTACTCATGGCGGCCATCACTGCGATCGGTAGGTGGCTCCAAGTTCAGCCCGAAGGGTTGTAGGGGCGAATGGGAGATACTTGCGAGCGCCTGTATACGCTGTGCCCAAGCATACGGAGAGACCGATGTCGGTTGCGCTTATTAACGATCTATATTCGTTGTGACGAAGGCCACTGCCATTAAATGCTATTCTCGACATCCTCAAGCCGAAATCATTAAGCAATCGAGTTTGCCTAAGCCAATTGCTTTACTAACGTCGCGAAAGTCATTGGACACCTCGCGGAAGCAAGACTCAACATCTCAACCTTTTTCAGGATCTGGCATTGATCAAAGTCGTAACGGCGCCAGAAATTGAGGATTACTAGTCTTAATCCATCTCTTTCATCGTATGGTCTGTCAAAATCTACCAATCCTTGGATAAAGACGTCTCTGATCTCTCCATTTGGATGAGAAAGGTTCCGGAGACGATAAAAGCATTTTCCATCGATTTTATCGTTGCCTCTCTCTGATTGATAGTATTGGCTTATTTGATCCTTCCCCCTCTGATTCTATATGTGACTCTTTCCAATTTCAACCTTCTTTTACTCTCTTACGCTCCTTTGCGACAATGGGTTGGTGCCTCTTGCGCATCGGGAAACTTACCTCAATGCCGGGCTGGATGGTGCTAGGGATAACGTGCCTGTTGCGCGATGACACTAGTGGCGGTGAAGCTGTAGAAGTCCGGAGCGCCGTTGAAATAAGGAGAGATGGAATTCAGGAGGGAGGGATCGGTGGTGTCTTGTAGATTGAGATTTGGCGCGGTAGGTGAGGGCGTGAGTAAGACGACGAGGTAGGAGATTGATTACGATTTTTCTGCTTTGGGAAGTGGGCTAGTCCAAGAAAGTATCGATGCCAGCGTATCGCCTCTCCTAGAATATTTCGATGCTACTTCTTGGGTATTGGCGAAAAAAAGTGGATATGATATGACGTCCCGTAGCTGATGATCGACCTAGAGGAAGAACGGAGCACTTGAAATGACTGATGTTTCTTACCTACCTCCAAGGGCGTAGACGTTAGAGGCGCTTGTCTACATCAAATGCAGCCGCTCGAAACATAAACGACGACAACCAAATGGAGAGATGCCAGACGTCAGAGCAGGGAAGCTTTGCGCTTATTTTTAAGACGCCGCGTTCTATCTGTCATACCTTTCCAGTACATGGGCATCTTATGCGTTTCAGGATCTCAGTCTAGCTTCGTACTTCGATGAATGGAAGATCGAGAAGACCTCATTCTGATTATATTTGCGTGACAGTCGTCTCAGCCACTCAACGATAGTTTCGCCTTTCCCATTCACCTGATCGCGTCCAAAGGTATGCCATTCCGGTCCAGGGATCTCCAGAAACTTGTGCCGCTTACACCTTGGGTCCGGAGAACGGTGATCATAAGACTCCATGTGCATCGCACAGAGATCAATGTCAGCACATGTACAGCAAACAAAGCGTGTCCCTTTGATCTCCTCGCTGCCACATATATGACATGAGATATTGTGTTTTGGCTCGTGTCTGGAGCCTATGTCTTTGACCTGCTGCTCAAAACTTGTCGTTGCTTCTTCAAATTCCTTAAGTCTCAGCAAACAGTGGCCAAGATAATGGTAGTCAATTCGACGACCGCCTCGTCTGTCTGGGTTCTTCTTGATCAGCATTAAAACCAAGTTTCTTACTGATTTCTTCAAGAAACGGCTCTGTGTGACCTGATCAGTGCCACGATACGCCCGAGATCCGCCCAGCTTAAAAAACATCACTTTGTCTGAATGAGCCCAGTCCAGGCAACTCTGGCCATAAAGATCCAGCTTTCTCGGGTCTGCTCCGTGTTTCATGAGAGTTTCGGCGCCTGGCCCCCATCCTAAGTAGACAGCCTGATGCAAGGCGGTCATACCAAAAGCGTTGGCGGCATTTGGATCAGCTTTCTGCCATTTGTCTTTGCCACGTCCGTGGTGAAGTAGTTCATCCAACACTGTGTTATGCTGGAGTTGGACGGTAAGGATGAGTGGTGTCGCACCATAATCACCCTTGTCGAGGGTGATATCAGCTGCATCGACTTTTCCCAGTAGTATTTTCACGATCTGCCAAGTTTGGCAAAATATTACCCCTTGTAGAAGCGTTCCAATTTCCATGAATGACGTGTCGGTCCTAGCACCATTATTGATCAAAAGATGGAACGAAGACTCTTGGCCTGCACGAATCGCCAGATTGAGTGGACATTGATTTTCAAACCCATGTCCATGGAAGTTCACGTCCGCTCCCTTCAGCACCAAACGTTCTGTAAGGCTAGTATTCTTCCGTTTGATCGCAACACACAAGGCTGTGTGACCAAGCTCATTGACTGCATCAATTTCTGTCCCGGCATCCAATAAGATCCGGACGATCTGTGGTTGGTTAGCATAGACAGCTTCTATCAATGGAAATCCACCAGCAGCAGCAACATCAACGCCCTTGACTAACAGCCATTGTACCACAGCTCCGTGCCCTCCTCGACTCGCAGATTGTAGCGGTGCAGTACCGTGTATGCTCACTTTACCCGCATGGGCTCCATTTTTGAACAGCAGGTCCATCATGGCAAGATTTCCAGTGGAGGCCGCCAGCGACATCGGCGACATACCGTTCTTGGTCTCCATGTTTGGCTTGGCTCCTCGAACCAGGAGCTGCTTAGTGACGTCAATATGGTCATTTGCAACTGCAAAGTGAAGCGGCGTCGCGTCATTTGCATCATGAACGTTAAGGACCGCACCTTGCTCCAACAGGAAATCTGCCACGTCCGTGTGACCATTCAGGGCAGCGCAGAAAAGAGGCGTTCGTCCCTGAAAGTCTACAAGATGGACATCAGCTCCTCCTTGAAGGAGTGCCTTCGTGATGTGTCGTAAGCCCCAGTAGGCGCTCAAGTGCAAAGCCGATGGTTCGTGCGGCCAAGTGTCATACTCTTGGTTGCGATAAATAAGTTTGTTATACTGCTGAAGACTATACAGCGTATGCACGTTTCTGCTGAAGAGGGAAAGTATCCGTGGCTTTAGTTCGACCTCCAGCCTGCCTCTCACATGCTCACTCCAATACGCTGCGACATACGCAAAGAAGCGATGGCTATCTTGCCATTGAGCGTGGCTTATGGGCTGAGAGGTTCCATCCTGGAAGTCAGTACGAAGTTCCTCGGCTTCATCCATTGCTTTGGGAGAGAAATCCTCCAACATCAGGTACGTAATACAAATTTTGGCAATTTTTCGCTGCGAATTTGGGTAGGCGAAGTTCCAGTTGTCTTCGAGATATTGCTGAAAGGAGTAGTGAACCAGTCGGACCACGTTGTCCTGTTCGTCAATAGACACCATACCACAACATACGCTCAAGATCAGATCGGGATCCTGATGTCCTGAGCGATCGAGCCTTGTATCTCCATCTTCGACTGACAAGGCCTCACGGAGTTCGCCAACCGTAAGAGATCGCTTGGCGTTGTAGATCCAAGATATGGTGCAATATCCCAGCTGAAAGTGTTCTTGGGGCTGAGACTCTATTCGGCACAGAGCATCGTCATATGTAGCATACAGCTTTTCAGGCAAGCGTGTCAAGGCTTTATACATGTTGCGTGCGCTGGTCTGGTTGGCTAAGAAATCCATCTGGAGCCTTGCGAGGAGGAACCTTCATGGTGTAAGCTTTGTCATCAATCATACACGGCGAACAATAGCCTTACATTCCATTGGACTTACTACAAATATTCTCGATCAGATGATTCTCCATTGAGGGGACCTGTCGGACAATTCTTTGAAAAATATATTGGCTAGCCACACGAGTCTTGAGGTAGGTACGAATATCGCTCTCTCTAGCTTGAACTTCTATGCATGTACAGTCAACAATGTCCTGTTTCAGATTGATGTTGGGGCGAGAGGTAACGAAGACTTTGGCGAATTGTGTGGCTCTTTTGATCATGTTAATCATCTTTGACCTGTGCTCATTGTTGTTGTCGTCGAGAATGGGACATTCATCCAGAGCATCGAAGGTAAGAAAGACTCTCTCTATTCTTTTGCAAAGTTGCTGCAAAAACGAGAAACAATCGTCTATATTCAGACCCTTCTCGATACGCTCTGGGGTCAAAGAGTCGTAATGTTGTTCAAGCTCAGTTGGAGGTATACTCGTACTTTCGATGATTTGACGCAAGATGCTACAGAATACAGCAAGTACCGTCTGTGGTTCTTTACTCTTATAATCGATATATATGTACGCAACTGCGCCTTTCGAAGCCAGCCATCTTGACTCAATGTAGTCAACAAGAATTGATCTATGTCTCTTTAGCGATAGTCTGAACATCCATAGGACTCTAGGCTGACGTGAGTACGGTCTTTCCAGCTCCCGCTAGGAGCATGTTCAGTAAATCATGGCCTCAGTAACTTGATGAGTAGACCTACGAATACCGAAGCACCACAGGCATTTTGGTTCGTCTTTATATAGCCAATCTTCAAATCGTTTGTCGCTTACAAACCATTGGCCTGTGCTCGGAGAATGACGATTGAGAATGTCCAACTGCTTTGATCCATATTTCAATGGAGAAATCCAATCAAGTAGCTTCTGCCGCTTCTGATCCAAAAGTATCTGACTCCTTTGTACCTGATCGTCTGGAAAGATAAGCGATGGTTCATGTCAACACTCTCGTTTTCGCTATTTACCTAGAACGAGTCGCTTGAGAGTGTCTACATTCTCTTTGACGTTGAAAATATCTTCTTTTGCTGTGGTGAAAGATCTCACCGAGTCGGTGATTCCTGCTATCAATTTCAACGCGTCTGAGGTATTTTGCTGCAAACTTGGGAAAACACGCGATATCTTTTCGGTTTCTTTCAGTGTTCTCATTTGGAGATTGAGAATATTGGCCACATCGTCAGCTGTTCTAGAAAGTATATCGCTGATTCGCAATTCAGTATATTAATCATTAATGATGTTGTACAACCCACCGTCCATCTATCGTTAGTGCAAAATGAAAGATTTGTACCCATCGATGTATGCAACTTATCGTTTCTCGATGCTTTGCCAACAAAAGGCCAAGTCAGTGAATTCATGGTCTTGCGGCTATTACTCTTCTTCGCAAGTTTACATTCAACATTTTGTAGTTGCTCTTCGCACGCTTGGTAAGCTAACACAAGCACGGATTCCGGATCGAAGTCGCCCTGAGCCGCTTCGTCTTCCTGAAGGAACAGGTGCAATCGAGGGAGGACTTCCGCCAAAGCTGCAAGCTCCATTAATAGCTGATTAATTTCCTTTGCGGCATTTTGGACATCGTGAAGGTAATGGTGTGTAATCTGAGTGACTTCGTAGGTCAAATGAATAAGGCCGCCGATGCCCGTGACTAGTGTGAAGGGATCAACCATTCTGAAGACACTGTCGATAGCGTAGACCTCGTTTACAGATCCCTGTACCGCCGTTGAGTGCCGCTGAGGCTTTTAAGACCTGGCCCGGCGTCTTGTCTCTATTTCCACTAGTTACAGGCGCGTTGCAAGTTCCCACAATGGTGATGCGAAGAATGAGCAACATTAATGAGACACAAACTGTTCGGGATTAAGTAAATGATCTATCGAAAAGCCATTCGACACGAGGCGACCACTGTGCCCCGCCATTCTGTAGGCAACAGCACGCTAAGACAACATCCACTACATCATGACATTCAGTAAGGCAGTTTTGTGACGCAACTGCCTGGCACATGATTATTTCCTGGATTGGAAAGTAGAAGAACTGCGGCAGAGAAATGATCAACATGATTAAAGGAGATGGAATGAAATGGATTGATTGTGAGAGGCTTGGCATTGGAGCGACGATTCTAGAGTATAATACTACTTTCGTAGGTGTCCCGAGGAAGTGCTCTTCCAGAGGAAGCGCCGGCAAAAGCTAGCCTGAGATTCGTAGGCTAAACCCTGGTTTTCCTAACGGTGCTCAGGGTTAGAGATTCGAGAATGTGCACTTCCTCAGGACACCGAGTATCGGCATGTCTCGGAGTGCGCGTGATTTCATACGCCCCCTCAAGCGTTGATATAGCCTTGATATATTAAAAGCGACGTTGTGCTGATGACGAGTACTTATACTCAGATTTCGTCGTCCAGGTTTCTCTTAGACTGATCATTAGATACAATCGCCATTATTGAACGCGCGATATTGAAATTCACACCACTGATTTCATTGATCCAGTTAGATTGTTTGTAAAGGATCTCAATAATACTCATATCTCAAAGTTGCAATCAAAAAGGTATGTATACAAAGAGCGAGCCTCTGAGAAGAAGAGGTATACGCCAAAACCTCCAGAAGTCAACAGTATGCCTGCAGACTGAGTTTTATTGATAGTAACTCTAAGAGAATTAATTGTAATGCCTGTATGCAATCTTCGCATGTGACTTGAATGCCGGGCGACTACACATCCTCGCTGTGTCCTAAATCCTGGGTGTAACAGTACGTTACTATCAGGGCACCGGACATCCGTCCAGAAACATTCATGCGAGGCTGCAAGTAGCTTTTGCTTGCTGCAAGATGAGCAAACATTTCTTCGATAGTATATGGACAACAGCGTGCACTGCGCAGTGAATGCTTCTAATCGTCTGTCCCTTGGAGTGTACTTGGCTGGAGAAGGGGGTTAGCAAGATGGCTGAAGCGCTGGTGGAGCACTCCTTCATTCGTTCTCTACTCATAGCGCTCCAGTGTCTGGATAGCCAAGCAGCTTATTTTAACCACCCTCATGAAAGATCACAGGGTCGTGGGCTACCTTCCGTGTGTCTCAACAATGTCCTACCCCCTAGCTTCCTTCTCTGATGTATTTTCGCGGCAATTTCCAACCCAAGACCCTGCACAGTGCGCGCATTTCTCTTATGTATAGTTGCCCGAGTATCTGGATGACATATGGCAGTCGCTGGAACCCTACCATCCTGCCTCGTCAACTGAGCGCTTGCCCCAGCCATCACAGTCATGGCGCAATCGTCTTTCCTGCAATCCCGACTCCAGTCCGTGCCACCCCCATGTCGACAAGACATAGTAGACGCCAAAGCTATCCCATTCTTCACGTAGGAGGTCCGCTGATGACTGGACATGGGGCTTGTACACGGTCAGGATGGGTGAGGAGGCTGCCGAGGGAAACCTAACGCTGCGTGTGGACTCCTAGATCCAATCAACCCCAAGAACGAAGCTAGAATCGACGTAAGCACTTACTGGCCAATCAAGATGCTAGCGAATGGCCCGCCAGCCATGGCAAGTAGAGGATGACCTTGTCAAGGCTCTAGAAACTGCGATGCAGCTCTGTTTACTGTGTGGACTTCAAAGAATGTGGCGCTATGCGAAGGGAGATTTAAGATGCCTACCGGCCGGAAAGTCTTCATATTGTACAAAGGGTATCCCAGTATCTTGGTTCTGGTAATAAGGATTGGTGGCTTACTTAAGACCTGCACTCGCCCCGGACAGAATTGAGTGCGGATAAAAAATAGAAGTCACTTGTCATATTAAGGGTACCCGTCTTTGGAAGTCAGAACGTTAACAGATATGAATGAAGTTCTAAAGTTTTTGAACTTTCCAAGTCAGGCTATCGTTGATTTATTCGGTTTGCGGTGAATACTTGTTGATCACGTGGAATGCGGTTCGTACTCAATTCTCCCAGTTGCGAGTGCTCGTATGAATCAATCAGTATTAAAGTTAGCGAGAACGCTCATCTTCCGTTTGCTCGGCGAAGCGATGGATGCAGAGGGATTGAAAGAGACTTTCGAATGCTCGAAATAATGCATTGCACCATTAGTGCATAGTCGTGCGCTATCTTGTCTAGGCTAGACATGGATGCTAATGCAGGGATGACAAATTGAAAGGGGCTTGGACGGGCTGACCTCGTAGTTAAATAGAAGGTCAATGCCTCATTCCTCCCATTTCCCATATTTCGTCTCTTCTTTTGTCCCGCCCATTCAATTCTGCACCTGTTCAAGCTGGAAAATATCTTCGGTATAGGTTGAAATTCAGTTATTATGGCTGGTCATCATGGCGATGCGATGCAAAGTAGAAGCAACATCATGGATCTTTAGTTTGACAAGGATGATTGAGCCTGTGAACATGCGTCGGATTACGGTCCGCCTCTGTCGAGCAAGGGTAGATCCGATAGTGTAGCCCGCTAGTCTACAAGTATTAGGTGACCGATCAGTGGACAATTAATTTTCGGCGCATGCAGAAAGCTAGACTGTCCTTTGAGTACTTTAGACCTGACTTCGGTGATCGAACCCAGCACTGAGATTCCCAGATCCGACACATACAGCCGGCGTCATCCTGCGTAGTGTCACCAGAAAAATGATGTATACACTTGAGACTCAGAGGCAGAATTTTGGAGGTCCGCGCTAGAATCTGCGCGACATTATGGGTGCCCAGCCTAAGACCCTGACAGTGAAACAGCCCTGTCAAGAAGCAAACCCGGTCTCGGCTAATCGAGGAAGTAAGTTGTGCATTGTCCTAGGACTCGGTGTTGCGATTAGAGTATCAGCCGCCCCGCGTTTCGAGGACATGTAGTATTATTGCCAGCGTTCGATGACCTCGATATTCCCCATCCCCTGCTTCTTATCCCCAGACATCCCTCACAGCTGGGAAGCTAAGCGACCCTATGAGAGCTCAAGAGCAGAATTCGCGAAAATGGTCAGCATTAGTGCGTCTATCTTCAACTGCGAGAGCTTAAGAAGCCATCAGACCAAGATGCTCATTTCGTTTCTGGTTGACAGTACAGGCTCGTACTGCGTGAAATTCCCATATACCTTAGGTGACAGGCAAAGAGCAAACTTTGGCAATTGTCACCTTGCTCCTCGTCAAGGTGCGAAACTTTCGCAAAACTTGCGGGCATCTTGTAATTATGTTTACCACGGAGCTACTACGTGATGTAGTCGGGTGAATGTGTGGTAAGTTCCGGTCATGAGACTCACACTCTGGACACGTTCAAGTGCGCACCTTCTGTGAATATGTGATATCTCTACCTGAAAATGGCTTCTTCCGTCAGGTTATATCAACTGGACCCTGACTGCAGCATCTGCACAGCACATCTGCGGAGGCTGTATTTCAACACTCCCTCACAGCAACCGCTTGTGCCTCCTGCCCTGTATCCTAACAAGCCCAGCCTGGAGCTTCCGTGTAGGATTTCTCAGCGATGTAGCTCCCCCAGCGATACGTTGCCTGGAGCTTCCGAGCAAGCTCCCCCAATGACGTAGGTCCTGTAGGGCTAGGCCATACACCGATGCGAAAGCTGCAGAAACGAACGAATCGAGGTCCGATGACCTATTGGCTTCAGATATGACGTAAGGTCGATTTGTAAGACGTGCGTGCGACCGAGCATCTGAAGGATTGCGACGTTCTGAATATGCATCTGCATGAGATGAAGCAACGATTTGGGAATTGACACCTAGAGTTGAGTAGAAGGTACATCATGAAGCAAGTACCAATTGCCTGAGTTCTGCGATGTTGAACGAGAGTGCAGGTCACACCATGATCTGGTAGCATCATTGTGTCTCAGGGTTCTCAGGTACTTCTTGCGGCATCAATGGTCGGATACCTATGCGATTTGGCTGTAGAAGGTCCATAAGGTATGCCAATGATGTGGGGCGAACAGGAGATGGTCGAGAAAATGCCGAGAGAGACGGGCGCATCGAAGAAGAAAATCGAGAAGTGGGTCGAAACAAATGCGGCCAGGAAGGTGACGCGCGGGCCGACTGTTTCACCGAGGCGTGTGCTGCTGGAAATGCTTCGAAAGTGGCCGATTTGGAAGCAGGTAAGGCCACCGCATTGAAGTATGACGTAATGCGGGTTTGTAAGGGGCCAGATTTGCAATTGCTTCTGGGGCTGCATTTGCCAACCGCCTTCGGAGAGAACGAGCGCATTTGGTGCCGTTGCAGGCCAAATGGACTCGGGTTCCCAGCGAACATGTGGAACAGGTCGTCCACAGTGAGATAAGGCTTCTGAATGCCTTGGTGTTTCGAGGTCGGGGTTCGAGGCGGAGTAAGCGGAGCAAGCCGGCAAGTGACTGCTGGCCTCTTCAAGGGTTTGCACACCGATTTGGGTGTCGCAATCGGGAGACGAGAGGGCTTGGGTGCAACGACTGGTGGTGAGGCAATTTGTGCCCAAGATATCGGTTCTCTTGGTGTTTCGACCGACAACGATTCGGGAGGTGTTTCGGAAGGATGTGTAGCAAGTGGCATGGCTACCAATTTCGGTGACGTAGGCGGTGAGGAGGTTACTGATTGAGGCGGCGTAGGAGGTGAAATAATTGACTTCGATTTCGGCTTCTTCGCATGCCGAGTGCGGATATGCTCGTGGAGCTTGTTGTTGCTATCGAATTTGGCCGAATGCTTGCAACGCCTGCACGTATATCCCTCTGCTCGTTTCTTGGCCAGACGGGCTTCTTCCTGTTGTTTCAACAACTCCTTCGCTTCCTGCTGAGCTTGCTCTTCAACTGCAACTCGTGCTTACGCAAATGATAGGTTTCTTGTGCCTTCTTGGCTTGCACATACCAACTGCATCTTAAAGCCTTAGCATCCCCGTTCAGATGCATGCTATAAAGCGTTTTGAGATCTTGTGTCATGGAGTGGCCTTCAGGTATGTGGTCGCAAAGGGCAGGCGAACAAGGTAAAAGGTCAGGTGCGGAGGTGGCTGCGGACGCGGATTCTGGGGTGACCGCAGAAGTAGAAGTCGTCATTCTGACTGAGTGATAGGATAGATTTCGCGTAGGGGTTCGATATAGTATGGTATTCGTAAGGGGGTTCGGTAGGTAGGCGAACTCGTAAGGTAGATAGGTAGGTCGAAAGCTGACTGTTTCGAAAGGGTTCGTAGGTAGGTGCTACCGATGTAACTGAGGGTGTACCAAGGTACTGAATATTGCTCGATTGCAATTAGGCCGTTTCTGGTCTGACAAGACTGGATACTCCACAGGAGTTGAATACTGCTGTTGTACTGCAAACCTGCTGTACTGCGCGGTTAGTTAATACTTGCTCTGGCGTGCTCTGTTGGAGTAAACTCACCACCAAAGGCAATGCCAAGGCGTTATTCTGTTATAGGCTAGCGTGCAAACTCTGTACAATAATCCACATCCACCACATGTACGGTAGATAGTAATATCACGAATAATAAACACGTTGCATCCTACATATCTGTAACATGCTCTGTCATGCTGCTGTAGCTGGTACTAGATGTAGCGGAAAGCTGCTAACCCGGGCTCATAACCTATTGAAAGATCTATGGGTGATTATCATTCTATTGCTCTGAATCTCGTTATTCGTGTAACATACATGCAGGAGGGAGCACAAGAAGTGTGCGGGTGCCAAGGCACTAGTCCCAACAAGGACGCACTAGTTCTTCTTTCGTCAGGTTGTATCAACTGGACCCTGACTGCAGCACCTGCACAGCACACCTGCGGAGGCTGTATCTCAACACTGGAACAAGATATCGACAGAGGCTAAGAGATCAACTCAAGAGGACAGCTCAAGCGAGACATCTAAATGAACAAGATGTAAATTGATTCGCAAACTGTCATTCGGACGGTAGGCTACGAACGGGTAATCCAGATGTCTGGATGTCTTCCTCCTTCCCAACACTCCCCTCACTCCCCTCACTCCCCTCACTTCCATCCGATCCAAACCCAAAGAACCCCCCAATGTCTTCACACGCTACTTTCTCCTCGCTTCGTGACTGACGCTTTGCCTTGACCTCCTCATCGTCGTCATCATCCTTTTCTCGCTTGACTTGATTTTCTCGTCTGATCCTTGCCTCCTCCTCTCGTCTTTCATTGCTTTGAGCTCGTCGCCGCTTTTCTCTTTTTTCCGCTAAACGCCGCATTGCTTCTTCGCTCAGAATCGGACTTTCGGGATCTTTGATGTCGTCGAAGAACAAATCTCGAATGTATTTGAGTACGGCCAACATTTGGTCTCTCTCCTTTTTGCCGAACACGTAAGGCACATCCTTGATATCTCGGTCGATTTGCAGAGCCAATTTCTCGAATAGACCTTCCTTAATGTAATGACTTATACTGCAGTGCATCATCTGATTTCTGCGTGAATACATTTTAATAGCGTACAGAGCATTGGTGTGGTTTATTTGTGCCTCGTGGCAGGCTGTACGTATTGCACTTGTCATAGGGATATCAGGATAGTTGTAGGTCTTCGAGGGATTATATCGGTTGATCTGCCATTCTATGTAGATATCGAAGTCAGTATCACGGCTTGTTGACGACTCAGAAAAGAAAATTGTTTGGTCGGGAATAAGTACGGACAAACGAGTATGGAGAAACAGCAAGATATAGTATCGAACGTCTTTCCTCACTTCGAAATGCCCGAACGTAAGGTAAGGGAATGATCCAAAAATGCTTACCTTTCATCTGATGTTCCTCGTTATCTAGTACCTGCTGTACGTCTGTCCAGTTTTTCCCTTCGATGAACAATGATACCTCCGGGATATTGTTCTTGAGTGCTGTTGCCTTCTTTCGCAGCTCCACGCAGTGCTCTCCCAGGTAATCTCCATAGTCTGAGAGGTACCGGTAGATAGTGAGCTCAACGATGGCTTTGTAGCCTTCCTTCTCGGCGAACGATGGCTCTTTCCTAAGCATTGTTCCACTATGTAAGGTATGATTCCACGCTGCGAGCTGTATCTTGAGTTCCACGGTCGGCGTCTCGAGTGCCTTTTGAGCGGTATCTCGTAATGTCTCCAAAAAGGGAAGGGAACGAGGGGATACTCGTCTAAGCTTCAGGCGCCACTTCGAATAGTCATACATATGCCTGATGATATCGTCTAACATAGAATTCAGTATCAAAATTGGGGATATAAAGAAGAAATTGAACATACCGGTCCACTCTCTATGATCAAATAATGGTGGTGGAGGGTCCAAGGTCCATGGTTTCTGTGTGCGCTTCTCTGAATGGAATGTTGCTCTAGCATAGTCGCTGTAATCGTGGTCGTACAAAGCCGCTTCCAGAGAATTCGTCCTAGGGCGCTTTATTCTCACTTGAGCAATTGGCGTCGGGTCTGAGTTGCCACGGCCGCGCGTCTTCTTTATGGTAAGAGCCATATTCAGTAATATACCAATGAAAAGTAGTTGAGAGAAGCAAAGTATGATAGCGGTGTTCTTAAAGAAGTGAAAATATTTCTTTCTACCCGAAGGCCTTCGTGATACCCACCGTCTGCGAAGATTTTGTTGTATCTCTACAACAGTCTCGACTATGTCTCAAACACGACGGTCAAGTCATGCCCACCCTCGTTTAGTCTGTGTAGCAATAGCGTAAGCTAATGCCATCATGTTGTCCAAAGGACGTCCATGTTGACTGAGGGTGCCGCCCCTCAAGAGGGACTGAAGTCATACTGTTGAGGACTCAGAAAGGCTATCGACGGCTAGGCAAAACGAGCGACCAGTCCGGCGGCTTTACATGATGTAAAACCAGCTTCAGCGGCTGCTCACGATGTATAACCAGTCTCGACCGATCGTCATTGTCCTTTTCCCCATGAGCCAGCCATCTACATGTAAGGAAAAACTGGGGCAATTTTCGGTGAAACACTGGACGATCCATCTACTAAGGAAACAGGGAATTGTTGGGATGTAAAGAGACGTAAAAGTGAACCTAGACATCTCCTACCAAGGAAACAGGGCACAAGTGTTGGGACGGGAATGACCAGAACGGTGAAAGTAGGAACAAACCGTCTGTTACAAAGGGAACAAGGGAAAAGGGATGGGACAAGGGATGGGACGAAGAGAATGAAATCGAGGAAACGGGGTGGAGGTAATTTCTTATATAGTCCTCAGGAGTACTGGATCACGGCACTGATTATTGTGACTCATTCTAGATACATATTTTATTTCGTTGAGTTGTTTGTGGCTTACGCCCACTCTCAACGCCACAGACAAATGGCCGCCCCACTCTTCGGAGTCATGCGTTTAAAGGCTATTGAACATCACAGTATCCATCGGGCAGCGTCATTCTTGGGTGAATTATCAGATGGTTTACGCAAAGCCTAAAATGTACGTTTCAAAGGCCAGTTCTCTGAAGATGGTAAACGCTAATACTTCACATAGGAGGCAGAGAAAACCGTACGCTATGTTTGTTTCACAGCTCTAGATTGATGCTTTGCAAAACTCCAACCTAATCCAAACTTCTAGAGATAACTCCTGCCTACTACCATACGTCGTGGGAAAAGCCTAACTATTGACCATGTTGTGTCCATACACTGAAAAGTATTTCTTTACCCGCCACGCATCCGGACATGTGCGTCCGCCACAATGATGCGAGAACTGCTCGATACTTCCCGGATGGGTGGGTAAGAGCCTACAGCTTGCCCAAATCTTTTTAGGAACATTTCTATTGCTCATCCGGGATCACAGGGCTGCAGGTTCCGATGGAGAATAACGATCTGGACTAAGGTGTTGAGATAGACCCTGATACTCGCCACGAAGAACTATATTAGACGTACTTCTTGTTTTACCTTTTGGAATTTCAACGGGCCTGCTCGCTTAAAGCCAGTTGAGAAATTAGGTTCGAACAAGGTCAACTCATCCCGAATTCAACGGCGCTTTATCCATAGTTGTGGTTACCAAATATTGTTCCACCGCCATTATCGCTCTGTTGTTGATGCCGAGCTCGAAACATATCAACTTTTCATGATTATACGTCGAGATGTTCGTCCAGGCTAGACATGGGTGCTAACGCAGAGATGACGAAATGAAAAGGGCTTGGAGGGGCTGGCCTCCTGATTAAACGGGAGGTCAATGCCCCATTCCTTCCATTTCTCACTTTCTGTCTCTTTTTTTGCCCCGCCCACCCACTCCTTGTTTTTGGCCTCCTTCGGCGTTTTCACCTCCTTAGGAGGCATTATTTTTTCTTTTCGCTCCAGAATCTAGCCGCAGAGACAGGGGAGGTAGCAAGGCTGTGAAAGCTGCTCTGCTGAGCTGTTCGCCCATGCAGGAGGCCTACAGGCCGGCCAGGCCCAAAACAACAAGACTTTTGTACATAGCAGTGAAGGAAGTACGCAGCATTAGCTGATAATTTTGCGGGATGACTGGAACGTGAGGCTCATGAGTAAGCACTCCCAAACCAACTTTGGCGGGGCTTTCACCTGTTCGGGATCCAAAACCTTCTATCTTTCCCATACAAATGCTGCGCAACGCGCAAAAAACCTTGTCGTCGCCTTCACGAAGCTTTGGTATATGGGATTATTGATGTTGAAAGATAGAACTCTTCCAATATTTGCCGAAAAGGTTGAGGATATTCGAAATCGCTCACTAAAGGTTCGTAGAAGAGAATAAAGGCTGCGGTTCCGAGTCGGATTTTGTATAATTCAGTCTACCCATCTTCCTTTTCGGCAATGACCTGCTCGGCGAATTGATGAAGACAGAGGAATTGGAGAAGAAAATGCTCGAAATAATGCAATGCACTATTAGTGCATAATCGTGCACTATTTTGTCCAGGCTAGACATGGATGCTAATGCAGAATGACAAAATTAAAGGAGCTTTAAGAAGAAGCTGGCCACCTAATTGAATAGGAGGTCTACATCCCATTTTTTCTATTCCCCATATTTCATCTCTTCGTGTGTCCCGACCACCCACTGCTCTTTTGGCCTCCTTCAACATCTTTGTCTCTTTATTCACTTTCGTTGGAGGTCTTCTTCTTTTCGCTCCATAACCCAGTGGCAGAGGCAGAAGAAGTAATCAGGCTCCGAAAGCTGCTCTGTTGAACCATTTCGCTCATGTAGAAAGCCTACAGGCCGGCCAGATCCAAAACGCTATGAATGTTCTGTACATAGCAATGAAGGAAGGACGCAACATTAGCCACGTTGTTCTTCACCAAGGTACGAAACTTTCGCAAAACTTGCGAACATCTTGTAATTATATTTTCTACAGAGTTGCCATAGTTGGGAGTCGAGTGAATGTGTACCTAAGAATGAAGGAATTACGCAACATTAGCGATGAAATTGTGAATCTTCATATGCAATGCTAAATTCGCACTAACGCATTGAGGGAAGTGGACCTCGGTACTTGAATAACGATAACCTGGCTCTCCGAAAATCTCAAGATATTGACCCCGGAACGTTTCGACAATTGGATTCCAGATGTCACACAATATTCGTACCTTTTTCAAGGTACTGCCAGATTCATATCTGTTAGCTGAGAGTAAGATCGCCGCCAATCTTATCGATACAAACACGATGGCGGTGCCAATGGTTGACCGTTTACAGCGTCATCGCAGGGAGAGGGCGATGATGAAGAAATACAAGACACCAGCCAGCCTCTCCAACAGACTGTACATCCTCCCGGAAACCATAGATCAGCCCGCCGTACTGCCACCCCGCCAACGATTACTTTATCAGCCCGCACAACTCGCCAAGCTGCTCGCCCTGTCTCCACCCCTCCTGCACCCGCACGACCGCTTCGCGTAACTCGCACAGCTAACGCTCGCGACCCTTCACCACCGCGGCCCAAAATACCCTCTGATTTTGCAAGAGATTGGTAGGCCAACCCCGGACTAAGTCTTCCTTGCTGACGACAGTATTCAGGGCGGCTGCACAACTTGAAGGAAGCCAACCTCGAAGAAGCAAAGATGATTGGCAACACTGTCGCGTAGTGGCGATGGCCGGTGGAGGCAATGTCGAAGTGGAATGGGAAGATGGCACTCACACCAAGCAGCCAGGGCGCCAAGTACTACGAGAGGCGCCTCTCAAGGTACGTGAGTAATAAGCCCAATCGCACAGACTAACACGACGTTCAGATACTGTATTTCTATGAAACTTTGTGTAAGTAATTGCATTCATCCGAGGAACGAGTGGTTGATTTGGTCCACAGATCTCTTCAAATACGAAATGGGAACCAAGACATAAGTTGTGTCAGTCACCAAGCGTTTTGTCAAAGATAAAGATCTGAATTTGCTTAAAAAAAAGCTTTTGCACGTCTATTGACACGATGAGTTCACTGCTGCTAGTGAAGTAGGAAAGCATTCTTGTTACGGTTTTCTTAAGCCCCCGCGCGAGACATGCAAAGAAGAAAACTTCGTGGCGCCTTCCCGGCCACCCAGCTTTGCGCCATCACAATCTCACACTACGCGTCCCAAAATTCGCCGTCCAGTCCTCGTGCTGTTTTAATTCTTCCTCCGTCAGAGCTGGAGTCACAGTTTTGAGCGCTTCCTGTTCCGTCTCGAGTCAGCGTCGAACAGCAAAATCCGACGTAAGGTCTGGGTGGAGGTACATGGCGCGAACTGCAAAGAAACTTTAAGGAGACTCACCTCAAGGTCATCATAAGTGATGGCGCGTGGGCGCAACTGTGCGACCGGCCATTCACTAAATGGAAGATCGATTCTGGCACCGCTGTCGAGGTCCTTTTCACAAGGCTCGAAGAATGTCTGATCGTCTATTACAACCTACACCATATCAGTAACAGTAGCACATGATGCGAATTCATGCATCGTACTGGTACGAACGACGTGGCGTGAATCAGATCTATTCAGCAAGGTTGGGTTAGCGTCTCGTTGCCTCGAAACCCGGCGTTCATCAGCTATCGAGGCAGTCTCACCGGTCCACATATGGGAACTCAAACTTGCCATTGCGTTGGCGATGTCGCGTCCTGTGAGTTTCTCAATTGCCGCGCACAGGAGCTGTAGTCTCCAGCCAGGAATCGTTGCGCGTTTGTTTCTGAGGCCATTGTCGATCATCGCCTAGAGAGGGTCAGCATTCATATCTCTCGAACCTGCTGAGACATATTGTAAGCTCAGACGATACTCAAGATGCACTGACTCGGTAATCTGAAGCACTGGGGAGGCCTAAGTATACTTTGCGTTGAAATCGGCTCAAGAATGCAGGGTCCAGATCCCAGGGCCGATTCGTTGCTCCTATGATGAATATAGAGGGTTCATGGCTGATTACGTTAAACATTTCTAACAGAGCATTCTTGCTTCGGCGATCGAAGCTTGACTCCGAGCTATCCCGCTGCCGCGTCAGGCTATCGATTTCGTCAATAAAGACGATGGAGGGCTTGTGCTTTTTGGCAACATCTGCCAAAGCCTTGATGATCCTTCAATTGGTCAGTCACCCTTCCATGGAGAATTTTGATCACGTGGAAGTCATGAACTAACTTTTCCGTGTCCCCGACGTACTTGGAGGTCAATACCTCGCTCGCCACATTGAAGAAAGTCATTCCGCGCTTGGACGCCAGCGAGCGAGCAAGGAGTGTCTTTCCAGTCCCTGGAGGCCCGAAGAACAGCACCGTCTGGAACCCTATCCTCTCGGTAGGATCGATCATTGAGCCAAATAGGATCGGTATCTGGAAAAAGTCATCTAGTTGCTGCCGAATATCATCGTGCCCTTTGATCTCGGGTAATGTGGCTTCCGCACTTTGGCGGAAGCTCTCTACTAGCTCGTATATGTCGGTTTTATCGCTTGAGCCCTGAGTCTGATCCTGCCCACCAACTGCAATACCGTGAGTCGGTTTCACCAGGATTCCACTGCTCGAAAGCTGACGGAAGAGATATGCCATTCGAATGTCGTGGTCTGGGATCATATTATCAATTGCCTTCAGATACATGGCGTACATTAACATGAAATAGTCCAGTTCTTTAAGCAGTAAAAGCTTCTCCAGATCAACTCTACCGGCCGCAACGGCCTCTTCCTGCAGTAGCCGACACGTTAGGATCATCCTTGTCGCTACTTTTGCACCAGATGCTTTCCATTCCGGTAGAGAGTTCGCCAAGGGTCTGCAGATCGGAGTTTCAGCATTCAGATCTTCCAAAAAGCATTGAACTGTTCCAAATGTTCCTCATGTATCAAGACAACAATCAATTTTGAGGAAAAAAGACAAAGAAGAATGCAAAAACAAGACTGCGGATACCACGAACCCTTGCCGCCATTCCAGTACCATGTCTAAAGTCAGGCTTTTAACCTTTCGCCAAAGACTGAAATAAGGTTCCACAGATGTTCCCGACTTGAAATTAGGGGACTGCACGATCGTCCATAGATCAGCATGCTGTTGGGCACGTGAAAGTGCTTCAATGGCATCGTCAACGTTATCTAATGTCATTTGTGGTATGCTGATGACATATTCTAGGGGAGTTAAGGATGCGATGGTTGCAAGATGTGCCGGAGGTCTGCTCGGTCAGTGACTACTTTCACCCGGTGGACTTCAGTACCTACGCTGCCAGCTGGGGGCGACTTCTTGAAGAACGCGGTAAATCCTCTTCTGCTCTACGCTTCCCCGTGGCCATGACGATGATGATGATATCTATGCTCTAGCACAGAACTCCAGGAATTATTGACGTGCACGAGGAGAGCAGAGTCAAACGAGTAGGTCAATCAAATCCTAGTCGGCGACACAAGTGAATCACTGAGCTAGACGACTTTCGAAACTGCTTAATGGAGCGAAATTGAGATGGACAAGATGGAAATAATGGTAATTGGCTACTGGGATTCAATGGAGGATGAGGTGACTGGAGTACCCATGTGAATTCGCGGACCCTTAGGGCTACTCCCTTCCCTATTGAATCGCCTCCACAGCCGAACACAGGTAACAAAATTCCCGTTAGGTACTATGATTACCTGATGAGCTGCCCAACAGATATATTGTGGGGCTGCGTGATGCTAATTCACAAGATGAACTTTTTTCTCTAGCACTCTATCGCCGCTATCTCATGGGGCTTATTGGCAAGGCTCGATCTTGAGCTGCTCGTCCCCTTTCAATGAAAACTACCCTTGACATGTAGCGCGACGTCAGAGATACATCGAGAGAAGGACTAAGATGACCATGCTCAGGGAAAAGCATCGCAAGGAAAAGAATTGAGTATCCAAGTGTTGTGTTTCTTGTGCCGTCTTTCCCAAGTCCTTATTAACACCTGGCGAAACTTGACTGATAGTTTGTGCAAAGTTTTCCCCATGCCTGGGACAGATCACACTGTTGATCGACGTCAATATCATGAGAAGATCACCAATTCGATCATGTGGTCAATATTCGATGCGGACTAAGGTTCATTTTTCCTGTAAGTTCGCTCCTTGACTCATTTAGGTCGAGATTATGCCTGAATTTCCTGAAATCAGCTTTCCACTAGAGCAAAAGAAGCTGAAATAGTATTATCCGCTTTCCTGCTCCCATTCGGTTGAGAAGAAAGAAAGTCCGTCAAATATCGTGAAAATCCAAATCGCTCCCTAGTATCAAGATCGACCAGAATATTTATTCCAACGAAAATTCAATCATCCAATATATCCACAGGGATATCATCCATTGGCAAACTGTCCCAATAAATAGATTAGCATTTTCAGCCTTCTGTAAGTGTGGCAAGAAGATGGGAGATACGGACCTGCCAATGGTTCTATATATGCTTGTGCGGTTCCGGACCACACCAGTGCCCCATTTCACAGGCATGTCCTCCAGTTCTCCAAGTTCCAACTCCTCGAACATCGGACCTGCTATCATTCCTTGCCATTCTCCATAAGCATTCTTGCGACAATCACGACCTGGAGCTATTCGATGCCGAAAAGTCGCATCGCACGTCATCACAAAAACGAGCTTGTGGAACCTCTGCCACTTGAGATGAATGGCGGTATCGTTGGAGAAGATGTCTTGCAGTGGTACTGCGTGAGCTATGGGACCAAGGGATGCTGCTGCTATGTCGAGTGGATATGCGTCGAAAATTCTCGCGAAAGTCTGTTCACGACTAGCAACACTCGCCGCCGTCCACATCTCTAAACCACCCATCATTTTCACCGCCAACCTAACCCCTGCAAGGTAGAACTTCATGATTCGCGTCTGGTATTGATCGCAATCGCTTGTTAGGGTATCCAAAAGGGAGGTGTTCTCGCCGCATTTCTCATTCAGCCTTGCAGGCACAATGCACTGTACTAAAGTACTAGAATCAAGGTAATGGGTTCGTGCATACAGGTTCTTGGATATCAGCCTTGCGTTTTTGATATCTAGAGGCAGCCGGACGGTGTTATCATATGTCTTTGCCTCCCTCGCTGTATAAATCTTGGTTTGGCGAGGTTGCACAAGAACTTTCAGAGCAAGGTCGCTGCCGTCGCCTCTGACCGTGAATCTTCAGTCAGCATCCGCAAAACTTGGCGAGTTTTGGTCTCTCAAGCATATCTGTTCTGCAGACCACTCGTGAAGCAGGTTTTTGACCCCCCATTGGAGAACCATTCAAAGGGACGAACTTGGAACACACGTACCGATCTCGCTTCAAGTATGAGTTCTTCTTCAGGTAAGCTGCTGCTACCAAGAAAGGGTTCTCTGCTGGTACACTGATGTCGCATAGAGCGTCATCTTCACTGCATTTCTGGCGCATGCATTCAGATGACTGATGGCGCGAAAACGGCTTTAGAGAACGAGACTTGAGCTTGGGCTTAGGATCAGGATATTTGCCAAGGGCACGGCGATTGCGCAGTACTCGATGCAGGTTTCTTATCGCACTGCGGAGAATACGGTGATAGGTCATCTGTAATGTCATGTGGTGTTTAGTTGGGGTCCGCTCGAAAGACGATTCAAAATCGCTATCTACCTCAGTTTCGATTGGAGCTCACCTTGTCTGATGCCCTAGAAAGCCAAGGGGTATGAGGATGGTAGGAATTGTATGATGGGCTTGTCAGAGCACTACGCCATGTCCGAGCATTGGGATGCAATGGACTGAGTTGAGGCGCATTTGAGGTTGTGAAGGAGTGGTGAAGGAAGAAGGAGGTGAAAACTAATCGAGGGGCAGCATCCGATATCAGTTGACATGTGAATGCTCAAACTGCAGGTTAGCGAC
Source organism: Physcia stellaris (assembly GCA_018902385.1). NCBI lineage: Eukaryota > Fungi > Ascomycota > Lecanoromycetes > Caliciales > Physciaceae > Physcia > Physcia stellaris. The sequence goes on along the minus strand of JABSSW010000024.1, from coordinate 20,354 downwards.
AGCTACCAACGATACCTAGCAAGTGAAGATTGCTCTGGCAATGTAGAATTAGGGAGGCAGGAGTCCTTTTTGAGGCCTTGGTCGTAAAGGTCTTGAAGGTGGAGAAGAGCAATATTCGACAATGATCTAACATGATGGCGACTACAACGAAAGTCTAATGTCTACGGTCAAACGAAGGATTCATTTAGCATACCGTGTATAATGTGGACACCAAGCGCAACATGGTCTGCAGAGCAATTATTATTCGTGCACAGGGCTATAAAGAATAAGTATGGTGTAGGATGATAGCATTGTGCCAAAGTTGCAGGCAAGTTCCTCACAATTTTGCTCCATTGCCAACGCATAACAAGTCGGTGGGAATCGTTCCCACATCTAAGGATGTATTTGCTCTATTGAGCAGGAGAAAACCTGCCTATCTATCATTGGCTAACACTAAGAACCGAGATCGTGGAGCAGGGGTAGGGGTAGGGGGTACTGGGGGAAATGGGGCCATTGAGGGAAAGGGGAAAACGCAAGATTGGTGCTGGTGGAATGGAGCAACGAGGGGATAACTAGGCAAGCAAAGAGCAAAGACAGAAAAGCATTCAGGAGCTAGACTCCTCCATCTCTCCAGTAAGTCTTCTGTGAAACATCTCAAACTCAGCATTCTTAAGTGATAGACCACTCAGCCACCAAATGCCCGCAGAAGCGACGGTCCCTGTGATGATGATGAAAAAGGAATCAAGAATAATGTATGACCTGATGAGCTCGAATTGGATATTCAACAACACGACTCCATTCGCTGTTGCGCCAGCGCGTGCTACGATGGAGGCGACGAGGTTGTAATTTCGCGGTGAGCGGCGCAGGGCGCGGTAGTCGTTCCATGGATGGGGGTCGAGGGGGCGATGGAGAAGATGTGGAGGATGGGTCTAGGGAGGCCACAAAAGCCCACTCGAGCCATAATCATGCCTTTCATCGACGTTAGATGATGATTGATTCTGAAGTGGAGAACCACTTACAGCAACGCGATAACCGGCAGGGTAGGTAATCTTCCGCGGCGCTTTGCGACGCCCTTGGTCCAAAGGACCGCCAGCCTTGACGGGGATATCTTTCACACCTCCAAGGTCAAGAGTGTCGCACTCGTCTGAGAAAGGGAAAGATCTCCAATTCTCAAAAACCTCCTCTTTTTCGTCGTCGAGGGTTGCGTAGCGATGCGCATAAGTATCCTCGGCCGTAAACATAAAGACTGTCTTGTAAAAACGTTGCCACTTCTTATGTTCCGGCGAATTGAGTGAAAAAATGTCGTCCAAGGGGACGGATTTGCCGACCGTACCCAGCATCTCTTGCGCTATTGCCACAGGGGCCTCGTCGAAAATAGCCTCCCAGAGGTCCATTCTACCGGCAGTCGTTGTCTGGTCGAAGACTTCCGCCCCACCCATGTGGTCACATGTTGAGGTAACCCCGTCGAAGAAGTAGGCCATGATTTGGCTTTGGAAGTCGTATTGCCATTTTTTGATTCGATCCCGCCATATCTGGTATAATGCACCGTGGCTTGGAAGGCGTCCTGGTGCCAGTAGCTCCCGGATGTCGGTGTCCTCAAGAATGTGGTACCGGGAGTATAGGATTCCAGCTATAGCTCTGCCTACTTCGTCCTCGTGGCCGGCTTCGATGCTGGTATTGAAGACGTCCATGTTCGTATCACCGGAGAGGTGAAGCTTAATGCATGGACGTGAGATTGGTATATTATCCCCGGCCTTTTTCAGGAAAAGATTAATTTCTGGTTTCAAAGCGACCAAGTCAATAGGAGTACGAGGTTCAGCGGAGCCATGTGGGTCACCCCCTTGAAGGGTAACGGAAGTCTGGTTCGTATTTGACAAGCGCTCCTCTTGCTGCTCATCTTCCGTGTCATCTACGATCTGAAGCAGTAGTCTTATCAGCCTACACTAGATATGATGTAGGGTAAAGTACAAACCTGGCGGCGTGCGGCCCTCTTAGCGCGTGTAACCTTTGTGGGGGTGGGTGTCTCCTTTTTTCGATCAACAGCAGTCTTACCGCAGCGTATCGTGACTGAACCTACCGTTATCTCTTCATCGTCATGGTGTCCTAGTAATTTACTCAATAGAGCCTTGAAACATATGAGCAGCAGAACACCGAAAGTCTTTCTAGAGGAACTGACCTTTCCAGGCACTGCTTTCTTCTTGGCAACTCGCCCAGTCGTGACCTACAATTGTGCGATTTATCAGTCGCTTTCTAGCTCTCTATGCTATCGCCCTTACCTTCTCGACATGATGGTCGCGCTTTGCTTGAGCCTAAAGATATTATTAGGTCACCTTTGCATTCCCAATTTTCACAATGGCTACTCACCTTGCGACCTAAGCCACTCCCACTGCTTGGAGGTCCACCAGTCATTATAAGGTTTGTAGCTGGTAGTATTGAACGTCTAAGATAGTGTCAACTTGGTTGTCTGCCAAATCGGTAATGTATTAAGCAGTTCAACCTGTCGACGAAGTCAATTTTGTGGTTGATTCGACTGATCTGCAAAGTGTGAGGTGAAATATGATGCAATGATCCACGCACAAGGTGAAACAGTGAATGCTGGGACTTAATTCACAGCCTCGCTATTGTTGTTTCGAGTGAATACAGATTTGTGATCGTCCACGTTATCACGGTATTTGTGTTAACTAAGCTCTGTGCCCAAGTTTTCTGCAACTTGCAGGCAACTTAAAACACCAATCACCGCAATCTACATACTACACATACATCTTTCGAAGGATACATCTGTACTGCCCGTTTACATCGGACACGAACCCATCATGACTAACGCGCATTCGAGTAAGACGCCAGGCAAAGTGAAACAGAAAGCAGCCCGTCGACATAGTAAGTAAAACCCAGAACATATCACACTTTGCGCCATGTGCTTCGACAGGCATGCAATAGATTCAAGGATATACACATTCTGGCCTTATAATCCTGGATGTGAATTATCTCCTTCGGGTTTCACATTTGTTGGCTGTAGCTAGACCGGAGAACTGTTTAGCTACGGGGATCAAGCATTATGCTTCCTGCGCAATGTTCTACGAGAGGTCGAGAAAACTGACATGGAATCTTCTCAGAAGGGATTGGCCGCGGAAAGAATAGCTCCGCGAGCACCGAAAAGCCCCGACAAGAAACCGACAATCGTGCCAGCATGAAGACATCCTCAATACTTGCCGGCGCTCTTCGTGCCTCTCTTTCCATATTGAGCCTGCAACTCAAAACCATGAAAGAAATGTCCGCAGAAGTATGTCTTTGGGCTTACTAAAAGGCGTTGTCGAGCCCCTTCCCGTGAAAAGGCTATACTGACTCCTGGAAATTACTAAAGGAGTCCGCCGACAATGTCAAGACCCAGACGCTAATCAATAACGCCTTCAAAAGCTTTGTCAAGGAGCTCTTAAAGGAAGAAGCCTCACGTTTCGGGCCTGATAGCAAGGCATACAAGAAGAAGGTCCTCAACATGAGGGATCAACTGTAAGTCTTGAGCCTTAGTAGTCTAGGCATCAATAAGTGCAACAGCAGGTGACTGACTTCAACCGATCAGAATGAAAGGCATTGCAGAACATATGACCGAGGTCGCTGGTGAAATGGAGGAGGATGAGGATAAGGCTATGGAGTCGGACTTCACAGACGACTTAGACAGTGAGGAGAGCGATGCGACCGCAAACAAGGGCGACGATGTGACAGAGATGGAGACCGAGGTAGAGTCTGAAGATGACTAGGCTTTGCCATTGATACTTCCTGGATGGAGGTCGACGTACAAGAATGATGTAGCTAAATCCCATCTCTGTCGTGTACTCAATTCTCAAGATCCGCTGATTTGCCAACCATATTGGATATTAGTAGACTGAAATAAGAGAGGACCGACTGGGGTAGATGCCCTTGGATTGGTAAGAAAAAGCTCAAATGCTCAGCTGCCGCTCATTATCACGAAGGGATAGCGATCGAGAAGACAAGTTGGTCACGATGTCCGTCCCCTATTTCGACCCCGGCCTGGTGGGCGTCCTCTTCTGCCAGTACCTCTAGCGGCTCCTCTCCCTTTGGCTAAGGAGGTTCCAGAGTTAGCATCTCCTTCGCAGGATAGCGACAATATGTATGACAGAATACTGGTTGACACCGCGAGTACTGCATTATCCTACGGACATGCCGATAGGCTAGAAAGGCTATGATTGGCTTTGAGAGTGGCTCACCTGGTTCGACATTTTTGCTCTGCTGTCTACGAAGATCTTCATCTTCGTCCTCAGGACTGCCAGACTCGGATTCGTAATCTACCATTCGATCTGAGGGGCCAGTCAAGTATCTGGTGATGGTGGTTGCCATGCTTTTTTTGGCCAACGCACCAGTGAAGACTAGGTCTTTGATTCCAGGTACGGAAATAGTGAGAGTTTGTGCCTCAGCTTCTGTGTTCCGTGTATTTCGCAATTCTATCGTTCGAGGCCGAAAGTTGTATGGTGGATCGGGCCTTGATTTATTCAAGTTTGCTACTTCCCGGGGAATGTTGACATATCCCAATTCTTTTAGACTCATGCCCTGCGATCTTTTAGTATCAAGAATGAGAATGCAAAGTCATGGTCTGCAATACGGCGAAAGCCTTTTCTAGTAATCTCCACACGCTCTTGACCTCTCGCAGACGATCGTCATTTAGCTCGCTGGTCAGAACAAGCGCCCAGATCTTTGACATCTTGCCTCTAAGATCGTTCTTTTTCCACAACTCGACACAGAAGGATGACTGATAGAAACGGACCGCGCACGTATAATTCTCCTCGGGAATGGTAATCTCTGCAAGGAATCGCGCCACAGTGGTCGGAGGGCCTGACTTCTTCAGGCGCGGGCTTTGCCTAGCGAGCTGGAAGCGTAAAGCTTGTTAGTGAATGCTCATCTGGACGTACGCAGTATCTCACGATGGTGGCAGTGCCGTCTATCAAGGACACTTCTATGTGGGCCGAGACTTGTTTGTCAGAGGCTAGGTACAAGGCTTTGAATCCTGTAGTGTAGTCTGCTTCTGTGGTCACTAGTATCCCATCTAACACGCAACTCCGTACTTTGCCCCGACCTGGGGTCTGGGCAGTACGATTTTGTTGCTGGGATCTTGCGAGCGGGGCACCAGGCACAGGGATGACACTGCTGGTACTTCGGCGTCCCACCATGATTGCGACCTGGCTACTAGAGTTGATAGAGATGGGTAGAGATGCGTTGGTGATGGAGGTGCTAGAAAGGCGTCGCGATGGTGTTCGCAGGTACGAACTATGACGCAATGGATAGAAAGTGTTTTGCTACCTTATCCCATGGTCTGGTGATAAGTGGTGCTAATTTTTGGAATACACCGACAGATCTACGATTACCCGACTTGAGACGAAATCAGAAAATGACGTTGTCTTCATGTCATTTTCATATGCTTTGTGCCAAAGACGGGTAAGTGTGTTATAATATGGAGTGTATCAGTGGCGACGCATGGGAGGCAAATTAGCTCCACACCAGACCATGGGATATCTTAATGTAGAGATGATAATTGTATGTCGCATCTGTAAATATACTTTAATAAGGTGGTGAGATTGTTAGCAGGGGCTTGGCCGATTGGTAAAGGTGTACACTGCTTCCGGGCAGCAAGTACGAGTGTGGTTCGATTCCCACAGCTCCACATTGATTTTTGATTTTTGTTTTGCTTGTCTTGTTAATTACTCTGGTATAGAAAATGAAGAAGATTGATGCCTTACTGATGATTGATTTTTCTTGTAAGCTCTTAGTGTCACATTCAAAACCTTGTTTGTGCTGACTTGGCGTGCGCGTCCCTTCCATGACTTTGTCCGTCCTCGAAGATTTGTCTCTGAAACCATCAACCACGTCGCATCCAACTACACCCATCAATCTCATTCCATCTAGTCACGTACACTCGCAGTGTCAGACTTCACAATACTTCATCAATAAAATGGCGGAAAAACCCGTCATAATGTTGGATTGGCGAGAGCGGCCGGCAAAATCCGATATAATTTCAAAGATTCTCGCCAAACTTCTCGATGCTGATCATTTATCCAGACTTGAGGTTGAACTAGGGGAGACTTCAGATTCACGAGGCAGGTCATTCTAAAGCCCCCTCTCAGTCTCTTACGTTTTTCTTCAAACCATCAAGAAAACCTTGGGAGACTCTGTCCAAGTGATCAACCTAGCATTAGTCCGATATTCCAATTGCTAACTTTCGAGCTTTCATAGCTGTGGCATTAGAAGACTTGGATTCGCAGCGGATGTGGGTACGCCGAGCTCACCCATCTCAGAGGAAGGTGGAAACACACCAGCAATATGTATCGAAGTTCGTGGCGGTCGGGGTCGAGGTGCGTAGATGTTACAACTCGGAGAATAGCTTGTCCCTGACTCATTCAAGATACTCACAATGATCAAAGGCGAGCAACCGTGCAAATTGCGGAAGTTGCAGTACCTTCTAGAAGCGGAACCAACCCCTAGAGGCAAGGCCAGAGACAGAGGGACCAAAAAGGAGAGGAAGGGTACTCGAGCCAATCTCACAAAGGTATCGGTCAAGCGTATACTTCACGACTGGTCGGTCACAATCGGCGTGCACCCCTGGGCGCTGGGGGTGGATACTGAGCGACAAGGAAACGTAACGGTGCCGCCAGGCCTAACAATTCATTGCGAAATCGTACCAAATATCTTCAAAGGTGTGTGGAGAAGAAGATGCTCGCAGTGGCTTGATGCTGATACTTTCGAGTAGATGAGATCAGAACTCATGGATTGAAGGGTGATGAAGCTCCGATCCCTGCCAGAATCAACAGCATTACGTTGAAGATGAGACAAGGATATAAACTCCGTGCAATCATGATCACTGAGCATCGTAATCTGGACTTCGCTTCTATTGACGTCAAGCGACACATGGAGGATGTACTTTTGATACAAGTATAGTGAGTCCAATGGCCTATGATCTCAGCTGATAGCATTCTCAGACAGGTGGGTATCCTTCTAGAAACGTGAAAGAATTTCTCTGCCTGCTGGACAAACATCCAAGACTAAGGTATGGCGAAGTCCTTCAATTGCGCAGAAACCAGTCCATCGATTTACGTAGAAACTGTTTGATCAGCTTTTTGAAGATAATTTATGCTGACTGATGATTGTCCACAGTCATGTCCCCATCTTTTTCTTTAGCGACCATGACTCCCATGGCCAGCACATCTTTACTGGGTTGAAATACGGCTCCATGGCTGGAGCATGGGCTTCAGCCACCCAAGTATGCTCTAGATTGCAGTGGGCAGGGCCTACTGTTCAACATCTTCATGCCACTGTGGACAATTACGCCCCAATCCGTCGGGAAGAACGCCGCACTTCAAACCCAGGAATCACTGGGCAAGATGCCGCAGCAGAGGAGACAAAATGGAAAACCCTGATGCATCAAAAGATAGACAGTAAACTAAGAGGGAAGCCAATAACGGTGAGTCTATCGGTAGCTACTACTGCATATTGAGAGCCTACTAGCCCTAAATCACCAGTTCGAGTGTAAAAAGCTCAGATAAGGATCAGCATACTAATCAGGTCAATAGAAGGACGACCGAGAAATCTATCGTGGAATGGTCAACTCCGGGGTGTTAAGAGATGAGCCAGAACTGGAGAAAGATATGAAAGCAATGATCGAGAAGAACCAGGTAATTTGAGAACCCACTCCTCTATCCTACAAGATCTTATACTAAATCTTGGGATATAGAAATTCAGCCTGACAGCCTTCGAATCCGTGAGACCTCATGGCGCGGAGCTCTACATTTTAGAGCGGCTTTCTACTCTTGCGCCTCCCGATATTGCTGCACCAATCGTCAATCCAATTGTACAACTATCACAGGCCACGAGTATGTTTAACGCTGCCGACAGTCAGACTTCGAGCGATGAGACAACGCCTCGCAAAGCAGCCGCCGCTAGAACCATGCAAATTAGCATGGACTGAGTTGCGGAGAGTTTGGCGATATGAGAGGTCGACAGTAGCATGTTGCTTGTACAGTATGAAGATAGATTGCTTGTTTCGCTTTGCAAGGAGGTTGTGCTTTGCTGAATGCGTGGGTCTGGGTACAAGTTGCCTGAAACGTTTGCCAAAGTTTGTATAAAGTTTCACGTTGATGTGACGTCTGGCCCGTGATGATGAACCTCTTTCCGCGACAAGCAAACGGTCAATGCGTTGATTTGATCAACGCCTGAGATGCCTCGGCTCGAGTAATGATCTCCGAGGTTCTGCGCTGTTATAATCTGTCAAGCACTCTTGGATGTTGGATGCCGCAGCCATCGATCCATCATCTGCAAAGCACCCTACAGCTTGCCGCGATGACGAAAAAGACATCTTCGCGTCCTGTTGCATTTCGCCCACTCCCACAGTTACCAGCACCGCTCGCCGCGCACGCAGAGATTCCACAGCTCTATGCCCGGGTGAACGCCATCGACGATGAGATTCAGGCCGCACAGTCCAGAAAGCAGAAGCTGAAGATAATCATTCGGACCTCCGCGGTACACCTGACCTCTTTGAAGCAGGCTAAAAGGATCGCGATGGAGCAGGAAGTCCTGGACGGAACGAATACATCACTATGGACCAAGGCGTTGGTCGTAGTTGCCGCAAGGGCGCAGCAAGTAGGCGCAAGTATCACCCTCTCCGCTCGAATTTTACTGACATCTTTAGGTGATGGATAGGGAGAATGTCAAAGAGCATTTCAGTCACTACCAGAAGCCCCGAATCCTTCACGCCCTTGTCGCTACCACCCAACTCTACAGTGTGAAGCTACGAAGAAGAGCGGATGCACTGGGCATAGTGGCAGGAGACATGGAAGACATACACTTCGCTTTGGAACACTGGCGGCTTATTCGGATGGAGATTGGAGACGAGCCTCATGAGGAGGTTCTCAAAGAAAAGGAGTGCAACGATATAATACGCTGGCTGGACTCGGCGCTCGCCGTCGCGGAGGCAGATGCCACATCGGGAGAAGGGCACTAGCAGTACGGGAGGCAGAAGGTGGTCCTGAAAGAGGAGTCCAACGATAAGCTGGCTGAAGTCGACTCTCGCCATTGCAGAGACAGGTGCCAGGAGGGAAGACTGGAGTGGCTGGAGGCGCAGGGAGGTTCTGGAATTGGACGAGTGCAACGACAGAACAAGCTTGCCGGGGTTGGCTCTCGCCATTGCAGGGATAGATGCCATGATGGGAGCAGTATTGGTTATGGTCGGAGGCGCAGGGAGTTGGCAGAGCCGACAGAGCTTGCAGAACCTCCTCCCCACCAGCTGTTTATATAGTTGCTGAGTTTTGCTTGATTGCGCTGGATACTCAGACTCGGAATAGATGGCCCCAACGAAGCGAGTAGCTCTCAGCCTAAATCGTTCTCCAGTTCCTACATAAGCTTCCCTCTGTCACAGATAGTAGTTTCGATGACCACAGCTCTCTTTATAAATGCCGTACCCTCAACAGTTCACTATACTGCTTCATTTCCAGACACGGGACCTTGTCCGAGCTGGGGAAGCCTGTAGATCCACTCTCACGTGGCATCCCCCCGTCCGTGCGTCTGGGCTTATCCTCGGGCGGTTGCAGACACCTTCCTTTTCTCTCTTTGTCGCTCTTCGGATGGACGAGCTACGGGTTCTGCTCGACCGCTATCGCAAGAGGAAGAGCTCTGTGGCTTCCTCGCATCGGTTTCCAGGGAGGGCGTTTAGAGAGTCTTCTCTTGAAAAGCCTTGCTTCATCGATCCCCGGATCACACTAAGCATTGCCTTGCGTGCTCGTGGAAGCATAGCATGGAGTCGCCCTCAGCAGATATCTCTCGGGCTAACATTCTGTAGGCCTCCCGCGGGTTGTTGAGCGATGCTCTTGTTCTTTGGGGGCTGGATGTTTTTCGGGATAAGAGACCATTCCTTCTCTCTTCGCCTCTTTCGAAGGACCAGCTACAGGTTTTGTTCGACCACCCACGCCAGAGGAAGACTTGTCAACCTCGTATCCATTCTTGGGTGAAGGCGTTGGGCATGTCGCAAGATGATTTCCTTCGGGAAGCGTCTTGAAAAGCTTTGCTTCTTTCTGGTCTTTACAGCATCAATCTCTCATCCAGCTTGGGGAAGCGTAGCAAGTGGGTACACTGAGGCAATGGAGTATTCTCCTAGCAGATGCCTCCTGGAGCAGCACTCTGTAGATCTTTCGTGGGTCGTTAGGCAAGATTCTCTTCGTGGGCTGGATCACGCAGCAGAGTCTTTCGGGGCAACTTTCTGTCGACCTCTAGTGGGTCATTGCGTGATCCCATCTGGGGGTCAGGACGCGCAGCAGAGTCTTTCGGGGCAACATCTGTAGGCCTCTCGTGGGTCGTTGCGTGATCCTTTTGATGGCGCTGGCTCAGCAGCTGCCTTTCGAGTTTCATACTGTACTTTTTCGGTGGACTGTTAAGCTATTGTTGCGAGTTGATTCTGCTTGTTGCCCACGTCCTTCCTAATGTACAGCTTCGTGTCGGAATGCTTTCTTTTGGCTATGATTCTCGGATTTCTCTTTGTTCACCTTTGTGGGCAACTCGCGTTCTTAGTTCTCTTCGTACTTGCATCTATCCACAGCGGATTGGAGGTCGATTGATGTAACAGCTGGCTGTGTTCTGCATTGGTGGCGATGTCGTCTTTGCTGTCAATTGAAAGTGCTGGTTCTTCGTTCTGGGTTGTGGGCGTCCAGTGCATGTTCAACAAGATGCTGCGGACTGCGTCTTATGTCTCTTCAATTATTTCTTCGTTCCCTTGGACGTTGCTGGGGGGATTCATGTCACAGCTGGGACTAGTGCATGGCCGGCTCTGAACGCTAATTGCCTCCAGTACCCCCAAGCACGAACACGAAGGCTTTACCTGATGATATGCAGATATGAAGATATCTTCGCTGAGAAGAAGAAGTCTGGCAGTGGAATCATCGTGGTGGTGCCGTACTCGCTAACATCATCACAGCGTGGCCATTGCCGGCGTACATTTTCCTCATCGCAGTCCGCTTGGACCCTGTCCGCCCGCATCATTTACTGCACCGTGAGAGCGGATCCAGAGCAGCTATATCGCTGTAGGCAACTTTGGTGTCGACATTGGAGCTCAAACGCTGTGAGTATCCGGATGTCTTGTATTGTGGAGCCTGTCATCCTGAACACCAGAGAATGATGTTCCTGAATCTGATCGTCTGTTCAGTGCTGTTTCGTCCACCCTCACACAATCTTCTCTCGGTCGGCCTCCCCCGAGGTCATCCCCTCCTACCCAGCTATATCGCCGTAGGTCAACGTTGGGGTCAATATTCAAGCTCAAACGCTGTGAGTAACCGGATGTCTTGTATTGTGGAGCCTGTCATCCCGAACACACCTAAAGATGATGTTCCTGGATCTGATCGTGCGTTCAGTGCTGTTTCGCAAGATACCATTGTAAGCTTCCAGTGTTGAGCTCCTACTGCGGGTACAACAAGGCTTCTTAGCTGTACTTAGACAAAGCCTCTGGACTTGAATTAGTCTCAGACTTGATATGTACGTGGCAGAACTTCGCCACATCCGGAAGGGCTTATGCTGGCAGTCAATGGAGACACCATAGTCAGGTAAGTGTGGGGCCGAAGGATCATGACATCTTCCAAAGCTTACCAAGATACCGTGCCTAGAAACGCGTTTCGGAGCACCAATTTGGCACAGTCAGATTCGGAAAGGCTCCCTCGTCTAGGCGGGGGCCAAAGTAGAAAGCGTAGCCGGGTGAGTGTGATGCCGAAAGATCATGACATATTCTCAGGCTTATCCAGGTCTAGTGCGATGAAGGGCGTATCTTGACATCAATTTGACAGATTTTTAGAATCCGGGAAGCCTCTCTCTACTCCATACTGCGAAGCAAAGAAGAAGAATGATCAGGTGAGTCTGGTGCCGCGTATTGGGATTTCCTCCAAGGCTTATCGAGAGATCCTCCTTGGAGGGCGTATCCGTACATCGATCGAACATTAAGGCCGCTGCCCGTCGTACTATGCGATAGCGAGCTGATGATTCGATATCATGCTTACCCTGTGTCAGACCATTTATCCTGATCTATTGATCCCACTCAGCTTTAAAGGCATCATCAAGGCATCACGGAGTGAAAGCGCCCCAAGAGTGTTACGTCCACCGGCACTCAAGGGTTACTGCAAGTGGCCAAGATCGGTCGGCTTTCAAACACCATGGTATCGGCAGAGTGCACAATGGTGGAGATAGCGGATCGCTTTACCAAAGTCTGCTGCTGTGGTTAAGTCACCCGAGAAAAGGGCTCGTTTTGTGATTGCGGCATCCAAGCAAGGGTCTCAGCGTACCGTCATCTGGAGATTGATCATATGTGCGTTAAAGGTATTGGCCTTTATCCATCCCAGGCAAGTAATGCATCTTGGTGGGCGGCTGGTAGAATCGTCTGCGCGAAACAGTACGAGCTAACACACCAATGCAACGATCTCTGACAGCGTAAGGGGTGTATCATGCCGAGTTGATGCAAACTCAAGCACGGGTGTCTCGACCCGTGACATCCGCCTAAGCATTACGATTCTCCACCTTTGCAAGGCAATGTCGACTTGCGTACCAGGAGAAGATAAGGTAAATACATGTTGAACCTTTGTCTACCAGGACTGACACGCTAAAGCCTCACTCGCCTGATTGCTAGAACGACGATACTATGTATGAGTGTGTGGGTGGGTATTTCTAGCAAGCAGTATGCCCACTTGGACCAGAACGCGCCAAACTGGGGCTGCCACTATGCCGAGAGAAACTCCCAAACCTCAAGACCCAAGCCGCCGAAGGAAGAGTTCGCAGGCGGCGCCAGCGTCGCCCAAGAGACATAGAACAGGCCAAGGGGACGCCGAAAAAGGGAAGTATGTGATCTCAGTCTCAGAAAAAGAAGAGACGAAAGATGCAGCAGCCAGAAGCTCGGGGGGGAAGGTCACCTATATATGGGTGCCAAGCCCCAGCCACTGCAATTTCTCATCTCATTTGCTTCAGCACCCTGGTCCAGCCAGCCGATCAAAAGGAATGTACAGTAACAGAACGCCAGCATCACCAGCGTATCAGAATACTCAGCATGCTAGCACCGGGCTAGATGTCCTCCGCAAAGAGTATTTGGAGAAGAACTCGGCGCTCCAAACAAGGGATACATTCAAGATTATCTTCCATAGGCGTACTAAAGAGGGTGAATGCCAGATGAGCGAGCTTCCGGCGTCAGCACTGGAAGGGCCTCTGCGTCTTTGAAGTTCCATGAACAATGAAACTCTACCGGGGCTCACATCCAGACGGTTTTGGTCACTCCTCCGCTACCTCGATATCTGCAAGCAAAACAGATAGCCTGCCAAGCCTAGCCCAACCTTTGAGCGTGACGACGTCACACCAGAATCTGGATCCGGACCGATCAAGGAAGAATAAAGCCGAGGTGTGGTTCAGTACTGGTAGCACAAACAACAGGTCTTGTGCGACCTATGATCAGTTCTTTCAGACACACAAGGACCATCTGCAATGACACATTTCATGTCCAGATGTTGGTCCCAAAGGTGTGGACAGCCTACATCAAAAACTGAACAACCCAGCCCAGCCTCAGCAATGTTGGGAGAAGTGATGGGAGGGATCACCCCAATCGGATGACCAGATCCTGCCGCCAATAAAAAAACACCAAAGTGCCCTCGTTGCGCCCTGCTGAGGAGCTCCCTCCGAGTGTTGGGAGATTAACCATTCATCGTCGAGATCGATTAGTATTACAGGTAAAGAAGCAAGAAACGGGCCTTTTTCCCTGCTCCAGTGTCAGGCATTTCCGACCTTGCGCTCGGATTTCTTTTGAGATAGAGGCGAGGCGCTGGTTTGAGAAGCATTGCCCGTAGGTGGCGATGCAGGACATTGTTGGATCCGAGAGTGCCGCTGCAGATGCGGCAGCTGCAACCAAAGAGCGACAGACTTAAAAGGGCTCGAGGAGGTTAAGAAGGCGGGCGACAAGAGATCCAACGTTAGCGGCGGAGCAGGTGGGGAGTAACTGGTGCGCCCTAAGCGATGTTTGTTACTCCCTATGGTGTAGGAACTGGGCGAGACGAAGGCTTTGGTGCAACGACTGAGCGTGAGGCTATTCGGCCCACGATGATGATCTCTCTTGGTGTTGCGGACGTTCCTGGTGTAATGTCAGAAAATGAGGGTTTTCGTGTTCGTTTTCGGTGGTCTGGGAGGGTATGTGAGCATCAATGCTGGCTCACTTTGTGGAGGAGTCACAGGCAGAGTTAAGACTACAGCTGGTGTACTTATTGCGGGCTCGATTGGAGTGAGTTTTGCGGGCTCTGCTTCTGATGTAGACCGAGGTGTTGGCATTGCTTCTGCTGCAGATACCGCGGGCTTGCTTTGAGTGGCTTTTGCGGGCTCTGCAGGCTTCTTCTGGTGGTGATTCTGCACATGGCTATGAAGCTTGATGTTGCTAGGAACTTTCGCACGACGACGCCTGCATGTCAAAGCTTCCACACATTTCTTCGCGGGGTGAGCCTCTTCGGCTTGTAGTGGTTCAAGATGGCGGTTTTTCAGCGAGACGTCCTACTTCGGCGAGACATATTTGCTGGCTTGCTGTTCTGCACGTTCCCTGACTACGCAGTCTTCCTTGGCTTGTTATCCTGCAAGGAAACATCGTCTTTCGGTCAAGCGACTGTCTTGACAGATTCAACATCTTGGATCATGGCGATAGTACTAAATGTGCTGTCGAATTTATGGTTCGACGTTTGCTGGAAGTTGAGTACGATCTTCCAGATCCTGGTAGTCTGATTGATGAGGTTGGATTGGTCCAAGGAAGATGGAAGCAAAAAATACGTATCTTGAAGGGCTTGGAGGAGAACTGAATGGCTTCTGGAGAAGTAAGGACGCTGGTGAGTCTGAATAATTCATGTAGATACTTGTTAGTGATTCTATTCGGCTGATTGCTCGAAAGTTAGATACCACTTGCTGACTGGGTCCCCGAAACTGAGATCTTGAAAGCAACTAGGCGGTGGTAAAGCAAATTCATTGTCCTGCTAATTGGCTTCGAGAAATGCTTTCCGTGCGGTATGTGGTTTGCGACAAGGCTCTCCGCTCTCAGGTGGACTACTGGGCTGCTCGCTCTACTATTTTTGCAGAGGCTGAATCCTTGACGATGGGAATTAAGGCATCGTATTCTTGAGTCATCCTAGCATTTTTTCAGGACTCACTAAGGCTAACAAGCATTAGTCTGTAGAATCGTAGCGTGAGAAAGGCTTGATTCTGGGCTATCGTTGTTCATTAGCTCCCAAGCTTTTAGGTTGGACGCCATTGCGAGGAGGGTTTAAGACTTACATTGGGGCTAATGATGATGCTTGGAATGGTAGTGATCGACGTGCGTCCGACACAAGGAGAGAGCAGATGTGAGGGAACAGAGTACAGCAGCTGTGATAAGGTGATTGCGTCAATACCAAATCCATGGTGAGATGCACGGAATTATCCAGGCTCTCTACATTCAGGCCCTCTACACTCGGAACTCCTATTGAGGTCGACGGCTCGCCGAATCTGCCGAAGACATATGCCGCGTACTTAAGACCGCCGAAAATATCGCCCGAGCCATACATCTCCGCCACCCACTCTCATGGTGTTGACGATCGATTGCGCAGTTTCCAGAAGCTGAATTCATGAGACTGACTAGCCCTTTGGCGATGCGACATTCCTTGCACAAGACAGTTGCCGTCACAAACAATGCTGCCACTCTGCTTGAGCCATAAGTCGTCGTCAATATGTCTCATGTCTGCACAACCTGTCGCGAGTCTCCAGATGCTGTGGCCAAGAGGCTGGATGGACCTTTAGAAGTGCGGTGCTCGTGAAGGAAAACAGCCACGAGATATTGACATAAGAAGCAAGCCCCTCAAGAGCTGTGGTCTTATCTCAGGGTTTCGCTTTCACAGCGAGGGGCAGTATCAGCTGACAGAGTCTTGATCTTCAGGAAGTTAGAAGAACGAAGAGCGGAGGAAATTGGGCGGGCTCCCGCAGTTTCGAAGGCAGGAAGTCCGAGCGTTTCCTGAAACTGTTGAGTCCCCCTGCATAATAACCCCTGTCTAGCAGCCCGATTCCCAGCCACTTCCGCCAGCCATTTTAGATCGAGCTGAGCTTAACTAGTCAACCATCACTCTTCCATTTTGTTCGACGATGTTGCAATGTCTACAGGGTGTTGTCTTGACACTCCATGGCCAGCTTGATTGCGAATGTCGGTGCAAGCAGTTTGCTCCTGGTTGAACGCTTCGTGGCGCTTCTGGCTGACCTTATGGCTCTCGCGCGTCACGTACCTCAAAGTCCAGCCCTCTTGCGATGCAGCATATCGAGTACGAGTAGTTGTTGGCCTATCGAGTGATGATCTGTCGGAAAGTACAACGTACTGTCCCCGGAGGTGCGACGCCATTTTTGGATAGGAACCATCGCATGAAAAGTCGCGGTCTGAGGACACCGTGGACGACCGATCGAAAGATGGGCTGAGCCGGTCGTGGAGATGGAGGATGCTCGATCGCCCGAGTTGATGCAGGAGTCTATCTCACAGCTGTACTACGCCTACTAGGTTCGGTTATCAATACATCTAGCTGAGAGACACGGTCTGAATGCTCATGGTTTCCTTCACGTAGCATAAGACAGTGGCTGACTTAGCCTGGACGACACAGATACCTTGAAAATGCCGATATACGAGATGCAAACGCGAACCAAGGCACATGTTAAGAGAGAGTACGAACATGAGCAGCAACGCGGCTTTTTCCTCGTCATCAACGAGCCTCACAGCTCTCCACCTTACCACACGCAGCTCTTGATGAGGACAAGGGTTACGACCAGCGCACCGATGGGCTTAGTCACGACAGCGCTGCTGTGGTAGGAGCAGAAGGTGTTGGGAAAAGAGCGACGCGCGAAGGAGAAGACAAACAAAGGTGAGGAAAGCTCTTCTTGACTGCAGCGGACCTAATGGAAGTTACTGCAAGGACTGCGAGCGCCCACAACTGTTTAGCCTCCATGGTGGAGTCTGGGGCAAGAGAGGAACCCGTGGGAGCGCTGATTTGAGAAGCATGTTGAAACGTACAGCCTCCGCAGGTGCTACAGTCGATTCAGATGTATGAACTGGCCAATGGGGTATATGGTTTGGAGATTGGGACACCTTTTGTGGTCCATTTCCCGCATGTATCTTATAAGAACAAGGAGATTTCTGAGTAACATATCTTTCAAGGGGTTATGAGAACCGGGTTAGCAGCTTCGTAATATCTAGTACCAGCTACAGCACGTCATGAAGCACGTAGTATCTAGCCGCCAGCCAATACAGCAATTTCGTTTCGCAGTACATGCAGCAGTAATCAGCTTTCGAAGCACCCACTCAAAGCCAGACCAGAAATCGGTCTAATTGCACTCGCAGCATTCAGTACCTTGGTACACGCAATCAGTACATCCAGTACACCCTCGATTACAGCGTTAACATTCCCTGCGAACCTTTCGAAACTGTCAGCTTTCGACCTACCTATCTATCTTACCTCTATCCAACTTACCTTACGAAGTCGTGTACCCATCGAAAGTCTACGCGTATCCTACACTCGAGTGCCCTTACTTCTATACCTGCTTCTCCAAATGCAGACTTGATGAGCTTTTGACCTTCTAGAGCACCGAAGTTTGCGCCTCTCTCGATTTGTGTACCAGAATCGTATGCAAGCCCTTAGAGAGTGCATCCTCTACTCTCACCTCTGCGAAGTCCAAAGCCTCTGGAAGTTCGGCGTCCTCCATCGCATCTTCATCTACTCCTGCGGAGTCCACACCGAATCGCGCATCCTCTACCTCCGAACTCGCCTCTAACGTTCGTCCTTGGTCATCCCTTCTATGAACCTGAATGACCCGGAGACGCTAGATCTTCGATCGCTAAATCACCTGCAAAAAGGTCCAAACCAAGCAACCAGTCAAAGATGTAAATGATATCAACGGACAACGAAAGCACGTTGGCCCTCCGCGCAGTCCTCAAATTCGAAGCTTGCTTAGCAGCAGTCAATGCTCTCATCTCCTGCATCGCCATCTCAATCGGTAACCTTGTCCCCTCCTACGTCACCGAAATTAGTAGCCAAGTCATTAGCTCCTCCTTCAGGACTCCCTTTCTCGTCGATTGCGACACCAAGAAACCGACGTCTTAGGCAGATATTGCCTCACGATCAATCGCTGCATCCAAGCTCTCTGTTCTCCCGATTGCGACATCCAGATTGGTGTGCAAATCCTTGGAGAATGCAAGCTTTGCTTGCCCGTTCTCTCCGCCTCGAAATCCTTTACCATGGAGGCTATATCTTACTGTGGACGATATCTTTCGCATGCTCGATGGAGCCGAAGCCGTTTGGCCTGCAGCCACGTCAGGACAAGCCGTCGTCTCCGCGCCGCTTCGGCGAATGCAATCCCAAAAGCAATTGTGATCCCATACAAACGCGCATCACGGCATACTCAATGCGAAGATCCCACCTGCTTCCAAAATGGTCAAGTCCGAAGCTTTCCGAGCAGAGCATGCATCAATGGCACAGTTGATCCGCGTGTCACCATCGCAGACTTTCCAATCTTCTCCTTTGATGCGTCCTCATTTCTCGACGTTCTTCAATCCAACTTCAAGATCATCACGAGGAGAAGTCTGCGAAGCTTGCAAGTCTGCAAGGAGATGATTGTTGTAGAGGTCATTCTGATATAGATGAGCTGACTGGCTCGAGAGCAAGAAGGTCGTCTATTGACTGCCGTTGTAGCAGGCTCACTGGTTGAACTCACGATCATTCTCGCTGACTCACGTTGCGTCAAGCAGAATTTGTTCATCGTTCTCAAAGAGAATACATTTTCATTCTCGCAGATTCATGATCATATCCGCTGTGTCATGATGTGGCCTGATCAGAAGTCTGTCAAGACCCTATACGCGATCCGCAGGCCTGTATAGCCGCCAATTGATGTATATACCAGTCATTTTCCTCGTTCCCTTCTTGTTTCCTTGTCTTTCGTCTTGTGTATCTAGCCTAGTCATAGCTCATTAGTAATACCAAGCCCAGTTCCCTGACATTACGAAAGATCGACACATATCCTCGACGCTTCCATGCGTTGAAAATCAAGTCTATTCGTCTGATCGCGTCAACAGGAAGCACGCAGTCCTGTTCTCGCCGCTCCAGTAGAGAGCACTCAATCGAGTCCCTTCTTCGCTCCGATTGGGAGCAGTATGCAACCCAGTCTCTCGTCGCTTCAGTAGAGAGCATTCAGTCCGATTTCTCGTCGCTTCAATAAAGAGCACTCGATTCAGTTCTCGTCTTGTTTTTTCGTTCGATTCGTTTTCGCTCCGTTTGCTCTAGTTCTTGAAAACGTTAAACTGTATCTGATTTTCATCATTCGTTCTTTTCGTTCTTCGATCGTTCTCTGTGACGATAAAGCGTCTGATCATCATCGTTTTTTTAGTTTTCGTCTTGTTTTTGTTCTCGTTTCGTTTTTCGTTTTCGATTTTCGTTTTCGTTTTGATTTTGACTTTCGTCTTGATTTTTGTTTTTGAATTTCGTCTTGTTTTGATGTTTTTGTTATCGTTTCGTTTCGTTTTTTCGTTCGTTTAATAAAACAATAAATTATTCAAATTTCGATAATATCGTTTCGTTTCAGTTTTCGTCTCGTTGATCGTTTCGTTTCGTCGTTTTGTTTGCAATTTTGCAAAAATTCAAACTTGAAAAAAAATTTATTGTCATGATGCTTTGATCAAAAATTTGTCAAAATTCTATACGCAATTCGCAAATTTGTATAATCGTAAATTAATATATATATTATTTTTTTTTTGAACTTTTTTATATTGTTCGTTTTATAAAAACAACGAATTTAAAATATAATTCGTTCGTCACGATGAAAAAAAAACAAAAAATCGTGATTGAATTTTACGTAACATATAACGAAAATAAAAATAAATATATATATAAAAATGAAATGTCAAACATGAAAACAAATATGCATTTAAAATATTTATTGTATGAGTTTAAATTCATTATAAATCAGAAAACTTTTGTAAAAAAATAAATTTGATTTACAAAAAATATTAATAAGTTTCAATTTGATATAATCGTTGAAATAAATTGTTTCGTTAAAAAAACATGTACAAATCGTTAAACGTGTTTTGTAATCGAAAAATTATGATAAACACGTATATTTTGATAATTTGAATAATAAACGAAATATTATAAAACATTTTGAAACGTTTAGATATTTATTGAAAACGTTAATCGTTTGAACTTTTAATCATTTTAATCGAAACATTGATTACGTTTTGAATCGGTCGCTCGATTTTCAGTTTCAAGTCGCAAACCGGCAATCCGGTGGGTTTCGCCAGCAGGTTCAACCCGGCGGTTACCGCTGGCAGGGTT